>JARHVA010000824.1:185000-1385000 GCA_037957365.1 Torreya grandis | reverse complement strand
ATAAACTACAACGCTCGCACCACTGCCATGGGAAAAACAATTGAATCTACTAGAGTTGGAGAAGTCAGTCAGTGTGTTGACAATGTGAAGGCTTTGAGATTCACCCAACCAGAGAAGGTGTCTCCCATAGGCCGTAACCATAGAATTCATGTCAATAAAATCTCTCTATAGACCAAACTCCTCTAGATACAATTGAATGAATGAAAGATTTTAATGACGTCCACGAGACCAAGCAGTCTAAGGGACTAAGAGCCGAAACATCAAGACATTCTTTTGTTCTTTTTTATACAAGATCTACTATGAAGCTTGATCAATAAACCAATTGTATTGTGCAGCCTAAGCTCCTCAAAAAGCTCGCTTAGGCTACCTACTTTCAAACTATTTTCGTATTGACTCCGAATATCCACATACGCCATGCATTCAATGACGAAATGCCTTTTAATTCCAACCACCCCTTTGTTGCAAAAAATGCAGGTTCTTTCTTCCCACTCTTCCTTTGAAACCATCTATCTACCAGTTTCGCACCTAAGATGATGTGACCTAGTCCTCAATTGAGCCACTAAAATCCTAGCCTTGCTTTTAAGCTCAGCGTGCATATAAGCCTTCTCACCATGCTCCCACATGGGGTTGAATTCTTTGATATAATGCGTTTTTTCCCATCCATTCTGATTTGTCCAAATGGCAATCCTAAATTTTCCTAACACAAACTTCTTTATTTCCTTGTTGTTGTTAAGACATTCTTGTAAATTGATGTCCCATTTGGCCAACCATTTGTTGTTCTGCTTCATCCATGTCTTCTTCCTCCGATCTAGATTCTACTCTACGACTATTTTGGGCCAGCGATGATTATCCATATTTTCAATCTTATTTAAATAGCTTAGCAAGGTCATGAATATGCATCTGGAGGTTTCCCTATACGAGCATTAATATCGTCCAAAAGAATGATATCACCAATAATGAAGTACCAAAATATCCATGGATAGAGGTCAAGGTACGAGTCCAAATCAATGTGAATGGAGAATGGAGATATGGTAGGGTGAAGTAGTAGCATACAGCTATGAAGACATTTAAAAAATCAAGTGGACCCCTCTAAATCCATATCCACAATTTTTTGGAGTGGGCATCAGAAGCCGCAAGTGAAACTCTAGACTTGAGGCTACTTTGAATGAGGCAAGTCACACCACCTAAGCCACGGACACCACCTGATCTGTGGGTCTCACGACAAGAAGTCGAAATCCGAGAGTGCCTTGTAATTGGAGGGATGACCCATTAAGGGCTTTCATGGGTCTCAGTGAGGAAGATGAGATCCTCAGAAGCAATAACCTGGAGGGTACCGGAGAAGACCATAAATCACCATTGTAGTTCCAAGAAGCAATCACCACCCACCGAGCCCAGAGGTCATCAGTGTTGAAAATATTGTCATTGAGTCAAAGGTCTAGCATTATTGGTGATAAAAGCCCCATTGCATTTAATGGTGTTTTTAATATTCATATCTTGGTTAATGTATGTTAATATTTATTTAATATTAATGAATATATATTTGGTTGCATATAAATCAAAAGAGGGCCCATGGAAAAGTCAAAGAGTCACAGGGTAAAAGACAAAAGAGGAATGGGACGCATTTTCTCATGAAAAGTCATCTTTAAAAATTCTAAAAGTCACCATGTGAAGACAAAAAAGGGTATGACACATTTTTTCATGAATGGACACTTTGAGGAATACGAAAAGTCACCAAAATAAAGACAAAAGAGGAAATGACACATTTGCTTATGAAAAGTCACCATATGACTTCTCAAATGCAAGGATACGAAGTGTCATGCAAGTTTGGTGCCATTTTCCATGAAGACTGAAGGGTCACAAAGGATGAATGCCAAAGATCATTTGAAAAGCTATAAATAAAGGCTTGATAAGTTATTTGTAATATGCAAGAGTGTGCATGGTTTGTATTTGTTTTCAAAGAGAGAAAAGCAGAAGATATTGAAGAGTTATATTATTTGTTTAGTAAACAACACTGAGAAATAGTTGTGTTTTATACACGAGGGATTGGTGCTCCTATGGGTTGATGCTCACAAGTCTTTGCAAGGAGTTGGTGCTCCTGTTGGTTGGTGCTAACAAGTCTTTGCAAAGGGATGGTGCTCTTGTGGGTTGGTGTTCACAAATAGTTGTTGTGTTGGTGCTTGGCAAAGGAATTGGTGCTCCAGTGGATTGGTGTTCACAAATAGTTGTGTTGGTGCTTGGCAAAAGAGTTGGTGCTCCTGCAAGTTGGTGCTTGCAAACTTTATAATTTGAGTTGGTGCTCATTCATATACTTGAGATTGTTCTTCGTGATCCTTCCCACTTTGGGTTTCCACGTAAAACGCTGGTGTCTCTCTCTCTCTCTCTCTCTCTCTCTCTCTCTTGTGTGGTGCATATTATTGTTTCAGTTTTATTGCATATCTTGAATGTGTGATTCAGTGGTTGAAGAAAAGAAATCAGATTAAGTAAAAGATATATAATATATTGATTCACCCCCCTCTCAGTATATTTCGTGCTTAACAATTGGTATCAAAACAGGTTTCTTTTGAAAAAAATTTACAGCTTGAAGGTAGATCGAGAAAGCACGATAGCTGGATCACATGAAAGTTTTTCTACAAATAAAACACCTTGTTTGATAGAACAAATTATGTTTTTTTTCGCATAAGGATGAAGACTTATTTGATAGCCCTTTGATTCGACATTTGGCAAGCAGTGGTGGAGGAATATGAAGACCCACAAACACTTGTAACTACTCTGACAGAAAAAAAGGCAAATGAAAATAATGCTAAAACTTTAAATGCTATTTTATGTGGTTTATGTGAATCAGAATTTGTTAAAGATATGCAATTTAAATCTACTCATGAAATTTGAGTAAAACTTTAAAATATTTACAAAGGTGATGGAAAAGTTCAACAAGCTAAGCTTCAGAATTTCAAAAGATCGTTTAAGAGTTTGAAGATGGAAGAGAAAAATATAGCAAATTATATTTTGCAGGTTGATCATATAATTAATCAAATTCAAGGTCTTGAAGAAAAGTTAGAAGAATCAATTGTGGTTCAAAAAGTTTTGAGATCTCTACCATTGAGATATAATGCAATAATTTTGGCAATTAAAAAGATGAAAAATTTAACCAAGCTAAAGATGGATGAACTACATGGTATTCTTATGGCATATGAGATGCGGACCAAACAAGACAAACCCTCAAAAAGAAAAGATGCTTTCAAGACATTAAAAAAAAGATAAGGCTAAGATTCAAGAATCAAGTGGCAGTCCTAACGATGATGAAGATGACAACGGAGCTCTAATCATTTGATGTCGAAAAAAGACAGAAAAATATCAAGAAAAATTATCTTTTAAATGTATAAATTATGAAAAGATTGAACATTTTTCAACGAAGTGCCCAAATAAGGGTAATGATGACGATGAAGAAAGAAAGTCTACATATAAAAAAAAATTCAAAGAAAAATTCAAAAAGAGATTCGAGAAAAAGAGTTTGTATTCTAAAGATTCTAGCTCAGTCGAAAATAGTGGAGTCAGTGATTCAGAAGAAGAAGAGATTTTATTCATGGTCATAGATGAAGATGCCTCCACAAACAAAAATACAGATGATCAAGAAGAAGAACAAGATGAAACCAAAATGAATCTGGAAGAACTCATTTGTGTCTTAGAAGAGTTAAAAGCTCTTGAAAAGAAGAATCAAATATTAAAGCTCCAGATCGAGAAAAAAGAAAAAGAGTCAAAGGAAACAATTGAAGATCTACAAGCACACTTTGAATAAACCAAAAAGAATGAAGAATATCTAATGGCACAATTGCAAAAAATAAATAAAAAATATAAAAGGTATGTTATTGAAATTGCTTCTTTAAAAACAAATCTTGAGAAAACAAATAAAGCAATCAATGATTCAAAATTTGAGAATAACACTAATATGTTAAATAAGATATTAAAAAATCAAAGATTAATGTCAGATAAGACAGGTATCGAATTTGAAAAAAAAAAGAAGATGCCACTACTTTCACAAACAAGAAAAAAGAAAAGAGTTATGCTGAAGCTCTTACCAAAAAAAAAAAAAAAAAAGAAGTTAAGAATACAGAAGACATCTCAAACAAAGAACACTGAAAAAAACAGAGCTACAAAAGACAATCAAATTAGAGATACACAAACAAGGCCTATTTTTATGGTTATTGTTTTTATTGTAATAGATATAGTCATAAAAAAATAGAATGTCAAAAAAAGGCTAACAATTTCATAAATAAGAAAAAAAAAGTAATGCAGAGTCAAGCAGAAACCACAACTCTTTTCGTCTTCTATTAGAGTTTAATGAAGAAGCCATAATATGTTACAAGTGCAACAACTTCGAACACAGCACAATATTGTAAAAGCGTGTTCGAGTCAATCAAGAAAGACCAGAGTTTCAAAGCTCCATTCATCAAAAAAAAAATTTAGACAGGTTCATGACAGAAAAAATACCCTGAAAAAATTATGTTGATGCAGACAATGTTGCATGCAAAAAATGAAGAAAACCCATGATTGATTGACAGTGGATGTTCAAGACACATAATAAGAGACAAAAGCAAGTTCATAACCTTGAAGAAGATCAATGGTGGCACAGTAAAATTCGAAGATAATACTACTGCCAAAAGTGTCAAAAAGTATACTAAGTTTGGATAATGATAAAACTAGAACTGAAAATGTTTTGTATGTAGAAGGTCTTAAACATAATCTTTTGAATGTAAGTCAAATGTGTGATCAAAAACACACTAAAGTTTTATGCAAAAATTTGTGAAATTAGGAGAAAAAATTCAAATGTTGATTGCAGATGCTCAAACAACAGGGTAAAATCTGTATATGCTATCAAACATCAAAAGTCAAAGATGTTTGAGTCAGATTAAAGAAAATTGGCTATGGCACAAAAAAATGAAACATAAATTTTGACAATCTTGTCAACATCAACAAGAAACAAACAGTCAAAAAAATTTCAAAGATTATAAAACCATCCGACACGCTTTGTGAACCTTGTCAGCATGAGAAGCAGAGCAAAAGACGGTTCAAAACAAAAAAATATTCGACCACTCAAATACTAGAGCTTGTTCACACTGATCTGTGTAGACCTATGAGAACTCAAAGTGCTCAAGGTGAAATATTTTATGTTGTTTATTGATGATTTTTTACGTATGACGGATAATATTTTTTTTTAAAATCATAAACTTTCAGACATTTCAAAACATTCAAAGCATTAGTTGAAAATGAAATCAGTTTAAAAATTAAGTGTCTAAGATCAAATCGAGGAGAATTCATGTCAGATCAGTTTATTGAATTTTGTGAAGACCATGAAATAAAAAGACATTATTCAACAGCGAAAACTCCACAGCAAAATGGAGTAGTTAAACGGAGAAACAATAGTTCAAGAGATGGCAAAGACAATGCTAAATGAATCCAAAATACTAGATAAATATTGGAAAGAGGCAGTTGCTACAGCAGTGCATATTCAAAACAAAGCATTATTGAGAGCCAATAGTGACAAGACCCCTTATAAGCTATGGAAAGACAAACCAACAATAGTTGATTATTTCAAAAAAATTGACAACAGATGCTTCATAAAAAGAACCGATGAAAAACTTGATAAATTTAAATTCAGAGCAAATAAAAATATATTTATTGATTATTCTTGAAAAAATAAAGCTTATAAATGTTATAACAAAAGAACCAAAAAAATTGTTGAAAGTGCAAGTGTCAGAATAAAAGAAGATAGAACACAAAGAATCAATGATCCAGTAGACATTCTTAAAATCATTGAAAAAGAAGATTTTGAAGAATCACATGAAGATGAAAAGAAAAAAGACACCAAAACCCCATCCAAATATGTCCAAAAAAATCATAATGAAAGTGACATCATTGGAGACAAATGAAAGAATTCACACCAGAAGAATGATGATAAGTGAATATGAACAAGTTAATTTCTCTTTGTTATTCAAAATTCAACCTAGAACTTTTTTAAAAGTTAGACATGATGAGCATTAGATTGAGGCAATGGATGAAGAAATAAATCAAATAATAAAAAATGATACTTGAGAATTAGTGCCTAGACCAAAAAATTACAATGTAATAAGAACAAAATGGTTTTATAAAAATAAGTTGAATGAAAATAGAGAAGTGACTAGAAATAAAGCAAGATTAATATGTAAAGGATATGCTCAGATTGAGGAAATAAATTTTGAAAACACTTTTGCACCAGTGACAAGGCTAGAGGCTATTAAAATGTTTCTTGCATATGCAATGTTTAAAAATTTCAAAATGTTTCAGATGGATGTCAAATTTGTCTTCCTAAATGAGAATCTAAAAGTCTACATTGAACAGTCTGAGAAATTTATTCTCTCAAATATTAGTAGCCATGTATGTAAATTGAAGAAAGCACTATATGGATTGAAACAAGCTCCCAAATCTTGGCATGCAAGACTTGATAAGTACCTGCAGGATCAAGGTTTCAAGAGAGGATTTGCTAACAGTAATCTCTACAACAAAACAAAAGATGAACATCAATTGATTGTTCTGGTATATGTTGATGACATTATTTTTGAAAAAAACATTGAAAAGATTAAAAAAATTGATAATATGCAAAAAGAATTTGAGATGTCTGCTTGGAGAATTGTCATTTTTCTTAAGATTGCAAATATTTTAGTCAGATAAAGAAATTTTCATATCTCAAAATAAATACGCCAAGGAAATGTTGAAAAAATTTGGTTTTGAAAGTTGTGCATCAATTAGCACACCAATGTGTACAAAAAATAAAGTGAACGAGGATGAAAATTTACTTGTTGCAGATCAATCTTTGTATAAATCTATGATTGGTAGTCTTTTATATTTGACAACATCAAGACCAGACATCATGCATGCAGTAGGTATGGTTGCAAAATATCAGTCAGCTCCAAAAGATAGTCATGTTCAATTGGTGAAGAGAATATTCAAATATATCAAGGGGGCATTGGATTATGGATTGTAATATCCCACAAACGGAGATTTCACTTTAGTTGCTTATAACGATTCAGATTGGACAGGTTGCTTGGATGACGGAAAAACTACAAGTGTAAAATTTTTCTTCCTTGGAGATAGCTTAGTATCATGGCTAAGCAAAAAGCAAAATTCAGTATCACTTTCTACAGCTGAAGCAGAATATATTGCAACGGTATTGTGTTGTACTCAAGTGCTTTGGATGAAACAAACTTTGAAAGATATCAAAGTAAAATATGATGAACTTATTTATATTTTTTGTGACAACACAAGTGCTATTAATATTTCGAAGAATTCAGTGATGCATTCAAAAACAAAACATATTCCCATTAGATATCACGTCTTAAGGGAGCAAGTTGCAGATCAACAAGTTAAGATGGAATATATCAGTACTACAAAGCAGATTGCAGATATTTTCACAAAGGCACTACCAAAAGACACATTTGAGAATCTGCAAGAGAAGTTGAGAGTAATTTCTTTTACTCCCTGCCATTGAAGTTCAGCATCAGTTGAGGAGAAGCTAAGTGTTAGCTCCAAATAGGCCCTTTGCCATTAATTTCAAAGGGAGAAAAAAATAGGTACAAGTACAAGTGCAGAAATAAGTACAAAGAACAAATATAGGTTGCTACGGTAAGGGAGAGTTACTGTATGTTTTTCAAATGACAATATGTGCAGATTTCAGTTTGTAGTAGTTTCAATTTGAGATTGCCATCAATGACAAAGGAAGAGATTGTTGAAAATATTGTCATTGATGTCAAAGATCTAGCATTATTCGTGATAAAAGCTCCATTGCATTTAATGGTGTTTTTAATATTTATATCTTGGCTAATGTATGTTAATATTTATTTAATATTAATGAATATATTTTTGGTTGCATGTAAGTCAAAAGAGGGTCCATAGAGAAGTCAAAGAGTCACGGGATAAAAGACAAAAGAGGAATAGGATGCATTTTCTCATGAAGAGTCATCTTGAGGAATTCCAAGAGTCACTATGTAAAGACAAAAGAGGGTATGGCGCATTTTTCCATGAAGGGACACTTTGAAAAATACGAAAAGTCACCAAGATAAAGACAAAAGAGGAAAAGATGCATTTGCTTATGAAGGATCACCATATGACTTTTCAAATGCAAGGATATGAAAGGTCATGCAAGTTTGACGCCATTTTCCATGAGAATTGAAGGGTCACAAAAGGTGAATGCCAAAAGTCATTTGAAAAGCTATAAATAAAGGCTTGAGAAGCCATTTGTAATATGCAAGAGTGTGCATGGTTTGTATTTGTTTTCGAAGAGAGAAAAGCAGGAGATATTGTAGAGTTCTATTATTTGTTGAGTAAGCAACATTGAGAGATAGTTGTGTTTTATACACAAGAGGGGTTGGTGCTCGTGTGGGTTGGTGCTCACAAATAGTTGTGTTGGTGCTCGACAACGGGGTTGGTGCTCCTACAAGTTGGTGCTTATGAACTTTGTAATTTGAGTTGGTGCTCATTCATATACTTGAGATTGTTCTTCGTGGTTTTTCCCACTTTGGATTCCTACGTAAAAATTTGGTGTCTCTCTTGTGTGGTGCATATTATTGTTTCAGTTTTATTGCATATTTTGAATGTGTGATTAAGTGGTTAAAGAAAAGAAATCAAATTAAGTAAAAAATATATAATATACTAATCCACCTCCCCTCTCAGTATATTTCGTGCTTAACAATCAGCACGCTAACAGTCTAGGGTGTGACCACCCAAAAGGAGGAGAATCACGAGTGATAGCCCTACAGTCTCTAATAACAGCCCATTTGTTCTCCTTCTGATGAAATTACTCCATATCTGGATAATTTTTTAAATGTGAAAGAGCCGAAGGCTCAAAAGTGCGTAGGACAAAAAGGGTTCAATCAACTTCATTGTTTTATTTATTTTAAACATTACATATATAGAGTTGATGTTTCTCCTTCAAACAATGAGTCAACATCCGTCTCTTATCTCTAATTGGTCTCCCTGAATATCTCATCTTGTCCCCTAAATCTTCTTACAAACTTATCTCTCCTTTATTCTCTCTGTCTCCTAGAAACTCTCCCACAAACCTATCTACATGAGATGCAACTCACTTTATTTCATTTGCGTACATTAATATTATTGCTCACATAAATATTAACCTACCCCTTACAGTGTTATTGCTCACCATGTGAGCAATAATAATTTTATTAAATTATTTCCTAACATTCCCCCCCTAAGTGTGAACATGGGGAGAGGAATCACGATTCTAAATTCCCCCCCCCCCCAAGTTGGACGTCTAGTTCGCCCAAAAATGCGTTCAGAGGAATTTATTACATTGAAAAAATCTTACACAAGAGAGTTTAATACAAAGAAGATGTTGAAGATCTTGTTTTATTTGAAAAATGCATTTGATAGGCTTATTTGCAACTTTCGACCAAAAGTGGACTGATGCTCATGATGACACACACAAAGAAGAAAAATTTAACTCACTACTTAAATAATAATGTCTTTATTTATTTATTTTTTAACTATAAACACAACAAAAAATCAATATAAAAAACTTAACATTAAAAAAAACTAAAAAGAATATTAATAAAGTTAATACATAAAAACCTATAACTAAAATGAAGTAACTTAACAAAACAAATATAAATAGAAATAAAAAACTAATCAAAAACAAAGTTCATAAAATTTATAACTCTAAATAACTGAAAACCTTAAATTATAACCCAAAAAAACATTAAACAAAATTAAATCATGAACTAAACAAAAAAAATACATAATATAAAAAATTTAAAAAAAAAAAAAAAAAAACTAATTAAAATAAAAACTTTAAACGAGAAACTTAAAAAGAATATTAAAAAACTAAAAACTAAAGCAAAATAAGAAAGTCAAAACCTAAACCACTTCACAATAAAAGGCCACGTATTAATTAAGAAAACTATGGATTATATAATACCACTTTTTAAAATTAAAAAAAAACACAAATTAAAACACATGCATTTATACAAAACATAACTAAAAGCTTATGAACTTTTTTTGGTTTTTCACCGCCAGAGTAGGGTTTAAGTAGGACTGCGACATGACTATAGGGGTGGAGAAAATTTGCCATTGTTAGAAATATAGATGCAATTGAGCTCAAAGTTCGCCATTGGAAGTGCAGGCTGTTTGAGGTGCTAGCCAAGCACAATAGGTGACTTCACATCCGCTGCAAGCAAAACTCAGGTCACTAAGACGAGTCAAAGTGATGTTTATAGCGATTGCATTGAGGATCTCTCGAGTGGACACAGAAGATCGATCCAAGTAGATTCGATGGAACCTGAGTTGATAGCTTGCCAAGAGCTTCACAAAACTATATAGAGTTCTTTTTTAATTTGTTGAAACCCTCAATGCATATACAAGAATCCCTGAAACCCTTTTTATATGTCTACAAACAAAAATCAATGCAAATCTAGATTGATGTAATGTTGGATGCACGGAATGTATGCAATATTGAACCTTATTGTACGGTTATGCCACAACCAAACCCTTGTGTGTAGAGTTGCTCCAGGAAGGACCTACGATTGCGCTCCCAAGAAGTAATTTTTCTTCTGTTCTTATTCTTCTGCAAACATGAAAGAAAAAAATATATAGAAAACTAGAAACCTGCAATATGTTTTTTTCATTTTTTTAAATTTCTTTTGGTATGCAGACAATGACAGAATGAATGAAAACTGTGGACAAAGTGGACAACATGCAAGAAGAAATGAGAATAAGCAAGTGGGTGATGAATGACAATGAATTTTCACGTGGTTTGCACTGAAAATTCTTGTCAATGTGCAAGCCAGGGTGAATGGACAATCATGGCTTCACGTGGGCTACACTGCATAGCCATTAAGCCATATTGACTCAAGTACAATTGGATGGAAGGTAAAAGAGAGGTCCCATATGCTTCCTGCTCATATATGCTTGTTGCTCTAATAGAGTTGATGTTTCTCCTTCAAACAAGGAGTCAACATCCATCTCTTATCTCTAATTAGTCTCCCTGAATATTTCATCTTATCCCCTAAATCTTCTTACAAATTCATCTCTCCTTTATTCTCTCTCTCTCCTAGAAACTCTCCCACAAGCCTATCTATGTGAGATGCAACTCACTTTATTTCATTTGCATACATTAATATTACTGCTCACATAAATATTAACCCACCCTTTACAATATTCTTTCTCACCATGTGAGCACTAATACTTTTATTTCCTAACACCTTCTAGCAGCTACAACCTGAATATGAGCTTTTCGAAGCTCCACCTAGAACCGTGTGAGATATGCATCAACATAGATTTATGCCGGAAGGAAAAGAGTTTTTTTTTTTGCTTTAAGAGCTTGAAAGTGCTCTTTTGTAGTCCTGAATCGGATAACAAAGATGTTGTCCAAGTGTTAAGGGAGGTCTCCAAGTCCAAAGATTCACGCAAGAATGTGTGACCTGCTTGTTAGGGATTGGCTGATTTAAGGAGACCACAAACATGAAGGTTGAGTGTGTTGGTTTGACATGTCTTTTCTTCTTCAAACTTTGTTTGGACAACCATTTCCACAACTAGAAGTGTTTTATTCCCTTTAACCACTTGTACCCACTTATTATGTTCCTCAACCTATTTTTGGACAGATTGTTGTTGGGTTGTGGTTTCTTTATTTGAGATGCTCGTGTTGAATGATTATTCTTTGATTGCTTATTCTGAATTTATGAAACCACGTCATTAAGTTGTTGAAGGCATGGGGAATCTATGAGGGTGGCTTGGGTATGTTCAAGCTTTAGCTATTCTTGCTTGCAAATCAGCAATAATACCATCTTTCTCCTATAACTGAGTCTAGAACAGCGACAAAAGGTCTCGAAGTTCAGAACCTAGAGCCTCAATTGTAAACATCCAACTGCAAATGCTAGTGTATTTAAATTTGGGGGTCAAACCTTGTGATAGCGAGGAGTTTTAAACTCGTGTTAGAGGGAGTTCCAATTTTGCTTGGTGCAAAAGCCTACAGGTAATCCTTCACTACCTAGTGTTGATACGAACCGCAAGTCATTGCCCTAGTACTCATTTTGAAAACCAATCTTCATTGCCCTAGTACAAGTCCTGAAAATCATTACTGTAAATCGCATCAAAATTTAATAGGAAGCCACGGAGGGGAACAGAAGAAAGTGGGAGCCCGAACAGACCAAACGCAAGCTCAAATGCGAACAGGGGATCAGCAGATAACTGTCAAACCCAAACGCAAACCAAATGCATTTAGATTTCAAACGCAAGTTGATTAGCACAAGCCATCTGTAGATTAAAACATCCCTAGAAAATGTGAGCTATCTGCAGACAAATGTGAGCAAGTTTCAGACTGCAAGTAGGTTATAGGGACATTTTGGAGGGATGTCGTTGTGAGAAAACACGCACAAAAGGACAACAAGACGAGTAAAGACAACGTAACAAACAAGGAAAATGGGACGAGCAGGGAAAAATGGGATGAGAAAATGGCAAACCTAAACACAAGTAGAATGCAGTTGTGGGAAAACACAAGATCCAAGCGTGAAGGAAATCCCTGTTCATCCTAAGAGAGCCCTTCAATTCTTCATATCCCTATTCCTATGAGGAAAACACGACAAAACCAAATGCGAAGCAAAGAAATTAACACAAGCACACAGGTACATAGGGTACAATTTTAAACGAGAAATTAGAATGATAAAATATGAAAGAGTGTGATGAATAAATGATTAAAACCACTAGCTTTTATTTTTGCTAGCTTTCTTGCAATTGGAACATACATGACGATGAAAAAGCAATATTTTCCTATAGGTGGGACAGTGTATGCTTAAATTTGTTTTTTGAAATTCATGTCATATTTTTATTTTCCCAATTTGGTTAGTCGACATGTCAGCCAGCAATTGTTCCAAGTCTAGGGTCCCTTAACCTTAAAGACCTTTAGCAAATGCCAAAAATTAAAAGTACACGCATGCTCACTAAAACTAGAAGACAATTTTAAACCATCTTTTTAAATGATCTATTTTCATCAAAATAGAAAGAGACACAAGATAATCAAACCCTCTCATCAGTAAAAGTTTCAGAGCCTTTCTAATTCCGTTCAATTTTAGGACTTCAAGGGTAAGAATATAAAATATAAACAAAGAATAATAACCCTCTCCCTGTTAAGGGAGAGGATTAGAAGAAAAGTCTGATGAATAAATGATGAAGACCACTAGCTTTTATTTTTGCTAACTTTCTTGCAGTTGAAATATGCTTGTAGACAAAAAAAAATAAGAGACTTCCTTATAGGTGAAACAGCAGATGCTTAAATTTGACTTTTGATATTCGTGTCATAATTTTATTTTCCCAATTTGGTTAGTTAACACCAACTGGGAGTTATCTCAGCCAACAAATTGTGCCAGTTCTAGGGTCCCTTAACCTTAGGCACCTTTAGCAAAAATAAAAAGTACACCTATGTTCAATAAAACTTGAAGAAAATTTTGAACGACTTCCTATATTATATATTTTCATCAAAATAGAAAAAAAAAAAATTTTTTTTTAAAAAATATATATATATATATATAATCAAACCATCCCATAATTAAAAGTTGCAGAGCCTTTCTTATTGCTAATTTAAGGGCCTCAAGAGTTGACGAATAAAAAAGATAAACAAATAATAACAACCCTCTCCGTGATAAGGTAGGAGAAGGATAGAAGAAAAAAGAGTGATGAATAAATGATGAAAACCACTATCTTTTATTTTTGCCAACTTTCTTGCAGTTGGAATATGCTTGGAGATGAAAAATGGAGCTTTCCCTATAGGCAGAGCAGCAGATGCTTAAAATTGACTCTTGAAATTCGTGTCATATTTTTATTTTCTCAATTTCGTTAGTTAACACCATCTAGGAATTGACATCTCAGCCAACAATTGTTCCAGGTCTAGGGTCCCTTAACATTAGGCACCTTTAGCAAAAATAAAAGGTACACCTATGTTTGCTAAACTTGAAGTTTTTGAACAACTTCCTATATGATATATTTTCATCATAACAGGAAGAAAAACAAGATAATCAAACCCTCTTGTCAGTAAAAGATGCAGAGCCTTTCTAACTCCTTTCAATTTAGAGCCTCAAGAGTTAAAGAATAAAAATGATAAACAAATAATAATAAGCCTCCTTGCCAAGGGAGGAGAATCATAAAATAAGAAAAGGTGTGATGAATAAATGATGAAAACCACTAGATTTTATTTTTGCTAACTTTCTCGTTGTTAAAATATGTTTGGAGATGAAAATCGGAGCTTTCCCTATAGGTAGAACAGAGGATGCTTAAATTTTACTTTTGAAATTCAAGTCATATTTTTATTTTCCCAGGGGAGTTGATATCTCAGCCAACAATTGTTCCGGGTCTAGGGTCCCTTAACCTTAGGCACCTTTGGAAAAAATAAAAGGTATACCTATGTTTGCTAAAACTTGAAGAGATTTTTGAACAGCTTCCTACATGATATATTTTCATTAAGATAGGAAGAAAAACCAGATAATCAAACCCTCTCATCAGTAAAAGTTAAAGAGCCTTTCTAATTCCTTTCAATTTTAGAGCCTCAAAAGTCGAAGAATAAAAAAGACAGACAAATACTAATCACACTCTCCTTGCTAAGACATGCAACAAAAATCTATTTTCTTTCGTCTCCTAGGAAAAACTTGCAGGAAAATCTGGTGTAGTCCTATACGCTATATTTTTCGTCAAAAATAGGGGCTAAATCACGTGCATGAATGAAAATAAACCCTCTGCAGACTAAAACTTGGCAGGAGGTTCTTAATTTGTCGCCATCATTAGAGAGTTGAGCCTGGAATGGATTGACAAGGGTCTTTCGGGGCCTGCAAAACACTGTCAACAGAAGCTCCCTCTCCCAATCTAGCTGCCCACTGTGCCCTGAATAAATCTGTTGCCATCCATTTTAGCAATTTCTCGTCCTTAATTCCCTATAGTAATGCATTTTGCCAGAAATTTAAGGCCACATCTGTCGTCATGCAAGACTCTTGTCCAGTAAAACTCCTGCATTAAACAACTGCCTTAACTCAAGATCATTAAACAGGCCCAAAAAATGAGCTGTGAATATCCTCAAGTGAATATTTGTTGCTCATTTCATTATTCATCTCTCAGACACTGTTTACCACAGTCTACCTTCCGCAATTCTTCATGGTTCTTGAGGGCCCAGCCTTGTCACTCAGTTCTGCCATGTCTGAAGTGCTATGAAAATAGAAAAAAATCCAAACACTCAGCAATATGCCAAAAGAAGGAGCTTCGAAGAAAAATTGAGCAATAAGGGAAAGAGGTCTCTCATTATTTTCCGGTCAGGGAGGAGAAACAAAACCTTCTGGATAATCAAGATAATGGGCTTTCCCAAGGCACAAAAGAAGTTACATATGCAATTTTATGGGTCAAAAAAAGAAAGCATCTTTTTATACCAAACTGCCCAGGAGACCCACTCCCATCCACACATAAAGCAGGCTCCCATTCAAGCATCAAGACTCCATTAAACAAGATTCCAAAAGATATTATAACTGCTCAGACCTTTCCAAGAAGTAGAGTTACGAACAGGGGAGAGGGAAAAGAAATCATGGATTAAAGTTGGAGAGTCTTTAGCTATTGTAAATTCAGCGTTGCTACTTAGGAGGGGGGGTCACCAGTTTTATAGTTAGTTGGTGAGAGTTAAGCCCCACCCCTAAATTGACAGAAATCAGCCACTTGGTTTCCATTCAAACTAATATGGCTGATTGTGCACTCCAAGAAACTTGCAAGAAGGTTATTACAATCATCACCTACTGCAGATAGCTTCCAATTTTCAATGCAAGTTCTTCTTAAAGCATCCAAAATTATTCTAGAGTCCCCTTCAATATCAATATTGGTCAAGTTATTTTCAAGAGCTATCTTGAGTCCTCTCCATAAATCTTTGGCCTTGGCAAAGTCGTTTGTACACTTGCCTAACACCTCATTAAAAACAAGAAGAGGAGAGCCTTAACTATTTCTAAAAATACCTCCAGCTCCTGCCCGTCTGGGATTTCCTTATGCAGCACCACCGAATTTTAGTTTAATGGTCAAACATTGTAGAGGCAACCAGCTATTCTTCAATCATATCTTGATATTTCTGCCTACCCTTTTATCAAAGACCCCTTCAAGGAAACTCTGAGAAAAGGATTCAAAATCTTCAAGGACAATTTTACCGTCTTTTGGCAGCCAAGTAAGGATCAGCTCCTTGATTGAACTTAAGACTCTAGAGAGGACAGCATTCACATCCCCTGCCTCCCCTTTGAAGATTCTTCTGTTTCTTTCAATCCATATGTTCCAGCAAGTCAACGCGGAAATTGAAATCCAAATCTGCAGCGATGGCAGAGAATAAATGAAGGCCAAGCAGCTATCCAGCCTTAAAAGTTCCAAGGAAAGGCAATGGAACAGTTAAACTTATGAATCAGAGAACTCCAAATTTGATGAGAGAATTGGCAATGAAGAAGGTGACTTGTATCTTCTTCAATCTGCTTACAAAGAACACACCAAGAAGGGCCTTGAAAACCTCTCTTTGTCAAATTTGCCTGATTATGATTCTTATCCCAGTAGGCAGTCCAAAGGAATGTGTTTTCCTTGGGAAGACCATACCTGTATCAAATCTGTTTTGTAGGGAAAGGATCTTCATCCTGTATATCAACAGCCGATAAGGATTTGTAGCCATATTTTTTACATTGTAGCTCCCTGTCTCAGATCCCATCCAAATCAGCGTGTCCTCTTTTTTGGAGAAGTGAAAGGGCCTGAGAATGATTGAGAGTGCTTTTTGACTTCCTGTAGATGATCAGGCATCGGCAGATCATGCCATCCATTATTAACATTGAAGTATTCTTTGACATAGCTGCCATACCTTTCCTCACACCAATCTTGTAGAGCATTCAGCTGAGTTAAATTATTCAATGGAAATGGATTGATCCAAGCTTTTGTCCAAAACTTTACTTTATTGCCTTTACCTACATTCCATCTAAGAAGAGGGCTTATGATGCTTAAAGCCCTAGTCATCAGGTTCCAAATGTGCGAGCCTTTCAAATAGTCGTTAACAACTTAACAGTAAATATTCTTTCTTGAGACATGTTATCTTTCTGGAGACATGTCATCCAAATATTTTCTCCTAAGAATGATGCTCCAAAATGAATGATATTTAGGGTAAAGTCTCCACACCAGTTTAGCGCCTAAAGCAAGATTCATATTCTTGTTGATCCAGATTCCAAGCCCCCCCCCACTCTTTAGGCATACTAATTTGTTCCGATTTTACTAATGGTAACTTTTTAACTTTATCCGTGCCACTCCAAAAAAAAACTTATTTGGATGCATTTTATGCATTTTTCAACCTTGGTTGAGAGTTGCAGCACAGACATCATGTATATGGGCATTGGTTGAAGGCAAAACTTTAGTAGTTGAATTCAGCAAATGAGAGCCACTTACCCTCCCACCTTCGAATTTTCAGATGATTTTGTCAACCACGGATTTCCATAATTTGAAGGAGTTTCTTCCATCAAAGAGAGGAATACCTAAGTAAGAGCAAGGAAGCTTAACTAGATTGAGTCTAAAATTCAGCATATCACAGTTTCAACATATTTATTTGTCTTGAAGATGAACACTTTAATTTAACATGGTTGACTTGCTGTCTAGAAGCATCTTCATATATGCCTACGGCTTGTTTTAGCATGTTAGCCTTAAGGATGGATGGTTGCGACTCCAGCTAGCCCAATGTCATCTGCAAACAGCAAATGAGAGATTTTGGGGGCATTATCCATTAAAGTGAGTCCTTTTAGAAAACCTGTTTCTTTGAGATGTGTGAGCCCATCTCCCTAACCTCTATAACTATAATGAAAGGATAAGGCGACAATGGGTTCCTCATCTAAGCCCTCTAGTGGCGCCAAAGAAACCAGCTGGTTCGCAATTGACAAGAACAAAGAATTTTGTAGAGATATGCAACTAAAAATCCAGTACCCCCATTCTTTGTTAAATCCAAACTTTTCCATCATCCAGAACCAAAAATCCCAGTTTACTATATCAAAGGCTTTGTTCATTTCCAATTTGATCAACATGTTGCTTTGACTTTTGGGAGGAAGCAGAATTGATCAGCTCATGAGCGATAACAATCCTATCCAAACTTTGTCTTCCGGGTACAAAGACACCCTGTTCAAGAGAAATGATTTTAGGAAGGAGCCTTTTCAATCTGTTGACCATAACTTTTGAGATAATTTTGTAAATGACATTACACAAGGAAATAGACCTATAGGAGTCAAAGCAGTTGGCACCTTCATTTTTAGGTATTAGAGCAATAAAAGTGGAGTTCAGTTATTTAAGGACTTCTTTACTCCTACCTGATTATTGAACTGCAGCCAAAACATAATTGCCTACAATATCCCAACATGTTTGATAAAATATAGCTAGGAAACCATCCAGGCTAGGGGCATTGTCAAGTTTGAAAGAAAAGACGACAATCTTAACTTCTTCATTTGTGATTTATGTTGCGAGAGTTCTGTTATCAACTTCAGATAGCAAAGGAGATATGTGACTTAAAATTTCATTTCTAACAACAGCGATTCAGTGAGCAACTTTTTGTAGAATTTCTCTGCTGCCAAACAGATTTCATCTTTTTCCAAAAGAGTTCCCCTACTGGCGTGGTAAACTTTGATATCCTATTAAAGTTTCCAAAAGAGTTTCCCCTGCTGGCGTGGTGATCTTGGATATCATGACAGTTGTTTTGTGAAAAAAGGCAATGTTCCTATCCCCCTCTTTCAGCCATCTCACTCTGGATTGTTGTTTCCGGCAAATCTCCTCCTGAAGCAGCAGTTTGTTCCTATCTTCCATAAGAATTTCTTCTTCAGATTTGTGTTGATCATTTAAGACATTTCTCTGAATGAGAGTTTCAACATTAGTGATTTTATTTTGTAGTGCAAATTCTTTGTCTGTTAGCTGCAAGAAATCTTTTATGTTCCAATCTTTTAAAACATTTTTTATAATCTTTAGCTTCTAGGCAACCCCTCTTGTGTTCCGCCAATCTTAATTTTGTCTTTTAGAGATTCTTCTTTAGTCCACATTAATTCAAACTTGAACAACCTCCTTTTGGGAGCGAGTTGTTGTCTGAAAGGAACAGCTTATGGGCCAATGATCAAAATCAGCTACCAACAAAATTTCTAATTCAAAAATAGTATCAAGGCGAATCCAATCCATGCCAATTAAAAACCCATCCAGCCTTTCAGCCACCTAGTTGCTCCCTTATATTCTGATAGACCAAGTGAAGTTTCCTTCTTTTGATTTTAAATCAAAAATATAAACATCCTCAAAAAACTGAGCAAAGTCCGAGGCAGACTGTGAGAGAACCCCTGAGCTTCCATATTTTTCCAAAGGGGAGAGGAAGGTATTTAATTCCCCTCCCAGAATCCATTTTTCATTAGGGAAGACAAGCCTAAGACTTTTCAAGATAAGCTAGCAAAGATTTCTACCTTGCCTAGTAGTCAAGCCAAAGGTATTTATACAGGTGAAGTTGTTAGAAGAGCCACTTTCCTAAAATTTGACAGCCTGCCAATTTACACAATAATCAAGTAAAAATCCTGCGACAGTGTGACGGTTCAAAGCTACAACCAACCCACCAGAAGCTCCTGTTGCACTTCTTGCTACAAAATAAATACTCGCCAAAGTTCTTTCATCGTTACCATGATGAGAGTTTCCTCCATCTTTGTTTCCTATTTAAAAATTATAACTTTATTCGATGAAATTTAGGGGTTTAAACATTATTCAATGTTTTTGAGGGTACCTTCAAAATTAATGTTCAATGTTTTTGTAAAAATAGCAGCTTTTTTTGGGTCAGGGCGTTTTGCTTTAAAAGCTAAAAAATTAATAAAAATATAAAATTTTGGTGAAGTCCCCTCAGACTTAACAAGTCTCCAAAATGTTCAATACGTCTGGAGCATCACCAAAATCTAGGGGATGCGCACCCATTTAACATTGTACTGCATACAACTCACCGGGGTAGGTAACCCAAAAGGCACAGTGCAAGACCCTACTGAATTTGTACATTACAATATAAAAAGGAACACTCTCCACCCCAATATATTACACCAAAAACAACAGAATTTACCAAATCAAGGAAACAAAAACACCTTGCAATATTTTAATAAACCTAAATATAAACATCGGTATGAAAGACTCATGTTCAATTCTCCATGAGACATGATTAAATGTGAAAATAAGGTTGAAATACTGCATCCAACTAAGTAGATGTGGTGTACCCAACATGTCGCCTACCCCAACAAGAGATGCTTATTGATGGTGGCAACTATAAGTTGAATGTTGCCCACAAAATCTACATCACAAGGTACGCAGAATTTTATGGAAAAAGTTCAAACCTCGCAAAACTCTATCCTTGCCGAACATGAACTCGAACTTTATCCATAATTTTTCCATGGACGTTTCTGACATGCTTTTGCAATATTTTATGAATATTTCTGTGTGTATGTATGTATATACACATACATACATGTGTGTGTGTGTGTGTGTGTGTGTGTGTGTGTACATACATATATTATATGTATGTATATATATCTACACACATATATATACAATATATATGTATGTGTGTGTGTGTATACCAACTGAAAGCAAAGGACAGGAAGCTCTCTCCACTCTGTCCCTCTATTTAGAAAAAAAAATGATAGATAAAATCTTTTGTTCGAACTTCAAGACAGTTCTTTACCGAACTTTGTCCATTGGCAAACTTGAACCGAACTTTATCCTCGAACACAAACTCAAACTTGAACCTTGTGACATAGCCTAAAAAAGGAATTTTCCAAATGAAAGAAAAACAAAAACCATACCACTACAACGTGCGAAAAAACCCTAATTTATCCCAAATTCAGTTTGTTGAAAAGAAAATATAATTTGAAAAAAATAACAAAGATGTTAATAACAAACCTATGTAGGGAAAGGTTCAGCAATCCCCTTGTGGTAAAGGATGTTGGTCCTTGAGGCAATTATATCACCTGACTGAAACATGGAACAAAATAAGCCCAAGCCCGGGTCAATTTGACAGAAGAGATAGCCACCAGTCATGACAACCATGCTGAAGGCATCCCCAAAAATTGAACACCAAATCAAACACGAGAAAAACGATCCCTAGCTCCTAATTTCAAACAATCAACATGAAAAAAAAAAGTTAAATATATGTATATGTATATCAACAGACCTGAATAGAAAATATCTAATATGATCCTAGAAGAAATGACTGCTCATCGGAAAATAGATAGATACCCTGTGCAATTAAAAAACCAGAAAATAAGATATATAAAATACTATTTAACTGCAGAAGCTCCAATTACTTACAAATGACAAAAACATATAGATTCAAGAGGGAAAAAAATTAATCGAAGACAATTTAGCGATCTCCTTCTGGGCAAGGGCAACAACATTTCAATGTGAAAACTTCAACTACTTAATAAATGAAAAATATACAAATAAAAACAACAATGTTTTTGACAAAACTGAATACAAAACAGTTCAGCCGATCCCTTCTGGCCAAGGACAATAATATTTCCTGTGGAAGCTTTAATTACTTAAAAACAAAAATTAAATTATATTAAATTAAAAAAATAAACTTCTTGACAAAAAACCTGAATGGGAAACAGTTTAGCAATCCCCTTCTGGGCAAGGGAAGTAATATTTCACTGGGGAAGCTCCAATATCTTTAAAATACGAAATTAAAATGGTAAAGTTTTTTGATGAACCTAAATAAAAAGAAGTTTAGTAATCCCACACCAACCAAGGGCAATAACAATTCACTGTGGAACCACCATCTAGTAAAAAAAAAATGTTATATAACAAACCCAATTAGAAAACTGTCTATCAAACCCCTGCCTACACATTGGGACTTTCACAATGGAGCCTTGGTTGCAATTCCCATGAGACATGATAAAGCATAAAAATCAGGTTTCGCTACAGCATCCAACTTATTGAGTGTAACATACCCTGGTGAACAAGGATGGGTGCATTTCCAAGATCAATTTGACAAAAGAAATACCCATTGATAGTGCCAACTAAGCCAAACATTACCTCCATACATAAAATTTAAAAAAAAATAGGATATACATATCTATCAAGCTAGAATATGCCGAAAATTCCTGATTTCTCCCAACTGAAGTCCCTAGACAAGTCAAAAAGTCTAAAATTAATAACATATATTTTATTAACAAACCTGAATAGGAAAACATGATAAGGTGTAAACATTAAGATACAGCATCCAAGTTGCTGGGTGTGACCTACCGCAAACGATAAGGGATGGTACAAGTTCTAGGTGAACATGAAAAAAGTTAAAATAGACACCCCTTGATCATTGCAACTATCTAAGCTCGATGACCCACTTCGAAAGGGGAATTTATGAAATGAAACACCAAAAACACTCACTAGAACTAGTCAAAAAAATAATGCTAATCCATTCGACCCTTCAGCCCTAGACAGGCAAGAAAAAACACCAAAATTTTAATTTTTAAGCTACCCTGAATAGTAAATAGTTTAGCAATCCCTTTACAGGTACAAG
Organism: Torreya grandis; assembly: GCA_037957365.1. Taxonomy (NCBI): domain Eukaryota; kingdom Viridiplantae; phylum Streptophyta; class Pinopsida; order Cupressales; family Taxaceae; genus Torreya; species Torreya grandis. The sequence goes on along the minus strand of JARHVA010000824.1, from coordinate 1,362,424 downwards.
TACATGGTCAATTTGACAAAAGAGATACCCATCCATAAATGGCGACTAAGCCCAACGTTATTCTGAAATACGACATTAACGAAGTCTAAGAAAAACAAACCCATCCCTCTAGAACATGCAAAATATTCCTAATTTCTTCCAAACTAAGCCTCCTGAAAAACGAAAACTTAAAAATGCAAGGTGGGGCTCACCACATCATAGAAAATTGAAACATCTTACTAGAACACAGCAAACAAAATCTATTTTCTTCCAATTTAAGTCCCCTGATAAGAAATAAATAGTTTTTCAATAAACCTGAATAGGAAATAATTTAGAAATCCCCTTCTTCGCAAGTGCGTTAACAATCTCCAGATCAATGCCAAGCTTAGCAATCCCCAATCCATCATCGGCCTCCACAACATCATAGTCCTCTGCAACTGCAAACTCTGCGAGTGCAGGCGAGGCTGCCTTGGGACCAAAGGCTCCAATACTAGAATAAAACCTCGTGTAATCGTTACCTGTGGATATAAGAGTTGATTCCAGACATATAAATAAAAATTGTTACTTGCGAAAATCTAAAAAATAATTTAATAAACTAATTACCATTACTTACGTAAGAAATTACCACAAATACTTTTACAATCTATGCTTCAAATCTTCTACAAGACTCATCATCAGGATTTACGAGACTCATCGTCAAGATTTGAATGAGCATAATGAATTAACCAAGTTTTTATAGCCTACGCTAAAAACATCAGTGTTTGAATAAGCTTGGCGAATCAACCATAATGCATGCTAAGTAAATTCTTTAGCAAACCTCTACTGCATACCTTTTATTAAATTACACAGGCATTGAGTCGGCAGACTTCGCTGCGCTGAATGTCCAAAACCCCGCGAAGAATAAGCGAACAAAGGGTTTAAGGGACTTTGATTTTCCTCGAAAGGGATTGGCGACGACACTCCATACCAGAAAATGTTACCCCCTTGTGTAATGGCACGCAGCGGCCTGGCTGCGGCTTTGATAAGCTTGGATGCCTGCATTTTCTCTCCCGAATTGACGGAAGAATTTGAGCTCTGGATAAAATTTAAGGTTCTAGACAAAAAAACCTGGAAACCCTTTAAAACCCTGGTTGCATTTTTAGGTTCTCGAAGAAGAGAACCTTTAAACCCTTAAACCCTTTGTTATCTATTTCCCTGGGTTTTAGGAGAGAGTGGATATATATAGCGTTTCTTAAACCCTAAGACCAGCGCTACCCCAAGATAGATTTAGTAGGGGGTGTGCTATTTAAATGTAGCCAGTATTATAGGGTTCTTGAATACAAGTGATGTATATTGGCTAGTATTTATTATAATTGTCGAAAAGTATTTTGTGATTGTAGTGAGATAAAAATTATATTAGTTGAGAGGATAGATATGATTACATTTATTATCGATGTAAATTATTTTAATAACAAACAATGCTTAAAATATATAAGTATTAATATGAGTGTTTCACATTGATTGGAACAAAGAAATGCATTTCATACATTGTATATTATTTGAATAGCATCCATATTCGTGGTTTGATGTTCTTTATGGATTATTTTGAATGTTGTTGTCATTGACCTATCAACTTTTGTCATATAAGAAGTATAATAAGATGTTGTGATGTAAACAATTGGTAAAAATTATGCATTTGTATTTGCATATAATTTAATTGGTTACACATAATCTTTCCCTGAACCTTAAGTCTAATGTGACCCCTTTCATACCTAAGCCTAAGGTTCACTTCAGTTTAATTTTTGTTACTTGTGACCTTTCTATAGCACGAGCCCATTCGTAATATAAAAGAAATTGTATAACCTAACAGATCCATAGTGTCTCTTTTTATTTGTGCATAGATGAACGCAGACACGTGAAAATATAAACTGAATTCGAAAGCTTGATGGATTCATAAAAAGTTGAGGCCACTTTGATACAAAATATTTAAGCCTCTCCAATATTTCGTTACCCAATGGCCTATGAATAATTGCCATGTGTTTCTTTTTTATTTTGCAACTTAATAAAAAGTGTTAATATATTTTAATTTTGGATTGTTTATTTTGTGCAAGGAAAAGAAAACCGTGGCCATTAAAATTATAAAGTGGATTTTAAACCCCAACAAATTTACACAATTCCACTTAAAGACATTCAAATAGAGAAAAAGCCACTCCATTAACTCCATGACCACGAACCAATCAAAAGCGGTTGTTTGTTGCAATCTCATTGGACACGGTTAAGTGAAGAAGTGATGAGGGTTTGGGATTTCTAAGAGGATATATCCCACAGAAAGCTGCCACGTGGCCACAATAATGGAAAGGTGTGGACAATAAAGAACATAAAGTGAAAAGGATAAACCAATAGATCTGCAGACTATGAATAAAGTCATTTTGAAGAGCTAAAGTTGCTCTATGAGCTTCGTGATTGTGATCCATTAAAAAACTTACCATGTGTGTCACTCTGATTTGATGTAGTAAAAGACAAATTATATGACCTAACCCATCCACAAAGTGTCTTTTTCCGTTAACATTATAAAATGGGTTTTAAACCTCAATGGATATACATAATTTAACTTGAAGGCATTCAAACAATGAAAAAGACACTATGTTGACTTCGTGATTGTGAGCTAATCGAAAGTAACCACGTGTTGCAATCTCATTAGATGGGATAAGTTGATGAAGTGATACAATGTTTGGGATCTCTTTGAGGATATATCACACAAAAAGCTACCACATGACCATGACAATGGAAAGTGTACATGTCAAAGAACAGAAAGTGAGAAGGATAAACTAACAAATACACAAACTGTGAATAAAATCATTTGAAGAGTTAAAGCCAATGTGAATTTTGTGATTGCCACCCGTTAGAAACCTACCATGTGCGTCATTTTGATTTGATGTAATAGAGGACAAAGGAAAAGACATTTCATAGGTCAGTAAAGGATGTACTACATAATCTTTCCACGTGGTCGCGATAGAGAAAGCGAACACATAAAGGTGAATTCATAAATCCCACAAATCACACAAAAAAGGCAGTCTATTAATTTGTGATCCCATGGCCTATGAACATTTGCCACTTGTCTTATCTTTTATATTACAAGCCTTGTTAAAATTGACCAATGTTTTTATTAATATGATATATGTTTTAATCGTGGCTTGTTTATTTATGTAGGGGAAAGGAAAAGTGAACTTGTGGAATTATAAAGCGGATTCTAAAAGACAACGAATCTATGCAGAGCTTGGAATTGTTCAAAAACTATGAAGCCACTATGTGGACTTTGTTGTTCTAGATCAATAAGATGTGGCCACATTTTTTAACTGTTATTGGACATGGTAAAGTGAAGTCCTAGGATCTTAGCAAGGTTGCTCTATGCCAAAATTTTCCATGCAGCCACACAACAAATGTAAGGGGAAATATATAGACGCTAAATAGAATATACAACAAAAGTGATAAATCTATGGATCGACACATATCAAATAAATTTATTTGCAAGCCAAAACTAACCCCATTACCTTTGTTAACATGTTACTAATGAGAAGTTACCACGGGTCGCTTTACGTGCATGTAGTAAAGGACAAAGGAAAAGATAAATCATGGCTCAATGAAGACGTACTATGTAGGATTACTCCACGTAGATGAGACAGAGAGAAGGAATAAAAATAAATGTGAAATCATAAATCCCAAGAATCCACACAGTCAACAAACATAAAGTGAATGCCAAAAGTAAACTTTGTGCATTCATGAACTCCCTGACTATAAGGAGGTATGATTATGACATGTGGAGCATTGAGATTTTCAAATGTGATCAAAGCCAAATTTTGATTTGTTACTAGCAAATTAGTAAAAATATTAAGTCATTGTGATGCATCTATGGCCAAATATTGCAAATGCGAAGTAGGTGTGATGTATTAGGGACTTCAGTCCACTCAATTTACATTATAAATAAACAGTGATCATATCATTATAAAACATGATTAATATATGTGATAAAAAAAGTGAATTTTAAATATGTGACATGTGGAAAGTTCAACAAAGACACAAAATCATGCAATAGTTCACAATGATCTTGAATAATTTCACAGTTACATTCAAGGGGGAAGTGACCACTGCTATGAAAATATTCAATTCGCAGTGAACAAAATAATGAAAACTTGATACAAAAATTCAATGAATTTGATGAAGACAATTTTTTTTTTTTTTTTTCTAAAAATATGTATTTAATATCAATATTCAATGCATGTACAACACATAATCAATATTTTTAGTGAGTTGATATTTAAATGTTGCATTAAGTCGAATCCATAATAAATTGCTTGTTTTCAAGGTCATTTCAAATATTAAAAGTTGTATTAGTGTCATTCTTACAATTTAAGTTAACGTTTAATTATTTTGTTCAGTCAAATCCATATTTAATTGATCGCTTCAAAGTCATTCCCAATATTAGACATTGTACATATGTCACATTTAGAAATTGAGATTTAAAACATTAAATATAAACTAGTATTGGAATAATGCTTCAAATTTGTCAAATTGGTGCTCGTCAACCAATAGAAAGTCGAATAAATTATTTTTTATGCATTTTATGTGGTTCAAAAATTGTAAAAATAAAATATAAACATTAGAAACTTAAATATTGAACAAAAATTATTTATTTTGATTGATTTATTGAAAAAGATTAATGGTGCCAAGTGATTCATATAGTATCCTTCCATGGCAAAGACTAATAATTAGTCGAAGGCATTTCTCAATGAATGTCCAAACCTTAACAAATGTCATCATGCAGCTTTGGTACCTGTTGTTTAAAATAATATATGGTAGTGGTTTAAAGACAAAATTAAAAAGATTTGAAGAGAAAGAGCTTTAGAGCATGTTTAGAGTTGCATCAAAAAAATAGTTTTGATTTACAAATTTGGTGAAATATATACAATGCATGTGCACTATTTGAAGAGACCTCGCATTTGCTTGTTTCTTTGAAATAATTTTGACTTATACTTATCTAGTACAAATTCACTCAATCCATGGACTTTTTTCTCTCCTAGTTTGTGTTTTTTAGTGTCATGAAGTGGGGTATTTGAAAACAACTTACCTTTGTAATAAAGTGTGGTAACCAAAACAACATTCACTAGTTGGATCTATGTCTTGGATGGAACATCACCAAGACATAATGAGCACATTGACCCTAAAAACTACTTTAGGGAAAAAAAATTAAGTTGTTCATACCATATTCTGACAACAAAGAGACATTGAAAGGAATATTTGAAAAATGGGTCAAAACATATCTTTTTCATAATATTAAAAAAACAACATGAAGACCATGTTTATTGCAAAAAATATATCTAAATGGGGAAACATTAACACAATATTAACACTAATTCCAACATGGTATTTGGCATTTACAATGATGATGAAATAAAGCAAGCCTTTGCTAGTATCAAAAAATATGGCAAGGGTTATTGTTGTAATCAACACACACCCATTTTTTCAAAAGAAATAAAGACCCTCATATGTCCTAAATTGAGATACTTATCCCATTTGAAAAAACATATTTTATCTCAATTTTTGAACTAGGTCATAAGACAAGAAAGGAGAAACTAAAACTTCTCTCTTCTAGGTCAATTTCATTTTCACAATAATAATAAAAGATTAGTTCACATTGTAACCTAGTTTTGGTTTGGATTAATTAATTGGCCATGACATTATCCCATATGTATCATCACGAAATAAATAAATCATTCGATTACTACCTTCACATATCCTACCTCTGAGGTTTGTGCTCTATTCATAACACTTGAGATTCTTACGACTACTGGACTTGACCATAACATATAATGAAAAACATATGTCGACTCATCCACAAAGGCCTCTTTTAATTTAAACTCTATGTTGTGTTTTGAGAACTCCATGATGTCATGACGGTGTTATAATTGTCGTGTGTCTTTTTTTGGCTGAAAAGATTTAAGTTGTATTTTGAAGTCTTCATGATCTTTTGGTTGCGCTTAACATGCCAAGTGTCCTTGTTTTAAACTTCCCTTTTATGATGTTTGCACATGCTTTATTTATAATATGTGATCACAAATATGTTTATTATGTGCAAGAGAAAGTGAATTTGTGTGAATATATAGTAGATTTAAAATTCTAACAGATCTATGGAGTTCACTAGGCCACATTGAGAATAAAACATACACTTCGTGACTTCATGACCCTTGGATGATCATCGCGTGTCTTTTATTGATATTGCATGTTTTATTGAAGTGGTATTCATGCTTCATTAATGTTTGTGAATATATTTACAATGTGTTGATTTATTGCATAGGTAAAGGCATGAACGTCAAGAGATATAGAGAAAATTTGAAGTTTCAATAGATATGTGGACTTTGCATAAATAAATTTGGAAGTTGAAGGCATCATGTGACCCCATGACTCTGAAGCAATGAAAAGTTTCCCCATGTATTCTCTTTATACTACAAATTATGAGTCATGTTTTGGGAAACTTTATGACTCTTTGGCTCTATGAGCTTGTTCCAAATGCCACATGTTTTCTTTTGGTATCACCAAGTTTTGAAGATTGTGCATATTTTATTACATATTTTTGAGATATGATCACATGTATACGTTTATGTGTTGTGTGAAGATAAAAATTAGGTGTATACAAATATAGAGGGAATTTAAAATTTCAACGAATCTATGGACTCAACACTATATCAATTAATATATAAGGAAACTCTCTGTGAACCCATGTGTGCAAATCAATGGGTGATTGCCATGTGCATCATTACAACTAGACATAATAAATGTCAAACGAAATAAAGACGTGGAGCCTATGAAAACTCATTTTGCAGGATGTCACCATGTGGCTAAGAGATATGTAAAGGAGAGAAGATATGGACAAAAGGAAGTATAAAGTGAAATTACTAATTCCACATACTATAAAATGCCATTAAGAAGCTTAGAGACACTCGATGACTTTATGTTTATGAGATAATAGCATCCTGCCACATGTTTTACTTTAAGTGGACACAGTAAAGACAAAAAGAGATGAAAACTTAGAATTCTATAAGGACACACTACACAAGAATTGATGGGAAAATCCCCTCTCCTTTTAGAATCATAAGATGTAATTCAAGGCACGAGTTGCAGGTATCCGATTTTATAATAACCACATGGTGGAATAATGGTGGAGCGATGTGGTTTGTTACTCTTTATAGATTCTTTTAAATGTTAATATATTTTAATTTTGGATTATTTATTTTGTGTAGGTAAAAGGAAATCGGGCCCATTAAAATTATAAAGTTGATTTTAAACCTCAACATATTTGTACGATTCTACTTAAAGACATTCAAATAGTGAAAAAAACACTCCATTAATTCCACAACTGTGAAACAATAAAAAACAACCATTCCTCGCTAAGCAAACTATTTGATTATTTGTGGATATTTATAATGGACACATATGATATTGGTTTTATTTCTGACTAAGGTTGAGATATATGCTAATATGGGATAGTAGAATACTGCTTAGATACATGATGGTACATAATTGCTTTAATGTGAGTTGGTTAATGTATGTGTTTACATTTTGAGCATATTAATGTGTTATTTCACTTATATTTTATGTTATATATTTATCATGTGATATGATCTAACTACCTGCATGTTATGAGGTGGACGCAAGAGAACTCATCCCTCAAAGCATGTCAGAAGGAGAGCATCATTAGAGAGGGTGACATAGATGGCGACGTCGAAGGTTGATAGAGATCTGGCAAGAACCTTAAAACACCATAATAGTTAGCACATGGTAGAAATGTATTAAAAATAGTTGCTTATGGTATGTTTATTACTTGCTTTAGAGTGTTGCTTTATATAATTTGTCAGTATAGGTAAATGTCATAATGAATTATTTTACGTATTTGGCACATTTTATCATTAATATTGGTAGGAATATTATTAGCAAAAGTAAATTTCAAATATGGATTATTAGCAATTCTGAAATTGACATTTAAAATGCTATAACATGTGTGGATGTTAATTGATTTAATTTAAATCATATATTTGTGGGCATTTAATATTAAAATATATATAAAAAAATACAAATTTCATTAAAAAGGAAAAGAAATAGAAAAATATAATAAAACATTTTAAAAAATAATTAAAATTAGAAAATTAAAAAAAAAAGTAAATATATTTTCAAAGAAACAACAAAAATAAAAATCCTAAAGCTCAAGAAGGCTACACCACTTTTATTAGGAAAGGAATTTCTAAAAGGAGGGATATCATATGAGTTTGGGAGTGAATAAAAAAGAGAGAGCAGAAAGAAGTGGAGAGAGGTATATATAGAGAAAGGAACAAGACGTTGGAAAAAGGAGATGAGTTTGCAAGGACAAACCAATCAAAGGAAGTTCTAATTGCCAGATAGGCAATGTCTTGAATTTCCTTATATGATCATGGAAAAATGTGTTGCTATCTGATTGACTTGTCTGCATAATAGTAAAATGGGTCATACAATAAAATGTAATACGTGGATTTTGCTTTCATTCCATATAGTGAAATATAGCCTTAGTATAGTTATGAGACTACATAGGGCATCGATTTAAATAAGAAAATGACTTGCAATCTAAAAACCTATAAAATTAGGAGGATGTAGTGAATGCAATATCATTAACTTCCAACCAAATTATATAATAGGGAATCATTGTTATCCTTTTCCAACATGTTTTAGTCTTAGGCGTCACCATAACCCAACTAATTGAGGCGTCACCCTATTTATATACATATCCCTGCATTAATTAAAATTGTCGTATCAAAACAAGGGAGTTTGATAAATATTTAATATAAAACTGCTACATATTGTTTGGCATTGTTGTTTACTTGTTACCAGTTATATAAAATATTTGAAAAGGCTATTTGGTTTTGAAAATCTATATAAACCAAAAAGAGATAGCTGAAGTTTATAGCTTATATATTATAAACTTATTTATTGGATTTCAAACCTTGTGGGTCGCAGCTTATAGACTTGCAACATGATAGGTTAATTAATATGGCATAGGCATCAACTTGGGGAGTATTTGGCCAAATCAGAATACAAAACAAAGATTGTAGTCTTTTAACATCGCTATATACAAAATAAATTAACTCACAACTTTATAATTATGCCTACATCGACTAATTAAATGTGTAATATGCCAAATAATACTACTGGACTCTTTGTTTAAAATAATAAAGAGGTTATTATGCTTATTTAATACTTATCTCTTGTCGAGGTTATTACATTTGTTATTATGTTGGTGTAGTCCAATATTATGCTTATTCATAGGCATCTTATATGAGCCATCAATATTTCTTTTGGCATCATTGTATTATGCCTCAGGTTATATAGTTAAGTGTTTTATAATTATGCTTTCCAAGTTTTCTCAGTACTAGAAAATTGATATACAACTTGTTGTAAACGGTTGAGTCGTTATATTATTTGATGGGAAACGTTAAAATCTATAGTATTTACTTGTTGAATCACCACAAGTAAAATATACACCCAAATCAAATCCGTAGATGGGAGTTTTGATTCCCATTTGAATCCTATCGACTTAGATCCTACATGTAATTTGATTTGTTGAATATACTCTTGGGCGTCACTATTTTTGTAGTTATGCTAATTGTATATACTAGTAGTATATACTCTTGGGTATTCATATTGTTTTTTGTCAATATACTAGTTGTATATGCCATATGATTATTTATTTTATAATTAAACCAATATTAGACAGTTTATGATGATGTATGTGTTTGTAGTTTAAACTTAGAACCATGGTTGTATGAATGGCGTACAGATATATAAAAATAATATAAATACTTGAATACGCTAAGTAGTAGTGATGCATATATCTAGTATAGGATTATTAAATTATTTAAACTACATCACCATTTAACCAGACATAAGAGTGTGGGTTGGCGTCGTAGTTGTAAAGAAGTGCCACAATTCATATAATAAGTTTGGACTTAAATTTAGAAATATGTTTTGTAAATCTTGGGTCTTTCAGGAAGCTTATACACACACACACACATATATATGTATGTATGTATATATATATGTATGTATGTATGTATGTATGTATATATATATATATGTATGTATATATATACATATAATATAGACATATGTATATATTATATGTATATATATACATATGTATATATACATATATATATATATGTATATATATACATCCATCTATATATATATATATATATATATATATATATATACATACATATGTATATATATATACATACATATGTATATATATATATATACATATGTATGTATATATATATATATATATACATATGTATGTATATATATATACATATGTATGTATATATATATACATATGTATGTATATATATATATACATATGTATGTATATATACATACATATGTATATATATATACATATGTATGTATATATATATATATATATATATATATATATATATATACATATGTATATATATATACATACATATGTATATATATATACATACATATGTATATATATATATATATATATATATATATATATATATATATATATATATATATATACATATGTATGTATATATATACATATGTATGTATATATACATACATATGTATATATATACATACATATGTATATATATATATATATATATATATATATATATATATATATATATATATATATATATATAGTTGCATGTCTTTTGAAAACGTTATATGCTTTATGAAAAAATTTTTAACTAAGAATACTAGCGCCATAAGTAAACATAACATTCTTACATTTGGGATAAGCCTTGTGGCGTACTGGAACCCCCTTGTTATATGTATCTTGTGTTATGAAACTTGTCACATGGAATATAACATTATAATAAGTTATGTATTTATGGTTTATTAATGGAGTAATGAGTGTAAACGTGTCTATTAGCATATGCTTGTACATTAGGGTGTGTACTTTTGGTTATAAATTATATTAAACAATGTATGAATAATAAACTTAATGAATGCATGGATTCAAACCTCTAAATAAAAATGCTAGATTGGATCATTTTATGTTTTAGGAAAATTAAGTATTGGTTGTTCTAGTTATTGATTAAGAATGTATGTTTTCATGTATTTATGACTAGTTTATTAGCTTGATTTCGATGCTTATTAGTTATGCTTAAAAATACTAGACTATGGTAATATGGGTTAACATAGGGTGCAGTATAGCTGGAAATAAATTGTGTTATTTTAATCTACAGTTAATTGTGTATTTACCCAGATGGTATAAATTATAGTCATTATTTTTAGTATAGGATAGAAAATAATGTGAGTTTCATTCATACATTTGATGGAATAAATGTATGCTTTGGTTACTCCTATGTTTAGCATGTTACATAATGTGTTTACTAGTAGGATGTAAATTATATGAATCTTGTGGTTGAATTGTATTTAACCAATCTGCATTGTTGATTCTCAGTAAGAAGTGAGATAAACTTCACTGGCTTACTAATGTCATAATGTCAGATGAAGGCAATTTGATCAAGTGGTGTGTATGAATTTGATTGATCTGTAAATTGTTTTTATATTACTATTCTTAAAGCTTTGGCCAAAGTGTGTTTAGTGAGACATTATCATTTCATGAATATGATTTACATGTATGTGCAATATCTTGCAATAGATCAAAAAATTTATGATACACTGCATGTTTAGTTTAGAAATCATACAACACACAGGTACTTGCTTGTTTCTCTAGATTCCCGTGCCATCACTATCTACTCATCTGTGAAGGGAGGGTCATTTCTTGATGGGATTAGTGTAGGGGATTGTTGGTCCATGGTTGGTGTGGAAAAGTGTTCAGATGATGATCTCCCTCCCCACAATAGTACTACTTATGAAGACAACAGTTGATATTGCCACAAATACTTGAGTTCGAGAACTATGCTCTGGGGGAGCCGTGTATGTTATATGTACAATTATTGTATTGTACTTATTATTAAAACTTGTCATGATGAGTTATAATTATTTATTATTATACATTAGCAATGACAACTATAGATTTGTATCAGTCATGGCTAAAATAATATAATTACTTTCTATATTGGCATTATGATGTACTCTCATGATATTAGAGATCAGTGATGTAATATGCTTTGTTTTTATTATTACACTTTGAGTAATTTATTTGATCTCTGTTAGATTCTTGTGGGTAATATATTTTGGTATATGTGTGTGTTTTTTTTTTTTAAATCATGTAATTCTAGGTAGATCTTAGTGGGGATGTTACATGTTGCAATCTCATTGGACAAGGTCAAGTCAAGAAGCAATAAGGGTTGGGGATCTCTAAGAGGATATATCCCACATAAAGCTACCATGTGGTCAAGATAGTGGAAAGGTGTGGATGACAAAGAACATAAAGTGAAAGGGATTAACCAACTAATATGCGGACTATGAATAAAGTCATTTGAAGAGGTAATGTTCCTTCATGAACTCTATGATTTCTACCCATTAGAATGTTTCCACATGTGTCAACTCTGATAGGATGTAATAAAGTACAAATTATATAACACAACACATCCAAGAAAAGCCTTTTTTTTGTAAAATTATAAAGTGGATTTTAAACCTTAACAGATCTATGCAATTATACTTAAAGACATCCAAATAGTGAAAAAGACAATGTTAACTTCGTTAGTACAAGCCAATCAAAACCGATCATGTGTTACAATTTCATTTGACAATGTAAGGTGAAAAAGTGATAAAGGGTTGGGATCTGTACAAGGATGTATCACATAAAAAGCTACCACATGGCCAAGATAGTGCAAAGGCATGGATGCCAAAGAACACAGAGTGAGAGGGATAAACCAATGGATCCACAAACTATGAAAAAGGTAATTTGAAGAGTTAAAGTCACTCTATGAAATTCATGATTGTGACCTATTAAAAACCTATCACTTGTGTCATTTTGATTGGACATGGTAAAAGATAAAGGAAAAGACATATCACAACTCAGTGAAGGATGTACAACATGATCATTCCACATGGTTATGATAGAGAAAGCATACACACTGACATATAAAAGTGATTTCATAAATCCCTTGAGTTACACTAAAAGGATAGTCCATTAATTTGTGTTTGCATAGCCTATGAACGATCGCCACTTGTCTTATATTTTATATTACAAACCTTATTATTGTGACTTACATTTTAATTGATATAATATATGTTTTAATCATGCCTTGATTATTTATGCAAGGAAAAGGAAAAATAAATTTGTGAAATTATAAAGTGGATTCTAGAAGACAATGGATGTGTGTAAAGCTTGGAGTCATTCAAAAGTTGTGAAACCAATATGTGAACTCTATTGTTGTGCCCTGATAAGATGTGACCTTGTATTTTATTATTATTAGACATAGTAAAGTGAAGACCAAGGATCTCAACGAAATTAATCTGGACTAGATTTTGCCATGTAGTTACATGATAGATATAGCTGGAAAGGTGCATATACTAAAGATAACATATAGTAAAAGTGATGAATCCATGAATCACTACATAGAAAATAAAGTCAATCACAAGCCAAAATTGACCTATGAATTATGTTAACATGTTACCAATAAGAAGTTAACATGTTTCACTTTGACTGCATGCAATAAAGGATAAAAGAAAATACATGTCACAACATAGCGAAGGCATACTATGTAGGATCGATCCACGTGGATGAGACAAAGACTAGGAACAAATATAAATGTGAATTCTTAAATCCCAAAAGTCTACACAATCGATAGACATAAAGTGAACGTCAAAAGTAAACATCGTGCCTTTTTGACATTCGTGACTACAAGGAGATGAGATCATGACCCATGGAACATTGAGATTGTCAAATGTGATCAAAACCAAAAAAATTATCTGTTTGTGGAAAATTAGTAAAAATGTGAAGTCATTGTGATGCATATATGGCACAAGCCTTCTCTGATAATGTCTTTTAGCCACTTCGCTTATATTGATTTCTAGCTAATAATTAAGTACTTAGTGTTGCATGTCTTGTGTGTTTTTTTTATTAATTATTGAATATCTATGGCTTTATCGTCCCCTTTTCCCATCCACATTACTTGATTCATATTTTAGAAACAAATATTTGTAACCCCTTTTACCATTTAGAAGTTGTTCTTATCTGAGGTAAGGATTGACCAGTACGGTCAAGATCAATCATCAATTTTAACCCTTTCCATTTAATCTTAACCCTTGATATTTTTAATTATTTTGTAGCATGTTTCCTTTTATAGTCATCGTTTTGGTCCTTTTGATTTTTTTTGGGTTTCTTTTAGTGAGCCATTAGGTTTTTAATTCAAATTTAAAAAGAGTCCTATATTTACATATTTACCAAGAGACATTTGGGATGGGTACTCTTACATTGCAAGAGCTATACATTATTACATTTCCTCGCACTAAATATTTAGAGCTACGTGTGAAGCATTGAATGTTACAATTACATCTTGCATACTTGTGCCAAAGGTAAATAGGATAAGATCATCTAGATTTGCATTCATCATTTCAAACACACACGTAAGTGGGATAACTAGTTTGAGCTCTCTTCAGAGCATTAGTAATATAATGTAGTGCTTGGTATTTCATGGGGATTGACCAAGGTCAATCCAACTCAATTCATTTCGCTTGAGCCCCCCTCCCCTCTCCCCCCATTTGATGTATCAAGTGTTTATACATGAAATTAGGGTTTGATATTTTAGGTGCATGGTGCAAGTGGAAAGGACTAAAGGGGTAAAAAATCACATTGTTGATGTAGGCAAAGCGTCATAGAAGAAATCATAACCTGCACTTGTAGGGTCAAAATTAACACTCTCGAACCTAAATCACTAATTGATATTGTCTCATAATATTCGATATCGACTAGAACAAAAATAATGGCAAGTTTTAAAAATAAGTAGAATATAGTCCTTTCACACATCAACAATATAGAGAATAGGTCTACATAGGTCAAAGAGGTGTGATAAATAAGCTAAGTCACTCTTTATCCTTTTGCACTTATTTATTGTAACATATGAATTTGTATGTTTGAATCATAGATGTAGATCTATACTTTCTCTATATTCTACCAATTTATAGTTAGTTATTACTCTAATAATTTATATATAATTAAAGGGTTCTTATTCCATTAATTGAATTTGAGATAAAACACACTTCAAATTTGTCAAATCAATACCCACTAACCAATAGAAAGTTGAACTTAAATATTGAACAAAACTTTTTGATCTTGATTTGTTCATTGTAAAATATTATTGGTGCCAAGTGATTTGTATAATATAACTTCATGGTAGGAACTAATAATTAGTCGGAGGTGTGTTATGAATGAATGTCCAAACCTTATCAATTTTTGTGATGCGACTTTAGTACTTGTTGTTTAAAGGAATGCATGATAGTGGTTTAAATATAGATTTAGAAAAAAATAGAGACAAAGAGCTTTGAAACATGTTTAGAGTTGCATCAAAAAAATAGTTTTGATTTTAAAATTTGGTGAAACAGACACAATGCATGTGGATTATTTGAAGAGACCATGTATTTTCTCCTTTCTTTGAAATAATTTTGATTTATACTTTACCTAGTACAACTTTACTTAATACATGGACTTTTTCTCGTCTAGTATGGGGTTTTCAATGTCATGAAGTGGGGCATTTGAAAAGAGCTTGCCCTAGTAAGAAAGTGTGATAACCAAAATAACATTCACTACCTTGATCTTTGACTTAGAAGGAACATATCCAAGATACAATTAGAATGTTGACACTCAAAACTAGTATAGGGAAAAAAATTAAGTTGTTCATACCATACCACGACAATGAAGAGACATTGAAACAAAGATTCAAAACATATCATGTTCATAAGACATAAACAAATAACATAAAGACCGCGTTTATTACATAAATTATATCTAAATTGAGATATATTGGAACCATTTCCAAAAACATTGACAATAATTCTATCACAGTATTTCACATTGACGGTGATGATGAAACAAAGAAAGCCTTCATTGGTGTTGAAAAATATGGCAAGGGTTACTATTGTAGCCAACATGCCCCCATTTATTCAAGAGACATAGTGATCCTCATTTGTGTCAAATTGAGATACACATCCAATTGGAAAAACCATCATTTATCTCAACTTTTTTAACTAGGTTAAAGGATAGAAGAGGAGAAACTAAAAGTTTTATCTTCTAGGTCAATTTCATTTTCAAAGTAACAATCAAATATTAGTTCACATTGCAACCTAGTTTAATTATTGGATTAATTAATTGGCCATGACCTTATCCCATGTGTATCCTCATGAAACAAGTAAATCACTTGGTGACCACCATCACATACCCCACCTCCAAGGTTCATGCTTTATTCATAACACTTGAGATACTAGAAACAAACAGATTCAACCGCAATATAAAATGAAATGCATATGTCAAAGCATCTGTAAAGGCCACTTTTACTTTAAAGTCTAAGTTTTGTTTTGATAGATCTACAATGTCATGACTATGTTCTAATTGTTAGGTCTCTTCTTTTGCATACAAAGATTTAAGTTGTATTATGAAGTCTTCATGATTTTGTGGATACGCTTAAAATGCCAAGTGTTCTTATTTTAAATATCACATTTATGATGTTTACATATATTATTCATTCTTTATTTAAAATATGTGATCATAATTATATTTAATATTATTCATGCTTTAGTAATTTAATGGTAAAATAATAACCCATATTAATTTTATCTTTTTTAAATTTTCCCTTTATGTGTATTACTGACACATTAGGCTAAGCACAAAAAAATTATTTTTATAATTTACCTAATCAAGAAATCATGGAAAAATAGAAATTTAAACAGACACCAGAAGCACTCATTTTAAAATATATTTTCTACCGTGACTAACTACCGTGGTGTGTGCAATGTTTTGCTAGCTCTCTATCGACCCGAGATGTCTCCATCTACAACATCCTTTCTGATGATACTCTCCCTCCGGTATGCTCAAGGGAAGAATTATCCTTCATCCACCTCATAACACCCAAGCAATTAGATATTTTCACATGATAATCATAAGCAATAATATATAACTAAATCAATACATTAATAAGATTAAAATATAAATACATACTTAAACTAGTTCATAATAAGCAATCATGTATTATCATATAAATAAGCAACATTATACTATTCCAAAATATCGTAAATCTCAATCTTAGTTAAAAATATAACCAAATATGAATTTGTTAATTACAGATATCCACAAATAATATAGCAAGTTTGTTTGATGAGGAATCGAAATGTATCATTTTTCCTCTTTAAATCTAGTCATCATCCCTAATGACTCTTATTCAAAGGTAAGTTCTCAATAAAAAACATTTCTTAGCAAAACAATAACATGATACACAATGTCAAACTAAGCAAATAAGTGGAAAGTTACTTGTATAACTTACTGAAGTTCATTTAAATTGCACTATTTCTAGAGTATTAGTCCCACAAGACACTACTCAATAACATCTCCTAATTAATCAAACACAGTTGTGAGTATTACTTGCTCTGATTGATTCTATCATGACCACTACGAGGTCCAGAATCATCAAGACAAACCTATATATTATAGGACTAACCACTTATGTTACCATGAAGGGTCCCACATGTCTTAGTGAAAGTTTCACTGAGTTCCTAAGAGCACATAAGATCATCATGAAAGCCAAAGTAAATAACCAGAGAGAGTTTCACAAAATCTTCCATCCCTCAACACATCTCTCTATCTTAGAGAGTGTTTTTCTCATTCCAGAGAAAAATCATTCGGGAACCTGAAAAAAATAATGTGTATAGTTAATACTATCGCTACTCCACATAGATTTGAATAAGTATAACATGTCAATACTTTCATTTACTCAATCAGAGCTCCTAAAAAGTACAACGATGAATAGGAATGATAAATATAAAGTATATAAACATTACGGAATACTCATCCATATAGAATCTCTGTCCACCGTATACATGTGTATGGCCATATGAATGAATTTGATAAGTTCTGCCTATCAAATCATGGATTTGACAAGTCTATTTGTTGATCTAACTCAATACCAACAATCCAAATTAATGTGAGGCTAAGTAGGGTACCATTCTATCACTTATAACTCACGTTCTTAATTCACCACTCTTCCTTTAGGTCTCTATCACCTAATGATCTCAAAATGTGCACAATGTTTTAAAGAATCACAATTTCATGTTATCAGATCATTGAAAGCAAATCTATATGCTAAATGATTCTAGATGTATCCTCATACATACAAAATAAATCATACGATCAATCCATAATTATATCAAGTTACTACCAACCACACATAAATAGTATCATATTTCATAATCTTAACTTATAGAGTTATATTCATAGTTAAGAGAAAATAATGTTATAATTATCAAAACATACATAAGCCAAGAATCACATCGTTCTTTTAGTCCTATAAATGAAATAATATCGTCTTGCTTTCTCAACTAGCACACAATAAGTTAAAAGTTTTATGCAATCCTTAGATTGACAAAATGTTCCACACATCTTAAACCTTACTTCCAACGAAAGGTATAAAAAAAATATCTCTTCAAAACAACATGATATAAGCAAAAGAGAACAATATTAATCTATGCAAGGGTGAATAATATCATACTAATTATAATCAGCTTACAATTCTTAGTATATAATTTAATTTATATAAATCAAGATTTCCCATCTCATGTGGTCTAAACTCACAAGTTAGATCAAATAACGACTCTAAAGAGTCACAAGTGAAAATTAGAAAGCTATTATAATAATGTTAAAAGAGAATAAGATAATTAACAAAATAATTCGCCTCTATGCTAACTCGAAAAGATGACACTTCTTCCCAAAAAACACATATTAAGAGTGCAAATTCCATAAACAAACTCCTAACACAAAGGAATTATCAAGCAATACAACACTCTACTAAGAAGATTTCCACCAACCTAGGTGGTATTAGAAGAAAATAGTCTTTTGAGATTTCCACTCCTAGGATTTATAAATATAGACACACAACTATAGCACATTTATAAATTAAGTGAGAAGTATCTTGAGCTTATAGACACTCACAAAGCTCAATGACAAAGATGACTTGAAAATCAAGAAGGATGTAATCATACTCGAGGTGTTCGATCTAAGTGATCAAACTATGGTAAAAAAGTTTTATTCATAACTCATGAACTATGATATGTACACGTCTATCCAATCCTCAAACATAACCATAATCATTGGGACACTCGATTAACCAATCTCCTAAACAACTCAAATGGGTACAAATGTTCCTAAGGCTCACATAAAAATAATGTCACATACTTACAAAAGTCACCAGGAAACACAAGTGGGTCTACTAAGTCTCAAAAACTCCACCAAAAAGTAACATAGTTTTACACTGAGACACCACAATTCCAAAATACTAGTACGATACTTTATATCTCTAGGTTCACATAGAAAGACACGAAAACACTAATGGACTCATTAGGTCCTAGAGTTCGAGCCACAGCTCTGATACCACATGTAATATCCCTGTTGGGATCTAACTAGAAATATGTAAAAAAAAAATCTTTAAAATAACACATATGCAAGAGTAGACTACATCTCGGGAGTCTAACAAAGATAAGAAAAGTAATCTTGTGAAAACATGATAACAATTCATAATACAATACAAACCTTTAAATCATGAAAGTATGACAAATCAATAAAGAAATTAATTATAACATTTTAAATTTAACTTATCTAAATACACAATAAACACTGTCAATGTGCATCAATGTAAAAATATAATTCTTGAAAAATATTACAATGTATAAATAAGATACTTGGCTACCCTGAAGCGCAGTTCTCAAACATCAAGTACATTTGGCAATCTAAAGTGTCATCTCAATAATTATTACTATTGTGGGAAGGAAGAGAATCATAAGAGCACTTTTTCACACCAACCATGGACCAACGATCCCCCACACTGATCTTATCAGGAAATGGCCCTCCCTTCATGGATGGGTAGATAGTAATGGCATGGGAATCCAAAGAGGCTAGTAAGTACCCATGTATTATATGATTTCTAACAAACTAAACATGTAGTGTATCATAGAAAACTCAATCTATTGCAAGATATTGCACATACATGTGAATCATACTCATGAAATGATAATGTCTCACTAAACATACTTTGGCCCAAAGTTTAACAAGTAGTAATATATAAGTGATATATAGATCTATCAATATCATGTACACCACTTGAACAAACTGCCTTTATCTGACATTGCAATTTCAGTAATCCAATGAAGTCTGTCTTACTCCTTACTCCACATTAGCAATGCAGATTAGTCAAATACACTTCAACCATAAGATTCAACAACTAACATCCTACAAGCAAATGCATTACATGACACATTATACATAGGAGTAATAACAACACAAATTTAGTATATCAAACATATGCATTAATCTTTTATTATCTTCTATGCCATCATAGAAATAATGATTACAAATATAACACCTGGGTAAACATATAATTTAATAATATAGTTGGTTTCCAGTTATCTACACCCTATGGCAACCCATATTACCACAACCCTATGTTCTAAGACTTAACTATCAGTTTTCCACAATTAATCATATGAAATAGTCTCAAATACACAAAAACACAAGCGTTATGCAAGTAACTATATATAATAAAGCAAATCATCATTCCCACATAACACAATAACATATCAACACAAGATTTGCTAAAATCTTAGAGTTTGCATGCATGCATACACAAGTCTACCAACTGTAAAAACACATGTTATCCACATCAACAACTAGTATGTATACAATATACAGACAAATGAAGATATGAGTTAGGTATAATAACTACAGTAAGTACCACCCATGTACAACATATTTTTATACTATAGTACCCTATGATATCCCATACTATCATAGGTTCCCAACTACATACAAGCATACCAAAGTATCACAATATATAAACATTTATCGCGATGCTACATTATACACTAATAATAACTAATATTTATACATAATAACACACTCACAGTATATCATGCACATAAGTATTCCCTATTGAATACATATGACTAACAATCATTCATATTATTAATAGTGAGTTAGATAATTCATAATCCCATTATCCTATTGAATCATTTGCTTTTAGAAAACTGTTCCAAAAATTATAGTTTCTGATTCTTAAGTAACTTAATGACTTATTCAAATTATCTGAAGAACTATAGTTAAAATCCCCATATACTAGCATTTGCACATCTTAATGTTCACCACATGTAGGTATTTTAATCCCATGCAATTTTTAAATCATGTTTTAGTGTTTTAATCATAACTACTAAACATAGTAATGAGCTAATGAAGTAGTTATAAATACATAAAACACATTCATTTCATTCAATAACACAAAACTTTGATTTTCCCGAAAACACAAAATATTCAATTTCATAACCATTTTATGTTTAACTAACACCTTAGCTAATGTTTTATGTGAATATCAATCTATTTTCAACCTCAACCTAAATAACAATATCAATATATTTGAGCCTCAAGTCCTAGAGTTTATTATAAGCATATTCGAGCTTCAGGAATGATAACTCTAATATATCATGGTTAATTTATTAAGAAGCCATCTAACATATGATACGACTTTTAAATCCCATTTACCATATTAACTATTATATATTAGTATGATAACTCATTAGCTTGTGATTAATATTTAGCTCTAATATCATATCCACGGCAAATTTAATTAATGACAATAATTCATATTACTTTCAAGTCAATTTCAAAGCTAATGCATGCTAAATTAGGGTTAACAAGCTAATATTATCTTCTTTAGCTTAATATATGCTAAATTTAGAATATTTTTATTAAGTTCATTTCATTCAAAAGCATAGTAATATAATTGAGGTAATTTTTTTTTTAAAAAGAAGCTTCAACACTAGTTTAATGGATCCATACGACGTCGTAGTGTGATGACCTATCAAATACTTTACTAAGCCTTAGAATGCTCTTTTTCGAGTGATATGATAACATAGAGATCACCCTATATTATTTATTGCAGATTGATGTATAACATAAATACGAGCCATGTTAGCATTTTATAATTTAGTCAATGGAACCCGCCATTGAATGGGTCATGGCTCTATTAACAACTTACGATTTATAAACAGGTCTGCCATATACCAATAGCTGCAGTTTTTGACATATAAAACTATAATCTGTGATTATACCTATCATCTATATAATAAGTCATTATATATCAGATTGCTAATTTATAATACTCAAATCATCTTATTATTCAATTCCATATGAGGATTATATGAACTCAAATCTCTATATAACTAAGCAGGTTAACATAAATCGCTTAGTAGATCAATTTAAAACTATACAATTCACTAATTTCCATGTTGCTATATATATAGCCTCACGATTTGGACAATATATATTCTTTAATTGGATTATGGGCTTCACCTTATATGTTCTATGTATTCCACTATTAATGTGATCTACTTGTGTAACTTTAACTATAACATACAAGGTGTCTTCAGCTGTTATAAAGGTATGTATAGGTACAAAATTATATTAATTATACATAATACATACTGCTATAATACAACAATCTCCTCTATATATTGATCCAAGGTTGGTAATTTATGGTGACTCACAACCTATAACATTCTATGTATATTAATCTATAATACAATGCAGTGACACTGTTGCACAATGTGGTGACGTCTTAGTGCATTATAGTGATGCCATAATTCTATACAACGATGCCATATTAAAGTTCAACACTATGCATTTGAGGATGGTTCTAACAATAGACTTCTTAGGTTTAATTTAATATTAATATGCGTGTTGAGTTGCTTAATCCGCTTCTTTCATGTTTGTATTCGCTAACATTTTGATTAGTATGAATGATGCAACATAAACACAACAAATCAATAGGATATAGCGACTTATCAAAAATAATTTATGCCAATTTGATACAACGGATTCTTCATGTGAAGAAGGTAATAATATAATATTGAATTGAGATTTCCAAATTAAATCATTTATTTGTTTTATATCGTATTCCAAACTCTTTCCTTAACTTGCTTTTGTCTTAAGACAATTTGCAAAGATCTGTTTATATGTATGTTAGTTAAGATCAATGTATAGAATTTAATTTCAACTAAAAAGAATGACACTCTAACCATACATGCTTTCAATTTAGTATTTGGGCGATGTGCTATACAGTCCCACAACTAAGACAAAGTTATAAGTCACATTTACAGAGTCTATGGAAATTTACACATTGTATCTTATCATAATCTCATTTCACTATGGTGATGGATGCGTACGAGGGTTCGAAGGGCCTGCAACGGGCTGAAACTTCCACGGCTTGACGGTTCGTGTCTAGTGATAACACGCAAGAGAAGCCCAAAGAGGCATTTTATGTGGGAGAGAGGGCGAGGATCAACAAAGTTAATGGTTGTTTTCCACGCTGCTAAGACATAATAGTTTTAGTCATCCCCTCAGAAGCGGTTCAGGACAATAAGGAGTATCTGGCTTCACACACGTTAATCTGTAAGTTCCTTGGAATTCACATTTCCCAGTCAGCTCTGGAAGCCTGGATTCACAGGTCATGGCAGATTGAGGGAGATTTTGATATCATGTTGGCTGGTAACAGCTATTTTATGGTAAATTTCACTTGTATTTTTGATAGGAACAGAGTCTTTGAGGGAGGCCCATAATTTTATGACCGTATTGGCCTTTTCATAAAACCCTGGCATGTGGGGTTTAACTTTGCTGAGGATCTCCCTTCCAGAGTTCCAGTCTGGGTCTGCCTACCAAGACTGCCTTTGGAATTCTGGAGGGAGGATATCCTACGACAGATTGGAGCCATGATTGGAACACCAGCTGCAATCGCTCACCAATCACTGGACAAAAAGGTTATCACTTATGCCCGCATTTGTGTCAACATTGATATAAATAATCCTTTACCAGATTCGATTGAGATTTGCTTGGGCTCTTCGACCTAGATTCAGCAAATTGATTATGAGTCCATCCCCTTTCGGTGTCGCATTTGCCATGTGTATGGACATCTCCGAAGCCAATGTCCTCACGTGCCCAAAGGTCTTAGTAATCTCGAGGGTCATCCGGCCCACGGCCAGCCAATGCAAGTATGAGGAATGGACAACTTGACCCTGTTGGTAATAAAAATGGCCAAGTGGAGAGTGTTGAAAAAGGGAAAGCTCACCAGAACCCCTCCAGTTCGGAGCCAGGCCAACCTGACCTCACTGGTCTTAACAGAGATGGTTTTACCCTGGTTCGATGCCGTACTAGAGGGCGAGGGCAGAAGCGCTCACATCTGGATCGATAAGGCGATGCAGGATTCAACAGGTTCAAAATTCTTGATAACATGGTCATAGAGGAGGGTATTCCTGTAATGGCGCAGGGTGGAACGCTGGAGCTAGAAGGCAAGAGATATATTCCTTTTGATCCTCAGGACATTGATGCTAATCAAATTTTGGAACCTGAGCTAGCCTCAGAATCCAACGCCCTCGTGGTCGCTCCTACTCCACAGGACAAAGATATTCGCTGGGCAGATTTGGTGAAAGAAGTGGAAGCTCCCAGCAAAGAAAAGGCACCTTCTTCAGCTCTTGGTCTATTGCAGTGACCTTTTAAGAAAGTCTCCTTCTCCACCCCCTCCAGAGCTGGACGCAAGAAGGATCAAGATAGAATTAAACTCACAGGAGATCTTTTGGTTGAATCAAGAGCCGTAAAGACCATGGATGAACACTTCCCACACTCCACACAATGATTATTCTATCATGGAATGTGAGGGGGTTGAATAGCATCCCCAGACAAAGCTATTCACAAACTAGTGAAAGACCATTCTCTAGATATTCTTTGTATTCAGGAAACCAAACTTTTCATGGACTCTTTGTTCACTTGCTGTCCTAAGATATGGGGCCTGGGCCAATGGCAGTGTGTTGGCGCTTTGGGATCCTCGGGTGGTCTTACTACATGCTGGGATCCTCAAAAAATATTGTCAGTCCATTGGCTGTCCTCCACCTCGGTTCTCTCAATGGTTGCTTCCTCCCTGGAGACTGGCGAGTTGATTTTGGTCACCAATGTGTACGCTCTTGTTGATCTCCCAGACTAGCTCAAGCTATGGGATCACATTCGGTATGTCTGCAGCTGCCTCCCTTACTTGCCTTGGATTGTTGCTGGGGATTTCAACTCCATTCTTACCCTAGAGGGGAAGAGGGGCGGTTCAGCTCGGTTGGGACCTTCCTTAGAGCTTCTTCGACAAAATATTGATTTGCTTCATCTCTTGGATGTTAAGCCACTCAATGGAATTTTCACATGGAATAACCGGAGGATGGTGGACGCGGCCATATCGAAACACTTGGAAAGGTTCCTAGTCTCTTGCTACTGGACTTCTAGCACCATCTCCCTCTCTTCATATATTCTTGACTGGCGGGGGTCCGACCATTGGCCTATCAAGCTATCCGCGGGGCTTATTGCTGCCCCCAAGAAGCCCCCTTTCAAGTTCTAATTGATGTGGCTTTGTGAAGCTTCTCTCCATGATTTAATGACACACTAGTGGAAGCAGGGGCACCCAAATTATGGCACGACTATGTTTGTTTTCTCTAAGAAGCTTCAGTATGTGAAATGGAATTTGAAATACTGGAACAACCATGGTTTTGCTAATCTCCACATCAGGAAGAGGAACACTCAAGACCGACTGGATGTCATAACCAAACAAATCCAGAATTAGGGATTGTCCGATGATCTTCGCTTAGCTGAGATTCAAGCTTCTACGGATCTGGCTGAGTGGGAACTGTGAGAAGAAATATATTGGAAACAAAAGGCTCGTGTTGATTGGCTCCAAGAGAGAGATAAGAATACGACTTTCTTTCATAACTCTGTGTAGGATCGACGTAATAGGAGCTTCCTTTCTTATCTGATTACTTCAGATGGAATACGCCGGACCTCCTCTCAGGACATATCCAGGGAAGCTATCCGGTTTTACTCTACTCTTTTTTCAAATGATACTCCTCCTGATGAGCTTGTCAAAGGTACAGTCTTATCTTATATTCCCTCTGTTGTGACTTCAGCAATGAATGAATCTCTTATGCGGCCTATCAGTATTTCCGAAGTGGAGGGAGTGGTCTTTGGCATGAAGAAAGGTAAGGCACCGGGACCAGATGGGTTCCCGATGGAATTCTTCTAGGAATTTTGGGATGTCATTAACCAGGATCTTTTGGAGGTAGTGCAGGAATCCTACTTCAACAAAGAAATGCTCTGAGCTCTAAATGCTACTTTTTGGTGCTTATCCCGAAGCGCGAACAGGCTAATCAGCTGGAATGTTTTCGACCCATTGCTCTCTGTAATGTGGTCTACAAAATTATAACCAAGCTCATTGCGGAGAGGCTTAAAATCTGCCTATCCATGCTTATCTTCGAGGAGCAAGGGGGATTCGTTGCTGGCAAGCGAATTCTAGATGGTGTAGTTATAGCGTCAGAAGCGATTCACTCTATGAGTTCATCGCAGGAATGAGCTATGTTTATTAAGCTTGATATGGCTAAGGCTTCTGACAGGGTCAGCTGGAGCTTACTGCATAAAGTTCTTCTGGCTTTTGGCTTCAATCAAGATTGGATCCGTTGGGTGCTCAGCTGTGTCACGATGCCCTCTTTCTCGGTCCTTATTAATGGGGCACCCTCTGAGCTATTTGGTGCTTCAAGAGGACTTCCTTAGGGAGACCCTCTCTCCCCATATCTATTTATTATGCTGGCAGAAGGCCTTGGGTGCCTCATCAAGTTCCAGGTCTCCCAGCATGCGCTACAGGGCTGGCACTGGGGAGATGGATTACCTGCTCTGTCCCATCTCCAGTTCGTGGATGACACTTCTCTTGCTGGGAGAACTCGGATCCAAGAAGCTGAGGTTTTTTGGTGTACCCTAGACACCTATTTGGCGGCTTCGGGGCAAAATATTAATGACCACAAGTCTTCTATTGTGTTTTTTAACACCCCTAAGCTTATCCAACGGAGGATTAGTGCTATCTTGAGATTCCAGACTCAGTCTCTCCCCCTTACCTACCTTGGGGTTCTGATTGTGGTGGGAAGGCAGCCGAGGCTCTTTTGGCAAAAGGTGATAGATAAACTAAGGCAAAAAGTTAACCACTGGACTCATAGGTGGCTCTCCACTGCCGACAGGGTGACTCTCCTCCAATCGGTGATTCAAGCCCTTCCCATTTACCGGTGTATGGTTCAGGCTGCCCCTGGGTACTTCCTAAAAAAATTTGATGCTTTGTCTCACCAATTTCTTTGGAGTGGCAACCTGCTAAACTCCAAATGGAGCCTGCTTAACTGGGACACAGTTTGTCACTCGAAAAAGGAAGGTGGCCTAGGACTTCGCTCTGCAATTATGTGCAGTCAAGCTCTCGCGGCCAAACTTTATTGGCGCTGGTGTTCCAGTCAAGCTCATCTCTGGGCCCATATTTTGGCTTTCAAATATTACCCCAGGGAGGAGCCGACAGGTATTTCAAGACTCCCCCTTGAGGGCAGAGGCTCGATGGTGTGGGACACTCTCAAACGAGGAGCTCAGCAGGTGAAGAGAGGTCTCTTCTGGATCTGCAATAGGGGGATGAATGCTCTCTTCTAGAGCGACTCCTGGGATGGGTTTCCTCCCATTCTCTTCTCTCATCCACATCTACAGTGACTTGGTGACTCTCTGATAGCTGCTGGGTGGAGCACGGTGGATCATTACAAGAAAGCTTTCAGGCTAGGCATGACAATGGGATATTGGTGGAAGAATGCTTCGGACTAGCCCCCAGGCGGTTCTATGGAGGAGTGGCTGGAGTTATCTCAGCTTTTGGCCTCTAGGGAGTGCAGCTCCTTACAAGGACAGGATGTTCTGGCTTGGGGTGGAGATCCCTCAGGGAAGTATTCTATGTCTTTCGGGTACCTTGCTTTGACAAAACAGCTCCTGGGTGAAGTGGTGGCTCCTTGGGGGAACAAGGTTTGGTATAGCTATTCTTGGCCTAAATGTAATTTTTTTCTTTGGGTAGTAGTTCATAATAGGTGCCTTACCTGGGAAAATCTCTGCAAACAGGGCTTTCATGGGCCCTCTAGGTGTGTTTTATGCCGTAGCAGCGAGGAAACCATCTCTCATCTTTTCTTCCAATGCCAGTTTACCAAACAGATATGACACTTGTGGTGGGAGGTGTGGGATCATCCTTGCTGGCATGTGTCTTCTTTGTCTGAATTCTGGGACCGGCTATGACATCCTCCCTCTCAAGCTTCGTTCCTGCAGGTTGCTTGGCGCATTGGTCTGTCACTTATTTTGTGGCATGTCTGGTTGGAAAGAAACAGACAAATTTTCAAGGAAGTGAGTTTTGAGATCAACATTCTGTGGGGGAGAATCACGAATTCTATCCTTGAGACCCTTCATGCCAAGTGTGAGTTGATGGAGAATCAAGAACAACAAATAGCTCTGATCCTACTTGTCAGGATCTTGCTCCTCAATAAGAGCACAATATGATTACCTTGTATAAGCAATTAAACATACATAATTAACCAGAAGCAATAAGTAACTAGAATTCACAAATGACACATAATATGAGAGACAACACAATATGTATTAATACTCATCCAGAAAAGAATATAATGAAGATACACCACACTCTTCCACACCTTTCAGGCTTTCCACACCAAGTGTATAGTAATTCTTCTCAAGAATTCACTCTCCTACCAAAAATGGTCCCAACACACAACTCAAACACAGAATTGGTGTTCACCTCCAACTAGTCAGTAATAACCCTGCCAGTACACAAGTACTCAAAGTACTTCAAGTAGATCTCCCATAAGCTTGCAACAACCTGCAACTCAAATGATCTTACTTACACATGTAGATCTACCATGAACTTGCAACAACCTACAATTCAAATGATCTTACAATTGGAAAGATCTTCCTTGCCTTCCTCTATTGCTCTCTGTGGAATTAGGAGGAACACACTTGCTCAACTCTAACTAGCACACTTTTACAATACATGCCAATGGGTCTATAAATAGATCCCAGACTAAACCATAACTTAGACTCTTAATTTAGACACGCAGCGCAAGACTCAAAATAGCCTTTTACATGTAAACACTCGATTCAACGAACTAACTGTTCGTGCAACGAATAGTTTTGGAACCGCACAGGCGATCGACGTCAGTCCCTGTCTGCCTGGAGGTGACCGACATCGGTCCTTGTCTGCTTGGAGGTGACCGACGTCAGCTGACCTCCTATCGATGCTAGTTTCCCTTCTGTTCACCCCTGACCGATGTCGATCATACTGTCGATGCCGGTATCCCTGGAACTCAGCAACCTCCATGTCTGCAACAGTTGAAGCTTTTAGATCCACAACCTAACATGAGGTGGGGGTAGATTTGAGTTTGGGAGATGCTAAAACTTTTGCGTGCCTCACCTCTGTTCTCCCTAAAGGCCTCCCCACTGCTCCTCACGCACCTGCGCGTGACCGTCGATAGCCTACTCGACCTGTCAATCGAACAGGCTGCTGGTCTCTCCCTGAGGCTGGCACACTCAAAATTAACTCTGACGACTCAACTTGTGGAAATCCCAGACTAGCTGGGATTGGAGGGCTGGGTTGTGACAGCACTGGCAAGGTGCGATTTTTCTTCTCAATTCACAAAAGCAGGTACACTAACAATTTCATGGAGCTCTTGCGCTTTTGGTTGTTGTTCAACAGTGTTGCTCTCTTGGCTGGAATAGAATTGTTTGGGAATCTGATTCATAGATTGTTGTCAATATGTTGAATAAACGAGAAGTTGGAATGGTATATTGGCATCTGGCTGGAGTGGTGTAGCAGATACTCCAGCTTTGTACTTCCCTAGATTCTGTGTCTTTTTTGTATATTCTCTGTGAATGGAATGGGGTGGCTGACTACTTGGCCAAATGGGCCTCCGAGCATGAGCCACCTTGGAACATCTCGAACCATAAGATGTTGCCTCTGGAATTATCCCAAAAGCTGGATCAACTAGTTGAGCTCGACAAAATGATATAACTCTTTTATTTCCCTAGAGTTAATAATATTTTTACCCCTCTTTTAGTTAATCTCGTTTCACTATTATGCATATAATTTAATGTAACATATCCTTCTAAATTCATATAATGAACTTTAATACATTGCCTACCTAGAAAATTATGTGGTTGGTTCCTTTTCCGCTTTCTTTCTTTTCACCTGAGTCTTGTTGTGCAACTTCCTTCTTCTGGTAGTTCTGAGACTCTCCCAGTTCTCTTTCAATCTTTCTCTTAATTAAAAAATAGATACTAAATCCTTTTCCTAGATTTTAGTTTTAGTTTTAGTTTTTGTTTTATCCTTTTGTGTTTGCTAATTTTAAAAATTTTAATTGTTTTCTTGTTTTTCTTGTTTTCTGCTAATTTTAATTTATTTCTCACTTTTTTCTAATTTCAATAATTTTATCTTATTTTTCTTTTTAAAAATAATTCTCTCTATTATGTTTTAATATAAAATTCCAATTTCATTTTAAACCAATTCAACATTTAATTATGCTTTAGCAATTTAATAGTAAAATAATATCCTATATTAATTTTATCTTTATTAAATTTGTCTTAACATGTATTAATGACATATTAGACTAAGCACACAAGGAGATTATTTTAAAATACATTTTCTACCATTACTAACTATCATGGTTTGTGCAGGGTTGCGTTAGCTCTTATTTAAAACGTACTGAAGGGAGAGCATCATCAGTACGTTTTAAATAAGAATTATCCTATGTCCATCTCACAACACATAAGTAATTAGATCTTTTCATATGATAATTATAAGCAACAATATATAACTAAATCAATATATTAATACGCTTAAAATATAAACATATACATGAACCAGTTCATAATAAGTAATCATGTATTATCATCTAACTAAGCACCATTATATTATCTTAAAATAGCATAAATATCAAGCTTGGTCATAAATATAACCAAATTAGAATTTGTTAACTATAAATATCTATGAATAATCTAGCAAGTTTGTTCGATGAGGAATCAGGTTGTAACATCTTTTTCTCCTAAAACTAGTCATCGTCCCCGATGACTCTTATTCAATGATAAGTTTTCAATTAAAAAGATTTCTTAGCAAAGCAATAACATGATACACAATGTTAAATAAAACAAATGAAAAATTACCTGTAAAACTCACCAAAGTTTCTTCAAGTTGCACTATTTATAGAGTATTGGTCCCACAAGACCCTACTCAATAACATCTTCCAGTTAAGGAAACATGGTTATGAGTATTACTTACTCTAACTGATTCTGTCATGACCACCCCAAGGTCTAGAATCGTCAAGACAAGCCTATATATTATAGGACTGACTACTTTGGTTACCATAAAGGGTCCCACATGTCTTAGTGAAAGTTTCACTAACCTCCTAAGAGCACACAAGATCATCATGAAAACTAAAGTAAATAACCAGGGAGAGTTTTCATAAAATCTTCTAGCCCTCAACACATCTCTCTATCTTAGAGAGTGTTTTTTTCATTATAAAAAATAATAATTAGGGAACTTGGAAAAAAATAATGTGTATAGTTAATACTATCGCTAGTTCGCATAGCTTCAGATAAGTATAACATGTCAATATTGTCACTTACCCAATCAAAACTCCTAATAATTACAAAAATGAATAGGAATGGTAAATATAAAGTATACAAAAATTATGGAATACTCATCTATATGGAGTCTCTGTCCATCGTATACATGTGTATGCCCATATGACTAAATTTGATAAGTTTTACCTATCAAATCTCATATTTGATAAGTTCGTCTATCGATCTAACTTAGTACCAACAATCTTAGTTAATGTGAGGCTAAGTAGGATACCTTCTTATCACTTATAACTCACATTCCTAATTTACCACTCTTCCTTTAGGTCTCATTGACCTAATGATCTCAAAATGTGCACAATGTTTCAAAGAATCACAATTTCATGTTATTAGATCATTGAAAGCAAAGCTATATGCTAAATGATTCTAGATGTATCCTCATGCATACAAAATAAATCATACAATAAATCTGTTATTGTATTAAGTTACTACCAACCACACATAAATAGTATCATATTTTATAGTCTTAACTTATAGATTTATATTCATAGTTAAGAGAAAATAATGTTATAATTATAATAACATACATAGGCCAAGAATCACACCATTCTTTTAGTCCTATAAATGAAACAATATCTCCTTGCTTTCTCAACTAGCGCACAACAAGTTAAAAGTTTATTCCAATCCCTAGATTGACAAAATGTTCCACACATCTTAAACCTTACTCAGTTCTGATGAAAGGTATAAAAAAATATCTCTTCAAAACAACATGCTATAAGCAAAAGAGAACAATATCAATCTATGTAAGGGTGAATAATATCATACAAATTATAATCAACTTATAATTCTTAGTATATAATTTAATTTATAAAATCAAGGTTTGCTACCTCATGTGGTCTAAAATCACAAGTTAGATCGAATAGTGACCCTAAAGAGTCACAATTGTAAAGTAGAAAGCTATCATAATAATGTCAAAAGAGAATAAGATAATAAAAAAAACAATTCACCTCTATGCTAACTCAAAGAGATGAAACTTCTTCCCAAATCACATATATTAAGAGTGCACAGTCGATAAACAAACTCCTAACATAAAGGAATTATCAAGCAATACAACAACACTCTACTAAGAAGATTTCCACTGCCCTAGGTGGTACTAAAAGAAAAACAGTCTTATGAGATTTACACTCCTAGGATTTATAAATATAGACACAAAACTATAGCACATTTATAAATTAAGTGAGAAGCACCCTGATCTTATAGACACTCACAAAACTTAATGACAAAGATGACTTGAAAATCAAAAAGGATGTAATCATATTCGAGGTGTTTGATCTAAGTGATCAAACTATGGTAAAAAAGTTTTATTCATAACTCATGAACTATTCTATATACACATCTACCCAAGCTTGGAACACAACCATAATCATTGGGAAACTTGATTAACCAATCTCCTAAACAACTCAAATGGGTACAAGTGTTCCTAAGGCTCACACACAAAGAATGTCACATAGTTACAAAAGTCACTAGGCTACACAGGTGGGTCTACTAAGTCTCAAAAACTCCACCAAAGAGTAACATAGTTCTACATTGGGACACCATAATTCAAAAATACCAGTACGATACTTCGTGTCTCTAGGTTCACACAAAAGACACGAAAATGCTAATGGACTCACTAGGTCCTAGAGTTCGAGCCACAACTTTGATACCACATTTAACATCCCTATTGAGATTTAACAAAAAATACCTTAAAATAATAATTTTTAAAATAACCACATATGCAAGAGTAGACTACATCTCAAGAGTCCAACAAAGATAATAAAAGTAATCTCGTGCAATCATGATAACAATTCATAATATAATACAAATGTTTAAATCAAGAGAGTATGACAACTCAATAAAGAAAGTAATTATAACATTTTAAATATAACTTATCTAAATACACAATAACCACTATCAATGTACATCAATATAAAAATACAATTCTTTAATAACAATTACAATATATTACAATGTACAAAAAATATACTTGGCTACCACAGAGCACATTTTATGAACTTCAAGTATCTATGGCAATCTCAAGTGTCGTCTCGATAAGTAGTACTATTATGGGGAAGGAGAGCATCATCTAAATATTTTTTAATACCAATCACAGACCAATAATCCCCTGCACTAATCCCACCATGAAATGGTCCTCCCTTCACAGATGTGTAGATAGTGACGGCATAGAAATCCAAAGAGACTAGTAAGTACCCGTGTGTTGTATGATTTATAACTAACTAAACATGTAGTGTATCATAGAAAACTCAATCTATTACAAGATATCGCACATACATGTAAACCATGCTCATGAAATGATAATGTCTCACTAAACATACTTTGGCCCAAAGTTTTATAAGTAGTAATATAAAGTTAATTTATAGATCTGTCAATTTTATGTGCACCACTTGATTGGATTGCCTTCATCTAACATTGCAATGTCAGTAAGCTAGTGAAGTATGTCTCACTCCTTGCTCTACATTAGTAATGTAGATTGGTCAAATACAACTCAACCAGAAGATTCAATAACTTAAATCCTACTAGTAAATGCATCACGCGACATGCTATACATAGGAGTAATAACAACATACATTCAGTTTGTCAAACATATACATGAATCTTTCATTATCTTCTATCTAATACTAGAAATAGTGATTACAAATATACCACCCAAGTAAATATACAGTTTAACAATATAATTGGTTTTCAGTTAACTACATCCTATGACAACCCATATTACCATAGTCTAGTGTTCTAAGACTTAACTCTTATTTTTCCACAATCAATCATATGAAGTAGTTTGAAATACATAGAAATATAAGCGTTATGCAAGTAACTATAAATAAAAATGTAAATCATCATTCCCACAGAACACAATAACATATTAACACAACATTTACTAAATTCTTAGAGTTTGCATGCACACATACACAAGTCTACCAAGTGTAAAAACACATGTTATCCATAATAACAATTAGTATGTATATAGTATACAGACAAATGTATATATGATTTAGGTATAATAATTACAGTAAGTACCACTCGAGTACAATATAATTTTATACTATAGTACCCTATGATATCCCATACTATCATAGGTTCCTAACTACATGCAAGCATACTAAAGTATCACAACATGTAAACATGCATCACGATGCTCCATTATACATTAAGTATAGCTAACATTTATACATAATAACACACTCATAGTATGTCATCCACATAAGTATTCCCTATTGAATACATATGATTAACATTCATTCATATTATTAATAGTGAGTCAAATAATTCATAATCCCATTATCTTATTGACTCATTTGCTTATAAGAAACTATTCCAAAGATTATAGTTCCCGATTATTATGTAATTTGATGACTTATTCAAATCATCTAATGAACAACAGGTAAAATCCCTATATAGTAGCACTTGTACATCCTAATATGCACCACATGTAGGTATTTTAATGCCATGTTATTTCTAAATCACTATTTAGTGTTTTAATCGTAACTACTAAACATAGTAATCAACTCATGAAGTAGTTATAAATACATAGAACACACTCATTTCATACAATAACATAGAAATTTATTTTTCTTGAAAACACAAAATATTCAATTTCACAACCAGTTTATGTTTAACTAATACCTTGGCTAATGTTTTAGGTAAATATCAATCTATTTCCAACCTCAACCTAAATAACAATATCAATATATTTGAGCCTCATGTCCGAGAGTTCAATACATGCATATTCGAGCCTCAGGAATGATAACTCTAATATATAATGATTGATTTATTAAGAAGCCATCTAATATATGATACAACTTTTAAATCCCATTCACCATATTAACCATTATATATTAGTATGATAACTCGTTAGCTTATTATTACTATTTATCTCTAATATCATATCCTAAATGTAAGATAACGACCAATTTAAGTAGCGACAATAATGCGTATTACCTTCAAGTCAATTTCAAAGTTATTGCACGTTAAATTAAGGTTAACTAACTAATATTATCTTCTTTAGCCTAATATATGCTAAACTTAGAATATTGTTATTAAGGTAATTTCCTTCAAAAGCATAGTAATATAACTAAGGTAATTTTTTTTTTTAAAACACCGTCAACCCTGGTTTAATATATCCATACGATGTTGTAGTGTGATGCACTGTCAAATACTTTATTAAGCCTTAAAATGTTCTGTTTTGAGTGATATGATAATATAGAGATCACCCTATATTCTTTATTGCAGATCGTTGTATAAAATAAATACGAGCCATGTTAGCAATTTATAATTTAGTCAATGGAACCCACCATTGAATGGGTCATGGCTTTATCAACAACTTGTGATATATAAATAGGTTTGCCATATGCCACTAGCACTAGTTTTTGACATATAAAACTAGAATCCATGAATATACCTATCATCTATATAATAAGTTGTATATCAGATTGCTAATTTATAATACTCAAATCATCTTATTATTCAATTCCATAGGAGGATTATATGAACTCAAATCTGTATATAACTAAGCAGGTTGACATAAATCACTTAGTAGATCGATTTAAAACTATACAATTCACTAATATCTAGGTCGATATATATATATATATCCTCAAAATTTGGACAATACATATTCTTTCATCAGATTATGGGCTTCACCTTATATGTTCTATGCATTCCACCATTAATGCGATCTACCTCTGTAACTTTAACTATGGTATACGAGGTGTCTTTAGCTGCTACAAAGGTATGAAATTACTTCAATTATACATAATACATACCGCTATAATCCAGTGATCTCCTCTATATATCGATCCAAGGCTGGTAATTTACAGTGACTCACAGCCTACAACATTCTATGTATATTATTCTATAGTACAATGTAGTGATGCCCTTGCACAATGTGGCAACGTCTTAGTACATTATAGCGATGCCAGAATTCCATACAATGATGTCATGTTAAATTTCAACACCATGCATTGGAGGATGGTTCTGACAACAAAATGTTCAAGTTTAATTTAATATCAATATGGGTGTTGAGTTGCTTAATTTGCTTCTTTCATGCTTGTATTCGCTAATATTTTGATTAGTATGAATGATGTAGTAAAACATAGCGAATCAACAAGATATAACGACGTATAAAAAATCATTGACGCCAATTTGGTACAACGGATTCTTCATGCCAAAAAGGTAATAATACAATACTATATTGAGTTTTCCAAATTAAATCATTTATTTGTTTTATATCATATTCCTTACTCGTTCTTTAACTTGCTTTTGTCTTAAGATAGTTTGCAAAGCTCTGTTTGCATGTATGTTAGTTAAGATTGATGTATAGGATTTAATTTCAACTAAAAATAATGACACTCTAACCATACAGGTTACCAATTCAGTATTTGGGTGACGTCCTATATAGCCCCGCAACTAAGCCAAGGTTATAAGTCACATTTATAGAGTCTAGAGAATTTTACACATTGTATCTTATCATAATCTCATTTCATTGTTGTGCATGTAATTCAAAATAACATATACTTCTAAAATCATATAATTAACTTTAATACATTGCCTACTTGGTAAATTATGTGGGTGGTCCCTTTTCTGCTTTCTTTCTTTTCACCTGAGTCTCGTTGTGCAACTTCCTTCTTCTGGGAGTTCCGAGCCTCTCCCAATTCTCTTTCAATCTTTCTCTTCAATAGAAAACAGATACTAAATCCTTTTTCTAGATTTTTTATTTTGTTTTATCTTTTTGTGTTTATTATTTTTAAGATTTTTAATTATTTTCTTTTTTTTTCTTATTTTCTGTTAATTTTAATTTATTTCTCACTTTTTTCTAATTTCAATGTTTTTATTTTTTAAAATAATTCTCTCTTTATATTTTAATATGAAATTCCAATTCATAAAAAACCAATTCATTATTTAATTATGCTTTAGGAATTTAATGGTAAAATAATATCATGTATTAATTTTACCTTTATTAAATTTGTTTTTATGTGTATTAATAACATATTAGGCTAAGCCCACAAAGAATTTATTTTTATAATTTACCTACTCAGGCCATCACATAAAAACAACAATTTAAAAAGACACCAGAAGCAATCATTTTAAAATGAATTTTCTACCATGAGTAACTATCGTGGTGTGTGCCGAGTTTCACTAGCTCTCTATTGACCTACGATTTCTCCATCTACAACATCCTCTCCGATGATGCTCTCCCTCTAGTACACTTGAGGGAATAATTCTCTTGCATCCACCTCACAACATACAGGTAATTAGATATTTTTACATGATAATTGTAAGCAACAATATTTAACTGAATCAATATATTAATATGCTTAAAATATAAACACATACATAAACTAGTTCATAATAATCAATCATGTATTATCATCTAACTAAGCAACATTTTATTATCTTAAAATAACATAAATCTCAAGATTAGTAAAAAATATAACCAAATATGAATTTGTTACTTGCAGATATCCACGAATAATCTAGCAAGTTTGTCTGGTGAGGAATCGGGATGTAACATAATATTGCCAGCGCAATCTGAATCTATGTATCCAATCAAGTCAATATCAATGCTTGCTTTATAGTGAATCCCAAAACTGTGAGTACCCTGAATGTATTGAAGAATCCATTTAACTACTTTTCAGTGTAGCTCATGCAATGTTTTCATAAACCTAGAGACCATGCCCACTACATATGAAATATCAAGTTAAATGTGAGTCAGATAGATGAAGATACCAACAAGTTGTCGATACAAGGTAACATCAACCAATGGAGAAGAACACTTAGCCTCACTTAAGTTTGAATCGAAAAAGAAAGGGATTTAGAGCTAACTTAAAGGCATCCATGTGAAATGGTGTGATCAAATCAAGATCATACTTGGATTGCCCAATGGTAATCCCTGAGTTAGATTGTGAAATCTTAATACCAAGGAAGTAATACAATAAACCCAAGTTAGTCATGGAAAATATATCATGCAGAGCAATTTTCACTAATGCAATGGAGGATGAATAACTCCTTGTGATCAATAGGTCCTCCACATATAGAACCAGAATCAAGAGTGAGTTATCCTGCCACAAGACGTGGACATTCGGATCACAATTGCATCTAGTGAACCTAACTATGAGAAAGAGTGAATCCATCTTCGCATAAAAAGCACAAGGGGCCTATTTGAGGCCATATTAGATTTTTAAAGTTTACACGCTAAGTAAGAATATCTCATAAAACCTTGTGGCTACTCCATATATATCTCTTCCTCAAGGTCACCGTGAAGAAAGGCACTCTTTACATCCATTTGATGAACATCCTAACGATAAATGGTGGCAATGGAAAGAGTGAGTCAAATAGAATTTATTTTAGTGACTAGAACAAATGTTTAAGTATAGTCTATACCAAGAACTTGTGAAAATATTTTCACTACTAATCGTGCTTTGAACTTATCCACCAACCCATTTGCTACAATTTTTTTTTGATAGATCCACCTACATCGAACAAGTTTCCTTCCCTTAGGAAGGGGTATTATATCCCAAGTGTGGTTCCTAATTAAGTAACTATATTCTTCATGCATAGTTGTATCCCACTCAGGAATGCCAAGTACCTCATGAAATGACTATGGATTAGATCACAAGCAATGAAAACATGTGGAACACCCAAAAATTGTGAACGAGTCTACTTGACATCTAACGGATCCCCAACCCAATCACCTGCACACTGTAAAATCTATCTAGCCTAAACAAGACTTAAACTTAGAGAATTAGGAGGAGATTATTCACTTTAGAAATGTGATTGTGAATGGAATCAAGTGAATTCTTATCACTATCCTCATCATCTGAACTGGAAGAAGAATCCTCATCATCAGGTATATGATTTGGATGATATGAATCATCTAAACTATCATCATATCCTAGTGAGTCCAAGGAGGATGGAGAAGTGTCGAGTGTGAAGTCTAACAGACCCTCTTAAAAGTGTACCTTTCTCTCATTTAACAATTTGTGCGTGGTATGGTGAAGAAGCCTATATCCCTTAACACCTTCTACATATCCAACAAATATGCAAGGCCTACTCTGATGTTCCATGGCCTTATGTTTCCTCTTAAGAGTGTAGGCCATAGATAGAGATCCAAAGACCCTAAAGTGCTTAACTTTGGGATTTTGATTTATCCAAGTTTCAAAAAAAGTGATTCTTTTCAATACTTTGCGAAGAACACGATTATGGATATAACAAACATAATTAATGGCTTCTACCTAATATTATGGTGCAAGTGATTTGGAGTATATCATATAGTTTGCTATTTCTTTCAAATATCTATTCTTACGTTCTACAACACCTTTATGTTGAGGATTGTATGGAATTGGTCATTATATATCAATCCATTCTAAAGTGCATAACTGCTCAAAGCGATGACTAACATACTCACCACAATTATCAGTGCACAAAATCTTGATGGTTTTTCCTGACTATCTCTTAACAAGAGCCTTGAAATCCTTAAAATGGTCAAATACCTCAGATTTTTGTTGAATAAAATACACCCAGGTATACCTATAGAAGTCATCTATGAATGTAAGCATGTATCTAACCTTGTTGAATGAAGGCTTTGGAAATGGACCAAAAATGTCACTGTGAATTAGCTGCAAATTTTGAGTGGCTCTCCATGATTTGCCTTTGTCATATTTCTCTTTAGTATGTTTACCAAGCATTCAACCTTCAAAAACATTGTTATAAAAATGATCAGGAGGCAACCCTATCACGATATACCATCGATTGATTTATTCCAAGTAGTGATAGTTTAGATGGCCAAATCGCTCATGCCATAGTTTACTCACCCTATTAGGATGAGTGTGTAATGCAGTGGAAGGGTAATCAAGATCAAAATTTGAGATGGTATACAAACTTAATTTGTGATATACTTTTCCAATGGCCACTGTAGTATTATTATGCAACTCCTTAATGATCACAAAATCTAGAATAAACTCAACTCTCTTGCCTAATCCAATGTGGGTGATTCGGTAAACAGATAAGAGATTAGTTGATAGTGAGGGAACTCATAAGACATCTTCGAATGTTCCATCATCAACTTCAATATACCCTCTCCAACAAAATTTAATAGAAGTGTCAACACCTATCAAAATAGACGGTATAGAACATATCTCTAAGGATGATAACAAGTCTTGTGAAGAAGCCATGTGATGTGAGGCACCAGAATCAGTCATCCATGTGGATGGATGAGATGCAACTACAACAAGGGATTTACCCTTACCTTTGCCCTTACTACTATCTTTTACCTTATAAGACTCATGTGATGATGAGTTTAATTTGAGTGAATAAGGGACATTTATGTTGTTTTTCTCAAGCATCTTTGTTAGTTGATCAATCTATTTCTTCATACATTTTGTTTCACCATGCCTAATTCTTTCGAAATAGGCACATGTGATCATCTCTTTTTTGGGTTTCCCACCTAAAGAGAAGGAATCATATGATACTTTTGGCTTAGCATCTAATTTTTGACCCTTTCATTGCTCTTGGTTCTTGTTTTATTTTTTCTCCTTCCTAATTGAAGTCTTTGGCTTGTCATGACTCAACAAAGCATGTGATTTTAAGGACTTCAATTTACCCATTTGGATGAGCTTGTCTTTCTCCCTAGTCAATTCTTTGGCAAAATCATCTAAGGATGGCATACTCCATGCATCTCCTAGGGCACATTTTGTAGCATAAAAGGGAGAGATATAAACTAATTAGTCAGGACCAAACTTGGCAATAATAAAGAGGATCAATTATTCATCCTTTTTCTTTATGTCGCATAATTTTAATTACAACTTAAGTGATTTAAGTTTGGTGAAAAAGTCTTGTATAGTGTCAAAATTGCCTGGACTCAAATTAAAGAGCTCATTCTCTAGCTCATGACCCCTCATTACATCTTGTTTCTCAAAAAGTTATTCCATGACGTTCCAAATCTCATGTGGCGATTTAGCAGATTTAATGTGAAAAAGTAAGTCAAGAGAAACAAACAAACATAAAATACTATATGCTTCATTACACTTATTAGACCACTTCATTTTATCTGCACCAAGTTCTGGTTCAGTTTTTGTATTCATGGTTATCCTATGTAAACCTTTACTTCTTAGAAAAATTTGCACTTTAGATTTCTCGTCATGATAATTGAATGGAGTGAGAATCAAAACCAGTTTGTGATCAATGAAGTACAATTAGAAACTTGAATGAGCAACATATAAGGCAAGGCACAAAGCAACCCCCCTAAAACTATCAGAAAGAACCCCCCCACTTCCCAATTACATAAATTTGGCATTTTATGTTTTAATGTGTATATAATTAATAATTTAGTGTGTATACAATCACCACTTTAGTGCATATACAATTGACATTTTATATTTTAGTGCATATACAATGGACACAAAAAATTTGCACAATAAAGCCCATGAAATCTTAAGATATCGTACAGGTCTAAAGATAGTGATAAGCATGAGTATGGAGTTGATTCATGCAACTTCAACTCATGTAACAAGGACAAATGATGTGTAAAATACAAATAAGGTAATAAATAGTAGAGCTGTACTCTAATACAATGAAATGTAGGTACAAATTGGCATAGTAAACCACATAGATATAGTTGATGTTATCAAAGTACACGATTTGGTGCAGTATCCACCATCATGCAATACACATAATAACAAGATGATTATCTGAGGTTGTTGAATGCGTAGTATAGTGTAGTATTTACTATCACGTAGTACACACAAAAATAAAGTGGTTGGCATAGAAATGAGTGAAATCTTTGCATTAAAGGCACAAGTGACAATACATGTTCATAAAAAATAGATGTTAGACTCAACTAAGAATGCATCCACAAATGAGCAATTTGTGCACTGATTACATAAGTGACAGTGCAAGATCATAAGAAATGAACTTCAGACTTGGTCGGAAATGCATCCATAAGGAGAAAAAGAGTGTGAAATTGTGGGTCAATCAAAGGAGAGGAGAAAATTTGTTTTTCTTATGAGGGGGTTTGATTGCTTGCCAAATCTGACTTCACCCTTCATATTCATGAAATGGAATGAATGTTACAAAATAATTATCAATAACTCCTTACAATATGATCTCCCATAATAATATTATTTTTATAAAAAATAATTAAAAAAAACTCCTTAAAATTTCTCCATCATTAAAATTGTATTTTTTTAATGGTACCATAGTAGGTAAAACTATGATAACTTTCATAATTTTAAATAAAATTACAAATTTCAAAAATTTCCAAAAAAAGGAAACCAAGGTGTATAGAACCCCAAATTTTTTTGAGTGAATATTTATCATTTTATTGCAATCGTAAAAATAACAATCATTTTTTAATAAAAAATGGATTTGTAAAACAAAACTTGTAGATCTTTGTAATGTCCCCATTTTCATGAGCATCAATTCATCAAAGGATTAGCCTATTATGTAACCCTCGTAGGTTGATAGGATGGATAGAGGGTCTTGATGGAGCTTGGCTTGGCTTCAACTAGCAAAATTTTTCTAGTTGGCTTTCGTTTGAGCTCTTTCAGACACATTTGTCTGAGCTCATATTTTTTAGGGATTTTTGGCACTCAGCAGAGCACCCCTGTTATGGTCTGGTCACGTGCGAAATCACTCCCTGGTTCACCAGCTTCAGACGGTTCGAGGATCGGACATGTATTGAGGGAGATATTAATATTTGATTGATTTAATTAAATATTAATTATTTGGTGGAATTTAATGCCTTAGGTGTTTTGACCCAAGGGGGCGCTCATATTAAAGGGGGCCATTTTAATTATATTTTATAATTAAAAATTGTGTCTTAGACTATGAAAAATAAAAAGACAAAGAAACCCTAATTTTTAATTGTGAAACACTAATTAGGGTAAGCGCACTTTTTCAAGGTTATAAGGGTTTCTCATTGGTAAGAGCGCCATGGATGTTGAAGACAAAATTTTAAATAAGTATTTTCTGAGAAGACTGAGCCAAGGGTTTACAGTATTCGATTTGCATTGGAGAACATGCAATCTTCAGTGTGTGCAATTCAGAGGTTGTGAGATATTAGCTGATCTATTGCTAGTTTGAGAGATAACTTTATATAAAAGTTATCACAGAGATTCACAGGTATTTATTTCATCAGGGTTTGATCCAAAAATCATCCAAAATGAGATTATCAGTAGCAGTGCACTTTTCTTGAGTTCTGGAGTGCAGTCGTACCAGGCCGTACAGTTTAAAAAAAAGCGTGTTTTCCTTCTAGAGCAAATCACTACCTTTTAAACCTGCGTAGAGAACGACATCGGCAACGCAGAGACTGACATCGACCGACTCATATACCGACATCAACAGAGTAAATTGACATCGGCATTATTATTCGACCGACAGAGACAAACATCGACTGACTCACATACCGACATCGGCAGAGTAAACCGACATCGGTAGTATTATTCGACCGACCGCGGTAGTATAACCGACATCGGTGACTGTGTTTTTGAAACAACAACCAGAGTAAAGCTTATTTATTGCAGCTATACCAATCATACCATATCTAGGTTTTTCTTTCAGATTGTAAAAAAATCAGGGTTTTGAACAATATTTTACATTATTTTTATATGCATGACAGAGATTTTATATTGTAATCATCTGGGAAGAATAATAAGAATATAGTTTAGCCAGAAAAAAGGTTTACTGCTTCAATATTTATTTATTTGAATTTATACGAATTTATCTTGCAAATTTGCATTCTCCTTTTATTCATGCAAAAATACAAAAAAATCAAAATACACAAAAACAGTCCAAAAAACATTCAGCTTTAGAAATTAGGAAAACAGGGGTTTCTACAGTGGTATTAGAGCTTTTGTCCTGCCATCCTGTTGGGTAGATTGGACATTGAATCAGCTAGTTAATCATGGTTACTTCAAGTACTCAGAAATATCTTAAACAAAGTTTGAATAAGTTGGTTGAAAACCAGAGGAGGATGAATGAATTACTTTCACACCTTACAATCGAAGACAAATTAGCACGGTATATGACATCCATTTTTAAAGGGTCCACATCACAAAACAAAAAAAGGAGAAACAAGAGGTCTCTACAGGGGAAGTATCTAGAAATCTTTACCATGAATTTTCATCAGCTAGTGACCAGCTTATAGCTGATCCTATGGAAAGCAAAAATTAGACTTTTAGGAAAGATATTGGGCACAAGACACATCTGGATGGACCTCAACATTTTGTAGAAA
Source organism: Torreya grandis (assembly GCA_037957365.1). Classification (NCBI taxonomy): domain Eukaryota; kingdom Viridiplantae; phylum Streptophyta; class Pinopsida; order Cupressales; family Taxaceae; genus Torreya; species Torreya grandis. The sequence goes on along the minus strand of JARHVA010000824.1, from coordinate 1,317,449 downwards.
GCCAGGTGAACCAAAACGATTCTAATGGTGCAAGGCAAGTTTCAGTTTTAGAAAATGTGGAAGGTTGCATTGAATCAAATAATTGCTCTTCAAGTAGAAATGTTGTACAACCAACTTTTATATCTCAATCAACTCCAGGTTTTTGCCCCTCACCTTCTCCTTATCCTGAGTCACAAAATGAAAAAAAATTGGTATATTCTGCCAGCCAGGGACACACAAGACTGCATGATGATGGAAAGTGTGATTCATCCCATATTTATGCTTCTCACATCCCAGATAAAGCAAAACCAGTTGAGAGTTCAAGGCTAGTAGGTACAATTAAGTCCAAATTTTTTGAAGATCCATACAACAGGCTCAGGAAGGATGACAAGAGTGATTACCGTGCAAGCACCGAAATAGTGAAGGCTAGTCTCGAATCTCAAGAATTTCCAAGCTCAAATGATGACTCTCATAGTTTTACCAAATTCACAAAAATTGATGAGGTTCCTATAATGGCTCAAGAAGCTTTCGAGTCGGCATCTCATGCAACTAAAGCAGGAAAAGCTGCTGTAAGTCTTGTCAAATAGAAACCACTTATAAAATAATCCACCCAGTCTAGAAAGTCTTAGAGGGAGGCTGATTTGGAAAGTGAGCTTGATGAAGCTATTGAAGTTGCTCTTGCAAGGTTAGTTTGTATATTAGGCAACAATTGTGAAGATAATAGTTCTGCAAAGATGGGGCAAGCCTGTAGCATCAAAAGTTCAAGAACAAGAAAAGATGGGAAAATTAGTGTCTCCCACCCTGGTTTAGGTTTTACATGGGTTACCTCAAGTCAAAAAGTTGGTATAAATTTGATTGGTGAAGAAACTTCAGAGGATCTAGTTTCTTTAGCAAGAGCAAAGCAATTTCAGGCATATAAGTATGGTCAACAACACTTGGAAGACAACAATGATAATGCAGAAGAGAGCGAATTTAGCGTCGATCTTAAAAACAAAAATCTACATGTTAAACAAGAATATTATGGGGGAATTGAAACACATTCAAAGAGGTCAATGTTTCACAGTTCCTCAAATAAAAGCAATTACTATTCTTCTGCAGCTACTCGGCCAGTATTTGATGACTATGATGATGATGCACACCAAGCCATTTATTCTGGCAGAAATAGGTCCAAAAGTACATTAAATGCAGGTAGAAGGTCTAAAAATTGTGTTCCCTATATTCCATCTGCTTCAGATACATTCAACAGACCAAAATTCGAAGAGGATGGTCAGGATGAAATGATTATTAGCAGAAAACGAAGTGAGAAGCTTGTTTTCTTAGAGGAAGTGTTTCACAAGAGGGTTGTGGGTCAGGATATTGCAGTTAAGTCCATAGGTGATGCAATTCGATGATCCAAAGTAGGGTTTTCTGACCCTAATCGGCAAATTGTGAGTTTCATGTTTATGGGCCCAACTGGAGTGGGGAAGACTGAATTAGCTAAAGCTCTTGCAAGCTATCTTTTCAATACTGAACATGCACTTGTGAGGATTGATATGAGTGAATATATGGAAAAGCATGCTGTCTCTCGTCTAGTTGGAGCTCCTCCTGGGTATGTTGGCTATGACGAGGGTGGATAGTTAACAGAGGCTATTTGTAGGAGACCTTACTCAGTTTTACTGTTTGATGAAATTGAAAAAGCTCACTCTGATGTATTCAACATCCTCCTCCAGTTGTGAGATGATGGGAGGATAACTAATTCCCAAGGGCGCACCGTTAGCTTCACAAACTATGTGGTTATCATGACATCAAATATTGGGTCCCAATGTATTTTGGAGACACTTCAAAGTACACATGAGTCTTGAGAGGCAGTTTATGAATTAATGAGAAAACTAGTGATGGAAGTTGCATGGCAGCCATTTCATCCAGAGTTCATGAATCGTATTGATGAGTATATTGTTTTCCAGCCTCTAGAGTCTCAACAAGTAAATCATAATGTTCAAATACAGCTTGAGCGTGTACAGTCCCTACTAAAGCAAAAGAAGATCAATCTCAAATTCATTGAAAATGTTATTTCTGTTACATGTGCATTGGCTGCGTACAAGCTGAAGCGTCCTGTCCGAATGTACCTTGATTGTAAAACAAACATGATCATAACTAGTGGATGGCATCCTATTAAGGCAAATTATAAAGTTGGGTTTAAAACTAATGGAAAAATCATAGCTTTGCATGTTGATTTATTAATCGATGCAGGATTTTCATCATATATAAGCCCTTCCTTACCCTATTTTATGATCCTAGAAATAAAAAAATACAACTGGGGAGCTCTTTCATTTGATTATAAATTATGTAAAACAAATCTACCAAGCGAGTTGGCAATGAGAGGTCCTAGAGATACACAGGGAAGTTTCATTGTTGAATCCATTATTGAGCATGTTGCCTCATTTCTAAATTTGGATTCAAATGGCGTGAGAGAGAATAACCTACACACACTTGAAAGCGCTGAGTTCTTCTATGGCTCTTTTGTTGAGAGTCCTATTGGCTTATACCATCCATTGTGGAATAAAGAGTTGCCATCTACAAAAGTTGGAACTAGAGCCTGCAAGTTAGCTATCCATCATGCTGATACGAATCTGCTAGGGATTACTACTCCTATATCACAAGGATTTCATACGGATACATGGTTACATGATGGTTATGGTGTTAGCAGGTATGATGGCTTGATAAGTTATCACATCCAGGAGGATTTGGTAGATGAATGTGAATACAAATTGTATTGGGATACAGGGATCATTTTGTATGCTAGATTGCTTTTTGTCATGATAGTGGTTCACAACAGTGCTGAGCATGATTTAGTATCTTTTCGGGCACTCTACAGAGTCATTTGGGACCCAGGTGAAGTAGAGTTTTCTTGGCATTTGAGATTGCTTGGGGACAAGCAATTTCAGGGAGGGCAGACTATAATGTCCCCATTTTCATGAGGATCAATTCGTCGAAGGATTAGCCTATTATGCAACCCTCGTAGGCTGATAGGATGGATAGAGGGTCTTGATGGAGCTTGGCTTGGCTTCAACTAGCAGAATTTCTCCAGTTGGCTTTTGTTCGGGCTCTTTCAGACACATTTGTCTGAGCTCGTATTTTTTAGGGATTTTTGGCACTCAGCGGAGCACCCTTGTTATGGTCTGGTCACGTGCGAAATCACTCCCTGGTTCACCAGCTTCAGATGGTTCGAGGATCAGACATGTATTGAGGGAGATATTAATATTTGATTGATTTAATTAAATATTAATTATTTGGCAGAATTTAATGCCTTAGGCGTTTTGACCCAAGGGGACGCTCATATTGAAGGTGGCCATTTTAATTATATTTTATAATTAAAAATTGTGTCTTAGACTTAGAATTTAATGCCTTAGGCGTTTTGACCCAAGGGGACGCTCATATTGAAGGGGGCCGTTTTAATTATATTTTATAATTAAAAATTGTGTCTTAGACTATGAAAAATTAAAAGGCAAGGAAACCCTAATTTTTAAATATGAAACCCTAATTAGGGTAAGTGCACTTTTTCAAGGTTATAAGGGTTTCTCATTGGTAAGAGCGCCATGGATGTTGAAGACAAAATTTTAAATAAGCATTTTTTGAGAAGATTGAGCCAAGGGTTTCCAGTATTTGATTTGCATTGGAGAACGTGTAATCTTCAGTGTGTGCAATTCAAAGGTTGTGAGATATCAGCTGATCTATTGCCAGTTTGAGAGATAACTTTATACAGAAGTTATCACAGAGATTTACATGTATTTATTTCATTATGGTTTGATCCAAAAATCATCCAGAACGAGATTATCAGTAGTAGTGCACTTTTTTTGAGTTATGGAGTGCAGCCGTACTAGGCCGTACAGTTTCAAAAAAAGCGTGTTTTCCTTCTAAAGCAAATCGCTGCCTTTTTGACCTGCGCAGAGATCGACATCGACAGCGCAGAGACTGACATCGATCGACTCACATACCGACATCGGCAGAGTAAACTTACATCGACAGTATTATTTGACCGACAGAGACCGACATCGACTGACTCACATACCGACATCAGCAGTATTATCCGACTGACCGCGACAGTATAACCGATGTTGGTAACTGTGTTTTTGAAACAACAAAAAAAAGCTTATTTATTGCAGTCGTACCAGATCTAGGGTTTTCTTTTAGATTGCAAAAAAATTAGGTTTTTGAACAATATTTTACATTATTTTTATATGCATGACAGAGATTTTATATTGTAATCATCTGGGAAGAATAATAAGAATATAGTTTAGCCAGAAAAAGGGTTTACTGCTTCAATATTTATTTATTTGAATTTATACGAATTTATCTTGCAAATTCGCATTCTCCTTTTATTCATGCAAAAATAAAAAAAAATCAAAATGCACAAAAATAGTCCAAAAAACATTCAACTTCAGAAATCAGGGAAACAGGGGTTTCTACAATCTTGCCTTCTTATCAACAAAAAATGATTTAGTATGCTATCCAAACATCTTGAATCCTCATTCCATATCTACAAAACATTACTTATATATCTAATGCAAATGAAATACATACAAATACTAATGAAGTTCACCAATTAGTGAAGAAAGGACTACAAATGATACACACTGATCTACACGATTCTCCTTTACAATCTTAAGTAGAATACAAACTCAAAAACTACTTAAGATTTAATATAATAATATAATTTCTTTCTTTCTCTACCAATTATTTCCAAGTATTGGCCATTATCCTTTTTTATGACTTCATTTGATTTCATAATGGCATCCAATGTTAAATAAAACATATAGAATGATTGTTATAGATTTTGAACAAAGAACTACAATTTTCTTTCTATTGAATGTTGTACTTCATATTGCATCCTTCTTCCTAAAGAATGGTCAGACGACATTCATAACCTTAAATTCATTATCTACCTTATAATCTAACATTGTGTGTTAAAACTCAAGGTTTTATTTTTATTGAGCATTTTAATTGTTCCTTAATATCCTCACATTAAGAATATTTCATACATGTATTCTAATTTTTAGTTTGCTAAATAATTTTCGTTCATTGTTGTAGTAAGAATTAATCGATATCAGAAACAAAATAAGGGCGTCATGCGCCAAGCCCCTACGAGAGCTTAGAATAGTTTTGAAATTTGATTTAAGTATTGATCATAGAGTGAACTTTTATCAAGAAAAATTATTTAAATTGTGCTATAAACAACAAGAGGTCTTTTATGATCGTAAAATACACTTGATTAACTAGTTTATCAAGAGATTTAAGTGGGGTTAAAAAAGTGTATTTTATGATCTCTAATGATAAACCCATTAATATCGTAAAATGTATAATGTGTTAGACTTCAAAACCTTAGTTATAAAGTGTATTTTATGATCTTTTGTGATAAACATGTTAATATCATAACATGTATAATGTGTTAGACCTTGAAACCTTAATTATAAGTAACTAAAAACATATTAAAATAAGAAAAAAATTTAAAATTTAATAATGTATATGGCACCTTAATTCACTATCCCAAATCAAGGTGCACAGCTCATGGAACTTTTCCCTAAATTGGAGAAACAAAACTCCATGTTAATATTTTGAAAACAAAACAAAAATTCCCCCAAAGTTAAAGTTTTCGCAAATATCCATATTCATGCCCTAAACAACATGCTATACAAGGCACTACTAAAAAAGTTAAAGCTTTAGGACTGTACAAATAGGGTTTGGTAAAGCATTTTTTCTATGGATAGAAGTGTCAATGCAAAACACACTTTCTTATTAAGTCTGCAGGCACACGTACAAAATACTACAAGTTATAAGTACCTATGGTACCACACATTCTTTAGCCCTGAACGCCATCTACCTAATAGGCATTTATCATGCTTGAGAAGTGCAACCCCTTTTATTTAATCAACTCTGACTAGGTATTATGGCATTAGTATAGTCTCCCATCTGCAACATATCTCTAGACCCCCCTACTTCGCTTGCAAATTTAGTCCTTGCTAATCCAAAAATTCGATAATCCTTCACATACATTTAAGTGCAGAATCGATGCTGAAGGACATTTATTCTAAATACAATTCTGACATTAAATTGGTATTGATAAAATATTGACAAGAAAACATACAACCATGCCTTTTTGACTTCATGGTTCTATATACATTATAAAATAAATTTGTCAATTATAAGGTCCCTGGTTGCACAATTTTTATCAATCATACACACGCTCTTACATTCTTCAAAAGTGTCATCCCATAAGAGGTGGCCCTAGGATCGTTGCCATAATAATCTATATGTGCGAGATAAATGCTCTGAGCATTGGATACCCAATCTAGAAGCTTTATATTGCACTCACAACCTTATAACCAGTCTACAAGATCTTTCTAGTGAAACCCAGGGGGCAGGTACACGTAGCCTTCTAGTTGTAAATACACAGGCCATTGATTCTGTAGAGGCTGTGAACAGAGAATTGAGAGCGGAGTGCCAACGAAAAGAGGTTCCAGAACCCTCCATCCTCCACCAAGCTATATAATCATGAGTGTTAATTTGATTTGAATGCCGGGAATGACAATCAGGAATGGCAGGGTCAATCTCTAGTCCTAGCAAAAAAAAATGAAGTTCATTGAGGGATAAAAAAACTAATAAAATTTTTAGTAATATTTTAGAGAATAAATTTATTTTTTTGATATTTTAATTGCTGATAAAACTTTGTACACAACATAACAGAGCATAGCTGGGGAGTTAGCCGGAGAAGTGGTAGGACTGTTGGCAGTTGCAACATTCGACATAATAAACTGTTGTTAAAACTTAAAAAATACTTAGAGACAAAATAAAATACGTAAACTAACAAATAATCAAATTTGAAGAGAACCATTACTGTAATCTTTTTTATTTAAATAAAAAAGAAATATAATTAATTTAGATAATCAAAAATTTAGAAAAAACACAAATTTCTCAAATGGTATGAGAGGAGGAAACAAAACTTTAAAATTAGGGAGTATATTAAGTATTTTTTAAGGAACCAATTTTTTTTGAAAAATGTAATTGTTGATTAATATTTTTATATTAAAAATTATGAAATACATATATGATAGAATTTTAAAGAGAAATATATAATTTATTATAAATACATGTAAATTTTGAAAAAATTAATAATTTAATAAATATTTTATAATAAAATTTAATAAATATGTTTTTAATGAATATGTTTTCAAAATTATATTGATTGGCTAATGTAAAATTTAAAAAAACCATAAAAAAAAAATTCAATGGATAAAAAATAGCACTTGAAAAATATTTTAACATTAGATTAGATCTCTCAAAAGGTTGAAGAAACTAAGTTATAAGTAGCTAACGTTTCAGTTTCTATTGTTTAGTAACTCTATATATTATAGTCGAAGTTCAAATTTTGTAATGGGAAAGGCATCTATATGTATTTGAGAAAAAATAAATTAAAAAAGTTGGAAGAAATGCTAACTCAATTCAACAAAAGGCAAAATAACTTTTAAAAAATATTTTGAATCTTAAGAATCTTTGATCAATTAAAACATTCAGCGTAATTAATTTAATTTAATTTTTTTTTTGGGTAGGGAATCACAATTTGAGTAGCCAGAAGTGGTCGACTTTGTTTAACGTTCCCACCTATATTGTGATAACCACAGTTCGATTTGGGCATAGGGAATATAGTTTTTTCTTCGAACGATGGATAATCCGTCAGTTACTGAAATACCTATTTAGCCTGAACGAATTAGTGGAGTAAATTTAGTTTCTTTAACAGTGAACGAATTTAAAACATTTTTTCTTATAACCTTATTTAGCCTGTAATATGATTTATTCTTAAAAGACACTGTAAAATTCCCTTTTGATTGGGATCTAGTCTCATTTTTTTTTAAAAATCTTTTGAAATTTGTATCTTTTAAGTTTTATAATTATTATTTTTTTAAATCAGGGGTTTCAATTCCTGTATTTCTCTTATGTCAATTTGTTAAGATATTAAATAAAACAAATATACTCCCTATTTTATTGAATCAATTTGTTAATATATATATTTTTTGTTGTGAATTGTCTAAATATTGATAAAATTAAATCTTAAATCACTACTTTACCAATATTTTAACTGTTACACCATAGAAACAATTCTCTGATTGTATATTACACTATATTGTCTCTAAAAATGATTGACATAAATAAAACCCCAAAAGTACTACCATAAACAGCTTGTAAGTTACCTGCAAGATGATGTCTTCCTACCAATTGTTTAAACTTATTGGAAAGTGTTAAGCTCTGCTTTCAATGCCATTAAGCACCAACTATTTACTTTCAGGCAAGGCGGAGGCAGGGCTCTTCACCTATTTTCTAGCACATAAATCTAAAGTAGACTGCGAGATATAGATGCTTAATAAAAGTTAGGAATGTTAAATCCTTTACTTTTACTTATTTTTGCCTTGCAAATTCCATGTTGCAACTGAAGGAAAGCCCACAACAAAAGAAACCCTAGTTCATATTTTTCTTCAAGCTCATTTATATACAAAATCTCGTTCAAAACTTTGTGAACTTTGTATAGATACACAACAGAACTACTCTATTAATAGTTAAATTTACATGTAACAGAAGCCTAATCCCAATGTTAATGTTAATGCCACTGTGGAATTCATTTTTAGTTGTGATTGCAGTGCCAAAAGTGGATATATATATATATATAAGCTACAAGCAATTCAGTCCCACCCATGTGCTCTTGACACCTCTGTCAGCTATATTATCATCATCTATTTTCTGTGGGTTAGGTCATAGAAGAATGTTGTGAAGCCACAAAAGTAGGAATCTACTCGCTAGGTATAATCACAAGCACTTTGTCATTCTGATTATCATCACGAGAGCATATGACCTCAAGCTTTATAGGGCTAGACTCCATAGACTCAAAATTACGCTGGTGGGTACCTTTTCCAAGTCTAGCATTGGCCAACTTGCACCAAGTGAACACCAAAATGAGCGATGCAAAGCCAATGAGGGCCAACATAGTTGCTACTCCAATAAACAAATATAGAATAGGAGAGTGCCATCTGAAAGATGAATCATTATATGCTGGCACAACAAACAAATGGTGCCTCACCTCTGTGAAAAGATTTCTTAACAGAATAAACCCATTTTGTCCGATGGCCATGGAAGCCAAGGACTAAAAAAACCCATTTCCCAACAGCTTGAAGTTTAGTTAAATAAGTCATAAATTACAGGTGCAAAAAAATGGACAACATGCTTTTTGCATGAATGAAAAGGCCAGAGCCAAAAAAATAAAAAGGTGAAATCTTTCGCTGAATGAAACAACCGTTAAAGATTAATTTGCAGACATGAAAACGAATTCACAAATGGTGCATGGACATATTCATGAAAGTCATCGCATAAATATAAAACACATCCTTGCATCCATAGCTCTATAACTGAAAACCTAATTTTCCAAATGATAGTAACACTTGTTTCATAACGAAAACCCACATATTCACCCAAAAATATAACAATCTACATATAATCTTCCAAAAATAGTAAAAACAACGTAATGTTGAGAGATTATTCAGTATCAATGTTAAAAAATGAAAGCACAAATTGGATTACCAATTTTTTTGAGCCCTGTGCCTTGTACAACACTGATAACATATTTATTATTTCTCATGACAGATTTGACATGGTACTGTGTATGACATCATCCATTTGCTCCTAAATAACATGTAAAAGATTTGAGCCAATGACAATAAAGATAAATGAAAATTTTCTTCATTTTTGTTAAGAAATGTGCAACTCAACTTTTGAAAAAATGCAAATTTTTGATGCACAAAAAATAATACATTCTGATTGGTCTAAAATGCAAAGTTTAATCGAAGGTTAAAGCAAATTGAAAGCTTTAGTATAACCTGTGGGACTAATAACATGATTATTTTTGACTCTGACACTCAGAATATGAATTATGTTTCCACTACCTATAGATTTGCAATAAATTTAAATCCTTTGTAGGATTCCTATAAGTTGTATTCACAATTATTCAAATGTTAGTTGTCCTAACTTTAGAAATGTCTCCAAAATTTAGCAGGGTTGTTTAATTTCCTTGAGGTAACATTTCCAAATCAATCTAATAATATTGTAATTCATTTTACCACAACAAATAATGCATGTGACAAACGTTAATATGGAAATGGAATTTGTAAAGGTAGGTGTTGAATGTGCGTCTCACAAAAAGGTGTCTATCGATATGGAAAATGGAAAATATATCTTCATGGTGAGCTTCTTAGTTCGAGTGGATAAGAAAAGTACAATTTACCATTTTTCAAATACAAATATTCAAATTTTAAATCACATAATATATCATCTGCTTAAGAGATTGCAAGGTCCATAACAAAAAATGTTTGAGCCTTTGAAGTGATTATTGATTATAATCAATTGTTTCCTCCACACCCAAAAAGCCCAAAAAGAGGTTAATAGATATGATACATATCAATATGGACAAATATAAGTCTTGAAGCTTCAAAAGTTCCATATATAAGTCTTAAAGCTTCAAAAGTTTTCTGTTAATAGAAAAAATTATAGATAATCGACTTGTGACTTGAATATCATATTGCCCTAAAATATCCCTCCTCAATGTGAGACTAAGTATAACTATGCAATGATAAGTTGCAGGGAACACCTGTGCATAACTGATGCATCTCCAATTCTTTCAATGCCATCTGGATCCTTCTCGTTTCAAAATGCAATAACTGATCCATCTCCACATATTTTTCATTGCATTTTTTAAAACTATGCAATTTTCCAACAAAAACGCAATAGCGTTGTTAGTTTTCTGCAACTAACTTAAATTCTTGATAATTAAAAATTATAGAGGATAATCAACGCATTATCTCCTCCATTAGAGGATGCTAAAAATGTATAGACTAGCCAAAACTCTAGTAAGAGGTGGTCTTTACTATTTTTTTTTTAAAATTCCTTAGCTCGAGCTAATTTCTAAGATTTTTGATACGGTACAGGCATTCGTACATTTAGCTCAAGGTTGCTTTCCCATTATCTTAATGTTTACTATTGTTTAATATAATAAAAGTTTAGACGAACATCCTTTGCTCTTTTCAACCATTTTGAACCATGTAGTACGTTGCTTCAATATCTATAATACTTTCTGTTAAGTTTTTCATCACTCCAAACTTCAAGAAATAAATGTTTGCACATTTATATCATCATCGCTAGTGGCATTTAGTTCTGTGACATGAGGGAGACAAGAAGAGGTATCATTTTCTGCATTTACAACATGGTTTTAATTTAGTTTCGGGAGACAAACAAATCAAATCTAAAGCAAAAACAATTGTAACAAATGTTTACTCTGTTCCTCTTGGCCCATAGAAAAGATATAAAAGGGAATCATTCTTTTCTATATTGCATTCTTAAGGGATTTCTTAACAATTTTTTGTCCATTGATTTCCTCGAAGTATTTTGATTTATACTTTTGGCTAAGACCCAAATGATTTCCTGCACACACTCTCACACTTCAATCAAGATCACCATCGTGTTCTTCATTTTTCAATGAATGAAGTCAGTGCATTTCTTGGTTTTTCCTTCCATGCAATGCAAAAGTCCTATGATTTTCATGGTTGTTGTTCTTAGATGCATGTAATGAATCCATTATCACAAATTTGTGCTTATCACAGGTTTCATGGTATGGAAGCTATAAAAGTGAATGTTCGTCCCTGACTCATATGGGGCTTTGGAACGAAGAAACCAGCCAAATCTTGGAAAATATGGCCCCGAAATAAGTCTGCCATGAATATTTTTCTCAACATTTGTCATTGCATTATTTCCAGCAACTTGCTTTTACTGAAATAAGAAATAAAAAGGCGTTTTCTTCTTTTGTATGTAATACCCCTCAACAATTCATCCAATGCAACTGAATTTTCACTTGACACTCTGTGTTAAATAATTAATTCAAAATTCTATTCCGTGTTATTTTTTATCTTGTTTTGATTATCTACTCGATTTAATAAATTTTGTATTTATATTCAATGTTTGAAATCATATGTTGGCTGAAGATACACGCATGTGATACATTTATTCCAAGCCCTTGCAAATGCATCATCATTATTTATTTAGATAGTCTATTATCATTCAAACATATACATGTCTAATTATTTTTAATATACATTGCTTGTAATATATTATTTTCAATTATTAAAAAAAATAAAAATTACAAACTTTAATCCCATTCACATCTTAAGCAGGGACTAGTCGTTACGCTGCTCTTGTTTGATTCTTAAGAAGTGGTCCCATAAGAGAGGACTCCTAAATTTTCTCAACAAATACTTGCAAAATAAATGTAGGAGCATATATAGCAAAAGTGGTCCCATGGTATTAAAATTTTGAGTGTATGCTCCAATTTTATAGAGTATAATATGTAAAATGATTATGTTTTTATTTATAATTAATATTTACGTAAATTTTGACCACTCATAAATTTACACTTAATAGAATATCTTCTTTAAAAAATAGATCTAGCCCCTCTTTTTTCCACCCCCTCAAACTATCCTTCTATAAATTAGCCAACACCTTGTTTTTAGGAAAATATTCTAAAATATCCTATTGCATGCTTTTTATTTTTCATGGGATCACCAACGCATTAAAAATAGGAGCAACAACCCCCTCCATGGGACCCCTACCTTACTATTTTTATTTTTTAAATTGTATTTTCGACCTTTGTGATGCCCATATGCATTGCTCAACCTTATCCCATCCCTTGATGGGATTTCAACATCGTGATTTTGTTAACTGATCCTTCTCCCATTTACAATTAAGTGAGGTTTAGCGGGATTTCAACATCGTGGTTTTGTGAACCGATCCTTCTCCCATTCACAATTGAGGTTTATGGGATATAACAACTTTCTTTAGAGCCTTGAAAATGTCAATAAGAACACTTGGACTAATATATAAGCTATGAATAAAAGTAAGGATAGACTAATATATAAGTCATAAATAAAATCAAAATTGATTGAATCGATTGAACTATTGTCAAGGAAAATTGCATCATTATTACCATACTACCTCCAAACAAAAGATGTGTGAATCTTTACTCTTAAATATCTCAAGTTTTAATTTGAGTTGAATTTTTCTTAGGTTAATTTCATGTATGATGTCACCAGTTTCGCATGGAGTCTAACCACTATATTAGCAGACTCTAGAGTATAAGTAGACTATATAAAATGAACCAAAATAAGAACAACATTTCATCTTTAAAAGCCAAGTATACTATGAGATATAAGAGAGATATAATTGCCTTTTTAGGGAGTCAAACGACTCATTATACTGTGTCATCCAAAGAAGACTCACAATTCTGTCATCCAAAGAGGACTCATAATTCTTTGTCATCCAAAGAGGACTCATAATTCTTTGTCATTCAATATAAAGATTAGAAATGTTTGTCATTTTTTATTAGAGGGATAAGTAACACATAGGATACCTCCTTAAAAAAGCCTCATGGGTGGCTCTTGCATCTAGCGCATCATCTCATTCTCTCAACCAATTCTAGAGCAATAAGGTCGCAAACAAGTTTACAATTGTTCCCAATGATATCACTCTCTAAAACCATGGTACAAATCTGATATCTATTATCCAATGCTTTGGCCTTGTATCCTAGTAGAGGAGTAATAAGCTTTTGTTCTGCCTCAATTCTACAATCTACAACTCTTTAGAATTCTCTTTCCAAACATGATATGTGATTGCTTTCTTTCTTTTATATTTTCTTCAGGTCCATTCATGGACTCTTTGCTCAAATCAACAATGTCCATCTTGATTCTTTTTATTTATGGTTTAAAGTAAATTGAATTAAATTAGTAAAAAAAATTGTATATTATTTTAACTCCTAATAATATTGTCTTTGAGACTAAAAAGAAAAGAAATCAACAGTTTGGCATTATTATGAACATCTCTAAAAGTGAAATATTCCTATAACAAACAAAAATATGACAAGAAAAAATTATTTTGTACAACAACAATCATTAAAAAATAAAAAAGGGGTTGTCGTGTGGTATTGAGGTGCTTGTAAAAGTTAGACCTCTGTTCAGATATCCATCAAGATAACAAGTGGGGCTCATATCAGGTGACCAGTGTCAAATTGATTATATTTAAACTTAACCCAGGTTTATAAATCTTCAAAATGTAGCTCATTAGTTCACCCAAAATTTACCAAGCTTAATATAAAACAATTACCTATCCAACCATTTCTAAGCCAATATAATTGTTTCTCCATTCAACCACATCTGAACCAACATACAATTGTCTCTCTGTATTATAGAAAAATTATGTCCTTCCAAAAAAATTCAAAAACTTAACAAAAAAAATAACATCGGGTAATATCAAAGGAGAGTTTTGTAGATCAATGTGATGTAAACAAATAATTGGGAAAAAACCCTAAGTGAAATTCATAACATAATATTGTAATTAAGCTAGTAGAATACAATCGAAGATGTGGTTTTCAATGTCTTGTGGTTGAACCCTGATCAATTTTAAAGGCAGGTAGCTTGTGAGATTGAGTGGTAGGGGCAATGGTGATTGCATTTCCACCAAGACCACCTCCAAACATTCCTAGGCTAGCTTGATGCGGAATTTGCATAGGACCCACTATGGGATTGACCCTCCCTACCATTGCCAAGGACACTCATGGGCACTGAACATCACTATAAATTATTTGTGCTTTCAAATGACATAGTTTGTTTATATATTTTATCTTTGTATTCTCTAATTTCTTTTTCATGTGTCAAGTAGAACATCTAAGAAAGCTTAAAATCATGCAATAATGTCATGAATATAACAGTGGAACAACTAGCTGTGGATCAGGGGGTGATAGATTGACTCATGTTGTGCTATGTAGAGATATTAAAGATTGACATCATTGATATTTTATTGACCAAATTTTAAAGGGGATTTTTTTCCCATATCAAAACATTAATTGTTGTTATTTGATAATCTATGATAGGGTGATAATAAATTAGTTTTTGGCAAACTATAGTTCGTGGGATTTAATAGTGAGATTATATTTTTCTACTGCTATTCAATTTTGTTATTTATACGTGGAGAAACTTTCATTATAATGAATTTTTTTGTTTCAAGATGATTATTGAACTCAAAATTTGTGGTTTAGCTCGATTAAGATTTTTGGAGTTTAAACTTGGGTTAAGCATGCATTTAACCTCATTTCACCACAATGTAAGTAGATGTCCATGATTATCAGTGTAAGAATTTTCCTTTCACTTTGTTCTTATAATATTATATGCATTAGCTTATGGTGAGATTTAATCGTGAGATTACATTTTTCTACTAGTATCTAGTTTTGTTATTTATACGTGGAGGAACTTTCACAATTAGGTTTTTTTTTTTTTCAAGATGACTACTAAACTTAATAGTAAGTTACAAAGCCATGAAGCCATCAATGTATGCCACCATGGAAATAAGTTTGCCTATCCAGTGGTTGTTTTTTTGGCTTACCATATTAATCTAAATGAGTACACATAGTTTTATGAGTGTTTGGGTTGAAATGATATTGTATTAAATTTCTCGATGTAGTTCACACAGTGTCATTTTTGGCCTTCGCCAATTGTGTGCTTTGTTGTTTCCACTTTAACAACTCTAATATTTTCATAACGATATTTTATTTCACTGTTTAACTAAATTATAATAGGCAGAATGTATGGACCATAATATGATCATTCAATGGGAAATCTGAAGCACAATCATTAATCAAGAGGTGGTTTGATGAATGTTGAATGCTTGATTGTGTAACACAATCATCATGCCTTGCACTGCACTATGTTATGATGATAAAATAATATTGAATGTTGTGGGGCTCAAAGGTTAATTACTAGCTAAGGACCACGTCATGGGACATTGCAACTATCAAAGTATTAACACTAATGAACTCTAAATATTCCTCTTAAAACAGGGACTAAAGCCGCTTTGTGGCACTTGCTTATGGATAAGTCTGTATGTAAATTTATAATCTAAATTTAATACAATAAATTAGTATGAAAGAAATATGTGGTATAATACCATAGTAAAAAATCTCATATCATTAATTATTTAAAAAAAATCTTTGTCATTAAATATTTTATATTAAATTAAGGAAAAGTGATATAATTAAATATAGTTTGTAAATATATATTTATTAAGATATGTGTTTCTTTTTAGGTAAATCATGTGATAAAGTTGTTTAATGTTAATAATATTTATTAGTAATATTTAATCAAAATTTATTGTAAAATAAACTCCAAATAATTTTTTACATGAATTAAATATCAAATTAAAATAAATATTATCTTGTTTTTTTATATATTTAATTAATTATTATAATTATTGAGATCAAAAATTTGGTTATTTATTTAAATTTATATATTCTAATTATTATATAAAAAATTACAACAATAAATAATCTTATACTAAAAAAAATAAAAATATATGGTTATGTTTTATTATAAAATTATTGAAATTTGAAAAAAAAAATTTAGTAAATTATATCATTAAATGTGTAAATTTAATTTATCCATAACACTTTTATGAATTTATAAATTGCTATGGCAGGCAGATTTATTTATCTATAGTACTTTTATAAATTTATAAATTACCATAATACCTTACAAATTTATAAATTAGTATGGCACGTAGATTTTTGCAGATAATGAATCAGAGTAAATACTTTGTAAATTAGTTTTATCTTTAAAAAATATATAAATAATAAATGATATGACATTAAATCTATTTAAACATTTTAATAATAATTAAATTTTTAATTTAATATAATATTTTATCTAACATTTTAAAATGAGCCGTGTACATTTAGTACGATGTTGAGGTGAAATTAATATTTATACAACTTTTCACACATATATTTATGGAAATCAGGTCTGGCTCTTCAACTTTGATCCTCGTGATCCTCAGAAGCCTGTCGGAAAACAAAACTAGATTGCAAATATTCAGCGTGTTCGGTTATATCAATTGAATTGCTCGGGTTCTTCGTTTCGATCAGATAGCCGGGCTTTATTCTAATGTAATTGGGGTTTCCTTTCAACTGGCAGATTGATCTGCAAATCAGCCGATTCACTTCGTTTTTGGCAATTTTCTGTAATTCTTTTCGCAGATTTCGATCTCTTATTGTTATTTTATATAACCTTTTTCGCTGTCTGGTGTTTGATGTTCATCAGGGTTCGTAATTTGTATGACAGTATTAGGATTTAGGGTTGATCTTTACAACTGGCATGCCGATTAAATGATTTAATCGTGACTTAATCATTATTATTTTTAGCTTGAGAAATCTTAGGGGAGGTTATAAAGGTTTTTTTTTAATGCGGTGTCTGGTGAATTTGTAAACTTGATTTAGGCCTAAATGTACGTCATATTTATTTAAACTCATTAACATGTTTGCTAGAATTATGGGTGCCTAATTAAGATATGGGGATTTGAAGCCTAAACTTGAACTTTACCATAACCTCCTACATCATCTATCCAGGAGTTGTTGGCCGCGTTATTGCAGTTGTGGGATTTGGAATAAGTATGATCATGCTCTGCTTACTGCTCTCACAACTGAATTATGGGTGCCTATTTAGGATATGGGGATTTGAAGCCTAAACTTGAACTATGTTTGAATGTACCGCATGATTCCACATAATTATTATGCCATAACCTCACCACATCTATCCTGGAGATGTTGGCCGCTTTATCGCAGTTGTGGGATTTGGTGCACGTATGGATCATGCTCTGCTTATTGCTCTCACAACTGAGTTATGGGTGCCTAACTAGGATATGGGGATTTGAAGCCTAAACTTGAACTATGTTTGAATGCACCGTATATTCCCACATAAGCATAATAACCTCACTACATCTATCCTATAGATGTTGACCGCTTTATAGCAGTTGTGGGATTTGGTGCAAGTATGGATCATGCTCTGCTTACTGCTCTCACAACTGAGTTATGGGTGCCTAACTAGGATATGGGGATTTGAAGCCTAAACTTGAACTATGTTTGAATGCACCGTATATTCCCACATAAGCATAATAACCTCACCACATCTATTCTGGAGATGTTGGCTGTTTTATCGCAGTTGTGGGATTTGGTGCAAGTATGGATCATGCTCTGCTTACTGCTCTCACAACTGAGTTATGGGTGCCTAACTAGGATATGGGGGTTTTAAGCCTAAACTTGAACTATGTTTGAATGTACTGCATAATCCCACATAATTATTATGCCATAACCTCACCACATCTATCCTGGAGATATTGGCTGCTTTATCACAGTTGTGGGATTTGGTGCAAGTATGGATTACTGCTCTGCTTACTGTTCTCACAACTGAGTTATGGGTGCCTAACTAGGATACGAGGATTTTAAGCCTAAACTTGAACTATGTTCGAATGCACCGCATAATCCCACATAATTATTATGCCATAACCTCACCACATCTATCCTGGATATGTTGGCCGCTTTATCGAAGTTGTGGGATTTGGTTCAAGTATAGATCATGCTCTGCTTACTGCTTTCACAACTGAGTTATGGGTGCCTAACTAGGATATGGGGATTTGAAGCCTAAACTTGAACTATGTTTGAATGCACCGTATATTCCCACATAAGCATAACAACCTCACCACATCTATCCTGGAGATGTTGACCGCTTTATAGCAGTTGTGGGATTTGGTGCAAGTATGGATCATGCTCTGGTTACTGCTCTCACAACTGAGTTATGGGTGCCTAACTAGGATATGGGGATTTGAAGCCTAAACTTGAACTATGTTTGAATGCACCGTATATTCCCACATAAGCATAATAACCTCACCACATCTATCCTGGAGATGTTGACCGCTTTAATGCAGTTGTGGGATTTGGTGCAAGTATGGATCATGCTCTGCTTACTTCTCTCACAACTGAGTTATGGGTGCCTAACTAGGATATGGGGATTTGAAGCCTAAACTTGAACTATGTTTGAATGCACCGTATATTCCCACATAAGCATAATAACCTCACCACATCTATCCTGGAGATGTTGGCCGTTTTATTGCAGTTGTGGGATTTGGTGCAACTATGGATCATGCTCTGCTTACTGCTCTCACAACTGAGTTATGGGTGCCTAACTAGGATATGGGGTTTTAAGCCTAAACTTGAACTATGTTTGAATGTACTGCATAATCCCACATAATTATTATGCCATAACCTCACCACATCTATCCTGGAGATATTGGCCGCTTTATCACAGTTGTGGGATTTGGTGCAACTATGGATTACTGCTCTCACAACTGAGTTATGGGTGCCTAACTAGGATATGAGGATTTTAGGCCTAAACTTGAACTATGTTTGAATGCACTGCATAATCCCACATAATTATTATGCCATAACCTCACCACATCTATCCTGGAGATGTTGGGCGCTTTATCGCAGTTGTGGGATTTGGTGCAAGTATGGATCCTGCTCTGCTTACTGCTCTCACAACTGAACATAGATCGATGAACCAATGCCATATGCAGAATAAAAGGAAGTAATACTGATCTCAAGAGTCAATACAATTATTGTAAAATATGCTCCAAGAAGAGGAGCTAAATTGATCATTCTTGGCCGGGCATAGAAATTGTGCTATAGCATCTCAATCAACTAAAGTTGGTGAGCCAATATAAGGAAGATTGTCAGTTTTCTTCGGTACCTTTATGGAAAAACATGCTCAGAGTTGGAAGTAGTGTATGGCAGCTCTGAGCCGTGTAGTCTTCCACCCTTGAGGAGAGAAACATTAGATGTCACTTAGGTGGAATCCCTGAGAATGCCTGTGCTATTCAGGCCGGAGTAAAGAGTCTTAGAATATTTTATGCTCACTGACATTCATGGTAACCATTTGTTTGTTTGTTTAGACTGATTTGGAAATGGGGAAAATTTTATACGGTTTGTGTTATAACTTATTACTACTAGATCTGGCAGAGTCGTCTGAATTTACGGAGGAATTTTTAATGTGAAGAAGTTCTGCTTAAGGTGCATCTTGAGCATAGATCTGAACTCGGTCAATGATATAAGTAGCACATCTGAGTTGGGAAGAGAACATTTAACTGACTCGTTTAAGTACTTAAGGCTTGTGAGTATGTGAAATTAAGCACAATGGTATGTTGAGTAATAAATAGAGGAACGGGTCACCCTAAAGCATTGTGTCGGAATTTTAGACTGGCCCTCTAAATGAGACCGTAGCATAGGAGGATGTCAGCTCCTTTTTCTACATAGAGAGCAGGATTTTAATCTTGTTAGTATGAATAGTGAGGATTGGTAAGAAACTGATTAGTGAATCTCATGGGTATTAAGTAGTAAGTCCATCAAATTATTGGATTGTGAAGAAAACCCGAGCATTTTCTCTAGCTATCCAGCACTAGGATTTGAAATATTGCATGTACGATAAATCAGATTTTGCTGACGGTTTATTGGATTTACGAACATGAAAGGGTTGGAGTTTGGAATCTTCTGCAGAGTTACTGAATAGCTGCACACCTTCAATTGTTTGTATAAAGATCAAATTTGTAGACATAACATGTGGAGTAGCACCCAATTATATCTTTTCCTTGTCATGGGTTTTATTTATCTCCCTTGAGGGCTGATTAAAAAGTAAACAAGGATCAGTTGTTCTGGCAGTGCAGAAGATGTTGCCAGAGTTACGGGATTTCTTATTGTGGTGAAGGGGATTTGAAGGGTAAGCATGGGTTACACTCAAATGTAGGATGCAATCAAGGTTACCAAATACGGTGATCTGACAGTGATTTCCTGTTTTTTTATGTTTTCCCTGATCCATCGCAACAAAAGGGAAAGATTAATCGCTGTGAGTAAATATAATATAATTTAATTAAAATTAAAAATAGAAAAGAAGGATGCCAAAAATAAAAACATTTATATTTGTTACGCCAAGAGGCATTCTACAATGACATCCGGGGGATGGTGGTGCGCTGTAATGTAGTGTGTTCACTTTTAATTCCAACCTTAAAATATGGCATCCATTTGACTTTCACTTAGAGATTTTTTCTTTCTCATAGAGAATCCAATTGAAAAATCATACTATCTTGGCCATATGGTGGAGTTTGGAGGCCCCCTTTTTTTAGAAAGATTATTTCAAACCTGACACATTAATGTAGTTGCATCGATACAATTTGCCACCAGCCAATGGGAAATTTGTGAAGAAGGTAAGGAAGTTATAAATAATTTTGGTATGTGAAAAATCCAAGTGAGGGCCTTGAAATTGGTATCTGTCAGTGTTTTCCAGATAAATGTATTCAAGATATCTGTAATAGATGCATATTGTTATGTCCAAATAAGTTATTCCTACATGAGATCTGCTTTTTGTGGTATAATTGTTATGCTGCAAGTAAAGATTATCTTTTTTCATGCCAAAAATATAAACTATTATATTTTTTTATAAAAAATAAAGTAACATTCATCACAGAAAACTTGTATAATTTTTTTTTTAAATTATTAAAATTTATCATATTTTTTACATATGCAAGTTTCCTAATTTTGTGTTTTCTCTCATGACATATTTGCTAGGGTGCCTAATTAGGATACTGGGATTTGAAGCCTAAACATGACCTTATGCTTGAATGCACTGCATAATCCCACATAATTATTATGCCATCACCTCACCACATATATCTTGGAGTTGTTGGCTTCTTTATTGCAGTTGTGGGATTTGGTGTGAGTACGGGTCATACTCTGCTCACTGCTTTCACAACTGAGTTATGGGTGCCTAATTGGGATATGGGATTTGAAGTCTAAACATGAACTATGCTTGAATGTACCATGTAATCTTACATAATTATTATGCCATAACCTCACCACATCTATCCTGGAGTTGTTGGCCGCTTTATTGCAGTTGTGGGATTTTGTGTGAGCATGGGTCATACTCTGCTTACTGCCCGCACAACTGAACATAGTCTGATGGACCAGTGCCATAAGCAGAATAAAATGGAGCAATACCGATCTCTAGAGTCATTACAATTATTGTAAAATATGCTTCAAGAAGAGGAACTAAATTAATCATTCTTGGCTGGGCATAGAAACTGTGCTATAGTATCTCAATCAACTAAAGTTGGTGAGCCAATATAAGGAAGACTGTCAGTTTTCTTCAGTACCTTTATGGAATAACACGCTTAGAGTTGGAAGAAGTGTATGGCAGCTGACTGAACCCTGTAGTCTTCCGCTCTTGAGGAGAGAAACATATGATGTCACTTAGGCGTAATCCCTGAGAATGCCTGTGCTATTCGGGCCTGATTAAAGAGTCTTACAATATTTGATACTCTCTGACATCCATGGCAACCATTTGTTTGTTTGTATAGACTGATTCGGAAATGGGATTTTTTTTTATATTACTACTAGATCTGGCAGAGTCATCTGAATTCACATAGGAATTTTTAATGTGAAGAAGTTTTGCTTAAGGTGCATCTTGAGCATAGATCTGAACTCAGTCAATGATAGAACTAGCACATCTGAGTTGGGAAGAACATTTAATTGACTCATTTAAGTACTTAAGGCTCGTTTAAGTACTTAAGGCTTGTGACTGTGAAAATAATGCTTAATGGTGTGTTGAGTAGTAAATAGAGGAACGGGTCACCCTAAATCGTTGTGTCGGAATTTTAGACTGGCCCTCTAAATGAGACTGTACTATAAGAGGACGTCAGTTTCTTTTCCTACATAGAGAGCAGGATTTTAATCTTGTTAGCATAGATAGTGAACATTGGTAAGAAACGGATTAGTGAATCTCATGGGTGTTAAGTAGTAAGTCCATTAAATTATTGGATTGCGAAGAAAACCTGGGTATCTTCTTCTAGCCATTCGGCACTGGAAATTGAAATTTTGCATGTACAATAAATCAGATTTTACTGATAGTTGCTTGGATTTAACAAACATGAAAGGGTTGGAGTTTGGAATCTTCTGCAGAGTTACCGAATAGCTGCACACCTTCAATTGTTTGTATAAAGATTGAATTTATAGACATAACATGTGGAGTAGCACCCAATTATATTTTTTCCTTGTCATGGGTTTGATTTATCTCCCTTGAGGTTTGATCAATAAGTAAACAAGGACCAGTTGTTCTGGCAGTGCAAAAAATGGTGCTAGAGTTATGGGATTTCTTATTGTGGTGAAGGGGATTTGAAGGGTAAGCATGGGTCACACTCAAATGTAGGATACAATCAAGGATACCAAATACGGTGATCTGAGAGTGATTTTCTGCTTTTTTATGTTTTCCCTGATCCACCCCAAATAAAGGGAAAGATCGATCGCTGTGAGTAAATATGATATAATTTAATTAAAAATAAAAATAGAAAAAAAGAATGCCAAAAATAAAAACACTTATATTTTTTATGCCGAGAGGCGTTCTACAATGGCATCTGGGTGTGGTGGTGGGCTGTATTGTAGTGTGTTCACTTTTAATTCCAACTTTAAAGATGACGTCCATTTGATTGTCACTTAGAAATATTTTCTTTCTATGGAGAATTCAATTGAAAAATCATACTATCTTTGGCCATATGGTAGAGTTTGGAGCCCCCCTTTTTTTTCTAGAAAGATTATCTCAAACTTGATGCGTTGGTGTAGTTGGATTGACACAGTTTGCCACCAACCAATAGGAAATTTCTAAAGAAGGTAATGAAGTTATAATTAATTGTTGTATGTGAAAAATCCAAGATAAGGGCCTTGAAATTGATATTTGTCGGTGTTTTTCAGATAAATGTATTCAAGATATCGGTAATAGTTGCATATTGTTATGTCCAAAATATATTCTTCCTATATGAGATCTGATTTTTGTGGTATAATTGTTACGCTGTGAGTAAAGATCCTCTTTTTTTTTGTGCCAAAAATATAAATTATTATAATTTTTTATAAACAATAAAGGAAGTTTTATCACAGAAAAAGAATTTGTTGTATATATATATATATTTTAAATTATTAAAATTTATCATATTTTTTACATATGCAAGTTATTGTATTTTTTGTGTTTTCCCAATAGACTGCTTTTTCCGTATTTTAGGTTCACCATATAAAACCTACCGTACGAAAGTTGCTACCTTGGATACAATCATTACGGCACAACCTCACCACATGTCTGCTAGAGTTATTGGCCACCTTGTGGTGAGGGGATTTGAACTGTAAACATGGGGATTCAAATTGTGAACCCTAGTAATGCTTTAATGTAAAATAGAATAATTCCACCACAACGTCATCACATCAGCTGGAGATTTGTGTTGTGTTGCGGGAATTGCCCCCTCCCCACGTTTCCCACCTTGATACGCCTTGGGTATCGGTACATCTCGAGTACCTGTCAGAGACATCCAAGAGGCATCTGGAAAGGTAGTGGAAATCGTTGTGACATTTTCGGGCCCTTTTCGGACGTTTAAGGGAGGTACCCGGGTGTTTTTGGGAGGTACTCTGGTGTTTACGGGGTGTTTCTGAGTGTGCCCAGGGGTTTCTGGCAGGGAAAAACAATGGAAGTCAACAATTTTTTTTAAAAAGTTAAACCTAGTCTGAACCAAACAGTATATAAATAAAATAAACATTTAAATATAAGTTTACATTTGGCTAAATCTGAAACCCTAGAATTTGACTAAGTCTGAAATATGATAGGATACTCCAAAACCTAAAATTTGCATTATAGCTCCTAGAGGTCCGAAACCACTCTCAAACAACCTGAAAGTATATAAATAAAATATAACTTAAAGTATAAGTTTACATTTAGATATCCCTATCTAAATGTAAATTCTAGGTTTTGGAGGATCCTATCATATTTCAGACTTAGTCAAATTCCAGGGTTTTAGGGTTTCAGACTAAGCCATATTTCAAGGTTTCAAGATTTCAAGGAAACATCATAGGAGGAATGAAGGCTGCAAGAATGGATGTAGGTATGATAGAATAGTATGAGAACATCTCTCGCAAAGTGCCCCAAGTCAATCCCACCCCATTCCTTGTGCACCCCTTAAGGCATAGACTAGGAGATTCAATGAACCGGTGAGCCCTACGAGAGAAAGCGTTAGTAAATGATAAAGTTGAAAAATAATATGAGAGAAAGCGTCAGTAAATGATAAAGTTGAAAAATAATGAGAGTGACCTTCATGATTTTGAGGGCAATCGAGATGATTTATTCTAGATTTGAATGTATATTTTGTCTTTGAAGTAATGAATGAATATTATATATTTTCAAGTGATTTATATTTTATAGACAAATATTTTCATGCTATGTAGTTTCAAGTGTTTTACTAAAAAAATGAGTAATATGCATTATATATATACACACACACAGACGTACCCACGACGTATCCAAATCAAGGTGTTTGAAAAATGGCTTATCTGCGTACCTGAGACGTCCCCGTCCCCAAACAACATAGGATTTGGGCTGACTTATTGGGGTGAGGGGAATTCAATGTGAAACATGGGGCATACTTGAATATATAATAGAATCATTCCACCAAAACCTTGCTAGACCTGCTCGATTTATGGGCTGCCGTATTGTGTGAAGGTGATTGGAAGTGTAAACATGGGTCACACTCAAATGTAGGAGACAATTATTACAGCACAATCTCATCAGATGTCTGGCACAGTTATTGGACACCTTTTTGCGGTAAGGGGTATTTAAAATGTATACATGAGCTATTGGCCACCTTTTTGCAGCGAGGGGGATTTTAAATGTAAACTTGGGTCCCACTTGAATGTACCACATCATTACACCACAACCTCATCACATGTTTGCCGGAGTTATCGGCCACCTTTTTGTGGCAAGGGGTATTCAAAATGTATACATGGGTCCACTTGAATGTACCACAATCATTACTCAACAATCTCATCACTTGTCTGCTAGAGTTATTTTGCCACCCAATTGTTGTAAGGGGGATTCAAAGTGTTAACATGGGTCATGCTTGAATGTACAATAGAATCATTCAACCACAATGTCATCATGTCTGATAGAGATTTGGGCTGCCTTATTGCAGTGAGGGGAATCCAAAGTGAAAAATAAGCTATGCTTGAATTTTCCACAAGATTCCGACACAACCTCACTATGCCTGCTAGAGTTATGGGCTGCTTTATTGTGGTGAAGGGGATTTGAAGTGTAAATATGGGTCAGACTCAAATCTAGGATACAAGCATTACAGCACACCTCATCATGTTTGCTAGAGCTAGTGGTCACCTTAATTATGGGTCCACTTGAATGTACCATAGAATCGTTACACCACAACCTCACTACATGTCTGCTAGAGTTATTGGCCCCCATATTGCAGTTAGGGGGGTTCAAAGTGTAAACATGGGTCATGCTTTAAGTACAATAGAATTGTTTCAACACAATCTCATCACGTCTGCTAGAGATACGGGCTGTCTTATTGTGGCGAGGGGAACCCAAAGTGAAACAAGAGTCACATGCAAATGTATCACATGATCATTCCACAACAACCTCGCTAAGCCTGCTAGAGAAATGGGCTCTGCCTTATTGCAGTGAGGGGGATTCATATTGCAAACAAGGGTCACACTAGAGTCTACCACATAACCAGTACATACACACACATATATATATGAAAATTTCTGAGAGATATCAATTTTGATTTGCCTATCTTGGATTTGTCACATACCACATTGATTAATGACTCCATTACCTTCTCTGCAAATTTTATGTTGACTGGTGATAGGCAGCCTCAATCTAGATTTACCGATGTGTTAGGCTCAAAAAACTCTTTCAAGAATCATCTCAAGCCTACATTAAATTATGATTTCCTCTTCCGCAATAGAAAAATTACTTCCCTCGAATATGAAATTATTAAACATGTTTTCTTCAGGAATGCTCTGATCTTGGAATGTGATAAATTTAGAACAATTACATATTTCTTTCATCTATTTTTAGTTTGACATGTTTAGGATCATGAACCGATTGAGGAAAGGGATTTCCAGTCCCCTTCTTCTCATGGAGTCTCAATATAAAATTATTTAAAGCCCAAATGGTTACTACTTACTAGTATAACTGAGAGCAGCGGCAAAGGAATCTGGGTGACCATAATATTATTTCCTCTCCATCCTCAAATTGATCTTTGTCTCACACTGTAACTTTATTCTTATATCAGCCTTTTGATTTTTAGGAGAAAAATATCTGCCCCTTTACAAGTAAAATTATTTGATGGACATGAATGTGAATGTAGAAGTAGATCATGTTATCTCATCCTTACAGTTGATATAAGGGTCTTCAAACTGACTTGAAGCCAAAAAATAATTAATCAATTCATCGCAAATGAAAGTATTATTATCAATTTATCATAATATGATGCAGATTGAGATTAGAATTTGATAAAATTTGTCTATTTGTGCTTCCGCTTGTTCCTGTAATTGAAATATTCTGTAGTCAATGAATACTCACTGGAGACTGTAAAATTAGAGTTCAACTTTTTTTTTCCTTCTAAAATTTTTGCTTTTGTAGTTTTGTAATGTTAACCACTATCAAAAAGCATTTATAAAAAGAGGCACTAAATATAGGTAATTTTTAGAAGTATTTAAACCAATGCTTGAATACTAAAAATTATATATTTTAAAGGAATTTGTGTAAAGAATCATAGTTTTAAGAATGAATTAGTGTTTTGGAGGGGAAGTGAATTTAAGGGTTTTGTTTTTGAGTTTTTTAAGAGTTAGAATTGTTTTCCACATTAATGACTATAATATGATGAATTTCTTACTTCTTGATATCATAAACAATTATTCCGTTGTGATTTTTATTCATATTCCTGGAAAATATATATTTTATTTTGAATATTAAAGATCTTTTTTAACCCAAAAAAAAAAACATATTGAATATTCTAGTTTTTATTTCTTTGATAGTTTCTGACTAAATGTATGTAATTAATCAAAACAAGCTGCGGTGAGCTTTTAGTTTGGTTCTCAAATTTTGTTTTAACGTTTGTCTGATGGATATATATTGTCTTTTGTAAATGCTCTTTCAATATCAAAAAAAAATGTTTGTAATTTTGCAACATATAATATATCTTGTTTTGTTTTAATAATGCTATTTAATTTGAAGAGGATGCTAAAGGTTAAGGGCAGTGATTTTGAACTTGCATATTCCAAACTCAATCATATGTTTTTTTATATGGTTTAATATATATTTTTATTCTTAAATAAGATATTTATATTTTCTTAAATTTTAATTTTTAACCATTTTTTTCGAAGAAATAGATGTATCAGTTAATTTTTTAATTTAGGAAAAATTTATTTAGCATTTTAAAATGACGAGTGTACTTTTATTATGCTCGTCAAGTGAATGTAAACATTTATACATCTTTTCATCAAGGAGGGTTGGATGTATATGTGCCTTTGATATGGAAATTAGGAGTCGCCCTTCAAAATTTGGTCATTGGATTCTGCACAAACTTTTCGGAAAGAAAAAGTAGAAATGGTTTGACCGTTTCATTCCATATGTAAACCTTTTATATAATATAGATCAAGCCAACAATCTCATGGCAGGTATAAATTGCAGATTCAAGTTTGAATTGTCTCCAATTATTTTGCGTGATCGGCTAAATCGATTTATTTGCTCGGGTTCATTGTTTCTCTCAGATAGTTGGGCTTTATTTTAATGTTATTAGGGTTTCCTTTCAACTGGCAGATTGTACGTATAAACATGGGTCATGCATGGTAAGTATTTTTAGGGATTCAAAGTGTAAACAATTCAGGGATTCGAAGTGTAAACATAGGTCATGCTTTAAGTACAATAAAACCTTTCCAACACGACCTCATCACGTTTGCTAGAGATATGGGCTGCCTTTTGTGGCGAGGGGAAACCCAAAGTGAAACATGAGTCACACGTGAATGTATCACAAGATCATTCCACGACAACCTCACTAAGCCTTCTAGAGATGTGGGCTCTGCCTTATTACAGTGAGGGGGATTCATAGTGCAAACATGGATCACACTTGAATGTACCACATAACTAGTACAGATATCTTAAATACATATATCTGGAATTCTGAGAGCAACCTCGATTTGCCTATCTGGGATTTCTCACATACCACTTTGATTAATGACTCCATTATCTTCTCCGCAAATTTCATGTTGACTGGTGATAGATGGCCTCAATCTAGCTTTACCAATGTGTCAGTGTCGAATAACTCTGTGGTTAAAAAAAAAGGCTCCAAACTCCACTGTATGCCCAAGATGTTACAATTTTTCGATTGACTTATCCAAATAAAAAGAAAAAACTTCCATATGATAGTCAAATGGACATCAAATTTATGGTCAAACATTAATTATTAACAATTCACAGGCATTACAGTCCACCACCACCGGCACCCAGCTGCCATTGTAAAACGCCAATCAGCGTAATCATGACACCACAACCTCACCACATGTCTCCTAGAGTTATGGCTGCCGTTATTGCTGTGAGGGTTATTAAAAGTGTAGACATGGATCACACTTGATTGTACCGCTATCATTACCCCACAACACTACATGTCCATTGGAATTATGGGATGCTTTATTACAGTGAGGGGGATTCGAATTTGAATGTTCTTTAACAAATGTCCCCATTTACCGGTATGCAGCAACCGTGACACACATTTACTGATTATTCAATGATTTTATCATGGCAGTTATCTTTAGTATGGAGTTATATTTTGATCTCTTTTTACAGGATTGGTATTAGATATGTTGACATCGGGGATTGAGGACTAGGAGGCTATGTTTTAAGTTTGGGGTAGTAAAACCCACACTATCTTTGAGAAATGGTTTTTAAAAGAACTTCAATTTTTGTTGTTGTCATGGTGTTTAGGGCCAATGTTGCAGTACTAAATTTAGCTGAAATTATAGAGGCCCTCATAATGTAGTGACAACTTTTCATATCATTTGGAATATTTCAGAGTATTCAACATTTCTTATTGGAAAGAATACGATACGTGCAGAACTGTCTTCAATTTTCTTCCATATAAAGATAGTGTGTCATGCATATTGTCACACCCTTTTGCATTCCCTCACCCGCGTCGCAAGGGAAAATTAGCTATAATAGATGTAGTAGACCAAATATTCTCAGGGAACATTAAATAATAGTGACTCTGCAGGAAGAATTACATGAGGCTGCAGGGTAGACAGGCCGAGTAGGATAACCTATGTGTGGAGTGGAACCCACCTATAAAAAAATTATGGATTCCCTTTAAAACTCATCATTCATTGACCCTTTGAAATCAATTGGTTTATCTCCTTGTTTCCCTCAAAGGGTCCTCCCCATACGTGGCTGTTTGTATATTATGGTTCGTGCTTACCGGCTTTCCGATGTATATTTTGGTTTACGGTTAACGGCTTTCCGATTACCTCGTCTAGGTATGATTTCATTGTTTTAGTCTTTAAGTTCTTATTCACTTTTTCAGATGTTATGGCTCTTTGTTATACCATCAATTTTCTATTGTACCTGGGTGTAACTATGAGTTCATAGAGTTTTCTGACCGAGAAAGGGTGGTAACATATATTTTTGTACCGCAGGACTAATATAGGGTATTTGAACTTTTGAAGTAACCAATTTGCATTAAGATGATAATGCAAGCTTTTAAACTGTTTTTGATTTTTTTGACCCCGTGGAAGTCACTGTTTGCACGGCTGACACTTCCTTAACAGTGGGCGAGTCAACTTGAATAAATGTGGGTAGTCTCCCTGGACTTCCTTTTTTAGGAGATGCAGGGCACACCATCCCCTAAAGCCCACCTTGTTTAGGGCATAGGGGAAGTTTCCCAAGTCTCTGGGACAGGGTTATGCACTTGTCGTTTTAGTGTTTTAAACTTTTAGTTCTCATTCGATTTTTCAGATCTTATGGCTCTTTGTTATCCCAATATTTTACCATTGTAACTGGGTGTACCTATAAGTTCATAGAGTTTCCGGACTGAGAAAGGGCAGCAACATATATTTTTGTACCACAGGACTAATTTAGTGCATTTGAAGTAAACTATTTGCATTAATATGACGCTGCAAGCTCTTAAACTGTTCTTGATTTTTTTGACCCATGGGAGTCACTGTTTGCAGGGCTGACACTTTCCTCAACCGTGGGTGAGTCAACCTTGAGTGAATGTGGATAGTCTCCGTGGAGTTCCCTTTTTAGGAGATGCAAGGGACGTTGTCCCCTGAAGTCCCCCTTGTCTAGGGGTATAGGGGAAGTTTCCCAAGTCTCCGGGACAGGGTTCCCCCCTTGAAAAAGCATCCCCAGGATTAGAAGATGCCCCTTATCAAATTGTTGTAATGTATATTAGATATTTATTTCTTACAACATACAATGTGCATTCCTTTTTACTGGAGATTTCCAAGTACTGCAAAGAAAAACACTATATTACCATTTGATTGTGAATAGTGTTTAAACGTTGACTATGTGACCTTCATTCTTTATAGAGCTGCGACCTACATCTATAATCAGCAAAATTCTAAAATGATAACACAAAAGCCCTTTTAAATAGTTGCAAATCAAAACATATATTTCATATGTCCTGCCATGTGTATGCATCACAACGTTAAAAGACAATTTAGTTACTGACTGCAAGGGGAAGACAACATTGCAAGTTTTTATATATTTGTTTAGCTTTGGCATAAATACTGTTTAGTGTTTGAAATGTTAAAAAAGGATAATCAATGGGATACTTATTGATGTTTGTCAGTATTCAGCCGAGAAGTCAGTTGTGAAAGAAATGGAAGACTGCTGTGCTGTTTGTGCAGAACCACTTGAGTGGTTGGCTTATGGTCCATGTGGTCACAGTGAAGTTTGCTCGACATGTACTGCAAGGTTGCGGTTTATTCTTGATGATCAATGCTGTTGCATTTGCAAACAAGAGTGCCCTACTGTTTTTGTAACAAAGGTATGCTTTCATTGTTATTACCTTGAGAATGTTATCTCTTTCGGAATAAATATCAAAAGCCTAGCAGGTTAGCAGTAGGAATTGGAGTTCTGTAAATTTCATAATGAAACACGAACTGCACAGTAGGAATTTAAGTTCTGTAAATTTCACACTGAAACATGAAGTGTATTGCATGTGATCAGGCTTTAGGAGACTACACGAAGTCAATAAAGGATTTTGGTACCCTGCCAGCCGGTTCAAATGAGGGAAAAGTTGGTGATTATTGGTTTCAGTCAGACACTCAAGCTTATTTTGATGATGAGCAACATTACAAAATGATCAAAGCAACGTGCAAGTTGAGCTGCAGTGTTTGTGACAGAAAGTTCAAACACATAGATCAGTTAAGGGGGCACTTGTATCATGTTCATAAACTCATTATGTGCAACTTATGTTTGGAAGGCCGAAAGGTGAGTCGAGTTTATATCGTCTGAGGCTGATGCATATCACACTAAAAAAAGATAGGATATGAGAGATTTCAATTTCCTGTCTTTCCATATTATCCACACTGCATTGCAGGATCTAAGCAACTGCTTTTTTTATGGTTTATATATTTTCTAGAGACAGCAACAAGATATTTGCATTAGTTTGACATTTTTAAATTGTCAATTGATTTCATTAATTGGATGTGCTTTTCTGCATATGAATGTATAATTCAAGGCTATTAATTTTGGGATGAGTTAAATGAGTGTCTATTTTGTAGTTTAGTACTGGTATGGGCCTATGTCCAATAGATGTTGATATATTTATTGTTTAATGCATATATATTTATGTTTACCTTGGGCATATTGCCACATCTTGAAGGTTGTTTGAGAGTCGAGACTATGGGACCGGTAGGACTTGTGGGCCTTTTTGGTTGCTCACAGTTTAGTGTATAAGATGTTACCCTTTTTAGTGACAAAGGTTATACTGGATTGCCAATTTCATATCTCGAATCTCATGGTCCTGTTGAATTTCAAATAGCCAAAGATAAAAGCTAACTTTTGCTGCATTGTTATTCTGTTATTTTTAATGCTAATATAATATGGTGTTCTGCCTGTTTCAACAATCAACCCAGGTCTTTATTGGTGAACAGAAGCTATATACCCGGGCACAACTAGATCGACATTTATCAAAAGGGGATTCTGAAGTGGATGGCAGTGAAATAGAAAGAGGCGGCTTTATAGGCCATCCAATTTGTGATTTTTGCAGGAAACGGTTCTATGGAGACAATGAACTTTATATGCATATGCAAACAGAGCATTATACTTGCCACATTTGCCAAAGGTGAGGCTAATGGTGTACAATGTGAGGCATGATTACGTGCTTTGAGCTTCAATTCTGTACAAGCTCTGATATGCATTATTATTTCAAACTGCAGAAGGCATCCTGGGCATTATGATTACTATCGTAATTACAATGATTTAGAGGTGAGGCTCTATCATTACGTAAACTTGGAGTTTTTTTAGTGCATAATTTAATTGCCCTTTATCATTTTCTAAGGTTGGATGCCTTCAAGCCCTTTGGTCTTGTGATTGTAGGCGCACTTCGGTCAAGATCACTACCTATGTGAAAATCCAGATTGTCTTGCCAAAAAGTTTATTGTTTTTGTATCAGAATCAGAGTTGAAGGTTGGTCTACCTGACAATTATTTATTGACACTGTTATAATCAATTGTAGGCACTATTAATATCAATTCTATTGTTGGCAAACACATTACTTAATATTATTTTTGGATGTTCTGTTAGGAATGATCTAAGCTATGTGATTATACCATTTTAATTTCAGAGGCATAATGCAATTGAGCATGCTGGAAACATGTCTCGTTCTCAACGCAATGCTGCACTTCAAGTATGTACAAATTCTTTTGTTACATGCGTTTCCTGTCCCATCAGTTTTCTAAGTCAAAATTTTACTTGCTGAGGTTAGTGTAACATATGGTCTGGAACACATAAAAGCAGTGTGCATTTCTATGTCAGAATTATCGTAGAAATGCTTGTAAGACATTGGTGGCATGGTAATTGGCGTACCCGTGTTTTACTGCTGCTGCTTGTTTTTTGACATTATGGTTTTTACTTGATTGCTTTAGGGATCCCTGATAGGAAGTATTTTTTATTGTAATTTCCATCACAAACTGATAACAAGCAAATAAATTAATGGCATGTTATAATTAAAATTATTTGGCATTAGGAGAAATTTGAAAGAAAACAAGTTATTCTTACAAGAGCATTCTCACATTTACATTACTATATTATACTTGAATGATTTCATTGGTAGTTCACAAGGACCAAATTAAATTAATATTCAATATGCAAATATTTTTAATGCAGCATACAATAATTTTTTGGAACCGGGGCTTTATTCTCAGCCTTAGTTTACATAAATTATCAGTGCTCTATATTTGTGACTGTTTAATTGTGACTCTATTGTTCCAACATTGCTTCCATATGATGGCCATTTGTGCTGATTCCTAGCTTCTCTCTGAACTTGCTACAGTTGTCATTGAACTTCCTTCTTCAAAGACGTTCACCGCCTGCTTCTCTTGTTGTAACGGACTAAATCAATGTCATCTCTTTGTAGCAACTGTGTAGTGAAGTGATACTTAACTATCCTCTCTCTCTAGCATTTTTGTAGTGAAGTGATACCGAACTATATTATTAGCTCTAGTAAGGAATTTGGATTCTTAATCATGTGAATGATACTTTGCTTGTCATAAAGCAATCTTCCCTCAGGTACCCTGGAGTAAGGGGTGCAGAAATGGGGCTGTGAGTTTTTGGTACAGTCAGTTTCCCCCACCCCCAAATCTTAGGATAAGGCACAGGATTAGTTCTAAAGTTGTATTGCAACGAGACATATTTGTGAAAGCTTAAGGATTCAACTGTGTATGAGTTTCTTTCCTACATTTTAAGTCTTTACTAAACTCATCATCAGGGAGGAAGCCTATGCATGATTTGTTTTAGCAAAAAATACAAAAAACAAAACAAAAATAAATTTTAAAATAATTTGTCATCTTACAACACTATAGAAAAGCCAAATTACATTAATAAACACACAAGGAGAATAAACAATATCATAAAGAAAGAGCGAGTCATGTAGATACTTATAAATTTATGTGCCTTGTTGTTTGACTTGTTACAATTGACAGGCCAGGGGGACTTTTCCTAGATGTCCCCAGGTCCCTTTTCTCCGTGGGGAATACCAAAACATTTTCCCAACCCCACAAAAACATGTTTATGCCTAACCATGTCACAAAGAAACTGTGTTGGCGAATCTTACTTAGCTTTTTTGGATGATATTGCTTTGGCTACACTGACTTGGCTGCTTTATACTTGGCCTCAGATAAAGAAATTGTGGGCTGCCTTTTGGTGTGCCGCACAACTGCTTTAAGTCCTGTGATGACAGTATAAATCGAAGCTGAATTCCTTTCATGATTCATCAACACAGCTTGCCCTGTTCGAGTCTGCATTCCCATTTAATCTGAATACATCTGAACTCTCACACTCCACTTCAGAACTTCTGAACTCTTATACTCAACATCAGATTCTATGGTCCGTTTAACATGTCTAAGTATCCCCTTTGCTGCTAGCCATTTGGATACTTTAGTTGACTTCATACCTATTCTATGGTATTGATTTTTTTGTCTGGTAGATCGGATTTTTAATCAGTTGTCCATACAAGTTTGAGCCAACTTACTTGGAGTTGATAGCTCTTGATACTTCAATGCATCTTCGATAGAAGTTGCATTTGGTTCACAATTGATCACTCCAAATTTCTGAATTATATCCCTTGCATAAGTAATGTAATTCTTCCAAGTGTTCTTTTTAATTTCCTGTTTATGTAATTCTTCGAAGTCTCTCCAATTTTTCCTTTATAAATTGAGTTATCAACATAAAATGCAGTCATCAGAGTGTCTGGACTTCATACCTAGATATAAAGATTGGCTTCTTATTGGCCTATTCTAAACATCTTCTCTTTGAATAGTTATAAATTCAAGAGAATCAAATCTCCCAGTG
Source organism: Torreya grandis (assembly GCA_037957365.1). NCBI lineage: Eukaryota > Viridiplantae > Streptophyta > Pinopsida > Cupressales > Taxaceae > Torreya > Torreya grandis. The sequence goes on along the minus strand of JARHVA010000824.1, from coordinate 1,281,591 downwards.
CCTTTTTAAGTCAATATAAATCATTCAATCTGCATACTAGTGTTTTTCCCTCCGTTCACATTCTTTTGGTTGCTCAACATGGTTACCATAACTGGAAATTTTGGCTGGCTCTGGAACGAGAAATGGTTTGGATTTCTGGCTGATAAGTTGGCCTGAAATTCTAGTCAATGTTACACCAAACCTGGTAACTACTGCTCAAATATAAATCTGCACATCAACACAACCATTCGAGAAGGTACCTTTAATATCCATTTGGTACATTGACCAACTGTTTGTGATGCCAGGGCAAAACCCATGCTCATCATGTCCATCTTAGCCATGGGTGCAAAAGACTTGGTATACATTATTCTATCAGACTTGTACTTGGTATTGTGTTTACACCTTTTCCTATCACGTTAGAATTTTCTTTCAAAAGCTATAGTGATTCATTCTTCCAAAGAAATTGATCCCAAATTTTCCTATAAAGCAGGAAATTGGGTAGAATTCCCGTTGTTGACCAAGTATGTAGTAGTTTGCTTGCATTTGGTGATGCAAGTCTTCTTGTCAAGTAGAGTACCTTTTGGAAATGTATAATGACTTTCGTCCTTTCTTTAGAACGGTTTCCAACCGAATCTAGAGTCATTGATCTCTCCTTGTAGTTTGAGTGGTTGTTGCATAGGAGCTTTTAAATGTGGTAATCCCTTTGTTGGGTTGATTTATGGGATGATCGATTGTTGATAATTAAGGAGTGAACTTCTTTGAGAAGTCATGTATTGTGAGAGGCTTTTCACTTCTATGAAAGGCTGTAGGTTACTACTTTAAAAGGGCACTTTCTTTAAATTCACAATATTCTATAAAACAATCAAGCTTTTTTCTGAACTTCCCAGTCTCCATTATGAATGATTAATGCATTTTTTGATTATGTTATGGTGCCCCAACGATAAAATCATTGGAATGTTGTATGTCATTGAGGGGATGAAGATTTTAGGTTCCTGAACTACTTTTGCAAATAGAGTGATGCTGATATGTGCAGCAGTTGTTGCACAAGAATATTTGAATGTGGTAATCCCTTTGCTGGGATGATTTATGGGACGATTGATTGTGGGGATTTAAGGAGTGAACTTTTCTGAGAAGTCATGTTTTGTGAGAGGCTTTTCAACTCTGTGAAACGCTGCAGGTGACTACTTCAAAAAGGCCCTTTATTTGAATTCACAATTTTCTATAACACAACTAAGCTTTTTCTTATCTTCCCACTCTCCATTGTGCATGACTAACATATTTTTTGATTATGTCATGGTGCTCCAAGGACATAGTTACCAAGTTTGGAAATCCAGATGCATTCGAAAGGGCAAAAAAATAAAAAAATCTAGAATGCTTGAAAAAGCATGGAAAAACCTTGTCTGGAATATGTACATATATATGAGAGCATAGATGGCATAACCGGTGAGTAATTGCTGGTTGGTTGGTTATTTGCTAGTTGTTTGCCATGGCGAAGAACTGCCACTAAATTGCCTAAAAAAATAAATTGCAATTTTTTTTAAACTGGGGAGTAACGCTGGTTATCTCTCCACGGTGCTTGTATGCGGGATTCACAGCGAAACAAACCAGAATGCTATATAAACATGTTTTTGACACGAAACATTGCAAAAATGTTGCAATTATGCGGAATTTTGGCTTATAAATTGTCTTTCGTTTTATTTACACAAGATTTGGAGCATTCAAGAGTGGATTTGAAGGAGAATTCAACAAGGCGATTTCCAAGTTAGTATATTTATTTTTTTAAATTTATTTCTGAGCATGTAAATGAATTCTATTTTAATTATAAATATGTTTGATAAAAAAATTAAATTTTATTATTCAAATTTGATGCATTCTGTTCAAATTTCATGCATTTTGTTAAATTTTAGTGTTTAGTATCTAGTATTTTACAATTTATGCATATTTTTTAAATTTTAAATTAATAGTGCTATTTTTTAATCGTTGGTGTATAGACTTATAGTTAGACTTAGTTTTCATTCATTGTTGTTTTTAACTGTTATAGATTATAGTTTTAAATTTATTTGTTAAATCAAAATGTATTTTAGTTTTCATTTAATAGTTTATCATTATATTTTATTTATCGTATTTTAATTTGTATTAAATGTTTTTATTTTTTAATTTAATGTCGTTTTCAACGTGTTTGCGTTTTGTAGGTTATCCATTAGCAAACAACGGCATTTATTAGTGCACCGGGGTCAGATTCAATCATTGGTAGCCAATCGGCTCTTAATGCTCGTACTTGTGTTTGGAAGTATGACACGTGGGTTGAAACATTCAAAACAATTTTAATTTGCAATTTTTGCTCGAAGAGGATGTTATGGGGCATCAATCGCATGAAGTATCAATGTTCATGCATTCCTTATCGTGACGTCGTGCCTTGTTTCAGTTTCATCGAAAAGGTAAAACAAGAGATGATAGCAAAGCTTGCATCATTAGACAAAAAAACTAGAGTGTAAGGGTGCAAACAACGTTAAAAACGGTCATTTCTTTCACATCGACAGAGAAAGAAACGACAACAATGATAGAAATTGTTGGCTCTACTTGTGGTCCACGCAAGCTTCATGACATATTTTCATCGGTTTTGACTCAGTCACATTCATTTTTTGTCTAGAAACACATTTGGAGCGCAACCTTATCTCCAAACTATATGATGGAACAAGCAGGGGTATGCAGAAGCAGATAAAACATGCACAATTTTTTGATATTTAAACAACTTTCTCTTCAACGTGGCGAAGAGTCTGTACTAGGGATATTCGATTACAACATTGATAGTACAGAGAGGCTACAAGGCACATTCTCCAAAAGACTTGAGTGAGAAGTTGTTCAAGAATGCAGTTGAAGATGCAACGTTAATTGTTGAAGATCAGAAGAGGTTGTGGCGTAAGTTCGAATGCACTATTCTTTTTGATGGATGGACGGATGGAAAGAATCACATGTTCATCAACTTTTTTGTGGTTTCAAATAGGGAGTTGATTTTTTAAAAGTTTATTGATGCATCTATTAAAATAAAAAATGCAAAAATTGAGTTTGATGCTAAAAGAGGTTTTAGAGGTGGGCATCGAGAATGTTGTCCAAATTATCACAGACTATGCAACAACATATGTGGCAGCGGGAAAATTCTTAGGAGAGACACTCATCTCTCTTTTAGACATCTTGTGTGATTCATTGCTTTGACCTTCTTTTGGAGGACATAGACAAACTTGATTAGGTGGGACCAATTGTAGAAGCTAGAGAAATAAAAAACTATATCTACAATCACTCTTGGGTTCTCAACTTGATGAGAGAGCAGCACACCAAGGGAAAATAACTTGTTCGAGTAGGGGTCATCAAATTTGCAATGAACTTTCTTACATTGCAAATTATTTGCAGTTTGTTGACTCCTTTGAAATAGATGTTTGTGTTTCAAGCATGGATGGAATCATTCTATTCTATGAAAACTGACGTAGCGAAGGTTGGGAAGATAGTTTTCAGTGAGGCCTTTGAAACGAGAGCTACAGAGATCGTCAAGGTAATTTGAAATTGCAATTTAAATTTCAAGTTGTTTCTCTTGTTTTCAATTTTTAAAACTTAAAATATTTATTTTATAATTTATCTATAAGTTTGTAACATTAATTTTAATTTGTTTGTAACTTTGTAGGTGTCCGAGCCTTTGGTGAAGGTTTTGTGATTAATGGATGAAAGCAAAATTCAATGGGTTATATTTATGAGACTATGGATAGGACCAAAGAGGCTGTCCAAAACTATCATAGAGGGGATCGTCTCAGATTTGATTCCATTTGGTAGTTGATTGATCGGAAGTAGAACAATTAACTCCGTACTACTTTAACCCCAAGTTTTTTTACTTTGATGGCTTCAGAGATGCTAAAGGAGAGGTTATGGAGGGGTTTTCAACATGCATTGAGAGTATGACATCTGATGTTGAGGTGAGAGACTTCATTATTGCAGAGTTGCAGAATTACAAGCAAGCAAGGGGGAGGTTTTTTCTTTAACACTAGTTATCCGAGGGAGAACTATGTAGTCACCAGGGAATACAAAATGAAGTCTTTACTTGTACTTTACCAGTTATATATTTACAATTAATAATTTTTTACAAAGTTTTGAATATTTTGTTTGCAGGGTTGTGGTGGGAAGATTGGGGTGGAAATACCCCAAATCTTTAGAGGCTAGCTCTCCGGGTTTTATCTCAACCTTGTAGCGTTTCTGGATGTGAGCGTCATTGGAGTTTGTTTGACTCTATTCACACGAAGAAACACAATAAGTTGAGTCAACAATGCCCCAACGACTTGATTTTTGTGAAATACAACTTTTGACTTTGCACAAAGAAGTTAGAGAACGCATTAGAGGAGCCTATTGATCTAGATGAGATCAATTCTTATTGCGATTGGATTGCATAAGAGGCGGCCTCTATGTTCACAGAGGAGGAGATTGTTGATTTTGAGAGGCAAGCTATGAAGGGTGTAGCTGAAGTAGCAAGTGGAGAGATTGAATTAGAGGATATCCTTGAAGATGAGACAGAGGCAGAGGCAGAGCTAGACAGAGCGAGGCAGGGCAACCTAGTGGGAGGACTAGAGTTCTTTCGTCTCCCTTAGTTTTTCAGAGAGCAGGGAAGAGAAAATTATAGATTATTGTAATTTGTATTTGTAGTCTTGTACATTCTTGTATAAGACTATAAATCTATAAGTATCATTGTAGCTTGTGACTTTGTTGTATTCGCATGATTATGCGATTTTGTGCTTTGTTTTCAAATCTAATAGAAAACTCTTTCCCTATGTTTTACAAACTCATTTTTTTATTTTGCTTCTACAATTTTTAGTATTTTTTTTGATAAATTTAAGTATTTTTTGCCTTTGCCGGTTATTCGACCAACTTTGTCAAATAACCGTCAGTTACCCAAAATGGGCCCTTGGCGAGTGCTCGCCCCAACCGGTTATGCGAACTATGTATGTGAGCATAGTTTTATAAGTATGAAAAATTGACAAATACAATAAAAAACATTAATAATGTAAATATAATATAATATTTATGGTTGTTGGGCGTTTTTATGTTGAAAATTTTATTAAAAAAAATTATAAAAGAAAAAATAGGGCTGACCCGATTAAACTTATCTAGGCTGGCCAAAAAATCCGGATGTGGCTGGATTTTGTGCAGATCTGGGCAAATTTGGTAACTATGCCCAAGGATAAAGTCATTGGAATATTGTATGGTCTCGAGGGGATGAAGACTTTAGGTTTCCTGAACTACTCTTGCAAATAGTATAGTGATGGAGATATGTGATATTATGGAGTAGAGAAGAATACATGTTCGAAGAGAAAATTTATGCTTTATTGGAAAGAATAACGATAAAAAAATCATTTGTTTGAAAGAGTACACAAAATTGTAAGATCCTTCAGAGGATATTAAATGAACATTGCCTATCGAAATGACTAAATTTTTTAGGAAAATTGATACCATACAAATTTATATCTATAGTGGATTCTCACCACCATGCATACCACAAAGCAATTGATCTTAATACACTAGCAACATGCACAATAAGGATATCAGACAGTGAACATTTTGAACAAGAGAAGCTCCTCATGCAAGTTTTGAAGCATAATGGATATAAGGGTTAGGGCATCGAGAAAGCATTCCAAAGAGCGAAGTGAGGAAAGAGGAATAAGGAAGACGAGGACAAAGGACCCAAAGTTTCTATACCTTATTTTAAAAGGAGTGTTAGAGAAATTTTATAGTTAAACCACATTCAAACCTCGTAACCCTATGCTCAACTTTGGACTTGGCTAACGATCCTATTGATCCTTGTCTACATAAAGGAGTTTATATGGTTCCATGTTCGTTCGGTAAACCATATGTTGGGGAAATAGAAAGATATCTACAAATTAGACCTAAGAAATATACAAAGGATACCATAAGCTCTCGCCTCAATGGGTTTGTGCTTGTAGAACATTCACATAACACAAAGCATCACATATGTATGAGAAAAATGAAACTGATTGTGAAAGAGGATCATTACATGTGAAGGGAAGTGAGAGATTATTGAGATTGAGAAAGGTTGGAACAGTCTTAAGCGGGAAAACGGACTTGGCATAGGCAAATTTTGGCAGTCAATACTAAATCGCATTATAAGAAGCACAAAGAGTAGCAAGAATTCGGAATTGGGTAGTTGATTGGCTATTTAATTAGTTAACTAATTGATTAGATTAATTATTAATTTAATTAACTTGGTCAATTAGTCGGATCAAGTATTTAATTAGTGAATTAATATTTTACAATTCCGGTGATAAAAACTAGATTATAATTAAATGGTTAATTAAACAATTAATTTTTACTAATTAACAAAGTAATTAATCAAATTTACCATTCTATAGCAAGTTTATTAACTAACTTGGTTAATTATGTGGCTTTACATTTTTTAATTAATTATTTACTTGCTCTATTACATATGTTGTTTTGTCTTTACAATGGGAAGGCCAACTGTTACTTGGTTTTCTCATTTGAATTAATGGATGAGAACTATTAAGGAGAAACTTAGTATCTAAGATTGTGAATTTTTATTTTCATCCCGAGGATGGGTACACAAAGGGTACTCAAAGCTTCGGAAATTGTTTTCACTTAACATGATGGATCAAGAAGCCAATAAATTCAACTTCAGCATGAAAATCTATAGTCTTATTTGTTTTCATTGTAAAAATCATAATTTTTGTGGATCAACATGTTGCAGTATGTACCTGTACCCTATACACATGGCCAACCATGCTGTGGGAATAGGTTTCCCCCAAATCACCAACCAATCATCACCCAATGATTTTTGAACAACATATTTCAAACTATAAAAGGCAAACAAGACTCTTGTCGGTAACTATACATTGTACACGATTAAAGTCACACTTATACAATTTTTTTGTTTTTTCTGAAGTTACATTCATATATATATATATTTTTCCCTCTAATGTGAATTGTAATGTGGTAGCCACTTTCAAATCAACTATTGTAACTGATTGAAGCTTTTTAGGAATATATTAATCCCAAGTCCCTAAATATTTACCACCCCATTTACTATTAGTGATTAGTTGGTGGTGGTTACTCCTGCTACGGGAGATGTATTCCATTGTAATACATATACTTTGAGTGAGTTATAATTAGTGTTCCACGGGGACGTGTCCCCCCAAAAAAAAAATCCCCACGTTTTCGGGATGGGGATGTTTTTGGGACGTGGGGACGTCCCCCTTCCATCCCTCCACCTCCGCCTCGAATTGCCATCGTACCTGGGACGTTTCCCTCTACAAGGGGATGTCCCTTTAAAAAGGGGACGTCTGGGGGACTCTGGAATGTCCCTGGGACGTCCAAGGGACTCCCAGACGTCCCTCAACCCCCCAGGTAACCTCCAGGCATCCCCCACGTTGGGGGACTTTGGTTAGTCCCCGGAACGTCCCTCAACCCCCCAAGAAACTTCTAGGCGTCCTCCATGTTGGGGGACTTAAAAAAAACATTAGGAGAGGGGGAAGTTTGCAAGAGTGAAAGAGCATTAGGAGAGGGAAAGTGAGATCAAGAAGAACCGGTTTACTTATAACTTCATCCACTTCGTTAAGAGGAACAAGCTTACCTCTAGGAGGGCAAAAAAGCTTGTGGTCGTACGTAGTGCCTTGTGTCTCATTGACCGCAACACACTTACGTACAAGGAGAGTCCAACAACTAGATGGGATGTAGAGCATGTGGAGTCCAGTAGTTCTAGTGATGAGGAGTTTGGCGAGAACTTTGGGGATGATTAGCCATTGGCTCATCAGTGTTTAGTAATTATGAATCATCATTATGAAATTTTGAATTCGATATTTTGATTTTAATTTTCAATGTTCAATGTTCATTAGTTCAAACTTGAAACTTCATTGTTAAAAGTTAAAACTTAAATGTGAAATTGTTGATGTTCAATGCAATATACTTATTCCTTATACATCTTTTTATAACTAATTTTTCAAGTACTATATGTATTTGCACCGCTCCCCCGCCACTCCCTTGCCGTCGTCCTCCGTCTCGGAAACCCATCCCTGCGTCCCCCCGTCTCGGAAACCCATCCCTGCGTTCCCCCGTCAGGAAACTCCGTGGAACTATGGTTATAATCTATCATGGTTACCAAGAGAGGAGTATGGGTACAAGGAGACGGGGGCGAGTACACCATTTTTAGAAAATTAGGAGACGGGTACTCGGAGACGACAAAAGAATAATGATATATAATCATTTATATATATATATAATATTCAGGGGAGAAAATCATAATTTAGGGAAAAAAATCATACAACCATATATAGCCTAAAAAAAACATTAATAACTTTATAAAGTAAAGAAATTAGATGTTGACAAAAGACGAGTAATTATATTGATTTTTGTCTTTGATATCTTATCACATCTAGGGTCAAGGGTGCGAGTCTTCAAGACGAGTCCTAGTCTCTAAGATGTGTCTCTAGTGTTAGGAGATGAGTCTTTGTGCAACATTGCAATCTCGGCATATTGTATTGCCATATAATGTTTTTTATCTATTATAATTTTTGTTGTAATATGTGGTATCAGAGCCACCTTCTCGTAAGAGGCCTGTGAATTTGGTAAAGCAGTTGAAAATTGGTTATAAGAATGTGAAAGAATGTTGGAAGGGAGAAGGAGCATCCTTGACAAATGAGTGCAATAGTTTTTTAATACTGTGAAAGATGTGAGCTTTTTGTAGGTTAAATATGGAGATCAAACACTATGAAGAGGTTAGTTTCTTCATGGATTGAGTCATGAGCACATGGAATGTGGTCAATTGTTAATGAATAAAACTCAATCAAAGTTTAGGGGAAGCGTTGAAATCATATGTACATACGTTCAGCTTGTTAGGAGGAGGGTGTGTCAAAGGAGGGTGTTTCAAATATTTCCCAGCATTTCAAATCTTCATGTTTGCTTGAATAAAAACGTTGGTGTAAGCAAAAAACGTTAAAAGGGCAAAAATGCATTCAATAATTGTTGCGGGTGTGATTATTGGTGTTGGAGGTTGAATATCTACTGAAATGGAGGGTGCTTTGTAACAAGGAGTTTGAAATCTGCTAAAATCAATTTCTTAGGCGTTGATATCAACATGAAGAAGGGCGTTTAATATATGTTGTGCCGGAATAAAGTCTGCAATATTTTTTAAGTTTGCTGATTCCCTGTAAAGGTGTTGGACATGCATATGTTTGCTTGGAGTGATATGTTGGAATATGCTGAGGTGTTGGAAAAAGTCCACTGCTTGGGCATGATTAATGAGTATTGTGGGATAACTAAAATTAAAGCCCTTTATTAAATTTTTAAATTTTTGGGCAGTTTTACAATAGGTTAATATATCACTTTTTCAATCCATGTCTCAAAGTACAATACAGGAGATTTGACAATAGCACTTTGTGAAGTTTTTTTTTACTTAGAGTTCATGGGTTCAAATCCAACTAAATCATCTTCTGTTTTAAAACATGACGACCATGAATATATACATGTATGGCTTGTAGATGAATTGGCAGATTATATTTTGTTTAGACATCCATTTTGAACCCATAGATCTTGAGTTCAAGTCTCAAAAGTGCATTATTTATGAACAAAACAAATTCAAAATTTTGCCAAAAACAAGAAAACGAGTACCTTCAGTTATGTTTGTCAGCTCAACTTTGTCATATGGTCATATTTTCTTGTGAAATAGATCTTTCTGGTAAGTAGACCCAAATGGCTTAACAATGAATACAAATGGGTTCATGTTGTTAAACCAGTTTTTTTTAATTCTAGAAAGTCAAAACAATGTGCAAATTTTGCATTGGCAAGGGGTCCATATTGCCTAAAACAAGTGTCAAATTTCAAAACAACATAAATTTCTCATATGATGGTCAAATTTGGCTTTTGACCACTTGCTTTTCACGGAACAAACATTTGGAATGCTTCTATGAGATCACTGATTGTGCTTGATGCTTCTAAAGAACACGTTTTAGCTATTATCATTGTGTATACTATTGAATACATGTTGAAAAGTTGATTGAATAATGAAGAGATAAGAATGCATTGTATTCTTCTGGAGAAATAAGGGTGTAACATTTATAAGTTGACTTGTTTGGACGAGGTTCAAGTGCAAAGATCTATCAAACCAAATGTTTTGTTTTCTAAGCATTATGGGTTGAACCCGACTTGGATTGTGTTTAGTGTTTTTAATTTGTTTTCTTGCTTCTACATCACGAGGTCAACAATGTATTTTGAAGGCATCATATCATTGTGTATTCAAGTGAAAACTAGCCCAAGGCAAATTTGATAGCTGAATGTTGGAGGCAATATCAGCCCACATTCATGCAATTTTGTCAACAATACTCACTTTTGAGAACCTAGATTGATTGACTACAAACAAAAGCAGACCTTTAGAACAAACAAGTTAAAGATTCACTTGTTGTCAAACTAATCGTTAAATTTGTTGTCAAGGTTGTGGTCAAACCTTGTTGTACCATCCACTGGGGCTCAAAATCTTGGTGCAAACAATGTCAAGAAAATTGTTGTTGAATCTATTCTTCCTACTAATTCTAATCCTAAGGTTGTTTAAAAGAATTCAAAATCCAATGTGTAGTTGTGGGAAAACACAAGGTTAATAAGACTTGTCGTCCTCTAGGATTTTCAGGTCTTGTGGGTCTTCATATGCCAGAGTAATCAAAACCCATAACGTTTGTATCAGGGGGTTTTATGAATAAATGTCCTCACTCGTGGGTCAATCCAGTGAAGTCAAAACAATTAGACCAAAATCAACTTGTTCTCATTGTGGTAAAAATTAAAAATGACACGAGTCAAATATATTTGATATCCATCCCTGCACACCTTGTGGTTGAACAATACACTCTGCTACACAATGTCTTCAGTGTTTGTTAAACTCTTTCAGAAGACCTTTTTTTTGGTGGATTGATGACACCCATCGGAGATTAGAAAGTTGTATTTAGTCTAGTTCCTTTAGAAAATGCACACCCTTTGTTTCTGTAAGAGATGTCTTTCCTTCTATTGATAAGCCCTTGTTTATACCTACTACTGTTACTTCCTTAAGTGACTATCTTATTGAGGATTCTATTTTTGGTCGAGTTGTTTCTGATTCATCTAACATTGTTAGTGTTGTTGAACCTACCATTGAAGCTTGTTTCCTCAATCTAGATATTGTGCTTGCTTACTCTTATTTTGAAATCGAAGCTAATGATCAACTTAACTTTTTAGACTTTGATGGCTCAGAGATGTTTTGTGATTAGTTTGTCGAAGGTTGCATTGCATGATGGTGATGGTGCTCATTGATGTGCTCAAATTGTATGAGGCAATGGAGGGTGAGATATTGCTTCTTGTTGATGGTACAAATATGATGGCTCATAGTATGCACTTGAATGGTAAAATATGATGGCTCATATCATGCACTTGAATGGTAAAAGTTGAAAACTTGAAAGGGCGGCTTACAAATTCTTCCCATTAAGTTGAAAACCTAAAGGGGTGGCTTAATGGAGACTCGTGATGAAAAGCCGAAAGGGCATCATTGAATTGTGCATTTACATAGACATGTTTTAGAATATTTTGAGTTGTTGATTTAGACCACTTCTCGTCCAAAGGGGTTCTATTTAGTAGTTCTCCACTCTCATTTGACAAGGGGGATCATCATGCGTCAGATTTCGAGATTTTTTGATTTGAGGATGATGTGGAATTGAGTTATTTTCTAATGAGTGATTGCATGTTGACTCAGTTGTAGATGTTTGGTTGAGTCACGAGTTATTTTCACCAAATGTTGATGTCTTCTTGTGCACTTGATGGATTTTTTTGTACTTGACTTGGAGTTGCCATTTGGTTGTATATTTTGCACACACACATGATATATATATATATATATATATATATATATATATATATATATATATATATATCACGATTTAATTATGTATGGGGTTTTAGATATTCCAAATGATATACTTGGACACATCTTGGCACATTGCCTATTGAGTTCAAGTGATTACAGTTGTGAGTTGTCCTAGATGTGTTACTTATATGCTACTCATATTGGCCATTGAGGATTGGTTATTGCAACATTGCATCTTATTAGGGATCACAACATATTGCTTCTTATTATAGCATTGGAAAGACTTTGGTCTTGATTATTGCAACATTGAGAATGGGACATGTGATAGGGCCCATGATTTTTGAAATCCATTTTTTTGAGAGTGATGTTCAGACCAGCAGTTGACACATCAGATTTCAAAGATTGTAGATTGCAGATTTCGGCACTACAAAAATGAGAGAGTTCATTTTTGATGATCATGCATGGAGCTAGTTCATTATATTTTGAGTTTCAACACAACTTTTGGTGGGGATAACTAGTGCACGATAAATAGATACAGGGAGGAGTTTTCAACTGTGAATCTAAAAAAAGGCAAAGAGAGACAAGCACATAATTTCACTTGGGAAAACCCTTTTGGGTAGAAAACCCAACACAATAAAGTTCTTGATATTAACTTAAATTGAACTGTCTTACATTGCTAAATCAAGTCACAAGGGGTTTTGTAACCTTCATACAACACTTTACTGTATATTTGCACATACTTAACCGTGTGTCTTCAACATTCAACAACCTTTGTTACACATATACAATGTACTTTAGACCTTCTTCACAGAGATACGTCTTCCTTAGAAGAACTATGTCTCTAGCTAGCACTCACTTTTTAATGTTTGCACAGTAGGGGAATCGACATTCATCAACTATTGAGCCAAGTGATCAATGTGTAAAGCTCCTCAACAGGTTTGTGTTAGAGCACCACTAGACATTGCTAGTACCTCTTTAGTCTAACAGATTGAGTTAGACAAGTGTCTGAAACACCTTCAAATAACCTTTCATTACTGATATATTGCACAACTCAGACAAGTGTCTGAAACAACTTCAAATAACCTTTCATTATTGATATATTGCACAACTCCTCGCAGCTCCTTACTCCGACTAAACCACTATGCACCACTACGCAACCTACCATAGTGCAATGTAACTACATAGAAAGCTCTGTGCAACTCTTCCATCATCATTGCATGTAGGCAACCTTGCACAATTGTTACCTATACCTGTCTATTATTTTTTTGAAAAATGGCACATTGTTACCTATACCCATACCCATCTTGCGGAAACTATGCTGAATATATATAGAAATCATGATATTGTAAGTAATCTGTCAATATTACTGAGTAGTTTCAGTAACACTTATAAATAAAAGTGCCGAGTATTATTGATATAATAGTTTGAATATCTCAATATAATAATAATATCTATATTGATATTTATTATTTACTCAAGCCACTCTATCAATATTACTCAGTGTATGGGTTTTTTATTTGTGTCTTAGATCACTTGGCGCTGCTTGTTCAATTATGAATACTGTTAAAAGTCGAATTCCATTTTGCTAAAATCCGTGCTTATCAATTCTTATGCATCATCGCTACCTGGCCACTAAACCTAAAGATTTCTCATGGTTAATCTGATATATGTGAGAGTATACATGAGCTATTTGGAGATGCAAGATTTGTAGATATGGCCCTTAGGTTCCTTTATTAGAGTCCCTCCCCTGTATCTTTCAGATAGATTAATCTAATTCAAAGGGATTAAATTAAATTCCATACCTATAAAATTGTTGAAGCAGATTGTGAGGTGACTTGAACCTATTCAAATTTAATTTGAACATTCTAAAAGAGGACTCTTAACTCAGAACAAAATTATCGTAATTAAGGAGCAACAAGAAATGATCCTGATCTCTAAAGTACTATTCTAGTAGGAATTAATTTTCTTGTCTGCTAATCGAGAGGACCGATTTTTGTATCCAAGAGACTGTATGTCATTGTAGTCAACCGTACCTAACTTAACTTTAGGAAGCCTTACAAAGGTCATTCAAATAGCAGATATTAAGCATTCACTTTTCTAGCACTATATATAGACCTCTTTCAAGAACACTAGTTATGAATATTTATTTCACCATTCAAGATTCTAGGCATGAACTTACAACTCTGGACGTTCCCAAGATTGCAAGTTAGAACAATCATGCACAATATGAAATGTTTCCCTTTCGGCTAGAATCTCTTCATTTTTGAGTGCTCTCATGCACCAAAGGAAGCTTGATACACCTAGAAAACAGGAATGTCCCTGCTCAAGTGGGGAATTCCCATTATAAATCATGCAGCAAATTTTATCACACCAAATGTTGTATACACAAGTATCGCAACTGTACAATATAAAAGAGCATCGTATACTAATATTAAATATTTTTTTCACAATAATTACAATTTAGGGGAAATTTAAATAGCACATCACATTATAAGGATAGAAAATAGCTTCATTGGCTCTCTCTCAAAGACACTGAATGGGTTCTAAAGTATTTAGCAAATTGAAGGGGAAACCTCTGATCCATGAGATTCATCTCCTAGCAAGAGTTCCCTAGGAACCTAATTCCTCATGCAAGGCATATGACATGACAAGGACAAAAGGATGAAGATATGGTTAGATGGGAAAATATAAAGATGACCGCTGCAATAACTGTGCTGCACCAAAATCTGAAATGAAATGGCTTACGAGTTGCCTTGTCCTTGCAGAAAACCATCCAGCTAGCTACCAAAGGCCCCTCTACTTATAATCCCAGTATTGGCTACAAACAATTGATAGCTGAAAAAAATCTTCCTTGAACCTGAGATTGCCCCCGTCAATTTCATAAAACCAGCACCCTAAAACTCTTGCAAAAAAACGTCATCCAGGTAAGCTATAGCTTCAATGGAATCTCAAATAGATTGGAGGTTCTCTTGTTGCAAATCTCGCTTTCCTTGGAGACCTGATCTCTTTCTTAAAACTGCAAAATATTATCAACAATGAGCGTTTCATTGCTTACATGCAACATGGATGGTTGATGAGCATTTCAATTTGGTTTATGGATTTACCTTTAACTTCTTATTATGTTTATATTAATTTCGCCTCCATCATGACCAGTTTACACGGTTTTACTATATACATTAAATCCATAGTTACCAAGTTTGGTAAACCAGATCCGCTCCGGAGGAGTAAAAAATCTGAAAATCCGGAACTATTGAAAAATCTAGGAAAAAACTGGTTCTGAATATATGCATATTATATGTCAGCATCGCTTTATAAATATGCAAAATTGATAAATACAATGAAAAACATTAATAACGCAATATAAAATGTTAATATTATATAATATTTATGGTTGTTGGGCGTTTTTCTATAGAAATTAAAAAAAGAAAAGAAAATAAAAAAATTACTGATTCGGACCAAACTTATCTAGGCTCGATTTGGTGTAGAACCTGCTGGATTTGGTAACTATGATTATGACTTCTCTTCTAGGATTAAAAAGTACATAGCTAGATATGTCCTTGCAGGGTCATGTATCCCGATACGATATGTATCGAGTATGTAACTCACAAGGATATGCCCCAGGGATGCCCAAGGTACTATAGGGGCCCTGTGGGTACACCCGAATAAGTTCCGGGACGTATTTAGAGATACCCGCATGGCCCTTGCAGTACCTTGGGCATGTCCAGGGGCCAAAACGGCTTTTTTAATTTGTTTTTTCAATTTTGTTTCATGAAAAGTCAAATATGGACTTCAAAAACAATTAAAAACAAAATAAAGTATAAGGGCGACCCTAAAAGCAACTTTCACACTCATTTAATCAAAAGAAAACAACACTTACCTTTCATTGCAATTTTATCTCTCATTGCACATTGTCCTCTCACATTCATTTTTTCAATTGCTTAGGACGGAAACTCCTTCCTCTTGCTAATCCTACACTATTACACCTACCCATTTGGCACCAAGGAGTTTAAGGAGCTTGCGATGAAGATGATTGTTGATTTAAAATAAGTTCTCAATTTTGTGATGCTTTTTTAAAAAAAAAAGTAACAAACCTAAAAATGTTTGCAACTAATTTTAACTTTTTTTTGTCATCTTTTTAAACATTGTTTCAACAAATGCCAAATGCTTTAAATTATAATAACGATAATATTATTTTCTTAACTATGGGTTGAGGATTTTCCAGAATGTTTCGCTTTACAAGTGCTAGTTTGTTGGGCCAATGTGACGATGGTAGAACACCCATTTGCTCAAAGTGTAAGTATAAATGCAAGAGCTCGTATAGTTGGTTGAAAGCTCATTTGTGTGTAATTCTTAGTTTTGGAATCAAGTTTGTGGTGGGTTAAACATAAATGGAAGGCCAAGGAAGGGCTTGCCACATGCAAAGATCCTTGCATACATCAAAGAGCAAGAAGAACCAAATGCCTTTGTTGTCCTAAGAACAAAACATCTTTTGGGAAAGAAAGGATCTACATCTATTGAGCTGGTTGTTCCATCTCATGCTAATGTCATGACCCCAATGCACTCATTTCTTTCTACATCTGTTGTGGCCGTAGAGGAAGAGGATTCACCTCTTAGTTGCAAAAGAACAAAAGATGTCGGTCCATTGGAAAGGGCATTCTAGAATGAATCCAAGGACAATGGAGCAAAAATTGAGCGTCGTGTTCATGCATGTGGGCTGTCATTTAATGTTGTTAGATTACCATACCGGCAAGCGACGGTGAGATTTATCAATGAAGCCCCTAAAGGTTTCACCGGCTCAAGGTATGATAATGTACGCACCTTCTAAGCAAAACAAAGAAACCATGTTGAACATGCATTGAAGCCCATTAGGAATTCGTGGATCGAAACATGCGTGTCCATCGTTTTCGATGGATGGAAAGATATGGTAGATAGACCTTTGATTAATGTGGTTGTTGTGTGCCCTAAAGGGGTAATGTTTTTGAGGGTTGTTGATTGTGAAGAACAAATGAAGGATGCATGATTCATTGCTGACATCCTGATAGAGTCTGTTGAGGCAGTGGTGCCTCAAAACGATATCCAAGTTATAACGAACAACGCAAAAATTGCAAGGTTGTGGGCATGTTGGTTGAGGTAAGGTATGGGCACATATCTTGGACATCTTGTGCCATTCATTTCCTCAAGCTTATGTTGTAAAAATTGAACACCAAATTTAATTGGATTGAACAAGCCCTATGAGGAGGCGAACAAGATCCAAATGTTGATAAACAACCATCACATGTCTCAAGGCTTATTCATGGCCTTCTCGAAGTTGCAATTTTTTAAGGTAATTTTTTTTCAATCATTCATGAATCATGTATAATTTTAATTTAATTTTGTAAGTTTGTACTTGGTAGGGTTTTTTTTTGAACATTTTATTAATTTTAATTTCATATTAGGTTGCTGAGTCTCAGTTTGCCTCACACATACTTGTCTCGAGACGATTTGTCAAGGTGCGTGAGGCATTGAGCAACATGGTTATTAAACCACCTTTGGAGTGTATGGAGGCAAACAAACCCTAGGAGGGCCACAAAGGTGAAAGGGTTGATTTTTGATGATTTGTGGTGGGAATGTGGGGAGTATTTGCTACAATTTTATGTAGCCCATCATGGTTATGTTGAGATTTGTGGATATGGATCATTCATGTTTGGGTGAGGTTTATGATGGAATTGACTCAATGATTGAGAAGATTAAGTCCATTATAAATGCCAAAGAGCAAGATCTTATAAAGGGGTTCTTCAAGGAAGTGCAATCGTATCTCATTGAAAGGTGAAACAAAATGATCAACCCATTGCATCTTTTTGCTTTTGCCTTGACTTCCAAATACTATAGTGCAGAGATCCTCTCTTTGCCCAGGTGGGTCGCACCATAAAGGGATATAAAGGTTAGTGAGAGATATAAGACGACATTCTCAGAAGTAGAAGTCACAATTGCGGGAGAGATTGGGCATTTCATAACATCCACGAGTCACTCCTTTGGCGCTCTTTGTGACAAGTACAAGAAAGACACTCATATGTGGTGGTACCTCCTTGGGCATGCATTCACCCATCTCCGGCTACATGCAATAAAAATTCTATTAGAAGTAAGATTTTAATTTTTTACAACGTTCTACCCTTTTTGACATTTTGTTTCAACTTTTAACTTTTATAAATTTAATTCACTTTGCGGCTTTTCCATCGGTGGCAAGTTCCTCCTTAGTTGAGTGGAACTGGGATACCTACACCTTTATTCATTTAGTTAAGCGCAACAAGCTGACAACGAAAAAAGTAGAGGATTTGATCTATTTTCATTCCAACATTGTCTTCTCACACACAAACAAGATGATTACAAGGAAGAGGCAACAAAGTGTTGGGATGTGGATGCACAAACTACTGACTTGGATGCTTCTGTTGCCTACCTTTCATTGTTCGACACGGAACTAGACGGTGTTTCACACGACCTGCATCGTGGAGCTAGTGGGAGTCGCCTTGCTATTGCTTGTGGTTCTAATGAACCACATGATGCTTTCGACGAAGACTTTGAAGACGAATATGAATATAGTGAATAATGAATATGTTGATTTGTCTTTATTTTTGTCCATACAATGTAACATTTGCACTATGTACTTGTTCTAACTTGTAAGACTAATTTAAGTTCCACCATTGAATATTATTATATTTGGCATTGAATTATTAGTATGTTTTGTGGTTATTTAACTTATTTTGTTTCCTCTATGCATATTATGTGATTAATTTTGCTTATATGGCCATATATATATATATATATCACGTATCTAGTTCCACGAAAAATTGCCGTATTCACGTATCCGATTCTTGTATCCGTAGAGGCTGCTTAGATTAAAAACTAATTTTATTTAATTATTTATTGGAGGGTACTTTTACCGTAGCACTTTCTATTTCAATTAGGTGTATTATCGAGTCCCATTAACCTAATTTTGGTCATTTGTGGGCATTAATATAATTTATTTCGTTCTACTTTCTCGAACATTTTCCCCCAGCCCAAATCTAGCAAAAACCATGTATTTTACTGTATATGCAACCTTTTGCAAAACAGATCGCATGCTATGTATGATTTTACATATGCCCAAAGGACTCAAAATCAAGGTATTACAATTCCAAGAAAATTGGCTTGAGGTCGTAACAGATTTGAAACACTTCTATTTGAAATGGGATGCATTTCTTCAGTAATGTCTAATTTGTGAAACAAGGGGGTGCCCCATTTGCAGTGGATACTTTTCTATCAAAATTTTCCCTCGTCTAGTACCGATTTTGTTGTATTGCACTTGTTTGAATCCCATCTATTAGTTAGATTGCAACTCTTATCATCTTTTGTGAACCTTACACAGTGTATTAGAAAGTTAGAAATGATGCTATTTGACTATCCACAAAGCATTACTGGAAATGTTGTCTTGAATTGAAACATGGTGCACATTTCATCTTTACCAAAATAAAATACATGTTCAATCAGTATTCTCAGATGGAAGAGTGCTAGGGTAACTTCTGATAAATCAAGTGAGTGGATTATTTCAGAGCTCGAGCTTTCATGCCTGACAAGGAAACGTCAGAATCAAAGGCATTTTAGTTCTTAAATTATCGTTAATCTGCAAATACGCCATGTCTCTGCAGACTTCAAATGGCTATTGATGTAATTGCCATACTTGGTAGATTTAGACTTCTGCTAGCTACTTGTCCAGAACATAGAGTTCACAGGTTTATTATAACAAACTTCATATGCTACACACATATATTTGAGCTCAAATACAGCTAGAATATGGTGGTGACATTTCAATGTCATTTGGGACCTCATCCCATTTGAACAAAATCTCCATATATTGCTTGTTATCCCAGTAAAACAAATCTTAAGATTGGTTGTTATTCTAGCTCAAATACAGCTAGAATATAGTGGTGACATTTCAATGTCATTTGAGACCTCATCCCATTTGAACAAAATCTCCATATATTGCTTGTTATCCCAGTAAAACAACTTAAGATTGGTTTGCAGTAATATTTCACAGGGATGTATATAACTAGGCAACTATGTGGTCCAACAGGCCTGGTTTAGTCGTAAAGACAGGGCAGTGTTACTAAAATGGCCAAGGTTTGAGCCCTTCTGGGGATAGCTCCTCTGATTTCAGGTGGTCCCAGTGTTAATTGGGGTCGTAAATGGTTGGAGCTGGGTGGAAGCCCTGGGTGGATTTGAAGTTTAGATTGCCCACTGTCCATGGCAGTGTATGTCAAATGGGGATCCAAACTCGATGGTGCCTTAGTGACTCTCTTCCTATGAAAAATTCCAAGTACTTGTCAGTAGTGACACTAAAGAGCATTAGGGGAGGTTTAATTGGGGATTATATACCTTGCCAGAGTAAAACTTGGCAAATATGCACTACTCAACTTATTTTGGCATTTTTTTGTATCAACTCTTAATCAAAACAATGAGCTACTAATTCCTCATTTAACATAAACTGAGATGTTAAATCTGGTCCAAAAAGGAACAACTATACAGATCACAATGGCCCTATACTAATACCTCACAAGCAAATGGGATAAAAATGGTGATCACTCTATGGATTAACTTGCATATTTATCTACCTGCAAAATCAATAGGACACTATCAATGCTCATGAACAAACTGAGACATTTATTCTTTTAAGATGAATCAAGGCAACAGGCACATGAACAAACTGAGACATTTATTCTGTTAAGATGAGTCAAGGCAATGTGCACATGAACAAACTGAGACATTTATTGTTTTAAGATGAATCAAGGCAACATGCAGAGGAACAATCCAACCAAAATCAATAAGTAGTACCTTACCTGCAATATCAGTAGGACACTATCCATCATAGTTTTTACTTGTCAATACAATTCATCTCTTCTGCATCATTTGCATAATTAAGTATACATACCAAGCTCACCTATTTGCCTTGTAAATACTATCCACCAAGGTTGTATATGTAAGAGTGCCTAAACTTTGTTCTTTCTCTAACACCTCATCAAGAGACCCTAATTTTTGCAAGTTCTGATTCTTGCAAGCAGTATCCATCTTTGTCCCTTATGCCAAAATATAAGGACTGTATCCTCTCTCCAACATCTTTTTGAGCAGTTCCTTGGCATCATCCAACACACCATGCTTGCATAGGCCATTCAATAAAGCATTGTATGTTACTGTACTAGGCTTATAGCCATTGCCCAAAATCTCACTAAAGAGTCTATTAGCTTCCAAAGCCATGCCTGAATTACACATACAGCTTATCAGGTGAGCATATGCCATAAAAGGTGGCTTCTGGCCTTTCTCTGAAATCTCCTTGAAGAGAAACTTTGCCTCATACAGGATGCCTTGTGTGCAAAGTTTGCAAATTAAATCATTATACATAACATATAGATTATGTTGATAACCACCAGCAGGAATTTTCATGAGCAGATTCCTAGTTTCATGATACATACCTTGCATACATTGACCCTTCACTAGGGCAACAAATGCAGGGGATTCATGATAATAAATCTTCTCTGGCACCATCTTCTGCAATAACTCTATCATTTCATTCCAAAATCCTTCTTTACAAAAGCAATTGATCAGAACCAAGGGGGCATTGACATCAGGACAATAACCTGTCTAGCAAGCTCCACAGAAACCCCTAGCATCTTGCAGCTTGCACAACCGAACTGTCATTATAGAATATGTGATAAGATCAATGCCCCTTCTCCAAGAATTGATCTAAAATCCTCTGAAATTCTTCTGATTTTCCTTTCCTGCAGAGTTTCTTTGCCAAGATGTTACATGTAATGGGATACAAGGAATGGCTTTTGACAAAATACCATGCATCAAGTCCAGGATTATGACACATGCCCTCATCACAAATAAAACCCAAATCATTATTATATATAATTTCATCTGAGCCATAGCCTTCTCCAACATTCTGTGCAGAACATGTGCAGTCTACTCTGTCCTGAAGTTGTTACAAAGACCCACAACCAAGTAACTAATGGCGATCATATCAGCAATCTGACCCTTATCCAGCATCGTCTGGAACACAAGCATTGCAGCATCAAACTTTTTTACCTTGCACGCTGAGGGTGATGATGGTATTGGGATTGTATGAGGGCAGTGGCCTCTTCAGGCTTCCCGCAAATGTACTGTAAATAATGTGTTTTTTATGGTGTGCCCGAAGGCCTCTTTACTGAGCGTGACACTCTCCCTTTCCTTTTCTCTTGCCCTCATTGGAGATCTTGTGCTTCAAGTCATTGGATGCAGATCTCAGATATAACAGGATTGATTTAACAGTTCAACATTATTGTGTTCCCTCCATGCCGAAAAACCTGGAAAAGCACTCTATCCCGGCGAAATACCCATTAAAAGCTTTGTCAACCCTCTGCTTGAGGGAGAAATTTAGGAGGAATTTGGAATGCAGGAAACATTTACGTGAATTTCATTGCATTTTACTTATTTATTTTAGGTGATATTTAGCATTTTAAATCTTATATAACCTAAGTTTAGGTGAAATATTGAAAACCTCCTTTATATTAAAAATTTGCCCTCCTTAGAAAGCTATTCCTAAGTTTGTTCACTTTTAAGTCTGACCTTAGATTTGGCATCTATTTGACTGTCACTTAGAAGTTTTTCCTTTTTTCTTGGAGATGTCAATCTAAAAATCGTAATATCTTGGCAATATGGTGGAGTTTGGAGCCCTGCTTTTTTTATACAGTAAGATTTTCTCGAGCGAGATACATTGGTCTAGTAGATTGGCACGATTTGTCACCAGTCAGTGGGAAATTTTCGAAGAAGGAAATGAAGTTATTAATAATTGTAGTATGTGAAAAATCCTAGATAAGAGTCTTGAATTTAAAATAGATGTATTGATATCTCTCGGCATTTCCCAGATAGATGTATTTAAGATATCTATAGTAGTTCTAAACACATGAAGAGTCCCATAAAGGTGGATTTTAAGCCTTGACTTGTATTAGTATGCTCTATTTACTAACCATAAGAAACTATTGAATCCAGGAAGCATGCTCATAAGACTAATTGAAATGCATTAACGAGCAGTTAACAATGATTATGCATTGGTCTGCTAGCATAATTTCGGGAAGGGATGGTTTTCTTCAGTTAAAGTATGACATGTCATTTCATCTCCTAGTCCATAGGTTGTACTTGATACAGTTTCAAGGACTATGGTTTGTTTTGAAAGTTTTGAAGCACCTTAATTACCTATGTTTGAAAGCCTTCCCGCCACAAGTAAATATGTACTACCTAATGCTTTCTACAAATAAGCTTCATGTGGCCATTTGAAAATGCTCCGAGTCTTGTATATTGTCAAACTCAAGTTCTATGTTTAGTTTCTCAAAAAATGGTAAAACGTATGATATGATTTATTGGTCTGCCAAAGTGGTTGATTCTCATGATATTATGTGGGTGCTTACATATTTTGAAAGTAATGTCTTATTTTTCTTCACGCTCTGAATCAAATCTATCAAAACATATTTGTATTCTCATTCTACTCTCTTAACTTATGAATTGTTTTTGAAACTTCTCGGCGTAATCTTTTGGTTATAGATTTTTCTTTTGTTGGTGGTTCTTTCTTGGTATCTTCTTGTCTTTCCATGTGTTGCTGATTTTATTTCTTCTCATGTATTATTTTGTAAATAGAACATATTGTTGTGCCTTTTTAAATTTGTTTCCTCTTCTGCAAGATTCTGCATATGGGGTCGACATTTGCTAATCATTATGATTGGATGTTGTACGGTACAGATTCCTGTTAGCTTTCAGTATAGGAGACCAGGAGATGAGCATGAGTCCCATCGAGGTAGTCATCGAGGTAGCAGGGGACAAGGACGCAACATGAATAGTGACCTTTCGACAACTAATGTGGCTGATATTGAGATGCACAATCTAGAGAACGCTATTCACAATTCTATATTAATTGCATCTGCTGAGAATGTAGCTGGTTCTGTGAACCCTGCCCCAACACCTCCATTGCCTGCCTCTGAGACGATAGCAACCTCTTCCACAAGTACATTGGAAAATATACCTCCCAGGTATCTTACAGCAGTGACTCAAAGAGCAGTTAATTCTTCTCTTAAGGAATCTGCCTTCCCTCCCCTTCCAGGGGTATCAGAAAATGTGAAAGGAAAATCTAAGGCATCGGAAATGAAGGTTCTCAGTAAAGTGTCTAGAAGTAATGGTTCTTCGTCTGATGAGCAAACTGATGAGCATCAAGGTGTGCCTCCTTTACCTGAAAAGCGGAACTTATCTTCTGGTGAAAAATGGTCGTGCGATACATGCACTCTACTGAACAGTCAACATCGCATACTTTGCCTTGTCTGTGGTGCAGAGAGGCCTGATGGCAAAAATAAGGAATTGAGCAGCGGAGGAAAAGAAAAACAGAAAAAGAAGACAGCTAAATCTAACAGGGTTAGTCTAGCAGATTTTTCAATTAGTGAGAGCAGTCAAAACTCATCTGGTGGTAGTGTGTGGGGAAATGGTGGTGGGCAAAGACTTCTGTCAGTGGTCCGAAGAAATCCTGTTGGTGACTCAACTTACAATTCAAAAAGCTGATGTTCCTAGGAGAACCAAGGAATATCACTTATCGCACATAAGTTGAGGATTCGGTTCTATTATAATACTCTACGGGGATATTCTTTTTGTTAAGTTTGATTTCTAGATGTAATCATGCCAATTGTAAAACAATTACCATGCTAAAAAAAATGGCATTTTTGAAATATTATGTGACAAGAACTGAGATGGTATGAGCCAAAAGTCAGCTTAACTTTATCATTTGGTTGTGGGATTTCCCAGAACTTTTTGAGATTCCATTACTCTGTTCAGTTTATCAGCAGAAGATTGTGTTTGGTAATGGTATGTTTTATTGCCATTTGCAAATGGCAATAACATGTTTTAGTATTTCGCTCTGTAGCAGAACCAATATATTTACAATGCTAATTAATTGTTTGATTCATAGCAAGTGTGAAAATTTCATGCAAATTTGTTAAGATGTATACACTGTCGATGGACAGAAACCAGATGCATGAATATTTTTACTGAAATATGCTATTGTTTAATCGTAACTAGGACACGGAATGTATGTTTTTGAGTAATTGCTCCATAATTCATGCGTCATTAGTACCTGCTGCGCAGTAATATGGTAATCACCATCACCTATTTTTTTTATTTTTTTGGAAAATGTGTAAGCAAAGTAATTTTCCACATCCTAAACTTTTAACATTACTATTTATTATATATACCATTTTAAAAAATGAAAAAAAGTTTCCTTTTTAAAAATTTGCAGTTGCTGAAATAGATTGAGGGGATCGTTTCCTTGGGGAAATTAAGTTATTTGTCAGTCCAGAACATTAATTTTTTTTTTGAAAAATTAAGGTCTTTAATGTTTGAATGTTCTTTAACATCGTTTAACCTTGTATGAAGCTATTTGTTTTGCATTTATGTTGATGAAAGTGGGACACAGATCATGGCTTACAGAAAAAAACCCTTGATGCAAATTTTGAATTCGAGTTTGGAGATGGAGAACGTGTAATTAAAATAATGTTGTAAAACAGATTTTTTCCGAATTTGACGGAGGGGTAGTTTTGTTGTCAATATCTGCGTCTCTGGACACTGTTGTTTGTGTAATCCAGCGCTCACGATGCCCCCATTTTACCCACTGTCGACCTGCCTGATGACTTTGATTGGAGAGACAAGGGGGCTGTCATGGAGGTCAAGAACCATGTGAGTAATAATTGCTTTATCTTATAAACAAAGTGCCACTTTTTTATTTTTTTTGACGGCTTTGGGGACATCAACGTGACAGGGCTCGTGTGGGTGCTGGGCATTTAGCACGACGGGGGCGCTGGAATTCAATAATTTTTTTAAAGATGGGCGAGTTAGTGAGCTTTAGTGAACAGAAATTGTCCGACTCTGATCACGAGGTTAGTTCACCTGCATTTTTTTATTTTTATTTTTTTAAGTGTAATCATGGCTTGTTCGCATTTGTGGGTGATATATTCTAACTTTCATGGTTTTTTTTGTCTTCTTTTTATTGTATTCGTGGTTTGCTAGGGTTTTTCGGTAATATATCCTAACTGTCAAGGCTCTTTTGTTTTCTTTTTAGTGTAGACATGGCTTGTTAGGGTTTGTAGTTAATATATCCTAACTGTGTCAGTAAATAATTTCAATAGCCCGTTCATTTTAAAGTATGTCTTTTTTTTATACTTTTAAACTCTTAGGGACAGCAGAGATATTCTTTTTAATGTATGGCTTTTTAAGGTTGATTGACATGGGCTTGTGTTGACAGTTTTTTAATGCTCTTGATAAGTATTTGGTTTTTTTTTAATAGCTTAATTGGTGGATAAGGCCACCCATGAGACGCCATGTCTATTGGGGTTCCTACAACGGGAGATGGAACCTGGGACCAAGGGAAGACTAACTGTGAGGATGAAAAGGGCAATGACAGATCAGTTAGACTTAGGACCTTACCAGTGACCTACCAGTCCCTCAGGATTGTGGTTTTTAAAGTTAAGCTTTGTTTATCTGGAGGGCTTGTCTGTGTTTTGCTTTATCACTGGTACGAGCCACAAAAAATGTTGAGACTCTATAATAAATCTGGCAGCCAAATTTACCATTTAAAAAAAGGTAAGCTTTGTATGGGATCATATGGTATAATATAATACAAGCAGTAGCCCCTTCCACGAGACCTCTGCCTCAGAAAAGGTCATATCCCACGGTTTGAAGTAAAGGTGTTTCACTTTAACCTTCACAGAATAAGCAAGAGATCCCTGCCTGAATTGGTTTCGATGTATCATGCCATGACTGGGGTTGCCCTTAATTCCATGCATACGGCCTGCAGAAACATCTGTTTTGCAAAATTTTGGCTAAAAGCAAACTGAGAATATGACATAACATGTCATAGGACTACCTTGTCCTACCCAATCAAGAAAGTAAAGCATGCCCAATTGCTACCTGGAAGGAGAATCTACATATTTTTGTGAATATAAGGGAACTCATCTCAAAGCCATGTAGCCAAATCATCTGGAAACCCATGAGATTCCGACCCACAAGATACTTTCGTTCAATCTCGTTTTCCAAAAGGAAGCGGAGTGGGTTCTTAGCAGTGTACAACATTATTGAAACAGATGCTGGTAAATCCACAAGTTGGATGATAAGCCTATTCGCATCCAGGGGATCAATAATGAGGTGTGTACAAAAAGGTGATCAATAATGAGGTGTGATATATTTCTGCTGTGTATCTTTATGCTCATGTAGCCATAATTGTTTTGTGTGTCGCATTAAATTTTGTTAAGGTATGGTATTGTATGGCTTGTTACTCTGCTTTTCTTTTTGTGTGTATGCTTTGGTAGTGGGCAACCGCTGCAGGAAAGTAAGTTTGTTATAACAGAGAGACATATCCTGCAGACGAGGACCGTGTTGCTTGTGAGATGTCTGTTGTTTTCTTTTGTGGGGGGTGGCAGTGGGGTAAGGGAATCATTCTGATGAAAAATATATATAGAATTTAGATTAAAGTTGCTGTCTTATGTAATTGTTTGGTAGGAAAAAGTAAAATATATCCGCCTGTATGCGGTTTTGGTTTCTTGCAGGACTGTTGTCAAGGCAGGACTTGGCATGTTATGATATTAGCACGTATGAAGCGTTGAGTTGCATTGCAGAAGGAAATAATTCAAAATAGCTTATGGGAACAAGGCTAAAGTGTTCTTATTTGTATAGATAATTTGTAAGAACTTCATAGATCAAGAGATCTTGTCTTTCCAGTGAATTTGAAAGCTTGCAGAATATTCTGGTTATCTTAACAAAATGTTATACTCTCTATAGTGAGAATTTACATCCCAAGTTCTCTATTTTTTTTACAGAATTAATGTCAACGCTGAGACAAATAAATGTTTCTGTAAAATTTCAGACAGAGTTCTATGTAAATGCAGCTACAGATAACTTTCTTTGTAACGCCTTTCAATCATAATTCCTCTTTGTTATACCTTCGTGTGCTGCTTTTTGCAAATGGTCTGGGCGCATAGCATAAAAGACATGCACACCATCATGGGTTTTACCTAAGCCATGCTCAGAAAAAAAACTTACTAAAAAGGATATGTATATGCCAAATTTACCTGATTATAATTGCATTTGAATCTGTGTATTTCCCACAGCATTGCATAGTCAGTAACCTCCGATATTCAGTAGCCTTGCAATAGCATAAAATAAAACTAGTGTGAGGTGGCCCTTAACTAGTAGGTTTGTAGCTACATCATTCAATGTTCTTCAACAATATAATCACCAGTCTTGTTCTCTGCAGTTGGAGTCGTCATAGTGGTCCTCATTATCAATGCGATTTTACCATAGCTTTAATGATAGTGGTGGTGCTACTCATGGTGGATGCAGAAGTACTTGGTTTTTTATGTCCTTGCTGCTAACTTAAACTGTAAATTTAATCCTTTATTTGTCAAGGTGTACACTCTGGCTAAAATTGTCCTGCTATTTTATTTTTCATTCTTTAAAACTTTGAAATCACTCTTTGTTATATACATGCATTAGTATTCAGATTGGATTTTTTGAGATAAATGTTTGCACAAATTTCGTCTCTCTCTCTCAGCTAGAATTAACATGTGATGTGTCTTCTGGATGGAAGCTTTGTCCCTGGTTAATCTTGGTATTGTGGTAAATCGACACCTAGATTACTTATCTGACATGACCAGTTTTTCTATAAACTTCTTAGAAACAAATTTTTACTCTGATGATATTAGTATTATGCTTTAGTTCATTTTAAAAGTTTTTAAATTGAAACCAGCAAATGCTCTAGATAAATGCCTCTTATGAAGCTTAAAAAGCCTATTGTTTCCATCGACATGTCATGAGAATTTACGTATTTGGCTTGCTGTTACATGGTCATAATAGATTGAACAAAGATTGAATGGGTGGGAAGAGCACTACAGTGGACATTTGAACCATCGCTGCATGGCTTATTAGATTGTTGCACAGGGTCATGTCATAATGTAAGCCACCGAAAGTAGCATAAGGCCCATCAACATGACCACTCGATGGATCGTGTGGCATTATCATAAAGTGCATGAGGTCCCAACCAAAAGCTAAGGCCGGTTATAATCCAAAATTATAACTATTATTTGCATTTGAATATAAAAATTAGAATTCAAAAATTTACTAGAAGGATTTATGAAAAAATTCAAAATTGTTTTTTATCCAAAAAAGGACATTTAAAATTATTACTGGAATTTTGGAAACTGGATGGTGCCATTCCTATTTTAAAAAATAATTATTAAAATTAGGAAGCCACTAGTAGTAATTTCACCCACCAATCAGTGATTTGAAATTTTGTTTGGGGTACATTGTTTTCATGGACCAACTTAGAAATAATGTAATGGTTTTTGGTAACTAGTGTTATATGGGAGGGCCTTCTTTTTAAGTTTATGTTTTAGAAAAAAATAATGGCTTAATGTTTCATAGTTGGAAATCCTCTCTTCACGGTTCCCCAAATATCAGCAGAGTTACTAAACGGGGCTTAAAAGACTCCTGCTAGCACTATCTATTAATATAATTGATACCCCGTTGATGACATGCATTGACTTGGCCTTTTTATTTTCTTTAAAAGCAGAAATTGGGTAATGACTACAAGGCGATGGAAAACATTGCATTTGAAAATATATTAAACAAGGCCATGGCAAATCTTGCCGAAGTTGGCACATTTCGGCAAATGAAAAGTAAGCAATATACATGGGAAATGAAAATGGTTTATGATATACTAGTAGCTCGTAACTTAGAAGAATATGGTTGCATATTGAAGATGCAAAAACAATTGAAGACTTGTCACAAATGATATAACTTATATGGATATTATTTAATTGTTTGAAGAGATTTATTTCTTTCTATACACATTTAAAATTAACCCATTCCTCTGTCATTACTAATCTTCCCACTATTCATCATAAATTTCTGCTATTTACCACTAGTTAACATCATATTCCTGATACTACTTCCATCCTAACATTTCTTACATCACATTAACCTTAGAACAACACTCATCTCAATTAATTTTCTTATTAACACATCATTTAATCATAATCCTTTCTTACATAATATATCTGGAAATTTTAAATTCCTACTCACCAAACCACCAACCACCTACACTGTCTCCTACATATCCTCCCCCTAATCACTACTTTCATTGACTACTCTTAATTGATTTTAGAATTTTCTAAGTTTCCTAGACCCCCACACTAATCATTCTCTAGAATTCTCTAGGAATTTTTAATTCGTAGAAAATTCCTACATCCTTAGATTTCCTTCCACCATGGTTAAATTTCTAATGTTCGATCTCTTTCACCATCCTCTATTTAAACAACTACACTCCCATGAAAAATCCATCTTATGCAATCTTTGGAAGAGTGCAGCCACCTTGTCTATTGTCAATCTATCAAGCATCCTTCATCACCATTGTTGCGACATCTTGAGCTACTATCAAGACAATCCAACATATCAAGTTCATCCATCATATTTGGGTTCATCTACTAGTTGTCAAGGAAGTAAGATTTATTTGCAATTGAGGTAAAACTTGGTAAGTCTCTTCCTTTGCCCATTCTTGAGGTACTGTGTAGATTAGGTAGATTATGAATTTTGGTTTTCTTCCATTATTCATTTCCTTTGAATTCTACACCTAATTTATTTCACACATTTTTGGCGACCATAGTGGGAGTGTACCCCTAACTTGTGCTTGTTGAGGTTTTGGTGTGTTTTAATAAGCTTGCAGGAGCCTTTGTGAGAAGATTGGCAACTGTAAACATAAAAAATTCTGTGAATTTTCATTTTCAGGTTATCAACGACTTCGCTATGTGTAAAATCATTTTTGTTCTCTGAAAACGTGGACGCGCTTCAGATGGTCATGACTTTGCAATTAATCACTAGACTTAACCCCTATGGCCTGATCGAGTGTTTGACTTTTTTGACTATCTTGTGAAAAGTCACTTTCATTGAATTGTGAATTTGTTTTTATACTAACGATTTTGTTACATTTATAGCGATTTCACATCTTTTTTTCCTTCTATGTGTGCAGATTTAAAATCTGCTACTGCAAATATGCGGCTTCAGTCATGATAGAAGCACTGTTGCTAAAACCACACATGGCTTTGATGGTATAATGTTTTCCTATTTTAGCAATTTCGCTTCTGGGTTGTAGTGGCTTCGTTTCCTAATTTAGCAGCTTTGATAAAATAGTAATGACTTTCTACTTTTTACTAGTGGCTTCAAATTTTCTGTATATTTGTCTGTTTATATTAGCAGCTTTGAAATTTAGTTCGTTTCTTGTTTTTATCGGATTTGCTCAACCTTAAGCAGCTTTGCTCTAATTTTGGCGGCTTTGCTCTCGACAAAAGCAATTTTGGTCTTCTGTGTTTTTTCAACTAATATGTCTATGTAGTGGCTTTTTTGTGTAGATGCGGCTTCGCTCTATGTAAAATTGATTTTGATTTTTGACTATGTTTTTTTGTAGGTTGCCTCCCAATAGCCGAATCTAAACTACTAATCTTTATGTTGCAAGTCCACCCGTCAAAGACTCTTCATAACATATTTTTGTCACATTTAATTGAGGTTAATTAATTAACTTTGTCAAATTTAACCAATTTAGCATAATCTTTTTGCTTCCTTGTTTGTCCCGCAAAGGGTAACATGGTGTATGCTCTCCCATTGCACCCCTAGGGCGATCTCGGGGATAAAAAATAGCCAATAAACGTTCATCCATTTTTCTTTTATAGGGGCAATGTGACGTGGAATTCATCTCCACGTACTTGTCATTGTTTACGCAGGTTGTGATGTGAATTTTATCACCATGCACTAATCCAAATTTTGTGTTTCGTAGAGTATAAATATCAAGGAGAGTTGTCATAAAGCTAAGTAGAACTCCCCATAAAGGTTCCATGAAGTGATGAGGTAGGACTTCCTACGCAAGGGTTAGACAACATCCTTATACAGATTGGGTCCACTGTATCGTGATGTATATCGGGGATGCACCTAGAGAGCTTGTTCAACCTAGCTTAAGACCTTCGGCTGTAAAGAACTTCCAGTGCAGGGAAAACAACATTCCAGAAGAACACTCGCTACATAGAAACGTAGGGTGAGGGTTGGGAGACCAACTTAGGCATCAATCTACGCGAGTAGATCGGTGGGCTGGTTGTTGTGTTGCACACCCTTACATATTAGCATAGGTTTGGCATATCACGTGATCTTGTTTGTGTCGTTGATACTAGTGTTGTTTGTAGACCAATTCCTTACACCAAACAAATCACCCTGTCACATGTAACACAGGTCCACATATTAATACTTGTTGACCAATTTTGGTCTTACAGGGCAAAATTGGGCACCCCTCTTTCCTTTTCCTTGTAGGGTCTTTTGGCCCAGGTTCTGACAAGTTCATCCCACAGCGGCCTTGCGGGCCTTTCTTTGACAGGGTTTTTTTCCATGAAAAAACCAAGTGTTTCCTTCTTCTGGTTGCCAAGTGTTTTGGTCAGGCAAGCATGAGTCGATTTTGGAACTCATTTTGATCTTTGATGCTTAACAAGGCAAACAGGTTACTTTGGAGGGCTTTTTATCGGCAAAATGGACCAAGTTCAAAGGGTCAGAGGTCGTTTACAAAAAGTCTGAAGGGTAGGTACTCTTGCGGAGGGTACTTAGGTGCCGAGCAGGACCTTTGCAGTTCTTTCAAAAGGCGACTTAGAAGCCAAGAAGCCCTTGTGGGAGGCAGGGACTCAACAAAATGGATCTTTTCAAAAAGCTCGAAGGGCAACCTTGGGCTCAAGGTGTCCTTGCGGAGGGCGGATGGTCGAAGCAAAAGGTCAAGGCAGAAAGCCCGAAAAGGACTTGCCCTTCGAGAAACTTGACAGGGCAAAGAGAGATTTCCTTCGGAGATTTTGTCTGAAGGAAATCCAAAAAAGAACACTCAAGGGACGAATTTCTTCGGAAAAAATGTTCGAAGGAATTCTGGACATTTTGTTCGAAGAAATTTGACAAGTGAAGAAACCCGAAGAAATTCGGAAGACAAAAGTCCGAAGGGTAGGTGCCCTTTCGTAGGGCACTTGGCCTTGAAAAGAGGACCTTTTCATTTTTTTCGAAGTGTCATTTTCCCTTCAGAAAAGTCCGTTACAAAAACCCGAAAGAATTGTCAAAGTGGGTGACAGGACTGCAGATGTCAATTTTAAGGTAATAAGCTAGCCGTTGGAGTTCAAATGCTTGGTGATAGGGCCGCAAACGTCAAATTCAGGGTAGTGAAATAGCCGTTGGATTTCAAATGAGATGACAGGGCCCTGGACGTCAAATTTAAAGTGATGGGTTAGCCGTTGGAGAGAAACGAAAGAGCAATTCTTTCGGACAAAATCTCCGAAAGAATTCTTTTGGACATTTTGTCTGAAAGAACTCATGAGCAGAGGCCTAAAGGCATAGTTACCAGGTTCGGAAATCCGGATGCGTTCGGGAGGCCAAAAAAATGCGGAAATGCGGAATTCTTGAAAAGGTTCGGAAAAATCCGGAAAAATCCGGTTTGGAATATATATATATATATATATATATATATATATATATATGTATGTATGTAAAATATTTTAATCTAGTAAGGAATGAAACATTGAATATTAATTTAACAGTTGCAAAATTGAGAAATGCGTAAGTTTCAAACTTGAATTACATTAAAAGATAGTAAAATGTCCATAGTTCAAACTTGAATCTCACAGAGTGCATGCCTTAAGGGGTGCACTGGGAATGGGGTGGGATCGGCTTGTGGCACTTTGCAAGAGATATTCTCATACTATTCTATCACGCATACATCCCTTCATGCAGCCTTCATACCTCCTATGATGTCTCCTTGAAATCTTGAAACCCTGAAATATGGCTAAGTTTGAAACCCTGAAACCCTGGAATCTGACTAACTCTGAAATATGATAGGATCCTCCAAAACCTAGAATTTGCATTATAGCTCCTAGCGGTCCAAAACCCCTCTCAAACACCCTGAAAGTATATAAATAAAGTATTATAAATGTAAACTTATACTTAAATGTTTATTTTATTTACATACTATTGGGTTCGGACTAGATTTACATTTTCTAAATTTTTTTGTTGACTTCCATTGTTTCTCCCTGGCGAACCGAATTTATTAATCCGGAAGCCCGCAAAAAATGCGGAACGTTCCGGATTTCGGCCAGATGCGGCCGAATCTGGTAACTATGCCTAAAGGGTTGTCAAAAGTAGGTTTTTCAAAAGTGACAAGCATAAAGGAAGAATTCCTTCTTACATTTTGCTCGAAGAAATTCAAAGGCCCGAAAGCCTGAAGGAAGACTCAGCGACCCGCTTGGAAGGAGCCCGGAAAAAAAAGATAGCCCCGAGAGCCCAAATTATCAAGGAAAGGACATGAAATAGCAAGAAAAGAGAAAAGCAAAGTGGGTAACTAGAACGCGGCCACACACATATAAGACAAACGCTCAAAACGTTCTAGCGTATCCAATGTATTATAGATTCTCTTCTGCAGG
Source organism: Torreya grandis (assembly GCA_037957365.1). NCBI lineage: Eukaryota > Viridiplantae > Streptophyta > Pinopsida > Cupressales > Taxaceae > Torreya > Torreya grandis. The sequence goes on along the minus strand of JARHVA010000824.1, from coordinate 1,247,175 downwards.
TCAACAAGAAGTGTCCAGGTTGAGGTACAGGTGCAGATCAACAATTGTCCAACAGTGTCTCTAGAACGTCTTTTGTAGGTTCTTCCTTATACCTCCATCAAACCCCTTGTTGAAGCATTGATGCATTTAGTTTCTTATTCAAATGAAGTGTCTGTTCGTTCTTTTTGGTGCAAAGCGTAGGTGAACGCTGAGTAGACCAATCATTTTCGGTGCATCACCACTTTAGTTAGGTTCTATTTTTATAGTATTTCTTTCTCTTTTCACCCCCTACTGTTAGTAGTAGAAATTTAGGGCCTCAAGGTGCATTAAGGGGAGCTAGCCCTTAATCTAGAGATTCATCCCTCAAATTTGCCACCCACAACAAGAGGAATGTCTCCATTGTGCCGCGTGGAAGAAGGGAGCCGAGTTTCCTTTCAAAGGGTGCAATCCACAATATCAACAATTTTTAGCACGTCCGGTAGGACCAATTTTGCATCCTGTGAGTTTCAGGATTGGTTCTGGTCCTGTTACTGTGAAAAATCCAAAAGAAAGAGCTATAATCCAGCATCTGATGACTCCATTTTAAGAACTCAGTCTCTGGTTAGAGATCAGCTTGGCATCTTATGTCTAAGGTCACCACAAAATCTTTTAAGGGTGTTCCTTTTGAATTTGTTGAGCTGCCTTTGAACTCAACAAAGAGGTTAAGGTTTGCAACAACTCATCCATACACAACAAATCACTTTCCCAAACCTGCCATAAAATACACCTACACAAGGAGACCCCGGTTAAATCCTATCACAACCATGGCTTTACCTTTTGTGGCCTTCAATGGTCAGAGTACCTTGAACCTTCTGCAGTATGATCCAATTCCAGAGACAACTCTCAAGAGTGTTCCTCGTTTTAGTGGAGAGGGCCCAATCACTGCTATTGAGCATATTAGAAACATAGCCAACCTCTGCAACATCTACAATATCACTGAGAAAAATGTAGCCATCAGGTTGCTGGGCTTGTCCTTTAAAGGAAAATTTTTAGACTGGTATGGGATCTTGCCTATGAATTCAGTGGGCTCATGGAAAGAATTAGGGACCCTCCTGACAAATAGGGTTGGAAAGAAAAGTGACCATTTGTCTCTCGTTGAGCAATTGAGCACTATGAAGAGAGCCCCACATGAATTTATGCAAGATTTTAACACTAAATTCCAAAAGACTTGGGACATAATCTCAATTCTAGTGAGGCCAACCCCAAGCTATGCCTTCTTTACTACTTGAAGGTTTTGAAAAGTGACATTGCTGTCATGATATAGTCTATGGGTGGACATGTTCTACCCGCTGCTTATGAAATAGTCATAGCTGCTGAAAATTGTTTGGTTCAAGCAGGAAAGATAGCTCTTAGATCTCATATGCCACTCTTCCCTGATTTGCAACCTTCAGTTCAGTCTACTGTGCTCATTTTAGCTCTTCTGCCTAGTGTAGAGACGTCAGTTGCTACCCCTGGAAATGATCTCCAAGAAGTTAAGAGCCCACTACAGAGTGTTACCAATGAATTAGGTGCCCTCAAGAGGCAGCAAGCTCAGAGCTATAGGTCGAATCAAGGATATCAGTAGTTCGGGCAGACAAATAAGCTTCTCTTCCAGAATTATAATCAAGGGCATGGTCAAATTACGCAAGTCAGTTTTATCAGAGCTACAATCCAAATGCCCTTTTATTTTTCAAGGCTCTTGTCCCCACTCAAAATAATTTGGTGGAGCAGCCAAATTTTCCACCTTTGGGGGCATGGTCAAGAACATGTTGCTTATGCCAATGAGCTACCAAATCAATTCTGACCACGCAAGGTGATCAGACAGCGCAATTCTCAGGGTTTGAGGTGTCAACACACTCTGGGATGGACAACAGGTAGGTTCAATTTGATTCCACTCTTATGAACCACCTGAAAGGGGAGTTCTATGCAGTCAATTATGTGGAAAACACAAATAATCAGGGTGATTGTGTTGCAGTCAACACCAGGTTCAAGAAGAGAGCTATGGAGGAAGCTCAAGCAGCGACTCAAGAATCCGCAACATCTCTTTTATCACAAGTAAATCAAATGTTTCTCAATTACAGACCGTCAGTTGTAGCTTCAACTCCTCGGGTTGCACCGCAAGTTATAAATGTCTCCAAGGAGAACTCAAAAGGGGGCAATCTTTCGATCAATGTGGTGGACCAAATGAAAAAGCTGCACATGAACATCTCATTATGGGATTCCTTAGCAATGCTAGGTCAAAATGATATACTCCAAAAGGAATTGCACGAGCTAAGTGAGCAAACTGTCCTAACAAACGCTGATAATGTGTTGATAGTGAATGGGGCTCCTCCCATGGGAGGTCAAGCAAAAAAAGATGAAAAGGTCATTCATTTTTATCTATCCTTGATTATTGGTGATTCCATGATCCACAATTGCATTATTGATAGTGGAGCAAGCACCTCAGTTATACCCAAATGCATAGCTGATAAGCGAGGACTCAAATATGAGCAAATGACCAAAGGGGTTCTGCAGTTAGATGGATCACCAGCGAAGACCTTGGGAGTGGTAAGAGGCTTGCATCTAACTCTCCATCCCTATCCAACCTTCTCAATTCCCCATGACGTGGTGGTGGCAGATGTTCCCCCTTTGCTTTTTGCTTATCCAGGGATTTCACGTCCAAGATAGGTGGGTACTTGGCAATAAATTGGTCTTACATGATTTTTAGGACGAAGTATGGAACCAAAGTGAAGATTGAGTCGGAGCCCACCACAAAGATCATCTGGAGCTATACTTGCCCAAGACAATGAATGTCAGCTACCCTATCATTGATGAAGAACTCCAGGTAGACCAATCCCTGTCATCTTCCTTTGTAGGAGTTGACCTGTTCCTAGATGAATGGGGAAATGACAATTTTGAGCATGATCCTTACAAGTTCATTGAAGAGGCAGGGCTTGGAGTTTATTACATGCATGAAAAAGATACTTTCATGTCAAATTTGATGAAGGCAAACCAAGAGAGCAGTGGTTTATGGCAACTTTTCTTTGATGGATCCAAAAGCAAGTTGGGAGCTGGTGGTGGAGCAATGTTGGTTTCACCTTCAAAGGAAAAATACTTCTCAACTTTCAGGGTCTAATTCTCCTGCATTTGCAACGTAGCGGAGTATGAATCTCTTGTTCATGGTTTAGAGTGGGCAAGGAAAAGAGGAGTTAAAGAATTGCAAGTGTTTGGAGACAACAAGTTGATTGTGAACGAGGGGTCAAAACTTGACCAATAACTCCTTACTCAAGTCTTACAAGCACAGGGTGTGGGATCTAATGGAGAGCTTTATTGCTTTCAACATCACTTCCATTTCAAGAGAGGAGAACAAGCATGCAGATAGACTAGCAACAGTTGGTGCTCAATTTGATATTTCCAATGGGGTGAAACATGACAACAATCAACACCATTTAAAGGTGATAGTGAGGCCCTCCATACCAGACAATGTCATCAATTGACAGGTGTTCGATAGCGACCAACAAATAGCACTTTTCTTACAGGGGGACGCTGAGTTGGCTTCTAAGAATCAATCCAAGCTACAGCAGTAGTATGAGGCGTAGATTGTTCAGCTAAAGACCAACATATTTTTTGAAGGTTTGGTCACACTCGAGAGCATCTTTAATGAGGATGACAACTCAAGAGCAACAAAGCAAGCATGTCAACCAAGAAAGAGAATTACGAAAGGGTAGAGATATTCAAGGATAAGCTGCTTGCACTTGGGAAGGTATGTACCATTGAAGAAAGACATGCTTTTGTTACGTTATGCCAAGAGTTTGTCGATGTCTTTGCTTGGGAGTATGGCGATTTGAAGGGGTTTGACCCAAGTTTGGCCCAACACACCATTGAACTGGAAGAAAGTGCCAAACCCATCAAGCAAAAAACAAAGGCCAATCAATCCAAAGATTGAACCTCTCATGAAGAAGGAACTCACCAAGCTGATTGAGTCCAAGATCATCTTTCTTATCAAACACTCTTCTTGGCTGGCCAATTTGGTCCCCGTTAGGAAGAAGAATGGGGAGATCAGATTGTGTGTATATTTTAGAGACTTGAATAGAGTCTCATTAAGAGATCACTATCCCCTCTCAAGTATGGAGCAAATTCTCCAGATAGTGACAGGTAGTGAAAGATTCTCCCTCCTAGATGGGTACTTCGAGTACAATCAAATTCTGGGGCAAGATTGCGATCAGTACAAAACAACCTTCACCATCAAGTGGGGAATTTTCATCTACAGGAAGATGTCATTCGGACTGTCAAATGCTGGAGCTACCTTCCAACGAGCTATGGATATGGATTTTCAAGGTTTGATAAATGACATTGTGTTGGTTTATCTTGATGATGTGACAGTGTTCTCCAAGGAGGCGGGGAACATCTGAAACACCCGAGGCAAATCTTTGAGAGGTGTAGAGAGTTCGGCATCTCTCTCAACCCTAAAAAGTGTGTTTGCTGTCCATGAAGGCAAACCCCTGGGCCATGTCATTTCAAAAAAGGGTTTGACCATTGATCCAGAAAGAGTGGACGTCATCTTAGCATTGTCCTTGCCTAAACATAAGAAGGGTCTGCAAAGCTTTTTTGGCAAAATAAACTTTATTAAGAGATTCATCCCTAATTTTGCTGAACTGGTCAAGTCACTAACTTCCACGCTGAAGAAGGACGAGACGTTCACATGGACAACAAGGAAGAGAGAAAGCTTCGAAGGTATCAAACAAGCTATTGCCCAGGGTCCCACCCTGACTAGTCCAAACTTCTCCAAGGACTTCAATCTTTATACCTTTGAAAATGAAAAGGTAATCTCTGCGATGCTCACTCAAGCGAATGGTGAGAATTTAGAAGTCTCACATTTTTTAGCCAGGGCTTAGAAGGCTATGAGATTAGGTACACATATTGAGAAGCAAGCGCTTACAGTCATACGAACCCTAAATAAATTCAGACATATGTTGTCTAATAGCAAGATTCACATCATGGTGCCACATCCTAGTGTAAAGGATTTCTTGCTGATCCGTGACTTGAATGAGAAAAGAGCGGGGTGGATCACCAAAGTAATGGAGTACGATGTGGAGATCAAGACCACCAAGCTGGTAAGGGGAAGAGGGTTGTGCAAACACCTCGCTACAGAATTCAAAGACCCGAACAAAGATGTTTTGATACTCTGGGATGAAGTTGCAACAGAAGTCCCTGCAATCATGAAGCGCTGGGCACAAGACATGGTTCATTTCCTTCGAACTGGTGAGTGTTTGCAGGGTCTTGATAGAATTAAGAGGTATTTCAGGCTCCAGTCTCTTCCTTATGTCCTGGTTGATGGAGTGTTGTTCAGAAAGAACTTTTCAGGGGTACTCTTGAGATGTATTGATTTAGATCAAGTCGACAGGGTATTGTTCGAGTTTCATGATGGACCAGTTAGTGGTCACTTTGCTCCTAAGGCCACAGTTGCAAGGATTATGAGGGCTGGTTATTTTTGGCCCACTTTGTTCAGAGACACTCATGTTTGGGTAAGGAGATGCCAAAAATGTGCTTTCTTTGATGGGAAGCAACGACTGACTGCAATGCCTCTACATCCTATTCAAGTGGAACAGTCGTTCATGCAATGGGGTTTGGACTTCATAAAGATGATCAACCCTCTTAGTGCTGGCCACAAGTGGGTCTTCACTGTTACAAATTATTTCACGAGATGGGTAGAAGCTGTCGCTTTGAAGGTAGCCAATGAGAGTGCAGTGTTGGACTTTTATGAAGGCATAGTGATGAGATTTGGGGTCCCAGCCACAATCATTTCGGACAATGCATTGGCCTTCTTGGGAACAAAGACAAGTGAGTGGGCATTAAGATATGGCATCTATCTCAGCACTTCCTCCAACTACTACCCACAAGGGAATAGGCTGGCCGAGTCCACAAATAAGAACCTGATTAGGATCATTAAAAGGACAATGGAGGAAAATCAAAGGACTTGGCATGCCAAGTTGAAGACAACTCTATGAGCAAATAGGATGACTCCAAAAAAGGTGGTTGGTAATTCACCATACACACTTGTGTATGGAAGGGAAGCTAGACTTCTTATTTCACTTGAGTTACCAGCGTTGGATCTTGCCCATCAACTGCAATTGGCGGAGAGCTACTGCCTGGAGGTCAGGGATTGTGAACTAATGGAGCTTCAAGAGGCAAGAGACCAAGCCATGGATGCAATGACCAGCCACCAAAAACAAACAAAGAAGCATTTTGATAAGAGATCTTCGTCAAAAGGCTTCTCAGAAGGTGACATTGTCATGAAGTGGGATGAGGACCAAGTCAAACCTGGAAGGCATACGAAGTTTGACGCCTTGTGGAGTGGCTTGTATGTTATCACCCAATGCAAGCAACATAATGCATTCCAACTCTCCAAGTTGGATGGTGAAGAACTACATATCCTAGTCAATGGGATATATCTTAAACATTGTCACTAACTTTCTCTTGTTATGTACATAGTTTGCTTGTCTTTTTCTCGTTTTCTCTAAGTGCTTTTATACATGTCTGTAGTTTTTTTTAGCCTTGTGTGTGTTTCTTTTACCATTTGGGGTAAATCTTTATTGGTTCTTAGGTTTTTCAAAGTCATTGTCAGCCTTTCAAGCTGCATCCTAACTCCATGCCCAATGGACGTTTAAGCCATTAGTCTTCTCAAGCATAGCAGGCATGCTTCCCCTGTGAATCGTCAAATGTGTTGACCAATTTTGGTCCTGTAGGCCAAAATTGGGCACCCCTTTCCTTTTCCTTGCAGGGTCTTTTGGCCCAGGGTTTGACAAGTTCATCTCGTAGCTGCCTTGCGGGCCTTTCTTTGACAGGGCTTTTTTCTATGAAAAAACCAAGTGTTTTCTTCTTTTGGTTGCCAAGTGTTTTGGTCCAGCAAGCATGAGTCGATTTAGAACTCATTTTGATCTTCGATGCTTAACAAGGCAAACAAGTTACTTCGGAGGGCTTTTTATCGGCAAAAACGAACCAAGTTCAAAGGGTCAGAGGTCGTTTACAAAAAGTCCGAAGGGTAGGTACCCTTGCGAAGTGTACTTAGGTGCCGAGCAAGACCTTTGCAGTTCTTCCGAAAGGCGACTTAGAAGCCAAGAAGCCCTTGCAAGAGGTAGGGAATCAACAAAATGGATCTTTTCAAAAAACTTGAAGGGCAACCTTGGGCTCAAGGTGTCCTTGCAGAGGGCAGAGGGTCGAAGCAAAAGGTCAACGCAGAAAGCCCAAAAAGGACTTGCGCTTCAGGAAACTTGACAGGGCAAAGAGAGATTTTCATCGGACATTTTGTTCGAAGGAAATCCAAAGAAGAACACCCAAGGGACAAATTTATTTGGACAAAATGTCCGAAGGAATTCCTTCGGACATTTTGGTTGAAGAAATTCGACAAGTGAAGAAACTCGAAAAAATTCGGAAGACAAAAGTCCGAAGGGTAGGTGCCCTTTCGGAGGACACTTGGCCTTGAAAAAATGACATTTTCATTTTTTTCAAAGGGTCACTTTCCCTTCGAAAAAGTCCATTACAAAAAGTCGAAGGAATTGCAAAAAGGGGTGACAGGGCCACAAACGTCAATTTTAAGGTAATAAGCTAGCCGTTGGAGTATAAATGTCTAGTGACAGGTCCGCAAACGTCAAATTCAGGTTAGTGAAATAGTCGTTGGATTTCAAATGAGATAATAGCTCATGGATGTCAAATTTAAAGTGATGGGTTAGCTGTTAGCTGTTGGAGAGAAGCGAAAGAGCAATTCTTTCGGACAAAATGTTTGAAAGAACTCATGAGCAGAGGCCTAAAGGGTCATCAAAAGCAGGTTTTTTAAAAGTGACAAGCATAAAGGAAGAATTCCTTAGGACAAAATGTCAAAAAGAATTCCTTCAGACATTTTCCCTGAAGAAATTCAAAGGCTCGGAAACCCGAAGGAAGTCTCAGCGACCCACCTGGAAGGAGCCCAAAAAAAAAAAGATAGCCCTAAGAGCCCAAATTACCAGGAAAAGGACAAGAAATAGCAAGAAAAGAGAAAATCAAAGCGGGTAACCCAGAACGCGGCCACGCACATATAAGACAAACGCTCAAAATGCTCCAGGTGGCACATGAGTCGTCGGCAGGAAGTAAATGCTTTCAGGTGTAATAGTCTCCACCGAATAAACATTAAGAGAGTTGGGTGCAAACATTCAAGGGAGTGGCCCGTGTTTCCTTGTTTTGACATTAATGAGTAGCCAGTTGCGCGAGCATTCAAGAGAGAGCATGGCCCAGAGCATGAGGAGGGATGGCCTTGTTGGTTGCTAAGAGAAGCGACCCATGCTCTTGCAGGCCCGGACAACAAAGTCAATATCTGAAGCACCTACAACATGGCCTTCACAGGCGCATTTAAGGAGAGAAGACAACATGGGCTAATTCTTTACTGTAGGAGTGTTTAATGCAGTATGGGCCTCATTCCTTTTACTGGTCAATGACCTTTTTCCAAGTTTTTTATATATTGTAACTTCTCATTTTTGAGAAAGGATTTCTCAGTTTTGTATGGCAAAGCCTTGAAAAAATTTACCTTTAATCAAAAGAAGTGTTTTACCTCCATTTGAGCTTGCACTCTTGCATATATCTGTGTATTGTCTTATGTTCAGTCATTTATTCCAATGCTTTCATAGGTTTATGCCAACATATCCAGTGTCTTATAGATCCTCTTCTGCAGGTCAACAAGAAGTGTTTAGGTTGAAGTACAGGGGGAGGGGAGCAACTGTCCAACGGTGTGTCTCTAGAACGCCTCTGGTAGGTTCTTCTTCCTTATCCCTCCATAAAACCCCTTGTTGAGGCATTGATGCAGTTAGTTTCTTATTCAAATGAAGTGTCTGTTCTCTCATTTTGGTGCAAAGCGTAGGTGAAAGCTGAGTAGACCAATTATTTTTGGTGCATCACCACTTTAGTTAGGTTATGTTTTTATAGTATATCTCTCTTTTCACCCCCCTATTGTTAGCAGTAGAAATTCAGGGCCTCAAAGTGCATCAAGGGGAGCTAGCCCTTAATCTAGAGATTCGTCCCTCAAATTTGCCACCCACAACAAGAGGAATGTCTCCATTGTGCTGCGTGGAAGAAGGGTGTTGAGTTTCCTTTCAAAGGGTGCAGTCCACAACGTCAACAATACTAATGTCTAGTCCTTACATCAATTAATTTTTATCTCATCACTATCTAACCACGTTCCGTTTACCCTGCCCCCTACACACATTTTCTCATAAAACTAGCCTTGTCCAAAATCACCCCCATCACTTATAAACTTCCTCAGAGTTGCTTGAAATTGAAACCATAGTCAACTCACCTACATAGTCCAACCTCATCGTCAAATAATTTGACCAAAATCTCGTCTAAACACATTATTAAGCTTAGTCCTAATCAAATCAAGTTGACCTTGGATAAGGTCAACTGTAACCTAGTCAACCCATCACATCTTTAAGCTAGTCAAACATAGCCCTCCATCGTAGTCAAATTCAAGAGCTTGTCTTAGCTCGTTGTCTAATGTCAACTGCTAGTCAAATCTAGGGATATTATACCTGTTGATGCAGTGGATTGCACCCGGGGCAGGGGGCCGAGCTCCTGCCTTCCACACGCAACAATGGAAACTCCCCTCTCGCCTGTGGGACCGACGAAGCTGGAGGGGAGTCTCTAGGTAAGGGCTAGCTCTCTTTGATGCATCTGATTTGTTCCAGTAAGTGCTAACATATATATATATATATATATATATAATGGGGGGGATGAAAAGGGAGAAAGATTGCAAGAAAACAAATCTACTCTAAAGAGGTGATGCACCAAAATAAATCAACCTTCTCACATCCACACTTAAAATCAGAGAAACACGTACACTTCAAACTTGGCAGAAGGACCAGGCTGCAAGAAACATGGCAGGGAGGCTCTAATGGAAAATACAGAGAACAGAGATCACCAAAGGTGCTGTGAAACGCACACTTATGTAGTAGTTTCTTCTGTTTCTGCACTTCCAAATACAACTCTCCTTGTCAGCTGCAAAAATGGCACCTTGTAGACAACAGGTATGTTGGTGTCGAATTTGTGAAAGCATCAAGAAACAATGACTAAACACAAACTAACACTCGAGACATACTCAGTTTTATCTATCCAAGATAGAGGTAAAAAAATGCGTTTACTGATTCAGGAGAAATTTTGCCAGGGCTACGCCTTACAATTGTGGAAGATGATTACAAAATGACAAGTCCCCAATATATATGAGAAGAAAAGAGGCCTCTTGGCGCCCTTTTTACAAGTGACCCATGTGCCTTCGAACATTGGGAAGAACAAGCTACTTAAAACATAAATGTTGTGTCGGCCCTGACTTTTACTTCAGGGGTTTTTTGACATGGCCGCACTGTTTCTTCATTGACCGAGACTGCTCCTTGAAGGCACCTACGCAGCTTGTCTGCTCATAAATATGAAATGAAGAAAAAGGGGCGCACGGCTAGCTGTTTGCGCCTCTAAATGGTCAATTCGCAGCCACTGTATCACTTGCTGGAGTAATTTCTTGAATCGACGCTCCCATTCGCCACTTGGACAACCTGTTTGCTCCATGCTTGGCACTTTGTCTTTTCCCTATCTTGTCTCTTTCTGGCTCTTTTGGCCCTTGGGCTATCTTCTGGCGGGTCGCTGCATTTCTGGGCCTTTTCCATGGTTAGTGCTCCTTTGGTTCGAAAGCAAATGGCTCTTTCACTGTGTTAGAATTGACGTTCAAGCGGCCGTCATCGCTTTGAAAACCAACGGCTAATTCGCTTCCTTATATTTGACGGCTCTCGGGACGTCATTGTCCTTGGCAAATTCCTTCGGACTTTTCCCTTTCTGCTTTTTCCGCGGGTATTTCCTTTGTTTCGGACCTTTTCCCGCGAACAAAAGTCCGCGGGAATTGGTGCTTTGACCTTCTCGGGTCTTTGTTTTGGCCCCTCGTTGAACCATTGAACCGAAATCGGTTCAATGGTTCAACGCTGTGCGCCGAGCCGATTGAACTGAACATTGAACCACTCGCTTTGAACCAAGCTCGTTGAACCAAGCCATTGAACCGAAATCGGTTCAACGGTTCAATGGTTCAACGCTGTTGAATCGAGGCGTTTGAACCGAGCGATGAACTCTTTGTTGAACTAAAGGGCGCTGAACCGTTTGAACTTTGCCGATTGAAATCTGCATTGAACTTAGCTGATTGAACCAAAGCCGAAGAACTTGAAGCTCGAACCAAGCACCTGTAGAGTCCGTAGAAACTCCTGGACTTGTGCAAAATCAAAAATGAATTGGCCTTAAACAGCAGGAGAAGGGGACCGATTTTTTGCCCTATTGGGCAAAAATGGTCAACAATACCCTAACCCCATCCTAATCAAACTAACTCGTCAAAAAATCAAATTTGCTCAAGAACACCTTGTTAATAATCTAATCCCATAACATGATCCCATATCACATCCTCTAATCACATCACAATCCAAGTTTGATTTAAACAATCTTAGTCTCCCTTCTCCTATCATCGAAGGACTCATCTTAGCTCATCACACCTTAAGATCATGTCTGTCCAAATTCGTCAATGCCTTAGGATTGGATAATCAAGCCACAACAATGACCTTGACACTCTTCTATGGGGTGCGCAACCTCACGATAATGATGAATAAAACCTTATTGACATGGGGAAACAACCAAGATGCACAATATGACTTGCTGAAGTTTGACTAGGGTAGATCCAACTACAACAATATATCTATGAAAATAGGGATGAATTATTACTTCAACTTCTTGAGGTAGGAGCTAGACTCCCTCCCGATTTTGACTTATATAATCTAAAGTACATCATTTGAAGCCTAAACAAGAGAGACTCACACCAAGCCACAATCCATTTGAAGATGAAGAACCCCAAGACGAATATGTAAATATTATTTGCGTAAAACTTGGCAAAGGAAAATACACCTTATAAGACCAAGTAGAGCACGACCATAAACAAGCTTTACTTGACCACTTGAATCAAATCACTCAGCAAGTAGCCTCCCTTACATATCAGATATACCCTGAAGCCAATAAGCCTCAAACTCCCAAAAGGCCATCCGAAACCACTCCACCTTTCACTGGCCAAAATCAAAACCACCTCGAACATTATCTCTCATCATCAATCCCTTTGCCTGACCTCACATTTGCCCAAGAATGGCAAACAATGAAAGATGTTATCCAAGGAATAAAGGCAAGGTCACACAACAAGAAGTACAAATTTGAAGATTTGTCTTTATTCACTTGACACGGACATACATGCTCCCTTCCGACCTCACTTTGAGCCTCCTAAATTCGACAAATACAAAGGAAAGGGAGACTTGAGGGAGCATGTCAAGGAATTTTTCATGTCATGTCAAGAAGTTGCGTACAATGATGCCTATCTTCTTAGATTGTTCCCTCATAGACTTAGAAGACCTGTCTTGGAATGGTTCATGCACCTACCTAAGGGATCGATCACATCATTTGGGGGTCTAATTGAGAAATTTGTCAAACATTTATCCTACAATGTAGAACATGAAATCACCCTATTAGATCTATACAATGTAAAACAAAGGAATGGAGAAAGTTTCTCATCATTCTTACAACAATGATAAAGTCTTGCAAGTTGATTCCCGTGCTTGGTCCTTGAAAAACAATTGGCCACTATTTTCATTGCCAATCTAAATCAAGAACTAGCTCTTCAATTGCAACTACACTGTGTTAATACCTTTGATTAAATTGTAGAAAAAGTCATTTAAATTGAGAAAGCCCTCATAACCAAGGGGATAATAAAAATATTTTCAAAGATTGATTAAAGTCAAACTCACCCCTCATTAGAAAATTCAAAGTTCTTCAACAAGAATAAGATTGTCGGTGATGGAGTGGCAAATGTCAAACATGTCCAAACTATCAAAGGTTCCAATCCTTCTACCTCTCAAAGTGCATCAAATATCATTGTACCTAGAGGTAAGCCAAAGACAAAATCCAAGCAGTGACCATGGTATAAGGACGATGAATATTGCGGCTATCTTAGAGTTAAAGGTTATGACACTTGCAGATGCATGTAGCTTCACAATTATATCCAAGACTTAATTTACTAAAGGGAAATAGAGGTTGAAGGAGAGGAATCTTCCTCCAAAAATCAACAACTTGGTATATATCAGGATCTGTTTCCAAAGCATGATAGTATATACTAGCATTTGTTTCTAAAGCATGATAATATATACTAGGATTTGTTTCCAAAGCATGGTAAAAGATAGAAAAGTGTACAACGGGACCAAGGTCAAGCCTCCACTTCCAATCGTGTAGACTATAGGACTCATATTGGCTCACTCGTTGGCCGCACTAACCATTGTAAACATTGGGTTGCTATTATCAAGATAAGGGCCAAATCACATGAACACATTCTTGTTCAAAATCGCCCTATAATTAAGATCAAAGTTCCCTCTTCAGATTGTGCTATTACCGCCCATTGTAGTAAAATTATTATGCTAGGGGTACCTCTTAAAGAACCCCCCCTCAAATGGAACCTCCAAAAGTTAATGTCACAAGACCTCCTTTGACCACTCTTGAAGGCGAATATGACAGTCCAACAACTCGAGAAGACCCCCGCCCAAATCTCTATTATGGATCTCAAATTGTCTTTGACCCATCGTGACATTCTTCAAAAAACCCTCAGGGAGTCCAGAGTTTTGATCGACATCGACCCTAGTCAGTTCCAAGCCCTTGTGGGTCATCTTTCGTCTACCCAACAGGGCACCTTTGATCCCTAGGGCATGTCTCCACTTGGTCCTAATCATAACAACCCCAAGTATATTGAGGTCGTTATTGCAAATCACAAAATTGAAAGAATGCTTGTAGACAAAGGGTCTGGAGTTAATCTCTGCAATATTAATATGATCAAAACTTGGGATATTTAGAGTCCTCACTTGGACGACAAATCGTCACCATAAAGGCTTATGATGATAATGAATGCTAGTCAACCGACACTATTTATCTTCTTGTCATGGTGGAACTTGTCACACATCAAACCTTAATTCATGTGGTAGATTTTGAATCGCCCTACAACATCCTTTTGGACCCCCCTTGGATACATGAAATGTAGGCTGCACCATCCACTGTGTCATGTCCCCTCTCTAGTACGACATAACACTTTACGTAGATTTGCCTATTCTAGACTCTCATAGGCAGATGGTGGTGATGAGAGAGTCATTTTTGCGTTTATTTGGTGATTAGATGGTTCATTGTGCTCTTGGAGACATTATATTTTATTATTACTTTTTATATGGGGCCAAAATGTTATATTTTTAAATTAAGGTGCACTTTTATTTCATAAAGTTACTTTTTATTTAAAAAGTGCAATAAGATTTTATAAGATGTATTATGGATACTTCTAGAAGAAGTTTCCAAAAAGTGCATAAATAGACCCCATGGGTCTCTCATTTGGCATCCAAGTCTATTTTCTCATTCGAGTCTTCTTGAGCATTTGTGGGGCGTGATAGTCTGCAAATCTTCAGCATAATCCTTGAGAACGATACCTCTCAAGAGATTGCATAACTGAAGAAGTGGAAGATCTTCTGAAGGGTTGCACATTGCAAGTGGTATTCAGCGATTTCATGTTGAGCTTCTTTGAGTATTCAGGCTGAGTTCGAGAGTTAAACAATTTTGGAGTCCTTTGGTGAGGTGACTGCATCAGTGTCCAATTGGAGGGCTTACCAAATTATATATATATATTTTATACAGTCCGTACAGGTATGCCCTGTACCTGCAGTAAAGTACGACAGGGTTTTGGCGCTGCCAACATACTGCGATTTCCAGCAGAATTTATATTATTGTTCAAAACTCATGCTTGGTTGGGAGATTAAAATTTATATGGTGAGAAGTGTTTACCCCAGCGTAGGCGTCCATGTTTAGGACATGATCGGCACTTGCTAGTGGAGACAGGTAATTAATGCCATAATCGTACCAGTCCGTACAGTACGACCTGTACCTACAGTAGTGTACGGACAACAGTCTGGGCACAACAAACAGAGCAGGGTTTTTGTCTTCAGCGAATTTATATGAGGTTCTATTTACATCTGCATATCTTTGAATAAAGATTCAAGAATTTGTGCCAAATCCTTTGTATGCTGTTCATGATAGGAAAAGATATTATATTGTCCATGTTTTGAAATTTGAAAGTCACCATCTATTGTAAAAGGAACTATATTTCCATGAATAAGTATATTGGTACTAAATCTTTTGAATTATTGAGCGGAATAGATTTGTTTCATATTCAGTTTACACTTATAGCAGTGTAGTTTAATTGTTTGCCAACTGTTTGACAAAAATCCATAACGCAATATTAGTATTTTTTTGTAATCCTACCAACTGTTTGACAAAATTCCATAGTGCAAGATCAGTGTTTAGATGATCCTACTAGTGAGGGTCATTACAATGGTATCAGAGCCATCATCCTGCCATCCTGTGATCAGCTAACAACAGAGGAGTGAGAGAGAAATCAGATATTACAGCAGGGAACAACGGAGACAACAAAATCATAATCCTCAGATTGAAGAGGGTACATTGTCAGAAGCATTAAGAGACACCGGCAAATCAGTTCAAAATATGGCAGAGGGAGATAGAGATGCAAGTACTGAAAGGAAATTTGACACTATGCTTGATATGATGTCACGCTTATTAGGAAAATTGGATCAGCAAGCCATTCCAAATCAAAATTATCAACACAGCTGAACATAGTGGAGTTAATGAGGAAAGGTCAATACAACGCGCTGGAAACACTAGAGGATCAGCGTCTAGGCCTTTTTTTCCCACCTTTACACCAAGAGAAGAACAATTACATGCTGCTCCAGCTACTCCATTTGGAGAAGAAGCTAGACAGGCCTACTTGGAGTATACCACTCTCCCTCCTAATATGAGAGAAATATGGACATTTGATCAATTCATGAATCAAAGAAATAAGAGAGGAGGAAGAAATGATCGCTATGCTCCAAGGAATGACTATCAACAAGCACTTGGTAAGATTTTCATGCCTTACTATGATGGAAGTAACAAATGCACAGCTAGGTCTTGGATTCAAAAGCTTGATAATTATCTTTCTTTGAGACCAATCCCTGAACAGGATGCCATAAAATTTGCCACACTACATCTTGAAGGAGCTGCTCACGAGTGGTGGTATCATGGGTTAGTCACTCTTGGACACAACCTTATCACTACATATGAGGAGTTTACCAACATGGTGGTTGAAAGGTTTGATGTCAAAGATCTTGAGGTGAGTTTCCGTGAATTGGCACAACTAAAACAACATGGTTCCCTTGATGCTTATATTAATGACTTCCAGAAGATAGCAGCAACGGTACCTAATATTTCAGAGCAGAGGCTAGTCATGTTATTTACAGAAGGGTTGACTGAACCACTCAAAGGGTGGGTTAAGGCCTTTAATCCTCTCACATTTCAAGAAGCCATGAAGAAAAGCCGCAGTATGGAACTTGCAGCGCCAACAAACAGGGTGGTTCAAAGGGCTCTTCATCATACAAAGATAATAAAGAGGGATTCAACAAAGATAAAGAGAAGGATGATGACACGAAAGGCAAGTTAGCTACACCCTTGGATAAGGAGACGCTTAATGACCTGCGTAAGAAAAAGTTATGTTTCTATTGCAAGGGTCCATATGAGTTTGGACATGACTGTCCTATGAGGCCTAAGGGAAAGGCCAACAGGGTGATGTGGGCTTATTACGAGGGCTCAGATTCAGACAACTTAGAGTACCATGATCCTGATGATGCAGAGCAGGAACAAGAGGTAGATAATGCTGAACAAATAGAGGAACCAAAGTTACATTTACTAGAGGCACGTCTATCTAGTATTCAGAGAGAGGGATCTTTCAGACTTGAGGTGTCTTGGCAGGACAAAAGGTTATTACACTCTTGGATACTGGTGCCACGCACAACTTTATTAATGCACGCGTCGTGGAGAGGTGTGGGCTCACTACTGAGGAGTTTGAGGGACTAAAAGTTAAGGTGGCTGATGGATATACTCTTCGATGTGACAGGATGGTACGTGATCTACCTCTACCCCTGAACAACTATGAGTTCAAGGCAGATGATCATGTGGTCAACATGGGTGACATGGACATAGTGCTTGGGATGGAGTGGCTACATTCGTTGGAGGAGATTACCCTGAGACTTAAGGATATGGATATACGGTTCGAGGTAGATGGCAGAACACATGTGCTGAAGGCTATTCGTAATAGTGATATTAGGACTATTACACTTAAGAGGATGGAGAGGCTAGCCAGGCATAATGATATAGAGTGGGCAGCTATTTGTACCTTGATGCCTACACATGAGGAGCAACACTTGAGAATTAGATATGAGAAGGCATACATCAAGATTCCACCAGGCAGACCGCCAGATAGAGGCATTGAGCATATTATTGAACTAGAGGAAGGCGCTAAGCCTGTCATGATCACACCATACTGACACCCAAAGCGACTAAAGGATAAGATCGAGAGGACCATTAAGGAGTTGCTAGCCATGGGGCACATCCGACCAAATAGCAGAGTGCATAATGTATTCCATGTATCACGCCTCAAGAAGGCGTTGGGTCAGAGTGAGGCCATTCTGCAGCATTCGGCATTGAGATTGCTTGAGGCCAAGTAATTTTAGGAGGGGCGGACTGTCATGTCCCCTCTCTAGTACGACATAACACTTTACGTAGATTTGCCTATTCCAGAATCTCGTAGGCAGATGGTGGTGATGAGAGAGTCATTTTTGCGTTTATTTGGTGATTAGATGGCTCATTGTGCTCTTGGAGACATATTTTATTATTACTTTTTATATGGGGCCAAAATGTTATATTTTTAAATTAAGGTGCACTTTTATTTCATAAAGTTACTTTTTATTTAAAAAGTGCAATAAAATTTTATAAGATGTATTATGGATACTTCTAGAAGAAGTTTCCAAAAAGTGCATAAATAGACCCCATGGTTCTCTCATTTGGCATCCAAGTCTATTTTCTCATTCGAGTCTTCTTGAGCATTTGTGGGGCGTGATAGTCTGCAAATCTTCAACATAATCCTTGAGAACGATACCTCTCAAGAGATTGCATAACTGAGGAAGTGGAAGATCTTCTGAAGGGTTGCACATTGGAAGTGGTATTCAACCATTTCATGTTGAGCTTCTTTGAGTATTCAGGCTGAGTTCGAGAGTTAAACAATTTTGGAGTTCTTTGGTGAGGCGACTGCATCAGTGTCCAATTGGAGGGCTTACCAAATTATATATGTATTTTATATAGTCTGTACAGGTACGGCCTGTACCTGCAGTAAAGTACGACAGGGTTTTGGCGTTGCCAGCATACTGTGATTTCCAGCAGAATTTATATTATTGTTCAAAACTCATGCTTGGTTGGGAGATTAAAATTTATATGGTGAGAAGTGTTTACCCCAGCGTAGGCGTCCATGTTCAGGACATGATCGGCACTTGCTAATGGAGACAAGAAATTAATGCCATAATCGTACCAGTCCGTACAATACGGCCTGTACTCGCAGCAGTGTACGGATAGCAGTCTGGGCGCAACAAACAGACCAGGTTTTTTGTCTTCAACGAATTTATATGAGGTTCTATTTACATCTGCATATCTTTGAATAAAGATTCAAGAATTTGTGCCAAATCCGTTGTATGCTGTTCATGATAGGAAAAGATATTATTCTGTCCATGTTTTGAAATTTGAAAGTCGCCATCTATTGTAAAAGGAACTATATTTCCATGAATAAGTATATTGGTACTAAATCTTTTGAATTATTGAGCTGAGTAGATTTGTTTCATATTCAGTTTACACTTACAGCGGTGTAGTTTAATTGTTTGCCAACTGTTTGACAAAAATCCATAACGCAATATTAGTATTTTTTTGTAATCCTACCAACTGTTTGACAAAATTCCATAGTGCAAGATCAGTGTTTTGATGATCCTACTAGTGAGGGTCATTACACACTGCCCATCAGTGTCTCAAATTCCCGCATTCTAGAATGGAAGTAACAATTCTTGGTGATCAACAACCTTTCCAATATTGTCAAGCCTTGGAGGGAGTCTATCAAGACACCATCTATTGACCAAGTACTGAGAGTGCACCCAAAACTCCCCATACAGGTTCCATGAAGTGATGAAGTAGGACTCCGATATGCAGGTGTCAAACAACATCCTTATATAGACCTAGGCTCCACTTTATTGCAATGTATATCAGGGATGCACCTCGAGAGCTTGTACAACCTAGATTAAGACTTTTGGCTATAAACAACTTCAAGTGTAGGATAAATAATTCCAAATAAGTTTTTAGGACGTATTTGGACGTGCTTGCATGGCCCTTGCGGTACCTTGGGCATATCCAGTGGCCAAAATGGGGTTTTTAATTTGTCTTTTCAATTTCACCTCATGAAAAGTCAAATATGGACTTCAATAACAATTAAGAACAAAATAAAGTATAAGGGCAACCCTAAAAGCAACTTTCACACTCATTTAATCAAAAGAAAACAACACTTACCTTTCATTGCAGTTTTATCTGTCATTGCACATCTGTGCTCTCACATTCATTTTTTCAATTGCTTAGGACAAAAACTCCTTTTTGCTAATCTTACACTAGTACAACTACACATTTGGCGTCAAGGAGTTTAAGGAGCTTGTAGTGAAGAGGATTGTTGATTTAAAAATAAGTTTTCAGTTTTGCGGTCTTTTTTTGAAGTTACAAACTTAAAAATGTTTGCAACTATTTTTAACTATTTTTTGTCATTTTTTTAAACATTTTTCAACAAATGCCAAATACTTTAAATTATAATAACAATGTTATTATATTTTAACTACGGGCTATAGGGATTTCTTAGAATGTTTCGCTCTACAAGTGCTAGTTTGGTGGGCCAAGGGACAACCTTCAAAATGATTTGCGAGCGCCCTGTATGGAGTATGTGACGATGTTAGAACACCCATTTGCTGAAAGTGTAAATGTACATACAAGAGCTTGTATAGTTGGTTGGAAGCCCATTTGTGTGTGATTCCTAGTTTTGGAATCAAGTTTGTGGTGGGCCAAACATAAATGGAATGCTAGGGAACGGCTTGCCACATGCAAAGATCCTTGCATACATCAAAGAGCGAGAAGAAGCAAATGCCTTTGTTGCCCTAATAACGAAGCATTCTTTGGGAAAGAAAGGATCTACATCTATTGAGCTAGCTGTTTTTCCATCTCATGCTAATGTCATGACCCCAACGCACCCATTTCTTTCCACATCTGTTGTGGTCGTAGAGGAAGAGGATTCACCTCTTAGTCACAAGAAAACAAAAGATGCTAGTCCATTGGAAAGGGCATTCCAGAGCGAATTCAAGGACAATGGAGCAAAAATTGCACATCATGTTTTTGCATGTGCGCTGCCATTTAATGTTGTTAGATCACCATACTGGCAAGATATGGTGAGAGTTATAAATGAAGCCCCTAAAGGGTTCACGACCCAAGGTATGAAAATGTATGCACCACCTTATTGGCGAAAGAAAGAAAACATATTGAAGATGCATTGAAGTCCACTAGGAATTCGTGGATCGAAACATGGGTGTCCATCGTTTCTGATGAATGAAAAGATACGGTAGATAGACCTTTGATTAATGAGGTCGCAGTTTGCCCTAAAGGAGTAATGTTTTTGAGGGTCATTGATTGTGAATAACAAGTGAAGGATGTATGATTCATTGTTGACATTTTGATAGTGTCTATTGAGGCAGTGGGGCCTCAAAACATTGTCCAAGTTATAACGAACAACGCAAAAAATTGCAAAGCTATGGGCATGTTGGTTGAGGTAAGGCATGGGCACATATCTTGGACACCTTATGCCATTCATTTCCTCAACCTTATGTTGTAAAAATTGAACACCAAATTTAATTGGATCAAAGAAGTCCTATGAGGAGGCAAGCAAGATCCAGATGTTGATAAACAACCATTGCATGTCGCAAGGCATCTTCAAGGCCTTCTCGAAGTTGCAATGTTTGAAGGTAATTTTATTTAAATCATTCATGAATCATGTATAATTTTAATTTAATTTTGTAAGTTTGTAATTTGTAGGATTTTTATTTTTGAACATTTTTTTAATTTTATTTGTTTTAATTTCGTATTAGCCCATCATGAGTATGTTGAGATTTGTGGATATGGATCATCCATGTTTGGGTGAGGTTTATGATGGAATCAATTGAATGATTGAGAAGATTAAGTCCATCATAAATGTCAAAGAGTAAGATCCTCTAAAGCGGTTTTTCAAGGAAGTGCAGTCTTATCTCATTGAAAGGTGGAACAAAATAACCAACCCATTGCATCTTTTTGTTTTTGCCTTGACTCCCAAATACTATAGTGCAAAGATCTTCCCTTTGCCCAGGAGGGTCACACCATATAGGGATATTGAGGTTAGTGAAGGATATAAGAAGACATTCTCAGAAGTAGAAGTCACAATTACGGAAGAGATTGGGCATTACATAACATCCATGAGTCACTCCCTTGGTGCTCTTTGTGACAAGTACAATAAAGACGCTCATATGTGGTGGTACCTCCCTGGGCATGCATCCACCCATCTCCGGCCACATGTAATAAAAATTCGATCACAAGGAAGATTTCAATTTTTTACAACTTTCTACCCTTCTTTTCGACATTTTGTTTTAACTTTTAACTTGTATAAATTTAATTGACTTCGCGGCTTGCCTCATAGGTGGCAAGTTCCTCAGTTAAGTGGAAATGAGGTACCTACAACTTTATTCATTTAGTTAAGCACAACAAGTTGGTAGCGAAAAAAGCAGAGGATTTGGTCTATTTTCATTTGAACTTGTGTCTTCTTACAAACAAACAAGATGATTACAAGGAGGGGCCCCAAAGTGTTGGGATGTGGACCCACAGACTACTGACTTAGATGTTTCCATTGCCTATCTTTCATTTGTCGACACGGAACTAGATGGTGCTTCACATGCCCTGCATAGTGGAGCTAGTGGGAGTGGCTTTGCTACTGCTTGTGGTTCTAATGAACCACATGATGATGCTTCCTGAAGACGAATATCAATATAATAAATAATGAATATACTGATTTGTCTTTATTTTTATCCATACATTGTAACATTTACAATATGGACTTGTTCTAACTTTTAAGACTAATTTAAGTTCCACCATTGAATATTATTATATTTGGCATTGAACTTTTAGTATGTTTTGTTGCTATTTAACTTATTTTGTTTCCTGTATGCATATTGTGTGATTAATTTTGCTTATATGGCTACACACACACACACACACACACACACACACACACACACATGTAATGTATCTAGGCCCCCCAAAATTGCCGTATCCATGTATCCGATTACCGTATCCATATCGGCTGTTTAGATTAAAACCTAATTTTCGTTGAGGGTACTTTTATCCTAGCACTTTCTATTGCAATTAGGTGTATTCTCGAGTCCCATTAACCTACTTTTTGGCATTTGTGGGCATTAATATAATTTCTTTCGTTCTACTTTCTCGAACATTTTCTCCCAACCCAAACATATCATGATCTAGCAAAAACCATGTATTTTACCATATATGCAACTTTTTGCAAAACAGGTCGCATGCTATGTATGACTTTACATATGTCCAAAGGACTCAAAATCAAGGTATTACAATTCCAAGTAAATTGGCTGGAGGTCGTAACAGATTTGAAACACTTCTATTTGAAATGGGATGCATTTCTTCAGTAATGTCTAATTTGTGAAACAAGGGGTTGCCCTATTCACAGTGGATACTTTTCTATCAAACTTTTCCCTCGTCTAGTACTGATTTTGTTGTACTGCACTTGTTTGAACCCCATCTATTAGTTAGATTGCAACTCTTATCATTTTTTGTGAACCTTACACAGTGTATTAGAAAGTTAGAAATGATGCTATTTGACTATTCATAAAGCATTACTGGTTATGTTGCCTTGAATTGAAACATGGTGCACATTTCATCTGCACCAACTAAAATACATGTTCAATCAGTACTCTCAGATGGAAGAGTGCTAGGGTACTTTTGATAAATCAGGTGAGTGAATTGTTTCAGAGCTCGAGCTTTCATGCCTGCCAAGGAAAAGTCAGAATCAAAGTCAATTTAGTTCTTAAATTATTGTTAATCTTCAAATACGCCATGTCTCTGCAGGCTTCAAATGGCTATTGATGTAATTGCCATACTTGGTAGATTTAGACTTCTGCCAGCTACTTGTCCGGAACATAGAGTTCCCAGGTTTGTTATAACAAACTTCATATGCTACACACATATATTTGAGCTCTAATACAGCTAGAATATGGTGGTGACATTTCAATGTCATTTGAGACCTCATCCCATTTGAACAAAATCGCCATATATTGCTTGTTATCCCTGTAAAACAAATCTTAAGATTGGTTTGCAGTAATATTTTACAGGAATGTATATAACTAGGCAAATATGTGATCCAGCAGGCCTGGCTTAGTCGTAAAGACAGGGCAATGTTACTAAAATGGCCAGAGTTTGAGCCCTGCCGGGGATAGCTTCCCTGCTTTCAGATGGTCCCAGTGTTAATTGGGGTCGTAAATGGTTGGAGCTGGGTGGAAGCCCTGGGTGATTTTGAAAATGTAGATGGCCCTCCGTCCATGGCAGTGTATGTCAAATAGGGATCGGAACTCGATGGTGCTCTAGTGACTCTCTTCCTAGGAAAATGGAACTCCAAAGACTTGTCATAGTGACACTGAAGAGCATTAGGGGAGGATTATCTGGGGATTATTTACCTCCTAGAGAAAAACTTGGCAAAGATGAACTACTCAACTTATTCTGGCATTGTTCTGTATTAACTCTTAATCAAAATGAATAGCTACTAATTCCTCATTTAACACAAACCGAGACGTTAAATCTGGTACTAAAAGGAACAACTATGCAGAACACAGTGGCCCTGTACTAATTCCTCCCAAACAAGTAGGATGAAAATGGTGATCACTCTGCATGAACTTGCATATTTGTCTACCTGCAATATCAATAGGAAACTATCAATGCACATGAATAAACCGAGACATTTATTCTTTTAATATGAATCAAGGCAACATGCACACAAACAATCCAGCCAAAATCACGAAGTAGTACTTTACCTGCAATATCAGTAGGACACTATCCATCATAGTTTTTACTTGTGAATAAGGTTCATCTCTTCAGCACCATTTGAAAAATTACGTATACATACCAAGCTCACATATCTGCCTTGTAAATTCTATCCACCAAGGTTCTATATGTAATAGTACCTAAACTTTGTTATTTCTCTAACACCTCCTCAAGAAACCCTAATATTTGCAACTTCCGATTCTTGCAAGCAGTATTCATTTCTGTCCTGTATGCCAAAATATAAGGACAGTATCCTCTCTGCAACATCTTTTTGGGCAGTCCCTTGACATCATCCAACATACCATGCTTGCATAGGCCATTCAATAAAGCATTGTATGTCACTGTACTAGGCTTATAGCCATTGCCCAAAATCTCACTAAAGAGTCTATTAGCTTCCAAAGCCATGCCTGAATTACACATACAGCTTATCAGGTGAGCATATGCCATAAAAGGTGGCTCTGGCCTTTCTCTGAAATCTCCTTCAAGAGAAACTTTGCCTCATACAGGATGCCTTGTTCGCAAATTTTGCAAATTAAATCATCATAACATATTGATCATGTCCATAACCACCAGCTCGAATTTTCATGAGCAGATTCCTAGTTTCATGATACATACTTCTCATACATTGACCATTCACTAGGGCAACAAATGCAGGGGATTCATGATAATAAATCCTCTCTGGCACCATCTTGTGCAATAACTCTATCATTGCATCCCAAAACCCTTCTTTACAAAAGCAATTGATCAGAACCAAGGGGGCATTGGCATCAGGACAATTACCCGTCTAACAAGCTACACAGAAAACCCCTAGCATCTTTCAGCTTGCACAACCGAACTGTCATTATAGAGTATGTGATAAAATCCATTCCCCTTCTCCAACATTTGATCTAAAATCCTCCGAACTTCTTCTGAATTTCCTTTCCTTCAGAGTTCATCTGCCAAGATGTTACATGTAATGGGATGCAAAGAATGGCTTTTAACAACATACCATGCATCAAGTCCAGGATTCTATGACACATGCCCTCATCACAAATAAAATCTAGATCATTATCAGACATAATTTCATCTGAGCCATAGCCTTTTCCAGCTTTCTGTGCAGAACATCTGCAGCCTGCTCTGTCCTGAAGTTGTTACAAAGACCCACAACCAAGTAATTAATGGCGATCATATCATCAATCTGACCCTTATCCAGCATCATCTAGAACACAAGCATTGCAACGTCAGACTTTTTTACCTTGCACAGACTATCCATGAAACTACTGAGGGTGATGATGGTATTGGGATTATATCCCTTATCCATTAAGCATTGTATAAGGGCAGTGGCTTCTTCAGGCTTTCCCCAAATGTACTGTAAATAATGTTTTTTTTATGGTATGCCAGAAGGCCTCTTTACTGAGTGTGACACTCTCCCTCTCCTTTTCTCTTGCCCTCATTGGAGATCATTTGCTTCAAGTCATTGGATGCAGATCTCAGATTGAACAGGACTGATTTAACAGTTCAACATTATCATGCTCCCTCCATGCCGAAAAACCTGTAAGAACTCTCTCGATCGCGGTGAAATACCCATCAAAAGCTTTGTCAACCCTCTGCTTGAGGCATAAGTTTAGGAGGAATTTGGAATGCAGGAAACATTTACGTGAATTTCATTTCATTTTACTTATTTATTTTAGGTGATATTTATCATTTTTAACATTATATAACCTAAGTCTAGGTGAAATATTAAAAGTTTGCCCTCTTTAGAAAGTTATCCATAAGTGTGTTCACTTTTAATTCTGACCTTAAATTTGGCATCTATTTGACTGTCACTTAGAAGTTTTTCCTTTTTCCTTGGAGATGCCAATTTAAAAATCGTAATATCTTGGCAATATGGTGGAGTTTGGATCCCCGCTTTTTTTATACAGTAATATTTTCTCGAGCGCGATCCATTGGTCTAGTTAGAATGACACGATCTGTCACCAGTCAGTGGGAAATTTTCGAAGAAGGTAATGAAGTTATTAATCGTTGTAATATATGAAAAATCCAAAATAAGGGCCTTGAATTTAAAATAAATGTATTGATATGTCTCAGTGTTTCCCAGATAGATGTATTTAAGTTATCTATAGTAGTTCTAAACACGCAAAGAGTCCCATAAAGGTGGATTTTAAGCTTTGACTTGCATTAGCAAGTTCTATTTACTAACCATAAGAAACTATTGAATACATGATCAGATTTGGCAGCATGCTCATAAGACTAATCAAAATGCATTAATGAGCAGTTAACAATGATTATGCATTGGTCTGCTAGCATAATTTCGGGAAGGGATGGTTTTTCTCAGTTAAAGTCTGACATGTCATTTCATCTCCTAGTCCATTAGTTGTACCTTATACAGTTTCAAGGACTATGGTTTGTTATGAAAGTTCTGAAGCACCTTAATTACCTATGTTTGAAAGCCTTCCCGCCACAAGAAAATATGTACCACCTAATGTTTTCTACAAACAAGCTTTATGTGGCCATTTGAAAATGCTCCGAGTCTTATATATTGTCAAACTCAAGTTCCATGTTTAGTTTCTCAAAAAATGGTAAAACGTATGATATGATTTATTGGTCTGCCAAAGTGGTTGATTCTCATCATGTTATGTGAGTGCTTACATATTTTGAAAGTATATCTTATTTTTCTTCAGGCTCTAAATCAAATCTATCAAAATATATTTGTATTCTCATTCTACTCTTGTAACTTATGAAATGTTTTTGAAACTTCTTAGCATAATCTTTTGGCTATAGATTTATTTTTGTTGGCGGTTCTTTCTTGGTATCTTCTTTTCTTTCTATGTGTTGCTGATTTTATTTCTTCTCATGTATTATTTTGTAAATAGAACATATTGTAGTACCTTTTTAAATTTATTTCCTCTTCTGCAAGATTCTGCATATGGGGACGACATTTGCTAATCATTATGATTGGATGTTGTACTGTACAGATTCCTGTTAGCTTTCAGTATAGGAGATCAGGAGATGAGCGCGAGTCCCATTGAGGTAGCCATCGAGGTAGCAGAGGACGAGGACGCAACATGAATGATGACCTTTCAACAACTAATGTGGCTAATATTGAAATGCACAATCTAGAGAATGCTATTCACAATTCTATTTTAATTGCATCTGCTGAGAATGTAGCTGTTTCTGTGAACCCTGACCCAACACCTCCATTGCCTTCCTCTGAGGCGATAGCAACCTCTTCCACAAGTACATTGGAAAATGTACCTCCTAGGTATCTTATAACAGTGACTCAAAGAGCAGTTAATTCTTCTCTTAAGGAATCTGCTTTCCCTCCCCTTCCAGGGGTATCAGAAAATGCAAATGGAAAATCTAAGGCATCGAAAATGAAGGTTCTCAGTAAAGTGTCTAGATGTAATGGTTCTTCATCTGATGAGCAAGCTGATCGGCATCAAGGGATGCCTCCTCTACCTGAAAAGCTGAACTTATCCTCTGGTGAAAAATGGTCGTGCAATGCATGCACTCTACTGAACAGTCAACATCGCATACTTTGCCTTGTCTGTGGTGCAGAGAGGCCTGATAACAGGATTAGTCTAGCTGATTTTTCAATTAGTGAGAGCAGTCAAAACTCATCTGGTGGTAGTGTGTGGGGAAATGGTGGTGGGCAAAGATTTCCATCAGTGGTCCAAAGAAGTCCTGTTGGTGACTCAACTTACAATTCAAAAAGGTGATGTTCCTTGGAGAACCAAAGAATATCACTTATCGCCAATAAGTTGAGGATTCGGTTCCACTCTAATATTCTACTGGGAGATTATTTTTGTGAATTTGATTTCTAGATGCGATCATGCCAATCGTTCAATTGTAAAACAATTACCATGCTAAAAAAATTGGTATTTTTGTAATATTATGTGACAATAACTGAGATGGTACGAGCAAAAAGTCAGCTTAATTGTATCATTTGGTTTTGTGGGATTTTCCAGAACTTTCTGGGATTCCATTACTCTGTTCTGTTTATCAGCAGGAGATTGTGTTTGGCAATGGTATGTTTTATTGCCACTTAAAGCCTAGCAAATGGCAATTACATGTTTTAGTATTTAGCTCTCTAGCAGAACCAATGCATTTACAATGGCAATTAATTGTTTGATTCATGGCAAGTGTGTGAAAATTTCATGTAAATTTGTTAAGATGTATATACTGTCGATGGACAGAAGCCGGATGCATGAATATTTTTACCGAAAATGTATGTTTTTGAGTAATTGCTCCACAATTCAAGCAGTTTTAGTACCTGCTGCGCAAGTAATATGGCAATCACCATCACCTATTAATTTTTTTGAAGAAATGTGCAGGCAAAATAATTTTCCATATCCTAAATTTTTAACATTATTATTTATTATATATACTATTTTAAAAAATGAAAAAATATTCCTCTTAAATTTGACAAATATCGCCTTTCTATTGTGCTCTGATAGCATTCATATCCTGTTCCAAAGCTCTTAATTTCTTGCACTGAAGAAGAATGCTGGGTAAGGTAATCTGTCTTTCCATTTAGTGCTTTCACAACTTTAAAAACAGTACATAATTTTTCCTTTGTCACATAATCCTGCAGATGGCTTTGAGATTGGGCCATAAAAGCTTGCTCGTTTAGTTAGAGATCGTGACCTTGATAGCCTACAGCAGGTGGGAGGGGTTAGTAAGAAAGTGATGCTGATGTTTTTTTAACTAAGCTATTGGTTTCCTTGTTTGTTGTTTTACTAATCTATTGATTTCTTTGTTTGTTTGTTTCTTTGTTGTTTTAAGGTTTGAACATTCTTTAACATTGTTTAACATTGTATGAAGCTCTTGGTTTTGCATTTATCTTTAACATTATTTAACAACTGTTGATGCAAATTTTGAACTTGAGTTTGGAGGTGCGGAACGTGTAATTAAAATAACGTCAGCAAACAGAATTTTTTTGAGATTTGACAGAGGGGGAGTTTGGCTGTCAATATCCGGGTCTCCGGACACTGTTGTTTGTGACGTGTAATCCAGCACTCACGATGCCCCCATTTTTTATTTTTCCCACCGACGACCTGCCTGATGACTTTTATTGGAGAGACAAGGGGGCTGTCATGGAGGTCAAGAACCATGTGAGTAATAATTGCTGTGTCTTTTAAACAAAGTGCAACTTTTTTATTTTTTTTGACAGCTTTGGGAGCGTCAACATGACAGGACTCGTGTGGGTCATGCTGGGCATTTAGCATGATGGGGACGCTGGAATGGACAATTTTTTTGAAGACAGGCAAGTTAGTGAGCCTTAGTAACAGAAATTGGTTGACTGTGATCACGAGGTTAGTTCATATGGATTTTTCTATTTTTATTTTTTTAAGTGTAATAATGGCTTGTTAGCATTTGTGGGTGATCTATTCTAACTGTCATGGTTTCTTTTGTTTCCTTTTTAGTGTATTCGTAGCTTGTTAGGGTTTTTCGGTAATATATCCTATAATTGACATGGTTCTTTTGTTTTCTTTTTAGTGTAGTCATGGCTTGTAGTTAATATATCCTAACTGTGTCGGTAAATAGTTTTAATAGCCCCGTTCTTTTTAACGTATGGCTTTTTTTTATACTTTTAAATCTTACTGACAGCAGAGATATTCTTTAGAAGGGCTGTCTTTTGGCCACTAAGGACCTTTGTAATCAAATGCTGTAGCTTTGCTGGGCACCTGGGGCATGGTTTGGAACAGGATACACCTTCCAAGGATGAGTATACTATGGTCATGTTGTGGATATGGCCTAGGGTTTGTCTTTATCTGAGCAACTTAAGGAAAGGTTGATTGACATGGGCTTGTGTTGACAGTTTTTTAATGATCTTGATCAGTTTTTGTTCTTTTTTAATAGATTAATTGGTGGATACGACCACCCACAAGGCGCCACGTCTATTGGGGATCCTACAACAGGAGATCGAACCTGTGACCAAGGGAAGACTAACTGTGAGGATGAAAAGGGCAATGACTGATCAGTTAGGACCCTACCAGTGACCTACCAGTCCCTCAGGATTGTTGTTTCTAAAGTTAAACTTTGTTTATCTGGAGGGCTTGTCTGTGTTTTGATTGATCACTGGTACGAGCCACAAAAATGTTGAGACTACATAATAAATCTGGCAGCCAAAATTACCAATTAAAAAAAAGGTAAGCTTTGTATGGGATCATAGGGTATAATATAATACAAGCAATAGCACCCTCCACGAGACCTTTGCCTCAGAAAAGGCCATATCCCAGCATTTGAAGAAGAGATGTTTCACTTTAACCTTCACAGAAAAAGCAAGAGATCCCTGCCTGAATTGGATTTGATGTATCATGCCATGACTGGCGTTGCCTTCAATTCCATGCATATTGCCTGCAAAAACATTTGTTTTGCAAAATTTTGGCTAAAAGCAAACTGAGAATATGACATAACATGTCATAGGACTACCTTGTCCTACCCAATCAAGAAAGTAAAGCATGCTCAATTGCTACCTGGAAGGAAAATCTACATATTTTTGTGAATATAAAGGAACTCATCTGAAAGTCATGTAGCCAAATCATCTGGAAACCCATGAGATTCTGACCCACAAAATACGTTCTTTCAATCTCGTTTTCCAAAAGGAAGCAGAGTGGGTTCTTAGCAGTGTACAAAATTATTGAAACAGATGCTGGTAAATCCACAAGTTGGATGATAAGCCTATTCCCATCCAGGTGATTAATAATGAGGTGTGTACAAAAAGGTAATCAATAGTGAGGTGTCATATGTTTCTGCTGTCTATCTTTATGCTCATATAGCCATAATTGTTTTGTGTGTCGCATTAACTTTTGTTAAAGTATGGTATTGTATGGTTTGTTACTCTGCTTTCTTTTGGTGTGTATGCTTTGGTATTGGGCAACCGCTGCAGGAAAGTAAGTTTGTTATAACAGAGAGACTTATCCTGCAGACTAGTAGCATGTTGCTTGTGAGATGCCTTTTGTTTTCTTTGGGGTAAGGGAATCATTCTGATGAAAAATATATATAGAATTTGAATTAAAGTTGCTGTCTTAAGGTAATTGTTTGTTAAGGAAAGGTAATATATATCCACCAGTTTGTGGTTTTTGGTTTTTTGCAGGACTGTTGTCAATGCAGGACTTGGTTATGTTATTGGCACGTATGAAGCGTTGAGTTGCATTGCAGAAGGAAATAATTCGTACTACAGAATAGGTGCCACAAAGTCTTTGGTAGGACTCTTAACGTAACCAAGTTTGGCAATTATAAATATCAAATAGCTTATGGGAACAAGTCGAAAGTGTTCATGTTTGTATAGATAATTTGTAAGTACTCCATAGATCAAGAGATCTTGTCCTTCCAGTGAATTTGAAAGATTGCAGAATATTCTGGTTATCTTAACAAAATGTTATACTCTCTATAGCGAGAATTTACATCCCAAGTTATCTCTATTTATTACAAAATTAATGTCAACACAGAGACAAATAAATTTTCTATAAAATTTCGGACAGAGTTCTATGTAAATGCAGCTACAGATTAACTTTCTTTGTAATGACTTTCAATCATAATTCCTCTTTGTTATACCTTCGTGTGCTGCTTTTTTTAAATGGTCTGGGCGCATAGCATAAAATACATGCACACCGTCGTGGGTTTTGACCAAGCCATGCTTAGAAAAAAACCTACTAAAAAGGATATGTATGTGTCAAATTTACCTGATCATAATTGCATTTGAATCTGTGTATATGAGCCACACAACATTACATAGTCAGTAACCTCCTATACTCGGTAGCCTTGCAATAGCATTAAAAAAACTAGTGTGAGGTGGCCCTTAACTAGTAAGTTTGTAGCTACATCATTCAATGTTCTTCAACAATATAATCACCAGTCTTGTTCTCTGCAGTCGTAGTCCTCATAGTGGTCCTCATTATGAATGCGATTTTACCATAGCTTTAATGATAGTGGTGGTGCTACTCATGGTGGATGTAGAAATACTTGGTTTTTTAAATGTCCTTGGTGCCAACTTAAAACTGTAAATTTAATCCGTTATTTGTCAAGGTGTACTCTGTGGCTAAAATTGTCCTGCTATTTTATATTTCATTCTTTAAAAATTTGAAATCACTCTTTGTGATATACATGCATTAGTATTCAGATTGTATTTTTTGTGATAAATGTTTGCACAAATTTCGTCTCTCTCCCTCAGCTAGAAATAACATGTGATGTGTCTTTTGGATGGAAGCTTTGTCCCTGGTTAATCTTTGGTATTGTGGTAAATTACTTATATGACATGAACAGCTTTTCTATAAACTTCCTAGAAAACAAATTCTGACTCGGGATGATGTTAATAATCATGCTTTAGTTCATTTTAAAAGTTTTCAAATTGAAACCAACAAATGCTAGATAAATGCCTCTTATGAAGCTTAAAAAGCCTATTGTTTCCAACAGATCGACATGTCATGAGAATTTACTTATTTGGCTCGCTGCTATCTGGTCATAATAGATTGAACAAAGAATGAATGGGTGGGAAGAGCACTACAATGGACATTTGAACCATTGCTGCATGGCTTATTAGATTCCTGCGCAGGGTCATGTCATAATGTCAGCCACCGAAAGTAGCATAAGGCCCATCAACAAGGCCACCGGATGGATCTCGTGGCATGATCATAAAGCGCCTGCGGTCCCAACCAAAAGCTAAGGTCGGTTATAATCTAAAATTATAAATAGTATTTGCATGTGAATATAAAAATTAGAATTTAGAAATTTACCACAAAGGATTTATGAAAGAATTCAAAATTGTTTTTAATCCAAAAAAAGATATTTAAAATTATTACTGGAATTTTGGAAACTGGATGGTGCCATTCCTATTTTAAAAAATAATTATTAAAATTTGGAAGCCACTAGTAGTAATTTCACCCACCAATCAGTGATTTGAAATTTTTTTTGGGGTGCATTGTTTTCATGGACCGACTTAGAAATATTGTAATGGTTTTGGTAGCTAGTGTTATATGCGAGGGCCTTTTTTAAAGAATGTTTTGGAAAAAATAATGGTTTAATGTTTCATAGTTGGAAATCCTCTCTTCTAGGTTCCTCACATATCAATTGAGTTATAGACGGGGCTAGTATTTATAGAGAATAGAAAAAAATCATAGAAATAGGCAGTTTTTGTTTTTCTATTCCAGAATCAATAAATCTAGCCAGTCAACTTACCATTCTCCTCTAAAGGGATTTTAAAATAAAGCTCAAGATGAAATGGTGGAGCATTGCAATCTGCCAAATTTATTACAAAGACGAAACAATGTTTTCCCCTGTTCTGTAAGTAATACATTACCACAAGCTTTCGATTATGGTTCTGATGCTTCACTTAAGGTGCAGAAGAGCCAAAGATGAATCATCAGAGTCAAATAATACAGCTTACTATTTCATTTTGAATTTACCCATCCATTCCTATCGTAGGATAAAAATATCAACATTGAAAGTGTATGGGGTTATCCTTTATCCATCTAAGCCGTCATTCTCCTCATCCAAATCTTCATCGGAGCCACTTTTCAAAAACGAGTCCAGAGATTTGTGAAGGATGCTGAACGACTTGCCATCCTTCACACCATAGAAATGTACATAAACATTTACGAACTAAATAATTAGCTTTTGGAAAGGGAAATGCAGGCATCTTGCTTCAAACATACATACCCTAACCTTTCTAGATTTGAATTTGTAATCTCCTTTTCAAATTATAAGTTTGTCAACATTTAATCAACTCAAAAATTAAAAAAATATGGATGCAGCAGTCACACTAAGGAAGCCACCTAAGGAACCCCAAGCAGCTAACAAAGAGACGAGAAATCGTGGTCGAAAAAGAAGTCCCAACAAGCTTCCATCAAGACCAATGATGGAAGCCAACTAAGGAACCCCAAGCAGCTAACAAAGAGACATTAGAAGTTGTCCTTGTTGAGCAGAAATAAAAACTCCTCTCTGAATTTTGTCAACCACCAAAGAGGAGGAAGGCCAAAGCCTTCCCTGTTAGGATTATCCAGAGCCCAATTCACCAAAGCATCCACAGTTTTATTGTACTGCCTTAGAATATGCATAAAATCAACTTTTTAAAATTTGGTTTGAAGATATTGAATCTAATGAAGAATTCTTGTAATTCTCCAATCCTTAGAGGTGTAGACATCAGGGGCGATTACAATTGGATCCAAAACATGTAGTCTGCGAAAAACTGAATATCTTTCCATCCCACTTTCCACACATACAACAGACCTTCAACAATGGCAAGTCCTTTAGTGCAATTATTAGTGGTAGTACCCATAAATTTAGAGAAGAAAAAGGCGATGGAGTCGTCCAGCGCCCTACCATAGCCTCCAAAAATTTGTTGCATATCTAAAAATTTGTGCATTTATTTCTTTCCAAAGTAGGAGGTAAGCCCCAACCCAGATAATTTAATCAAAGAAAACATCAAATTGGAAAAGGCGAGTCCAATTTTGAAGAGGCTTCGTAAGCGATGAAAAAGCAGACCAAGGAATCTCCAAGAGTGCAGCTAATTGCTACCACAACAGAGACAAAAAGGGGCAACGGATGAAGTGATGAGAGATAAACTCCTCATGGTTCCAACACAACTCACATCTAAAAGGGACATTGTAACCTCTTTTCCGTAATTTCTCTCCCGTCAAGACTCTACAATAAAGAAGAACCCAAATAAAAAACTTGACTTTGGGCCAGAGGTTTTGATGCCACAGTTGAATAAAAATATTTTTGAGAGGCTGAGCATTGAAAGGCACTGGGAACCGTTAGCCCTCAGCGACCATATATTTCCCATTATGATGATTGCACCACACAAGGAGATCTTCATCGTTGGAGCAAGTAAGGCTTCTTTCTTTAAGAATAGAGATAATCTAATTTTTAATATGTTGAGATAGGTACCCCAGCCAATCATCTGGAGGAATCCATTGTCTTTCAGTTTCCCATTCATTGTTGGGGCATCTAGAGTAATTGGAGATTGTAACCCAATTATTTCGATGGAGTTGTTCCATAAGATCATGGAGACGAGGAAATTAGTCAATTTTGGGTGGGTGACCATCCCACTAATCATTCTAGAAATGGGTGCTTTCTCCATTGTTAGTGATCCAAAACAACTTATTTTTAATCAGAGTCTTGCCCATTTTCAGAACAACTAGAATAGGGGAGACTCGAGAGGGAAGAGAGAGAGTAACCAATTCAATTGAGACAAGATTGTTAGCATATTTAGCTCTTAACACTTTGGCCCATAGCTGGGTTGGCGAATAGAGAAGTCTCCAATAAATTTTGGCAGTAAGATCCTGACCCATTAGGAGTGCAGAGTGAAAGCCCATGCCTCCACCATGCTTTGGGAGGCAGAGTGTAGCCCATCTTACAAGTGACCACTTCTTATCCAGCTTGGGTCCCCTCCACAAAAACTTTTGGCAAATCTGATCAAGAGCTTTTAAAATGGCTTTGGGAATGTGCATGATTGAAGAGAAGTAGATTGGAATACTCTGCAACACACTTTTGATAAGAATAATTCTGCCCCCCATGGAAAACCATTTATGAGCCTAGTTAGAAAATTTAACTTTTAATCTATCCAAAATCCACCCCCAATCCAAAATTCTGCGCACCTCAATCGTAAGGCCAAGGTAGAGAACCGAGAGAGATGCTCTTTTGAAATGTAGCTTGTCCAATATCAAAGCCTCTTATCTAAGAGACGTATGAAAAAATAATATTTTGGATTTCTCCTCATTGATAACTTGCCCTATAGCTTTACTGAACATATGCAACTTCTTATTGAAATTCGAAGACTCACGAATCGAAGCTTTTACCAACAAAGAAGCATCATCCACAAACTGCAAGTGTGTTAGAGGTCTAACCCCATGAGCTATAGTGATGCCTTCAATAGTACTGTTATCTCTACCCTTAGACACGATTTTGCCCAGGTATTCAACAAGGATGATAAACAAATAGGGGGATAATGATCGTCTTCCTTGATGCCACAAGATGCCAAAAAAGGTTTGGTAGGAGATCCATTCACAAGCATAGAGAAGGAGACTGAAGTAATGCAACCTTGGATCCAAAGAACCCAATCCTATAAAAATCAAGAGAAAGGCCCAATCGATCCTGTCATAGGCTTTGGAAAGGTCCAATCTGATGAACATAGTGGGGTGGTTTTAAAGTTGCATAGAGTGAAGGGTTTCTTGAGCTAAAATAATTTCATCAAGAATCTACCTATGAGCAACATAACCAACCTGCTCTAGGGAGAGAATTTTGGGGAGAAGTGGTTTCAATCTGTTAGCCATGATTTTAGAAATTATTTTATACAAGACATTGCACAACGTAATACGCTGAAACCCCAAAATGTGTGAAACCTCTTGAGCTTTAGGAATCAAAGCGATGTAGGTTTTGTTGATCTGCTTGAGGATCACTTTAGCAACCCTAGCTTCTTCCACCACCTCTAGGAGGTCATGTTGAAGAACATCTCAGAATTCCTGATAGAATTCAATCAGAAACCCATCAAGGCTAGGGGTTCTCCCTCTACTCATGCTAAAGACAACCTTTTTTAATTCATCCATAGATATCTTTGGCAACAAAGAGCGATTATCCTCCATTGAAATGATAGAGGGAATGCCTTGAAGAATTTTCTATTGGGATTCCAAGTCTAAAGAAGCAACATAGAAAAGATGAGAATAAAAGTCGAGCACAATATTTGAAATACCTTGAGAGGAGAAGACTCGTGAACCATCTTCCATGTCTAAAGAAGATATATGATTGAAAGATCTTTGTTTAAGAAGGGTCTTGTGAAAGAAAGCTGAATTTTTGTCCCCCTCTTGAAGCCAAGAGATCCTAGATCGCTGCTTCCACATGATTTCCTCTCTTAAGTTCCATTCCTCCATTCGACTAATTAAGACCAACTCTTCTTTTTAAAGAACATTATTCAAGCCATTTAATCGAATACTTTCATTCATTCTTTCTAGCTTATCCACCGTTTCTTGTTTTTTAACTTTAATGTGCCCGAACTCTTCCCAATTTCATTTTTTTTAATTAGGCTTTGAGAAAATCGAGCCTCTTGGTAAAAGCATAGATATTGGTACCAAAATGCCATTGACCTTTCTCCCACCATTGATTAATTTTATTCTTGAAATTCACATGCCGCAGTGACATCAGCTGAAAGCGAAAGGGAGTTTTTGGAGTGTGAGACTCCAAGATTTCTAGTGCAATAGGCTAGTGGTCCGAACCAACATTGTTTAAAATTTTGGATTTGAGAATTTACTCATAAACAAGAAGTTCCTTCGAAAGAAGAAATCTATCCAATCTTTTAGAGATACCAACCTTGCTCGTTCTCCTGTTGGACTAGGTCATCAGTGCATTCTCAAGCTTAATATCAATGAGATTGAAAGAAGAAATAGAATCCAATAGAAGATGGGAGCTAGCTTCAAGTTTCCTATTACCGCCTGACTTTTCCTCCAAGGAAGAAATATCATTAAAATCACCCCCAATCAACGTCAAAGTATAGCGAAAGAGATGAATAAGGTAGTCCATTATCTTGTTTTTTTCTCCAAAGTAGGCAAAAAATAAACATTGACAAACAAAATTGATTGATTTGAGTGTCTAGTCTAAGCCAAGATGGCTAAAATGCCTTTCGCAGCAAAGGAGTTGGTTACCACAATATCCTTGGGATCCCATAAACAAGCAATACCTCCCAATGCTCCTTGAGCATCACTAGAAAGGAAAGAGGCAACATGCCATATTTTCTGAGCTAAGTAAATCATGCTATCACTAGTCATCTTATTTTCTTGGAGAAAGAGAATTTAAGGGTGATGAACTTTAACCATTCTACTAATTTCATTGTGCTTGGAAGGGGAGCCTTTAAGCCTCCTTATATTCCATGAGATGCACTTCATATTGAATTGTTTTTATACATTTGGGAATTCTCTTTCACCTTCCCCAAAGAAACCAATTTCTCGCCTTCCTTCTGATTATGAGATACAATGGTTTTCTTTCCCTCCTTTTTATCGGTGTTTATCTTCAATTTCTTGCTGGTTACTTGACTAATTCCCCTAGGCTATGACAAAGAGGGAGGTTCTAGATATTGTGAGTAGGGAACTAAAGCCTGCATAGGAGAGTTATCCATCTGAATTTCCGCATTCTAAATGAGAGGATCGATTTGTTCCAATTTGTGTTTTCTAATCAGGTGAGAATTTTTCAGTGGGCTAGTGTTATTCTCTTTGGCCATGGGTATAAAGGTATTATCCACAAATTGACCTTGAAGCTCAATTTGTGTGACTTGAGAGGTTCTATGGAACTGAGTTTCATGAATTTCTGTATCCATAGAGAGATTCACATATTCTGGAGGCTCCTCATCAACGAAAGTCGTAAATTTGTTATCAGAGGGAGAAGGCATGGAACAAGCATTCTTGGATTTGAAAGAGTGTTTTCTTTTAGGCTCTTGGAAGATCTCACGGTTTGGGTCTTCCTTAAAACTAGCAGAGGAGGAGACTTTACAATCTTTGACCAGGTGCCCATATTCATGGCACAATCTGCAACGGAAGGGAATATTTTCATAATCCACTTCTTGATCCCAAACCCCATCTTCGAATTGCAGAGTGACTTTTCTAGGCGGAGGATTGTCAAAATTTACTAAACACATATTATAGCATAGATAATATGCTCAAACCTAGTTGTACTGTCATAGTAAGCATGTATGTCCCTATCATATTGCTAATAGTTGTCAAGATAGAAGGGTTCTAGAACTCAACGGACAAACCAAAAAGCTTAATCTAAATCGGTGCCAAAGACGGTAATTCTTCTTCTACCCGAAATAGAGGATGCCATGGCTTCATGAATAATCCCGCATTTCCCAAGAACCACGACCCACCCTAGAAGATTCGCTCCTTATCCTCTTCATTCGTAAATAAACCCAGAAAATACCCATTAGGGTAAACCGAAATATGAAGTTCCCCATCAATGATCCACTACCTAAAAACACATGATTTGAAATTTTTTAGGGAAGGCTGAAAGCCCATAAACTGACAAATCAAAGCCCTTCTTTCCCCTTTTCAATGTTAGTTTTTGGCATAGGCAAGGACTATGCTTCAAAAGATGAACTTATCAAATTTAGTGAGAGGGTCTCAAAACCTCATTAGTGCGAAGGCA
Source organism: Torreya grandis (assembly GCA_037957365.1). Lineage (NCBI taxonomy): Eukaryota > Viridiplantae > Streptophyta > Pinopsida > Cupressales > Taxaceae > Torreya > Torreya grandis. Next base: position 1,207,935 of record JARHVA010000824.1, on the reverse strand, counting down.
TAAGGGATACTATAATTTATATGTCGAGGATGAGGGTGTCCAGGTTGAATTGGTGATAATAAATACATATAAAACCTTAAAATCATTATCAATGCGCTGTGGGATGATTCCAACCATAAACTATGGTGAAGGGATAGTGATGCCTAATAGTCTTGCCATATTTTATTTATGCTATCCAAAATTAAAGCATAAAATATCATTTTCATTACTCTTTGATTGATGTATAGACCATGTTGAAAAGTTATTATTTCCGCACAAGTTTGTAGTAATTTTGAAAATGGTGAACAACATAGAAACAATGTTTTAGGTTTGATGGTGTTTCACTCAATTTTAATTGAAGAGACAATTCATAAACTGCTTATTAGAATTCATATTATTAATAAGTTTTTTGAGAAAATGCTATTTTCCCCTTACTATTCTATCAAAGAAAATTTATATAGGTTTTAAATTTTCAAGTGGGGTCTTTTTCCTATCCAATCATGATGTGACAATTACATGTCTAATATTTGGGATGTAGTTTGGACAATTACATGTCCTAAATTGCTTATTAGAACTTGGATTTTTAATAAGTTTTTTGAGAAAACGATTTTTTGCCCCTTACTACGCTATCAAAGAAAATTTATATAGATTTTAAAATTTCAAGTGGGGTCTTTTTCCTATCCAATCATGATGTGACAATTACGTGTCTAATATTTGAGATATAATTTAATTGTGATATATATATATATATATATATATATATATATATATATATATATATATATATATATATATATATAACTGACATTTATTTTATATTTTATGAGTTTGAAAATAATTTCTTAACTATACAAGATTTTTTTTAATTAGTGAAAATCATTTTTTTTAATCTATGTCAAGTGAAGAGCTACACCTTAATTTTTTTGTGTTGGATTATAGTTTTTGCAAAAATTTTGTGTCATAATGTGCATGAGTAATTGCATTGTTCATTCTTAGCCAAAGGGAATACTTGTTTCAAGGTACATTTGTGTGGTTTCCTATAATTAATGTCTCTAATATATTGAATGTGCCATAGTAGTTAGGTTTTATTCTTCCTTGTTTACAAAAATATTGTTTCGAATGTTGTTTGTATGATTTTTTTCTAGCAAAAAAATATAAGAAGCAAGAAAATACTTTTTGGTAAAATCTTGAATTAACTATGGATGAAGACAATTGTGTTATATATATATATATATATATATATATGATATTTTTGAATGGTGTGATGTATTTTTATATTTTTTAATTTTTTTAATTTTTTATAATGAACAAAATCTATGTTCTGCTATGATCGGAACTTGTATCTTTGGAAAGAGTAATTAATATTTCCTTCTAGATTGTAAGTTGTCATTTGTGTGGTAGGTATGTGGGCTTCATGTCTATTGATTATATGTATGTTTTGCTTACTTTTTTAATTTATACATGATGTGTTTGTTAGATGTTTGTGATAACATTTGTTTATATATTGTGAAATGAATATTTGATTCTATTTTTTCTTGGTGGGTATTATTATGAAGGTAAAAATAATGATGGGGCCAAAGAGTGACAAAGTCATAGGTTCATTTTTGTTCTTTTTTTTATGTGTCAAAATCTGTTGGCTTTGTTTTTAAACTAGGCAATCATGATCACGGGGTTAAATCTTGTGTGGGATTGTAAGAGACTAGGGGGATATGGTTCTAGAGGATTGTGTTATTTTGCCACAATTCATTTCTTTTGTTCCTAAGTTGATTTTCAATGACATCCATGAAATTGTGGAAACTTTTGTTTATATTTTTATTTATTGTGGGAAGGTGGGGAAATCCTATGCAATGTAATAGGAAAAACACATGTCAATGAGAGTCATGGGATGACAAATTCAAGGGTTGTTATTTTGTTCTTGGGCTTATTTTAGTCAACTTAGTCAATAAATTAAGAATATAAGGCTTTTGGACTTGATGCTATAATGGTGTGTTTTAAAAACATAATTTTATCTCATCTTGATCCAGGTGTTTGCTTATTTTTTTTTTTCCCATAGGTTTTGAAACATTTATATTAGTGGTTTTATTAAGTCTCATATACTTCTCTAGGCCCTCATAGATTTTTATTTTCTTCTATACCACAATTAGAAAATATCTATTTTGGTCTTAGGCTGATTTTAGTGCATCATGTGAGTTGCTTAAGCATTTTTTTTTACTGCGTATTTGTTGAAGCATGTTTCTTTTGATACTAGAGAGAACGGATTATTAAAAAATACTAGTTTTCATATATGGGTAGACCTAGATGTATTTTTATATTTTGATATATCATGGTAAGGTGGCATATCTCTTTTAATACCATAGTTAAAAAATGTTATCAATAACTGTTAGAGATTAGGGAGAAGGAGTTAATGTGATCTTGTTTTGTTCATATTTTTTCTTTATGTGTTAGAGTTTATTTTTCTTGATATCAGAGAGGATGTGAACATGGGATTACATGTAAATATGTGGCAGTGATCTTGCGGGGATAGGGTACTAAAGTAATGGAGCATTTGTTTTGATCTTAGGCTAATTTCTAGTGAGGTCCATGAATCCATGAATATTATGTTTCTATTTTCCTATATTGAGGTAACATAGAAAAATCATCTAGTGTTATAGGAATAAAGCCTATCAATAATCATTGGATCATGAGGTGGTCGAGTGAGGGGCTTCTTAATTTGTTCGTGATATTATTTTTAATCAAATTCATCAATACATTGAGAATGTTGGGATTTTAACCTTGATATTATAGATGCTATGGCATGGAAAAAATATTGATTTGATTTCTATCTTGAGCAAGGTAATTGATTATGTTTATTTTGTGTTTTTATATAAGTTTTAACTTTTCTATGTGTGATTTTCCCTATCCAATTATATTTATCTCTAGCCTCGATAACTTTTTATTTGTTTCTAAATTACATTCAAGTGATGTTTGTTTTGTTCTTAAACTGATTTTGGTGGACTCTATGATATTGTATATATATTTTGGCCCCACATTTGTCATAATTTATTTATTTTTACTGAAAATGGCACATGTTGGAAGATTTTGGTTTTACTTTTGTGTAGATTTGAATGTATTCATATATTTTAATATATCATCGATAGGAGGAAACATCCGATGTAATATTATAGTATAAATAAAATTTCTCGAGAATCATTGGGGATTAGGTTAAGAGAGTTAAATGTTTCCTCTTTTATTAAGATATTTTTTCCCAATGTGTCATAACAGGTTTCCCTTGATATCATAGAGTAGGAGGTATTCTAACATCTTAGTTTTATTTTTCTTTGGAATGGTATCAATTTATATTGGTGATTGTATAATGCAACAAAAATGCATATTGGAGATTTGAAAAATTAATAAGATGCATGATATTTAATACAAATAAATTTATTAAAAAATTGGTAGGTAAAGTGATAGACGTGTGTCCTCAACAACTCCAAATGGACCTTGAAAGAATAATGACATGCAATTTTTATTGGGTTTAGTCATCATTGGGAAAGCATGCATGATCCATGTGTATTCAATGTAAAATTAATTTATATCATTATATTCTAACAATCTTTGTGATTTATAACTAGATACTTAATATTTTGATTGATTTATTATCTTCTATAAAAAAACAAGAAAAATTTAAAGCATAAAATTAATGAGATAGACATTTCAAAATTTGGACAAAATTAAACGACCACTCAAAGTGGTGTTATGAATTGGTTTGGATGTATATTTTATTTTTTATTTAGTATGAACTATATGAACATTTGTGTGAAAATAGTTTAAACTTTTTTATTGTCATCTTTTTTCTATGGAATCATGTTATTTTAGTTATTAGATATAATGTTTAGGATGTAATTTGGTTGAAAAATGAACATTTAAAAAAAAATCTAAATCATAACTTTATACACATAATTCTCATTTTTGTGGTCATTTTTCATCGTTCTCTGAGATGCAAAGAATGTTCTTATTTTGTTCTTATGATAAAATAAATGGGTTTTATGTTTCTTATCTAATCAATGGTTCACATTGGATGTTGGGGATTGAAGATCATTATAGTTTTTAGCTTTTGGTGTGTAGCACATATTAGTGCGGATTCCTTTTTATCGATTGAAGATGAGAAATGGGATGCATTGGCTCCACAACCACCATGTAGTAGATACAATAGGTGAGTGGTTGATAAATTAAAACAATAGTATTGATACGTTTTTTTTTGACAATAATAAGTCTCTTCCATGAATAAGTATTTGGGTGTATTAGATGTCATTACTCATTTTTGTAGTGATGGGTTCATCTTTGTTATTATTTTCTTTTTGTTGGATTTGTTATTATAGTAGGCCATCACAATTATGGGGTTAAATCTCTTATGGGATTGTTGGAGAATAAGGGGTAATGATCTTAGGGGGATTGGGTTATGAAGCTACATAACATTTGTTTTAATTCATTCCACCTTAAAAAGTAAAAGAAAAATATCATATAATATATGAGACCAAATCGAGATTTGAAATATGAAAGGTAGATTTTAAAGATAAAAAAATCAAAAGAAGAATATTATTTAATATATAAGACCAACTCAAGATTTGAAACATGAAAGAGATATTTTAAAGATAAAGATCCAAAATACCAATCCATGAGTTTAATTCAAAATTTTAAACAAAAAAATATTTATACAAATGAATTAAAAAAAATCATTATTATAATCCACATAAACTATGTTTAAAATTTAACAATATTCTAATTTAAAATAAAGAGTCTAACATGCCTCACCCCCCTGTAAAAAAAGAGATAAAAAGATCTTAATCTTATCATAATAGTTTAATTGATGTTTATAATTGCAAGTACCATCTTGTTTTAGATTGGTAATCACTTCATTCATGTCTTATGTTCATTCATGTCTTTTAACCATGTCTTATGTGGATTCTAGAGCTTGATTCTCAAGTGCTTCTATCATTTGATTAAGTATTGATATAATATTTTAAGATAAATTTGAGTAACATCTTATACAATAAAGTGTATATATTTATGTAACATTTAATTTATATATCATCTTATATCATATTACAATTGATATTTTAATAAATTGTATATGATTAAAGACATTTACATGATCGTTTAAAAAGATCTTAATAGTAAATGGAGGCAATATAACTAATACAACTATTTTAAATAAAAATAATAATGCACCTATCTTTAAAAATTAGGCTTCAAAAAGATTGTAATTATTAATATTAATAAAAAGAACTTTTAGTGCATATAAATGATGTGTCAAACAATTGTAAAATCAATTTACATGTCCTTAGTAGGGTCCTTCAACATTTGTTTAATTGCACTTGCACACCCCTGGTGGGGTTCTTCAGCATTGCAAGTGCTTCATACTATAACATACTATTTGCAGTTACTTCAAATTACATCATACTATTTACTGCATTTGTGAATAATAAATAAGACCAAATCGAGATTTAAAACCTGAAAGATGGATTTTAAAGATAGAAACATTAAAGGAAAATTTTATTTAATATATAAGACCGACTTGAGATTTGAAACATGAAAGAGAGATTTTAAAGATAGAGAGCAAAAATACCAATCGATGATTCTATTTCAAAATTTTAAAGAAAAAATATTTATATAAATGAATTAAAAAAATCATTATTTTAATCCACATAAATTATGTTTAAAATTAAAAAATAATCTAATTTAAAATAAAGGGTCTACCACCCGCCGTCTTGAAAAAAAAAAGTTAAAAAATCTTAGTCTTGTCATAATAGTTTAGTTAATATTTATAATTGCAAGTACTATCTTGCGTTAGATTGGCAATCTCTTCCCCCATGTATTATGTGGATTCTAGAGGTTGAATCTCAAGCACTTCTATCATTCTGTTAATTATTGATATAATATTTAAAAAAAATGTTAGTTAATATCTTATACAATACATATATTTATGTAACATTTAATCTATATATCATTTTATATTGCATTACAATTGATATTTTAATGAGTTATATATAATTAAAAATATTCATATGATTATTTAAAAAGATCTTAGTAGTAGATGGAGGTAACATAATTAATACAACAATCTTAAATAAAAAAAATTAATGCACCTATCTATAAAAATTAGACTTCAAACTCTACATAGCAAGAAATAACCGACTCAAAACAATAAAAACAACTACAAATAACCAACACGTCATTACTTTGTAACATTTTGTATTATATTTCATGTAAGTGATGTGTCAAATAATTGTAAAATCAATTTACACGTCTCTGATGAGGTCCTTCAACATTTGTTCAATTGCACTTGCATGCCTCTGGTGGGATTCTTCAACATTGCAGTTACTTCATCCTACAACATACTATTTACAGTTGATTCATAGTACTGCATACTATTTACTGCATCTGCTCTTTGTTCATCCTCAACAACCCATAAGTTACACTATACCCTACTAACAATTCTTTACGCTTTGTCTTATTTTGATTGGCAAAAACAATTTATAACAAATAGTGAAAATATTAGAACATCTATGGAATATGACATTTAAAGAGTTGGACACCATTAAAACAAAATCATTGGCGATAATTTGCATAACCCCCAAGGGTTTGAACAGATAGAACTATGACAGTGCCATCGAGCATTCCATTCGTCTAAAGTAATTGAATTACCTCTGGGAAGTTGTATTCCATGTGGGCAGCAACTCTATGGCTCTGAACTACTTCACAGAAGAAGCATATTTTTTATGGAAATTCTTTGGTCTGCATCATAATATAACATTCCTCTTAAATTATAAAAATACAATACATTGATGAACATAGCATAAATTTCATGGTGGAAGAAGATGTGTTGATTAAGAGGAGCTTCTTAAGTAGGCCACACTACCAAATGTTATTTCCATCAACATTCTTCCACAAAACCAATATACAACTTTATGTTGAATCCTCTGAATCGAATGGCTCCACACTCATGTAATCCTCTGAGCAATGAATATCTTTTCCACTTCGGCCTCAAATGTTGGGAGTGGATTTAACAGTCTCATTGTTTACATTGAAGCATGTATCAAACTTCCCTACAGTAAGAAACCACATGTTTTCCTTCTAGTGTGGTCTCAAAAAGGATTTTTTTGAATTACTTATTGTGAATAAATGGAAGTTTAGTTAAGACAAAACCAAGATGATTCCAAGTAAATAAAATGGAAATCCTAAAATTCCAAAGTTTGAATATGACGCAGCAAGACCGAATGCTATGAAGATCTACTAGTCCCAAAATATGGGAAATATAAAAATAAATGATATTAATTTCCATTATTTCTCTCAACAGTAATTTGAAATGCAAGGAGTTACAAAGGTAAAATAACAAATCAAAAGGCTTACAAACACCCAACAAGAAAATAAAAATAAAAATAAACATTTAACTTTAAATTAAACATACCTACAAGTTGCACCATGTTTGAAATTGACTGAAACACTTCTTTCTAGTAATAATCCCTGTAATGATTAAAAACAATGGATAAATATGGATCAGGTAACCATATGAGGAACAACGTTTAACAAAGGGAAACACATCATGCAACAAACTATCAGGGGCTAATCACTAGAAAATTATATATTCTTAGTCTCAGGGTTCACATTTAACCCAAAACAGCAGATTATTATTACAACTTTGAGCCATTCTTTGTGCTATTAAAATACAAATCAATCTACAAAAATGTATACACGGAAACATTTTAGAGCTTGGCGTTGTAAATGAAAAGACAGAAAATACATTCTTGATAAATTTGAGAAATCGCATAAGAGGATGAACTTGACCGTCTTCCCTGTAGGCTGGAATTCTGCTAGAGAATTAACCAAATGAAGATGATGTAGTGGTGAATCAGGAGATGGGTATATATAGGCTATATTCATAGTAGGAAAGGGTTGCAGGCCTTATTAGTGAGTTTGGTGAAGTTGGTTTTACAAATTCCTACATTGCAATGAGTTGGCCAACCATTATAGTGTATGATTACCGAGAAAAAAATAGAAACTCAACATTTAAGGCACATTTGCTATGTAGCATGAAAATAGAAACACATAATTGTACTCCCCACCAACCATACTGTTGTGTAATCTTCAATCTATCCTTGGTAAGATTTTCTCGAACTCTGAAATTGAGTGTTGGGCCATATCATGATATTTATATATAGTGGACTAAAATGCGTTTTTATTTTTTAATGCATCACTATTGAGGTGCGCACAGTAGAGACTGAGAATTTAGGATTGCTTGAAAATTTATGGCACATGTATGTAATTGTATATAGAGATAGAAATGATAAGATGTATATGGTAGGCTAATGAGCTTAAATATAGTGAGCTATATATGTGATAAACTTAACTTAATTTATATAATAAATGAAAATAATGTTAAACACAAACTTATATTGAGGAGGGGGAAGATGAATCAGTATAAGTTAATCTTTTACTTAATAAAACTTAATAACTATAATAACAGTATTCACACAAGATAACACAATTAAGAGACAATATTTATGTAGAAACTTTATTTGAGAATAAAATCACAATATATATATTTTTTTTACAAAATTTATAGGCACCAATTTACTAGAGACACCAATCCCCACTATACAAAGATTTTTTACGCACCAAAATACTGAAGACACCAATCCCCATTATTGAGCACCAACTCAACAAGAGATACCGATCTCTTTAATATGAGGCACTAACCTCTCCAATATGAGGCACCAACATCTCACTCAACAAAGTCTTGTCTCCTTAAGAATAAATCTCCTTCAAAATCTTCCTTGAGTGATTTTCTAATAATTTCTTCTCTTCAAATCTGCTGGTGTTTTTATGGTGTACCTTCTATTCTTCACACTTGGAAATCTACTTTTATTAGACTAATTTTACATTTTTTCTGCATGCCAAATTTACTCCCATCTCATCTTCTTTATATACCATTTCATGTACCTCTTTACCCAAGAGAGGTGATCCTTCAAAGGGGGTCAGCCTCATTAAAGCACATTTAATTTATTTTTAAATCTCCCAAGAGGTGTGACTCCATGAAGAGAGATGTCTTTTTCCAAGGTGGCATTGATCAAGGCAAGGGTTGGCCAACATGCATTCATATTAAACTATAATAGATGTTCTTCATGAAAACCTCATAATTGGTCACTTTTTGCATAGGTAAATATTAATTAAATAATTTCTCATGGATCGACCCATTAAAGTGATAAATCTAGCACTTCTATGAAGGATGGATTAATGACCTTTGACCTTTTATTTAGACCAATGATGTCCTATTTGATATCAATGAAAACAATATTGCAAACAATCTCATCCATATGCCTTTGACATCAATGAAAATATTGCTAATAATATCCCCCTTTGCCATTGATGGCAACTTTGCAACATACTTCTCTCCTTCATTATGAAATACTGTCCTTGTCTGGGAATTTCTTCCCCTTGCTATAACTCTCCCCCTTTGGCATCAATGGCAAATGGATGTTTATTATACTTCTATCCACAAATAGATCATGAAAAACATCCAAGTCCCTTCAAGTTTTTCATGTTCTTGGCTTAGAACATCAACTTTGCCCTGATCATCTTTCTCATTCTTCTCTCCAACCATTTCTTCTCTCTCTAATATTCTATGAGACGTCATCCTTTAATCTATCTTTTCACTGGAGCTAAAAGATAATACAATGATTATCTCCCCTTGTATTCATACTTCTTCTTATGAGCTTAGTAATACCTCTTGTGCATGAAATACAATTTGCACATGTATAGGTCTCTCCTTTTCTTTCTTCTGCTTCTTTTTCCATACTTTTAAAGTTTCTTCCTTTTGTTTACTCATAGCTTCCACTTTCTTATTTTGCCTAGGAAGTTTCATAAAACCACTTCTACAGAAGCGTGGTGTATGTCCATAGTTATTGCACTTATAGCATATGACATTGTAATCTACTAAAGAAAAAAAGAATCATAATTCCTATTTACAAACCCATATGAACTTCTACTCTTATTCCAACTAAAATGTCTTGTGTGCATCCTACAGTCTATTACTTTATGACCAAAGTGATTACATGAAAAATAATAACCAAAGAAATAATGTTCGAACCTAGTCATGTGTGCCTGCCTTGGATGAAAGGAATTTTTAAATTTGTTGCTTATTTTATATCAGACTTGATTCTCTTCCTTCTTACTGATATGACTTTTGAGAACATTTGCATAAATTTTTGTCTTTTCCTCATTTGCCTTCTTTGATGGGTCTTTGTGATCTTCATTGTTGTCCAACTAATTTTATTTATATCCAAGACCAGTATTTATAAATGGTGACCTCTACCCATTTATGATATCATCTAAAATCTCAGTACTCTTCTCAAATTTGAGGCTTCTGTTCAACTTAGTGGTTGTTTTCTCTAGTTCATTCTTCAAGAAAATAATTTCAGACTCTAGCCTCTCACAATTTTCCTCCTTTTTGTTTAATTGGTTTCTCACCTCCTCTTCAATCCTTTTTGCTTCTTCAAGTTGAATCTTGAGGTTGATGATCATATTTTTTGATTCCTCAAGACTTTGTGACATTTTTTCCTAGATTCATAGCCTTTTTGAAGATGTAATTTTTGTTTCAAGTTCTACTTCTTAAGCTTCTTTATTTCACTCAGGGCACAAATGAATTCTTCTTTCAAATCTACTTCTCCATCTATTTTGGCATTTTCTACCCCTTCTAACTCCTCTTCTTTTTCTTTGTCTTCACTTTTCAAGATATCACATTTTGTTTCTATTGCCATGAATAGAATGTCTTTTCTATCATTAGTGGAGAAACTCTCTTCAGATGAATTAATTTCCTCTTTGGAATAGAGTTTTTTTTTTGTGCTTGTGAAATCTCATTTTTTACTCATCACTATTTTCATTTGCTACATATGGTCATTTGGATGCAAACTGTCATACCTTTCCATAATTAAATCATTTAAAAGGTAAATTACCTTTGTACTTGCTAGATCATTTCTTCAGCGTCCTCAAAAAATGAGCTTCTTCTTCATCTGATTCACTATTAGAACTATCATTTAGATCAGGGTCTTTATTATTCATTTTCTTTGAGTCTTTGAAGGTTGCCTCTCATTTAGATGATTTCTCATTGTCGGTCCTAATTTCATATGTTGTGAGGATCCCATAGAATTCATCCATCATTAAAGTATCTATATTTTTTCAAGGAAAGAGACCTTAATACTTCATGTATGATAATTTCATCTTCAACCTTTTCTATGAGACCTCTGATAGTGTTAACGATTTCATCCACATGAAGCAGATTGGCCGCAATGTTTTCTTCATCCTTCATCTTTAAACTTTAGAATTGTCTTCTATTTATTCAAATCTACAATTTCTTAAGTTTGTCATCTCTTTCATGGATGTTCTTAAGTTTGTCCCAGATTTTTTTTGCCAATTTACAATGCATCACCTTGACAGACTCCAATTCTGATAGACCACACAATATTGCATTCATAGCTTTTGCATTGTTTTCACTGGCCTTCTTTCAAACCTGATCTATTGGTGGAGATGATGGAACATTATAACGATTCACTATTGATTGCCAAATATAGATGTCAAGAGCTATTAAATAGGTTCTCATCCTTATTGTCTAGATCGCATAATTTGTTCCATCAAATAATGAAGCTCAACCATGTGTGCTCTTGATATCTTCCTTATAACGGTTAGAATATTTAGATAGGAACCCGATTTGATACCAATTGTTAAGGACACAGTTATACTGAGATGGGGGGATGAATCAATATAAGTTAATCTTCTACTTAATAAAACTTAAGAACCATGATAACACCATTCACAAAAGATAACATAATCAAGAGACAAGATTTAGGTGGAAACTTTTTTTGAGAATAAAACAACAATATAAAATTCTCTTAAAAAATTTATAGGCACCAACCTACTGGAGACACCAATCCCCATCAATGAGCACCAACTCAGCAAGAGACACCATTCTCTTTAATATGAGGCACCAATCTCTCCAATATGAGACACTAACCTATAAATTAATAAAGTCTTGTCTTCTTGAGAATAAATCTCCTTTAAAATTTGCCTTCAGTGATCTAATATTTTCTTCTCCTCAAATCTACTGGTGTTTGTAGGATGTATCCTCTATTCTCCACACTCAAAAATATGTATTTATTGGACTGATTTTACAAAAAAATTTGCTTGTCAAAATTACTGCCATATCATCTTCTTTATATACCATTTCATGTGCTTCTTTACCCAAGAGAGGCGATCCTTCAAAGGGGGTCTTCCTCATTCAAGAGGGGCGACTCCATGAAGAGAGATGTCTTATTCCAAGGTGTCATTGGTTAAGGTAAGGGTCAACGAACATGCATTCATATTAAAATATAATAGATGTTCTTCATAAAAACCTCATAGTTAGTCACCTTTTGCATAGATAAATATTAATTAAATAATTTCTCATGGGTTGGCCCGTTAAAGTGATAAATCCAACACTACTATGAAAGATCGATTAGTGGCCTTTGGCCTTTTTCTTGGACCAACAATGTCATCTTTAATATCAATGACAATAATATTGCTAATAATCTCATCTATATGCCTTTGACATCAATGACAATATTGTCAACAAATAATTGAACTTAAGTTTCTATGTTTTATTTTATACATAATGAAGTTCAAAGATATAAATTATGAATATTAACCATGGAAATAACACATAAGTTAGTTTTTTTAATTTTTAAAACAACAGACCCTATGTATATATTTTTAGGTTTAATTGACCTAATATAAAATATATTTCTTAAAAAATAAGAGTGACATATTCTTATCTAAACACACCTTTTTTTTAATGCCTTATCAATCTTAATTATGCAAACTTTGTTGTAGGCGATTAAATATCTGAGATAGAGTATCTAGTGAAAAATTTGAATTGATTTATATTATCTAATAAAAGTTCACAAAATAAATTCATAGAGCAAGACTATGCAAAGTCATGCAACTTTACAAGACTTAGTCTTTCTCATATCTACACAAAACTTCTTAAGTTGCATAGAACTACCATATAACTTATACCAAAATTATACAAGACTTCACAAGTTTCCCTTATAACAAGACTTTATTCTTCTAACACTCAAGTATGTGTGTAGTGAGGTCAACAAATTGGTCTGTAAGACCAATAGTTGCCAATAGACTATATGATGTTTACATTTGAATATGTTCTGAGGATCATGTTCATGCATCAGGAGTCTTTGAAAGTGGTCATACAAGTGTTGAAGGTCAATGTTTCATGACTATGTTTTTGATAGTTCTGAGTAAGCAAATTGCAGTGATAAGTTTGGGGCTCTATGGCATGAGTTGAAGTTTCTAACGCATATGATGTTTTTGACTTGAAATTCTTGTTTATTCTTTTTAAAATCTTGGAATTCAAGTGTAAGAGGTTGAAAATTTGAAACCAAAATGGCTTATCTATTTCAAGCAAGACTGTGTGAGACATGGTTAGGAGATTGGTCTAGAAGACCAATGATTGCTATTAGATCTTATAGTTTTTGTGATTAAGATTGTTCTAAATATGTTATAGAATCTCTTGAATGTATTGATACTCATTGAAAGGGTCCTTTTAAGTGTTGGATGACAAGTAGTTTCATGATTGGTTTTTGACAGTTTTGGTAGTTCTAAGTGAACATACTTAAGAGATGAGTTTAAGCCTTTTTCCCTGAGTTGAAGTGTTTAAAGAATATGGTGATATCCCTAAGGTCATATATATTTTGTTTAAGTGATTTATTGTTATGGTTGTGTGGCTAAAAAATATATATTAAGGTCATATCTATTTTGTTTAAGTGATTTATTGTCATGGTTGTGTGGCTAAACAATATATATTTTGTTTAAGTGATCTGAATATATACATGCTCTAATTAACCACATGATATAGTATTTTAATCTTGGATGTGTATTATGTTGTGATGAGCCAATGGGCCGTCAATTAATTATTCATGATGAATTATATGGTAGATGTTCCATGTATTATTTATCTATTTAATTAATATTTTATGTAACTAAATCATGCTTGTTAAAATATAGCCAAATGAGTAGTTTCAAAGTGTGACTGGTGTGTCAAACCACTCTAGTATACAAGAAAACACCATTTAATAATTGGTTTCTACAATTTATTGCATGTGTATGTTTTTAAATCTATAATTTATCCTTATTGGAATAATGGACAGTTGATTTATAATTATTTAAGTAATTTCCATATGTGAAATGTAAAATGACCCCCCAAAAAAAGTCGAGCATCCCTTCTTTCAGAGTTTACAACAGAAGGTAAAATAGTTTGTAACCTAAATATTGATTTTACATAGCTTATTACCTTTTTTACGTGCATGCAACCTTAGTCAAGGAAATTAACCCTAAAAAATTCTATATAGAAGATTATTGCCCTAGGGATATCCTCATACAATTCTGGGTGTATCAATATGTGATCCATAGACATATATCTACGATTGCATGGTAGCATACACCTTCCCAATAGGACCACCTAAGTGTCCTTATCCTACCTAAGTGTTCGACATCCACGAAAACTTGATATAGGCTAAGATAGTCAACTTATTCTTGTTTGAACTTGGTTTGGCTAAGTTAATTACTTACGTTATCAAAGTTATTCAAACAAAAATTTACTCTAACTTAAGTTCATAACTTTTATTCTATCAAATTCAAGTAATGATTCTTTTTTGAATAGATTTTAAGATTTAGACTACACCTATACACTTTTAAGATGTAATTGAATATTCATGTCTCTGATACATGTGAAAGATATAAATGATACTACCCCTGATTTTAGATCCTTGTACCATGATCTATAGTTATAGGGTCATTGTACCTTATGCTTTCATTTAGAGAATAATTGATGGTTTAACTAATTAATTTATAATTCTTGCCAAGTCTATATTGTTTATGAGAGCATGTATATCTTATTACAATATGTTGTTCGCTATATAAATAAATAACACTTACATGTGTTGGCACTGCAGTTATAAAATATTATATTTTGGTGATATATGCACCGATCTACTAAAATTCTAAGGAGAGTTAATAGGAAATTAACAATTTTTATAATTATATAGCTATATACAGAGTGAAGGTGGATCACTGAACTTGTTTAACAGATCGCTGCACTTTTTGTTTTTTTTTTGACAAATCACTAAATTCAGATTGCTAATTAATGATTTAAATCAGACTACGAAAAATTAAAATGTGGCGACTTATCCAAATCGCTATAATCCATTCTTAATTTGTCCTGATATATATATTTCCAAATGGATGGCTGAGGTGGAGGGGGTTGGAACTTAGACCTCCCAACCAATTAAAGCCTTAACAAAATGTTTCATAGTTCCCACGGCCTGCACTATTGAAATATCCTGCATAAGAATATCATATAACTAAAGTATCATCTAAATATAATGCTTCATAGAATAACAATAATATAATATTAACTAGTTAATTAGATTAGATATAATATTAACCAATATAATAACCTGCTTAGCACCATTGCACCTATGGTAGAACAACAGATATAATATCTTTTTTTTTTCTCTATATAAAAGTACAAATCGCTGTGCATATATGTTCACTCAAATATATATATGCTAGCTGAATAAAACTAGTATATATATATATACACACTTGACATTCACATCCACTATTTACTACAAACCAAAGGACAAAGGCACTATACAGACATAAATATTGACCATTCTGACTATTTTACTTTCAGGTGACCATTATAACACCCATAAAGTTAATAATTTTTACATAAAATTTTAATACAACACCTACCTATTCAGGGATCGAAATGGCACGATCTGTGCAAAATTCCTCCTTTCGTATCACCCTCTTTTATCTTCTTCCATGCTATGCCAATTTAAGCTTCGTCGAGTTATTTCTTTGAAATATCCCCCTTCTCCATCTTTTTCCTTCTTTTTATAAAATAAGTTTGGTTCTTTAAAACATTTAAATGATTTAATGGCGTTAATCTCATTATTAAATGTATTTTGTTATCTCTATTCTTAAGATGGCCCTTTTTTAAAAGATATTTTTAATATTATTTTTATAAAGCTTGATTTATAAAAAAAAAAAAAAAAAATTCTCTTAATTTTTCAGAGGCCATCACTAATTATAAAAATTAGTATATCTATTAATAAAATTAGCATCTCTAAATGTTAGGGTGGATTAATGACAAATAAATCAATAAATCTTAATTAAGTCAAATTATGCTAATCTCACAAATCCCAAAATATTAGTGGACATAAAACTAAGTCATGTAAGATAAATTCTAGAAAACCAATGACTATGCTATAACATCATGGTTAAAATGACTATTTAATGCAAACAACATCAAAATATATTATGCTAACCACTCATTATGAATATAACATACGCTAGCTTTTATGTGGTGTATATAGGGCATCGACCAGTTTTTCTATCATCCTTTGACATTTCGATCTATGTCACTCTCTTTGATGATGTTCTTCCTCTATC
The DNA here is from genome assembly GCA_037957365.1 of Torreya grandis. Taxonomy (NCBI): domain Eukaryota; kingdom Viridiplantae; phylum Streptophyta; class Pinopsida; order Cupressales; family Taxaceae; genus Torreya; species Torreya grandis. The sequence continues at coordinate 1,191,411 of JARHVA010000824.1, read as the reverse complement.
ACATTTTTCGATGATGTTCTCCTTCCATCATACTCGGAGGGATGGGTTCCCCTGCATTAACCTCACAATAAAGCATGTAGTTAGACCTTAACAATCATGATATACATTCATCATAAAATATAGCTAAAATAACAAATCAACATAATCATAACGTAAGCATATACTTAAAACTAACTCATAGCAGTGTAATCATCTAATCTAAGTAATATCTTACTGTCTCATAACAATATATATCTTACAGCTTAATAAAAATAACAAAATCTAAATTTGTCAATTATAGATATCCATTGATAATCTAGCAAGTTTCCCAAGTGAAGAATCAGGTTGTAACAACTTTCCTCCCTAAAACTAGTCATCATCCTAGATGACTCTCATTTAAACATAAATTTTAAATTAAAAACATTATTATGTAGAGAAATATCACAATATAAGGTATTAAATCAAGTAATAAATACGAATTTACATGTAGAACTCATCGAAGTTCCCTCAAGTTATACTTTTCTCAAAATATCGATCCCAGGTTATGTGCATGGAGTTGGGGGATAATTCTGTGGACATACCCAACAACACGTACACATTACAATAGTAATGTGTATGCGTTAATTTTATTTATAGGAATATGTAGGCATTCCTATAAATAAAGGTAACACGTATGTGTTACCTAAATTATAAAAAAAATCCAAATTATCATTTTTACTCTTTGCTTGGCATTCACGTTTTGCTACTTGGTGTTCACATTTTACCCTATAGCTCTTCTTTTTGCCCTGTAGCTCGCACTTTCCCCTTTAGCTCGCATGAAAATCATTATTTTTGCTCTCACATTTATGAGATCGATGATGCTGCCATGAATAAGAGGTAAGTTTTGTAGATTAAATCATTTTTTAAAATTTTTTGTGAATTTTTTGCATAATTTGATTTGTAATTTTTATTCAACAAGTCGACTTGCTCCACTTAATCCTCTGCATAACCCTCTACCTAATCCTCCACCTAACCCTCCACGTAACCCTTCACCAAACCCCCTTAACTCTTTGCCTAACCCTCCTATAGTTCCACTAGATCTCCTAGGCAATTAGGAGGATATAACTGGTCACATAGTGGAGAATAAAATTGAAATCGAGTAGATAATTAGGAGAATGAGGGAGCCCACTTCCACAAACACTTACCACACTTATTTGGTCAATACCTTAGAGTTAGTATTAGGTCAAGTTGACATGATAATGAGTCAAATCGACAGATAGAGGTCATATAAAGATAGTTGTAAGGCTTACTACGATGACAAATTGTCAGCATATGAGGTAGAGAAGAAAGAAATAACAAAAGATCAAATTTGTGCCTTATTTATGGATCCAACTACCAATGCTCTATTTCTTGTAATGACCAAACATTTTCAAATCCACCGATGCCAACAAACTTTGATTAAATCCAAATTTTTGGGAGTGATGGTGGATTATGTTTGACTATCCACCTTGTAATAACCATAAGGTCCCTTTGTACTTTTTGAGAAAACTCTATTGTGAGTTTGTCCTCAATGAAATTACAAACTACTTTGACTATGGTGAGTTTCAGGGCTGAGGGAAAGGCTCCACACATAATCAATTAGGTGCACGTCATGTACCTAATTGAACTACAAGGATCCCTAACTAAAAACCACTTCATCTAGAGATTCTCTCTGTAGTGAAGGAGGCTATGGAGATAGACACTTTGCATGCACTTGGTGCATTTACTAATACACTCATTCGTCATATGAGTAGACTTTCAGATATAGATGCTCGAGATACTCCAGCTAGTGGTCAACCTTGTTGGGTGAATATTTTGTCACCAACTGACTGGCGGTAAAATGGTTACATCAACCACAACATAAGGAGATTTATGTGGCAAAATGGGTGTGGTGACCACAGCTAGAATGAGATAGATCTCTCCTCTCAGCAAGGGGAGGTTCCCTATATATATATATATATATATATATATATAAGATAAAAATACACAGAGGGGTGAAATCATACCATCCATCTCTATTTTTTCAGAGATGATGTTCACAAAATAGAGGAGAATTCCTGGATAATTGCTAAAGGCATTTCTCTTCTTTCAGAAATGATGTTCAGAAACCTAGATGAATACTTCTTAGGTATTAATTGTAACCACAAGAAACCCACAAAAGCACAAAGTCTTTCGTTGCTTCTCCCACTGATTAGGGCAAAGGACACCGTAGGATTAAGCACAGCGCAAAGTCTCCACCTAAAACTACAATAGAGTAAAAGATTACGAAGGATAAAAAGAGCTCAAAGTCTCTCTAGTATCTTTTACATAAAACACAGACTGAAGACAATTAATGTAGCACAAAGTCTCCCACAGTCATCTTCAGGACATCTTCCAACTTATTTTCACTTGTTCTGCTTGTTTGATTAAATGGACAAGACTGTATTTAGGAAACAGACAAAAATAATTTATTAAATGACACAAGCTATTTCAACACAAAGTTTGAAAGGTCACTTGCTTTCTCATTCACTTAACAAAATATGATTAATACCCTGAGCTTAAAGTCTCAGGTATACCTTTTAATTTGGGCAGAGTTTTGCTTCTGATAACATAGAGATCTCCTTTATACAAAATGAGAGATTACAATATATAGCATTATAAGAAAGACTTGGGCGCTTGTTTTCATGAAAATGGCCCATGCTGAATTGAATGCATTGAATATTTGTGAAAGGACCATGCTAGAATAGGTTATCGGCCTTGACTTTGGCGTTCTGAATCATCTCAAATGTCTCCTCCTAAGCATGGGTTGTTTGGTCTTCTTTATGACGCTTACACGGCTGTCTATTCGCCTTTACTTAATGTAGAAAAATAGGCCGCACCTTTAAATATTTGCTCTTTCTGATGTCCACTTGGTGGACTGTTCCACCTACTAGAATAACTCTTCTATAGATATTTATGGACTTTCTGTAGTCGTTCCCTCTTTCCTTGCCATGTTTTGTCTCTTCCTGGTGATCTGAGCTCTCAGGTCTATCTTCTCACTTTCAGCTGGCTTCTTCGGCTCTTTTCTTAGTTGGTCACTGAGTTTGTTCTCCGGTTTTTTGAAAATCAATGGTTATTCCATCACCCTAAATTTGATGTCCATAGGGACGTCACTGATCGCTTGAACCACTTTGAACCTTTGAACCTTGAATTCTTTTGGTTCAAAGGTTCAATGGTTCAACGGTTCGGCGATTTAATGTTTTGTAAAGGGCCGTGTTCACTTGGTTTTCTTTTTCGATTGAACCATTTCTTTGAACCATTTGGTTGAACCTCTTTCTGGAATCTTCCGCTTCATCCATTTGCTCAAAGCTTTCGCTTGAACTTTGAACTCTTTGAACCCTTTGAACCTTTCGAAGTTCAAGGTTCAACGGTTCAGATCTATTTCTTTGAATCCTTTGAACCTTCAAACTCTCTGAATCATTTCATTCTCTGAGTCCATTGAACTCATTGAACTCATTGAACCTTTGAATCTTTCAAAGTTCAAAGTTCAATGGTTCAATGGTTCAATCTTAACTCTTCGAATCCTTTTATTTTTTAAGTCCGTCAAAGCCATTAAACCTTTGAACTCGTTGAACCTTTGAACCTTGCAAAGGCGGGGTTCAATGGTTCAATGGTTCATTCCAATTGTTTGAAGCCCACCGTTAAGTCTTTTGATTGAACTTCGGCATTGAACCATCCTCAAAACACTAAGGAAATGCCTTAAGTGTTTTGAACTTCCCTTTGAGAAAGCTCGCCTATTGAACCTACAACTTCCTTAACTAAAAATGATTGAATATTTGAAAACTTAACTGCTCAGAACATTTTGAAAGAAAGAAAGAGACCATTTTGGCCTGCAAGACCAAAATGATCGGCATGTTGTCCACAAAAAATAAGTGACAAATTTTGGGAACAACAGACCCTAATCTCACCCATGTAGATGTTGTGGTGCTATATGCACTGGACCTTTAGATGATAATGGTGGTGCTTTAGGGGATTTGGAGGATATAGTCTTGACTAATGAGTTGTTGGCACACACATTTGGTTTGGATATATTAGGAGTCTCTACACACATGCATGTATCTTTTATTTAAATTTCATGTTAAATTTTTAAGTTATATTTGCAAATTGAATATGTAAAAATTAATTTACATGTTTAATATGAATAATATATATGTATTTTTTTGTGTTCTAGGAGGAGACGTTGTCTTTGACTTCATAACTAGGTAGTGGGCCAAACCCTACTACATCTATCTATGTCAATACGACACCATATACATTTACAAAGGTAATATTTCAAGTGAATTCTTATATACTCTAAATGTACATTCATACACCTTAATTGCATCATTGGTGGATTTTGTGTAAGAAAATATAAAATACATAATATAATTTTGTTTTACTTTTTATTGTTTGATGTATTAACATGGATTGGTGTAGTGTTAGAAACTCATCCTCCATCTAAAATTTTTGGCTTTTATTTTGACTTTCAAACTATGTTTTCAAAAACCAAAATAGCAAGTTGAACAATTGCTTGATATCTCATTATATGTCATTCCCATAGTGGGCCAATCCCAATCAGTAAGATTGGATGTGTGTGTGTGTGTGTATATATATATATATATATATATATATATATATATATATATATATATATATAATTCATTTGATAAAATTTGTTTGGTATAATATATTTGTATCAATTTCCCAATCGAGCATATCATGTCTTCATCAATATGCACACCACTCCTTTCTTTTATATACTGGCCTCTATATATATATATATATATATTTCATTTGATAAAATTTGTTTGGTATAATATATTTGTATCAATTTCCCAATCAAGCATATCATGTCTTCATCAATATGCACACCACTCCTTTCTTTTATATACTGGCCTCATATCCAACCATTTGATTCCTTGTTATCTTAATCATATATAGCAATTCAATCTCAATGATTGATATCCAAAATGGTCATATCTATCAATTCAATTCCCATGAATTCCAACTGAGCATAACAATTTCATCTCTATCTATGGAGTTATAAATTTAGATGGCATAGCCTCTTGATCCCATTATACCTAATTAATTCCAATTTCCAATCAGACTCTATTAGTAGAGCTATATAGAGTAGGCCATTAGATCATATTGGTTTATTGGGAGAGCATCGATTATAAACTATAGCCTATATGTATATGGCATGGGCCTTACAACCATATATAAATAGGGGACCTCAACCCCATATAGATAGATGGGCTTGAGTAGTTTGTTACCACCACCTACTTAGGGGGCCCAAAGACCTACTATATCTAGTTGGGGGAGAGGGCATATCTATATCCATGCACTTTCGTCACTCAAGTGACATGCCGACTCTATAAGACTATAACACCTTTAATTAGGAAAGTCCCCCTAAAATTAATATTGAGTGTCGACAAGACTATAACACGTTTTGTTGAACTCAACCTACTTTCACTATAAACATATAGACCTTCCCTTGAAAAAATTGAGGGCAATCTAAAGATATATAGTCGACCTAATGTCACCTATAGGGCAACCAAAATCATGCACTTGTAAAGAAGACTATCCACTCACTCTTATCTCTACAATATTCAGTTCTATTTTCTTTATGTTTCTTTTTATTTTGATGAAACCTATTTTATAAGGTTCTAGACACCTTAAAAGGCTCAGGTATAGATGTCCCCCATAAAATAAACCTATCACTCTAGGTGTCTTAACTTGATTAAAACTTAGTTTACAAACTTCTCAACAAAGACCTATACAGGGTACTTGTCTTATCAAAATGACCATTTGTAAGGGTTTTTAATCACACCAATACTCAATTGGACTAAAAATTAATGAATCTCTGTAAGAAAAGTATTCAAGGTGTTAACATGATCAAAATTTCAAAATAAATCAATTTAGACACCATAGCTCATAGGATTATCCTCAACTATACCAAGTCATTGCCTTAAGACAATTAGACTTAATGACCAAATAATCAAGTCAAAATATGAAATACACCTCACCAAAGCTATACAAGCATCCAAACCAGTGTATATAGGTGTATCAAGGATGTTTCAAGACCTAACTTGTATTCAGTGACTTAATTTCATAAAATTCATCCAAAAATCCTCCCTCATTGTCTTGTCATTCTCCCTCATGAAATTGACATTTCTTGCCTTCAGTGTGGTGTTACAAGTCACTTGTTGCACATATCCACTTGTCACATTCATGCTTCCCATGACCTCATTAGATTTTTTTATATCTTATGCAAGACTAAGTTTGTTATCAACTTGTTTAATCAATGAATTGCCCAAGTTATTAATTATTAGGTTGTTTGTTCAACTGATGACTAAGGTAGACACTCCTCCATCAATGTGAGTCGAGATAGACTTGAGCATTGATGTTTTGATATCATTTGCACAGGCACTCACCGAGGTATGTATATTCACTTGTAATTTTGAATTATAATTTATTACTTTTGTTTTAATAATTTTACTATATACTTTGGCAAATATAATTTAAATGCACAAATGTATTGTGTATGCAGAGCTGTCATATGACATTTGATAGTCTGATTCAAATGACTACCGTGACATCTCCTCATATTTTTTCATCATTTGACATGCTTGTTCATGCAAATAATCTTTGCACTGACCCAGTGGATCCTGAATGACAAATTGAGAAGGACCATGAGATTGTATTAAGTTCATGTTTAAATGATTTTTTTATTATAGTTTAAAACATGAGTTTCTTAACTTAGTTTCATGTATGCTTGTTAATTTTATAATAATTTTTGTATTTGAATAGGTTTGGCTGCAATCGAGCTATGAGCATAGTACTCACAGTCAAACCTTAAATCAATCCAAGGCATTCGGTATATCTCCATCTACAAGTAGGGCATCTCAGGGAGAGTCTTCTTCGAAGAAAGCAAAGAGAGGGAGACTATTTGATGATTAGGATGTTGTAGATGATATAATTTTTTGTATGCCTATATGGCAATGAACATATTTTTGGCATTGTACATGCATATATGATGTATTCACCTGATATTAGATACTATGTTGTTAGACATGATGTAAGTTTTTGTATGTCTATATGGAAATGCATGTATTATTGACATTATATGCCTATATATGCCATTCATACATGACATTATTATTTTGTACATGAATATTTAAAAAAATTAATGAAGTAAATCTTTTTTGAATCACTTGTATTCAGAGTATTATGAATTATTGGTTTTGAAGTATTCTTAAGGATTACAAATGTTATGAGATTGAGAATAACTTGTTAGGATAATGTTACAAATCAGATCCTTATAAGAAATAAAGAATATTAGTGATTTCATTTGAATTATGTTTGTATGTTGATGCACAGGTTTGGAGGAGAAGTATACAAAAACATCATTAGCTGGTTCTAAACCCAATTGATCACATTCATTTGCTATGGTTTGATTTAAATCTTATTTTATAAGTTAGCTCATCTTTTAACTCTTTGAGATTAATTTAGATTCTTACACTTAGTAATTATTCTTTGTACTCTTAGTATCACATCCTTGATGGCATTTACCTTTGTCTATACATTCACAACACATACGTAACTCATTCCATTCATCTCATTTACAAACTTCCTCTCAATCTCTTTCTAGTTTCTTACTAGGCACCTTGTTTAGGTCTCAAGGACCAAATCTTAGTCGAGGTTTCAAGAGCTCAACCTATTGTCACATATGGTCTTAAATGATCATAACATACTTGGTATAACCCCCTTCAAGTAATCAAATAATCTTTGACTCTCATTGCACACCTTATGGACACAATGCTCTCTCAAGGCTTGTATCCTTTTTTTAACTATATTTTGCCTTGTAAAAAAAAGTTATGATTTATCAAGATATTATAATGGAATTTATAGGTACACTCTATCCTTTTCTATGTCTATGTCAAATTTCATAGCCCAAATCCACATCTAACTATCACTTCCTTCATTAGCCTACCCTCATTTAGACCTAATTAACCCTATTTGAAACCCTCAGTCCTAGAATCCATACACATCCATACAATATCAGGTTAAAACACTTTGATTCACCTTGTACATGTATAGGCGAGTAATATTAGAAATTTTAATTAAATTTCTAAGGTTAATTCTCTTGAAAATGCCCAAACCTTAATCCAGGGTTTTCCATGCCCTGTACATACTCTCAAAAGGACCAATTTGACCTTCCCACTGATCTAATTTGCTTTAAAAAATTCTCATGACATCTAAAACATCTCATAACACCTTTCCAATGATAAAAAAACTAACTTTACCTTTATGCCTTTGAGACTGCCTATGGGGATTTGAATTTGTCTGTGGGGATTACATGAAGTTTAGGGTGTGAACACCCTTTAAAGGTGTTTAATAGGTTTAAAACCATATTAACATACTTATAAAATACTTTCCTAAGCTTATAACCCTCAAACACACCTTAAAACTCCAAAAAGTATGCTTGCATGAATAGTAACCATTATGAGACATGGAGGGGACTGTAATAAAAAAATGAGCACTTATAAATATCATATGAAATTACCAATATGATGTATGGGTATATTATTTAATTTAGATAAATTTTATCAAGTTTCAAATCATTTGGATATGTACTTTGTCATGTAGATCCTTTTTACCACAATTTACCTTGAGCTGCTTACATGCTTCCTTCATGCCAAAACTTATCTTTCTTCAAACTTTTACATGAAACCCATTAATGTTATCAATTATATAGCACAATATAAGTTTTAAAAATCATATTCTGTGGTTTTAAGACCTCTCTAAGGCCTAAAATGCTTTTTGGCATGCATAACTGACAGATTTTTTAGAAATCTCCAATCGTTGCGTTCTTAAATACAAGAGGATTATGTCAAAATATAGGGCACTTTCACTCTTTATACAAAATTTTAGATGGTAATATATTTTTTTAATTCCATGGAGACCATTATTACCAAAATTTGTGCTTTGACTCAACCCGTAGATGTCCTAAACTAACTAATTTCTCCAAGGTAGGCTCCAATGTTGATCATGATTTGACATAGGGTTGACTTTACTAAAATAGTGAATAGTTATCATTGTAAAAAATCCTAAAAAGGATATTTAATGGTTATAGTATTTCATAATAATTCTCTCCACCAAATTTCATGATTATATTTGACATATTTTGGCCTATAGGCTCATTTTGACAAAAACTAGTGACACATGTCTGCTTGGTCAAATTTTACAAATGAGTCATCATCTTATTTTGCATTGGTTTGTGTCTAATCATGATTATTTTTACTCTAAAAGCTCATGTAACCTCTCCTTTTATTATTCCACCCTTCATTTTCTATCTCACAATCTTCCATGTCACCTTGTACCATCTCAAAAAACCACATATGACTGCATGTCAATAATACCTAGAGCTTTATGCTATGAGAAAAGAGAGTATTTGGTATATTCACAACCATTTGTATCCATTAATATTGCTACTTCACTGGGAACTACACTTCAACCTTCCTCTAACATGTTCTGACCACTTAGCAAGGCATTTGGCCCTCACACAATCAACTTCTGTACAAAGACTTGTACTACATCTTCATGTTCAATCCCTATGATTGTTGTATGTACATGTTTTCAAAATATTGATTTGGCCAAGAAACTTCACCATTAACAATATTGACTTCATGACTATGTTCCCCTAGCTGTAGGTGCATGCTTTGAGGGTATGACTGCAGGTGTTCTTTGGAAACATCTCTTAACATGCTTGACTTTGTAGAAGCCAAACTGTCGTATTTATACACACTAACCCGAAGGATGGACTGTAGGTGGAGGATTTTGACTATGACTCAAGATTAGGAGTTCAACAATATTTCTCAAATGATCCAGGACCCCACTGATCCTAAATGCTCATAGAACCTCAATGAAACACCATCATTCCCATTTCAAGTTATCCAACTCACTCTAGCATCCCATTTCACATACAAGGCTCATCTTGGCTTCTTAATGGCCTCCAACTAGTAAAATGACATTTTCAACAAGCCCAAAGGAGAGAACAACATCTAAGACCTGGTTTTTGGCTTCCCATCTAGCTCAGTTGACAAACCCTCCACCCATTCTGGGCTCAAGAATGCCCTTTCCAATATAGGAAAGATGATAATTTTTAGCCTAACTTAAAGCATGCATAAAACCTAAATTGTAAGTCATATGGAGGAACCATAAGATATTTCATGTGCATGATAAAAATCTCTAATTGCACCCCAAATTTAGTTTGAATCACCTCTAAGAGAAATTCATGGTAGAAGTTGCAATAACGGGTCTTAAAATGCAACTTTTTGGCAGTGAAGAGATAACATATTGACTTCTATCTAGTAATTTTACCTCCAAGATCGGTAGGTGAAAATATAACACTTCGAGGACGTATATATAGGCAAATTACATGTGCTCCAATGACTGTGATATCTAATTCCATCTGCAAGTGCATTTTCACTACAGTTCTGGAGCATGAAAACACTGATAATACATATTGTCAAAGTTGAAGCTACAATCTAAGAAATCAATTTACGATGTTTGTTGGATGAATATTGGCACCACCAACATGTCCAAAAGGGTGGATAATGTGTAGGACCAAGTTCTTGGCCTCCCATCTGGCTCGATCGACAAACCCACCACCCGTTCTGGGTTCAAGAATGCTCTTCCCAATACAAAAAAGAAGCTTATTTTTAGCCTAAATTTAGGAATGCATAAAACCAAAACTATAAGTCATATGGAGGAATTATAATATCTCTCGTGTGTATGGAAAATCTCTCTAATTTCACTCCAAATCTAGTCTATAGCACCTCTAAGATCAATCCATGGTAGAAGTTGCAATAACGGGTCTTAAAATGCAACTTTTTGGTAGTGAAGAGATAACTTATTGACCTCCAACTAGCATTTTTGAATCCATGACCAAAAATTTCAAGTCCACCACTTTGAGCACATATATATAGGCAAATTAAACATGCTCCAATTAATCTGACATCCAATTCCACCTGCAAGTGCATTTTCACTACTATTTTGGAGCACATAAACACTGAGAATAAATGTTGTCAAAGTTGAAGCTATGGTCCAAGAACTTAATTTTCAGTGCTTGTTAGCTAAAAAATGACACTTCCAACACAGTTGAAGGGGTATATAACATTCAATAAAATGTTCTTGGCCTCCTATCTGTCCTAATTGACAAACCCACCACCCATTCTGGGCTCAAGAATGCCCTTCCCAATACAAGAAAGATGTTGATTTTTAGCTTAACTTTAGACATGCATAAAACCAAAACTGTAAGTCATATGGAGAAACCGTAATATCCCTCATGTGCATAGAAAATATTTCTAATTTCACTTTGAATATAGTCTAAATCACCTTTAAGATAAATTCATGTCAGAAGTTGCAGTAACGGGTCCTAAAATATAACTTTTTGGCAATGAAGAGACAACTTGTTGACCTCCAACTAGCAATTTTGCCTCTGGGACCGGAAAGTGTAAATACACCACTTCAAGAATGTTTATATAGAAAAATTAAACATTCTATAATGATTGTGAAATCCAATTCCACCCACAAGTATTTTTTCACTACTATTTAGGAGCACATAAACACTAGCAACAAATGTTGTCAAAGTTGAAGCTATGGTCTAAAAACTCAATTTATGGTGCTTGTTGGTTGAAAACTAGCACTGCCAACATATTCGAAGGGGTAGATAACATCTAAGACTAGGTTCTTGGCCTCCTATCTATCTCAGTCGACAAACCCACCACCCATTTCGGGCTCAAGAATGCCCTTCCCAATAAAAGAAAGATGTTGATTTTTAGCCTAACTTTAGGAATGCATAAAACCAAAATTTTAAGTTGTATGGAAGAATTTTAAGATCCCTCTTGTGCATGGGAAAGATCTTTAATTTCACATTGAATATAGTCTGAAGCAACTCTAAGAACAATTTGTGGTAGAAGTTGTAGTAACAGGTCCTAAAATGCAACTTTTTGGTAGTGAAGAGACACTTGTTGACCTCCAACTAAAAATTTTGCCTCTAGGACTGGCAGGTGCAAATCCACCACTTCGATCACGTCTACATAGGCAAATTACATGTTATCCAATGACCATGACATCCAATTCCACTTACAAGTGCATTTTCACTACTATTTTGGAACACAGAAATACTGACAACAAATATGTTTGGAAGGCTACAAGGAGAAATAAACTTGTCATGAGCAATTGTTTAGGAGCGCAGAAATGCCAAGTAATTTTAGTAAGATTCTATTAGCTTCAAGAATATAAATTTATTGACTAACAGTGCCAACCATATGAAGGTGAAAGTTGATTTGGCACCACTAACCTACAAAAAAAATTAGTAGTAAGTAATTAAAGATGAAATTTATGCACATACTACATACAAAATCAAAAACATTTGATAAAATTGATTACATCTACATTTTACAAGCCAACATACCTGTGCATTTCAATCCAATGAACCATTTATATCTGCTCTAGTCTTGATGGTATCAAGAATATATTCATGCCCTGACTCATGAAATTTCTATAAATTCTTGTTTCTTGGCCTCCCAAGATATGTTTGTAATTGAATATTCATTGCAAGAACCAAATTTTAATAGTGTAGTATCTTCTTGTGCATTTCAAAGTATTGAAACAACCATACATTTAAATTTTTTATAGGATATCATCGAAACCAAGTTCTAGTGACTACCACATACCTAGTGGGATAATCAATGTTTTCTCCATCTACAACTAGAGAAGTCAATTTTTAATTTCCATTTACACACTGACATAAGTAGTAATATGTTCCATCTTCATTATATTCATCTACAATAACTGCAAAAACATGTCTTGTATCATAAAAACAAATTTTAATGACACTATGAAGATAGATTATGAGAATAAATAGTGCATAAAGATTAATCTTCTACGTGGTTGTACTAGATCAGATATATGGTCAAATTTATGTGATGATATTATGTCTGTAAGTTGCAATGTTGGTAAAACCTGATATGTGTTGATTGGAATTAGAGTTCTAAAACTTCAATCATCCACCCACTCTTATGACTCACACTCATTCCAAATAGAGTCCATGCATATAGAACAAAAGTATTCCAAGTGTTGCGTATGAATAGTCCAAGAACTTGTATTTGAACTAAAAATGAGTGGAGCTCATTTGAATCTATTAGAGTCATAAAATCCTCATAGTTTTTCAAGTCTTTTTACTCTATTAACAAAAAATGTCTACAAATAGTAGAATTTACTTGAGCACCATAACATATGTTCTCATTACACCATTCAACCATAGTTTTTGCAGCAATCAAATTAACAACATTGTCAGATTTTAACTCCTCCCTTGTAACGACTCTTTTTACACATGCTCTAGCATCATCATGCTCCCCTTTTCCAAGACCAACCCTAGTACAACTTCAAATATGTTCTATACTAGTGGTAATTGCATCTTTCTCAACCAATAAAACGTCTATGTATTCTTCAATTATGATGTGCAATTGTCTGACCAAATCTAATGTTGTTTGAAAATAATGTTCCTCTGAGTCAACTATTCATAGAACTTCTCAAAACAATCTTGCGCATACTCTGTATAATGTGATCAGTTGTCACTGATATAAAAATAGTACTCCCTTAATATTTTTTTGATCTTTGTCTATACTATCAGGTGCACATGCATGAATGCTATATGCACAAATATGACAACTTGTGTTAAGTTATAATACTATGATTGAACTTCCATTTGTGGTTTGAATGTGTAATTTTCATCAAAATTGATTACTAAAACAATAGAATCAATTGGGAATGTGTCGTTAATTTGAAATATTCATCCAATCATTTAGCCCTATGTGTGTGCCTTGCATACTCATAAACAATTTTCTCCATGAATTTGACCATAAATTATGAAATAAGTATCTCTTTCATAACAAGCTCACATCTTTTAGATTCTTTTCCATCTTTTACTTGATAAGTCACATATTTGTATTTGATCAAACCAACTAATTCCTATCCAATTGCACTTGTATACTCCTTAAGGATATATATTTTTAATTTTGACAATCCACTACAAATGCTACAATTTTCATCCAAACATGCTTTCTTATAAAAGAACTGTCCATCTAGTCTTTTACAAAAATATTTGGAATAAATTTTTTAGTTGATTTTTGCAATTTTTTTATGCCAAACTCTTGTAAAATGTTGTTAGTATGCAAAGTAAAACGAATATGGAGAAAAACATCACAATACATTAAAAATTCAACATGTTGCCTACAACAAGTGGTGCGTGTGTGATTTATTTTTACATAAAAAGGTTTGGCCATCTCAAAAAATCTTTGACTAATAAAAAATTATGGATGTTTTTTTTAAAACTTAGAGTACAATTGTGTTTGAGTCATATCCAAGAAATGTTTTGGATGCAATTCACGATTATGAGAACTAACTTTTCTTTTGACTACATCTCTTGCATTCAATGAAACTCTTGTATTATCTTTTCAAAATTATACAAGTAAGTATTTCAAAGCATCGGCTATAGCCTTGTCATTTCGTGAAAGTCTACCAAAGAATGCCCAGAGCTCTTTCGTATTGGGTTCATTAAGTCTTTCACGTCTTGTAATTTCTTTCATTAATATTTTTTTATTTATATCAAGTGTTTGACTTATTTTTAAAATCAATCATTTTTTTCTCATTTTAGCACTTACTACACAAGTTGTCATTATACATTGGGCAGCATTACAATCTTTGTTGCATGATTTTGGACCTACAATATGATATGCATCATGTAGATTTTCAATAATTTCATCATTTTCATCATCCATGTTAGATGTTATTTTTCTTAATGTGTACATTGTAGTTCGCATCTTAACCAATTTATTAACGAAACAAATAATTGACATCTTTCACTATCATACTACAATATATAAAAGAAACTATCTCAAATTTGTTGAGCCAATCTTCTTGAATGGTGGTTAGACATTTTGTTATGCATTGGTTTCAAAATATTTTCATCAACTTCAATTAAGTACTTATCTTTTCTACGCACAATTTTTGGAGATGTTATTGGTGGAATCTGTTTAGAGGGTGTTTCAAAATCATTATATGTTTTCATAAATTTTTTTTCATTGTTTGTTTCTTCATTATATGTTTATATGAAATTTTCTTCATTGTTAATTTCACCATTATTTGAGTCCATTAAATTTTCTTCATTTTTGTGGTTAAAGTATCATGCATAGGCTCTTCATCAACAAAATAAAAAACGTTAAACTTTGAATGTGAATTTCCAACATCATCTAATTTTTTATTGTCAATTTCATCATAATTCAATTCATTATTGTAAATTTCATCATAATTCAATTCATTATTGTTAGTTTCATCATTATTCAATTCATTAATTCTAATTGCTTCATTATCTAAGGCATTTAGATCATCAGGGTTAGTGTTTGTACCTTGTCTAAAATTAAATGCTTGCATTCATACCTTATTTTTTATCTCAACTCTTCTAATTGCTCTGATGTTTTATTATTCAACTTATTCTTCTTCTTTGAATGTGAATCAGAGCCCATTTTGACAAAATCAACCAAGAATGTACTTCAAAATGTGGGGTCAAGAGATGCAAAAAAAGTACGTAGAGAATATGCAGAGTATGCAAATAATGTCTTTGGGGACAACAATCTCAATTTTAGATAAAAATAGATGTTGAAAAGTACGTTTTTATTTTTAATTCAAGGAATGCATATGTGTTTGTGTTTCTATAATACATACACATTCCTATAATGCATACACATTATAATGCATATGCATTTCTTGAAGTATAGGTATATACTACAAAAAATAAGCACAAAGACTCATATTCAATGCATAAAATCCCCTATAATACTATAATATGATGCAATAAGATTATAATATGATGCATAAATCCATAATATGATGCAATAAGTGTTAGGATTGTGGAGCTAAAAGCTTCACTGATGCAGACATGGAGGAGGTTGCAGAATGAGTTGCCGAAGTGTCAGAAGTGTTTGGCGTTGGTCTGGCCAACCGGCGTCGGCAGGGTAAGACAGGAAGGCAACCGACGTCGGTCATATATCGGCCGGCGTCGGCGACCCCAGGCAGACAGGGACCGACGTCGGTCGCCTGTGTGGTTCGACTGCGAGCTATTTACGGGCAGTTAGCTAACGAACCAAGTGTTTGCATGATGAGTGCTAATTTTAGACTCATAGCTGCGGATCTAATTATTGTAATTAGATGTCTAATCATTGTTTGGATGAGATCTATATAATAGACTCATGGTTGTATTGGAAAAGTGTGCTAGGGAGTAAGAGAGCATAATTATAAGCTCCTTCTGTGTGTGAGATAGAGCAATGGTGCGTTCCTCCTAGTGCCTCAGTACCAGGTGTGTTGGTGCTGGATTGGAGAGCCAGCTGGGTTCTTCAAGAGTGTAGGATCTTGGTCACAGTTGCATGGCCTATATAGGAGATCTACATGGTAAGTAAGATCGTTGATCTGCAGGTGTATGTGTGTGCAAGGTCGAGGTTCACAGGTGAGCAGAACCATTGTTTGATTTGCAGGTGTGCAAGGTCATACAGACAGCAACACAACAAGGAAGCAGTATCAGGCATGATCTACTTGGAGTACAGGTGTGTACTCGGATAGAGCAAGAGGAAGGCAAGGGAGTTCCTTCCATAAGTATGGTCTGTTGAATTGCAGGTTGTTGCAGATTCATGGGAGATCTACTTGAAGTACCTTGAGTACTTGTGGAGCACGTGGAGTGCTTGTGGAGTGCGTGGAGCACTTGTGGTGTGCGTGGAGCACGGGAGGTGAACACCAACTCTGTATTTTGAGTTGGGTGTTGGGACCTGTGAGAGGGAGAGCTTTGGGGAGAAGAATTATTGTTCACTTGAGGTGTGGGAAACCTCTGTAAGGTGGTGGAGAAGAAGTGGCATCTTCTTTATTGTATTCTTTTCTGTATAAAGTGTTAATACAAGTTGTGTATTGTCTCTCATATCATGTGTTATTCTGAATTCTAGTTACTTGGTGAATCTGGTTAATTTCCGCATATTAAGTTGCTTGGTTTTGGTAATCAAATTGTGTGCTTCCGGTTGTTATCCTCCCAACAATAAGACTATTAGTTGTTGCAATAAGGCTATTATATGATGCATTAAGTCTTAATGTGATGCAATAAGACTATCATACGATGCAATAAGACTATCATATGATGCAATAAGATTATTATACGATGCAATAAATCTCCACTATGATGCAATAAGGCCTATTATATGATGCAATAAGGCTCAATATGTTGCATAAATCCCTAATATGATGCATAAATCTCCAATACATGATTCAATAAGACTCTTGATAAGACTATGAAGCAATAAGATTATCATATGATGCAATAAGGCTCAATATGTAAGATGAAATGAGCTAATTTTATCTAAAATGCCATCATAGGTCCTTACAAAACTAGGTGAATAACCGGTTCACAAATCATAACTAATCTCATTCATGAATTTATGCATTTATGATGAAATCAGGGAACTTAGGGGTTGTGTTTGTTATAAAATTAGGATTTAGGGTTAGGGATATAGTGTAACATGTTTGTACATGTGTATATGTAATGAAATTAGGGATTAGGAGAACTATACATATTCAAGTGATATAATTAGGGTTTACGATCAACATATCATGAAATGTGACCTAATCTAGCCCTTTTAATCACATTGTAGACTCCAGTTTAGGTTCAATGGGTTGAAATTGGCCACATGTGCATTTGTATTTGAATTTTGTTTAAATTAGGGTTAGTTAAGACATACATGTTGCATATATATTATACAATTGATTAGGTAATAAATTTGGTTTAGGGGCTCAATTTTGCCCAAATCAATTCCCTAATAAAACCAATCGACTAATTGGTTCATTTCATGAAAGATAGAATCATACTTAATTTTGTCCCAAATCATATATCATGCTCTTATAATTATGTTAAGAAGGGGTTCAAATTGGCCTCCCATGCCTCCTCGATTGAATTACCCCTATAATTGAACTTTGTTGTGCCATGTGTGTACCATGTACACCTGAAAGTGTTAAAGCTATTAGAGATGCATCAAGTCCTAAATTTTTTAGAGTTGACAATGATCTGAGAGGCCAAATTGAATTACATATCACCACATGTACCTCATACATGCTCAAAAGTGTCAACATTGTTAGAGGTGTCAGGTCCTAGAAGCATTAAATAACTATTTGATCCCTATGAGGCCCAATCCAATTAGATACATCACCACATGTGTATCTTGTACACACATATACTTGTGTTAGAGATCTAACTGTCACTTTTCCCAGAAGCATCAGATTTTTTACAGACTCAAGACACACAATCCAATCAAATATTTCCGTATGTGTAGGTCTAGTACACCTAGAGAAGTGTTAGAGTTTTCAGATATGCACATCTTTGATACCTAGACATGTCCTATCACTGCCAACCAATCCAATGAAGGTCTATTCATAAATTTATCATACATACATATAAGCCAATAATTTTTAAAGATTGGCATTGATCCAATCAACTCATGTCTAGTAAATAATTCACATGATGCGAGCCTCCAACTTGCCATTACTGTATGAAAATTATCATGTAGAGCCATTTAAAGTTCCATATGAATTGAACAAGCACCAAACATTATTAGTTTTCTATGTATGTATTCAAATTATTTAGATTCCTCTATCTTGAATTACCTCTAGATCCAAAAGTACATTCATATTAAGTCATACACGTAGGAGAGACCACAATTTAACAATGGACTCCTCAACCTCAAATCCCAAGCTAGAGTAAGAATTTTGAGATGTACTACTTTCTTACAGTCCACATCATAAGGTTTAAGCTCATTAAAATGAAATATGAACAAGATGATTGAAGATATATGTACAAAATAAATAATCTTGAAAACTTTGGCGAGGGAGTGCACACTGATATTCAATTCTGATCAACCATCTATATGAGGTGAGCAGTTCATCATCCACATGAACAATTATTGGGTCCATCTACTCAGCATCATCCTTGAGGGGAAGCAGGTCTCAAATTTAGGGGATATTGTCACCTTTAATGTATCTTGAATAATATCAATAGATTTTGAGCTGGGGTAACTTACACATATGCCATACTTGATTAATGCCAGGTCTATGCCACCTTATATTTTCAAAGCATATCCATCCCTTAATGGTTTAGATCAAAGTCCCAAGTGCATTTATATATTTTCTAAGCTATACATTCATCACTAGAGACACCACATGTTAAAACCACATCATCACTAATAGATACATGTGACCATTTCAAGTTTATTGAGCTCAAAACCACATCTTATACAAAATGAAATGCATACCTAAATTGATCAAAATATTTAAGCAAAACATGTACATACCTTGTACCCATCATCCTATTTTCCTATCTTACCATCCTAGTTACATGTAGTAAGGTAAATAACTCTATTGTATTGATAAGGACCAAGTGTTGTCTAGCTTGTTTTTGAGCTTGTGATTGTTGCATCCATGGTGTGGCTAGGACTAGTCCCATGTGAAAGACACACGAATGGATGGAGTGGTTGATGGTTGTCCCATGTGTGATGGAGGGGTAGATGAAGGAGGTGCATGAAATGGATGATTAACCATATTTTCATAAGAGATCTTAATTTTAGGAAAAATTTGAATACATTAGGGGAATCTTGATTAATTGTAATAATAGAATAATCTTGTTAGACTTTCAATTGGGACCTCAAAATGCACCTATGGAATTAGGTGCACTAAGTGATCTTGGAGGAAACTTCTGGGACTTTATTCAACACATTTTAGGAATGTTTTTGGGACAATCCAAGGCATGCTTCATAGGTATTGGGGTCCATTAGATAGCATTCTTGAAATAGATATCCAAGAGATGCACTATTACACCAAGGGCTCAGTTCTTATTTCTACTTACACAAGATTATCTATACTACATAGTTCAATTCAACGGGCTTGCCACTTAAACAAATTAGTTCAAAATTTATAAATAAAGGGGTTTGGTCAAAGATATCAAAGAAACAAAAAAAAGGTAAGATAGGATTTTAGGCAAGTAGGATAATATCAATAAGAAAGGCAAGTAGGATTTTAAGCAAATAAGGTAGTAAGGTATATCCTTACCCTGCTAGGGGAATGGTCCCAATATCATTGCATGTTCCAATTATCAAACAAGGCTTTTGTTAACATGTGTTCTATTGACACAACATATTGGTGTATATAAATATTAAAGTGCTCCAGAGGCTAAACATGTAGTATCTAATACTTGTTCAACATTTATTCTATAAAATTGAAAGTAACTAATAACATCTGGACAATTAAGAGTCAAGTATTGATACTCTAATGCACAATGATTGGTACTCTAAAGGTTAAGTTTTGATCATAGGTTTAAAAAATTTCTTTTATGACATCTTGTGATAAAATCGGTTATATTGTAGAATGTATAATGTGTTAGACCTTGAAACCTTAGTTATAAGTAGTTAAGATAACATATTGAAATGGGTAAAAATATAGAAGTCTAATGCAATGTTATGGCTAATGGGACCTTTCCCCTATAAGAAACATGAAATTTGTTTATTTTATGTTATTTCAAAACAACGTGTATGCATTATATAGCGTGTACACATTGTGTAACACATTATATAACACGTTTGTGTTATTTGAATTAAAAATTTAGACTTTAGTCTTGGAAATGGCTTGGATTTCTGAGCTAGAGGCTTGTGACTATGCATCTACAATCGAGATTGAGAATTTTGATAAAAACCAACAAATTTCAACTTCAATCACCAAATACGCTAAGGATTTCAACATCAAAAAAAAAATATTACTGTCATGATGAGCACATTGTCCTCTTTTCAAATATATAATTTTAATAATTTTTAGGCTATTTTAAGGGTTCAAACTATATTTATTTCTAACTATGATGATGAATATGAACTAGACATACTTCATTTCTAATGTATATAAAATTATGGGATAAATGTTCCACCGTATACATGAATATGGCCATATGATTGAATTTGACAAGTCTGTCTGTCAAATCCTAGATTCAAAAAGTCCATATGTCAGATCTAAACTTAGTAACTACCAAGTCAATATGAGACTAGGTAGGATACACTCCTATCGCTTAGTACTCACATTCCTAATTCACCACTCTTCCCTTGGTCTCCACGACCTAATGTTCTCTAGAAAGTGCACAATGTTTAATGAATCACAATTTCATGCTAATAAATCATAGAAAGCAATACTATATGCTTAAATAATTTAAAATATACCATCATTTAAGAAAAAAAATTCATACAATCATTTCGTAATTGTATTAAATTGCTACTAGCCAAACATAACTCGTTATCATATTTCACAGCTTAACCTAAAGTGTTATATTCATAGTTAAGAGGAATTATGGTTAAAATTAACATAACATACAAAGGCCAAGGATCACCTTGTCCTTAAAACCTTATAAAGGAATAAGAAAGACGTTGTCTCCCTATTTGCTAGGTTAGCACGTGATAAGTTAAAATTTTATCTCAACCTCTTGATTGATAAGATGTTTCGCACATCCTATACCTTACTCGCTTCTAGTGAAATGTGCATAAATGTCTCTCTAGGCAACATGCCTTAAGCAAAAGAGATTAATATCAATCTAATCAAGGGTAAATAATAACATATGAACTATAATCAACTTATAATTCTTAATCTAGAATTTAATATATAATTCAAGGTTTGCCACTCCACGTGGTCTAGAATCATGAGTTAGATAAAGTAGTGACCCTAAAGAGTCACAAGTAAAAATTAGAGAAATATCATCTCAAAAACTCCTACATATCTTCACAACGTAAAAAAAAAAACACCCAACTTTATTTTGCCAAATCACTACCTACTTACCAAATCTGTAAGTATGGTATCATAACTATTTCCACAACCGGGAGAGAAATAAAATACTGACTACACAACTGTTTCAATCCATCTTATCTTACAACTGCTCTCTCAACAAGAACTAGAATACATTTATCCCATGAACTCCAAGGAATATGGTCAATAAAATTTTAAAATCAAGTTCTCATTTAAGAGAACACTAATTCAACATCATGAAAATATGAATCCTCTTGATAGCTTGTGATGATGTCAAAAGAGAATAATATCAACTTACCACTAAGCTATCTAAGAGAGATGACACGTCCTCCTAAACGATATAACTTAAGGGTGCCAATCTATAAACAAACTTCTAACACAAAGGAATTCACAACCAAGACATCCACACTCTTCTATAATAAAATTCCCACCGGCTTAGGTGGTACTAACTAAAAATGGTACATAAACAAATGGAGATTCATAAAAAAATCACAAAGAATATGCTAAGCCCATCAAATCCTTGAAATAAACCCTGGAAAATTACTACAGTTATGCATAATAGTTGTAATGACCAGGACAACCTTTGTGGTGCATGATTACAGAGCAACAAATAAAAACTAGACTTTTGAAGGTACATTTGGTGTGTAGCATGCAAATGGATAGACGTAATTGACCCTCCACCAACCAGACTGTAGTTTAATCTTCATTCTATCCTTGGTAAGATTCTATGGATCTTTAAAAGGGATTGTTAGGTCAAATCACCAATGCAATCATCTTTCATGTGACCATCGACATTCTACAGTCACATGAACCAAATTTTTATTTGTGTTTTCTATTTTCTTTATTTGTGTACAGGAGGAGTTAGAAAGTTATACTTAGATGAAAAGTTATTTATTTGTGCATAGAGAGGGCTAGAATGCAATGCCCCTCTCGATTTGATATTATAGGTCCTTTAGAAAGAAAGGTCCTTTAAATGTCATGATGCTCTAACAACTATGCACATGATTGTGTTTGAAATTTATTATTCTTTCGATGGCAGGGTATAGAGGTTTGAATTTTTTTAATGCACATGATTGTGTTTGAAATTTATTATTCTTTCAATGGTAGGGTACAGAGGTTTGATTTTTTTTTTAAGTATATTTTTTTCTACTCAATTATGGTGTGACAAGTGTTAGATATAATAATTGTGATATGGTTTATTAAAAAATATATATATATATATATATATATTTTAAAAATAAAAATATAATATTTATCTTATATTCTATTGATTAGAGAATAATTTTGTAGTCATGTAAGTCTTTTATTTTTCTTTCCATTTTTTTAAATTGAAAAGCGCACTTCCATTAATTTAACAAAAAATATAGTATAATGTTAATAATACACAAAAGGATGGAAAAGTCATACCTCCAAAAATTACACTGAGCTAAGGAAGCTTCGGGAGAATCATACGTTTAAAAGAGACCACAACCCAACCAATAACCATAGTTAAACTAACTCAAGTGCACATCAATCAAAATTTGGGAATGAAACAACACAAACAAGGAAACAACTAAGCAATATATACGAACATGACAACCAACAGAGGAGGCAAAGGTGGAGGGCCCTGAGGCTTCCCTCTCTAGCCATCTGAGGTCGGGGCATCTTCATCAACTGGGAGGGGGTCCCATCCATCATTGTGCTAGTTAAGTTCAAAATAATATTGGAAATAATGGAGGAGAAGAAGATATTATTGGAGAAGGTAGACACAAATAAGAATGTTGTGGATTGACTTACCAAGGTTGTGAGTACTAAGAAGTTTTTCTATTGTATAAAATCAATGGGCATGGTTGCCCTTAGCTATTATATTTATGTAGTTGTGAAACCTTGTGCAAATTTTTCAACAAGTGGGAGAATGATGGATATTTTTTGTGTACTTTACATGTGTTACACCCTTTATGTAGTGTACAGCCAGGCACGACAATTAGAGTCAGATAAAAATGGTTTTAGAAGTAAATTCATTTTTGGTGATCCCATAGGTATTTTTACCTATAGTAATAATACAGATAGTGTTATGACCCACATTCTTATGGGAAAACATTATAGGTTGTATTCTTGGCCCATGGTTTTGGTACCCATGGTATTGTAAGATTATTTATGAAATTACCTATTGAATGCCTCTATATACTCGCAAAATGTAGTAGGGAAAAAACTAATAGAGAAATAAATTATTACATTACAATATGGTTAATTTAAGTCAATAGTAAAGGATGTTATTATACTGATTTTTTCTCCATATGGCTTTCCCAAGTGAAATCTTGTTTTCTATGTAATATTATGTGTGTGCAATTTATCTTGTTTAGTTTTAGCATTAAAATGATGTTAGTGTTACTTCTTTTGTATTGGTTTATCAGTCATTTTCTCCTCAGTCATCACTAACTCTATTGGATAAAGGTTACATTTTCTAGACTGAAACTATGTGATGGCACTAACATCTTATTTGTTGTGTTAAGAATTGAAAACTTAACAACTTAATATCACTCACATAGTAATGAGGAAAATCAATTATTTTGACATTGATTTATAAAATGCAAAAGTTTGTAATCAAATATAAATTAAATATACAAGACTCAACAATGATGCCACTAGGACTATGAAAAATTCCAATATTGATTGTTTGGACATCAAATTTATGTTCATTATGCTTCTTATATATTTATGAAAATAAAAATCAAAGGTAGGGAGTTAAAAATGTATCATATTCTCCAGTTAATGGGTCAAGTGTGTCGTGTAAATCTCTCTGAAGAGATGGAAAATTGGATTGGCTACATCCACCTTCTGGGATGTTTAAATTGAATTTTAATGGCATAGCCAAAGGTAACCTAGGGGTATCGAGGGTTGGGTGCATGATTCATGATTACACAAGTTTGTTGATTCGAGCAACTTTGTGTAAGATCATTGATAAAACAAATAATGAATCATAAGCACAGACACTAGCATTAGGTTTGGAACTAGTGGTTCACTATGGTATTGGTAAGGTTGCCATTGAAGGGGACTTGATGATGTTAATCCAAGCCTTGACAATGGGAAAATTGGATCATGGAATATCGAGAACATTCTTGGATAAGAGTGGGAGATTTTTAAATATCTTGACATCTAGGAGGCCAAGCATTGTTTTCACAAAGGCAATACTTTTGCATCCGTAGCCAATCAAGGAATTACATAGGTCGAGGACTTAATTGTCAACAATTCTTGGTATGGTTGCCCAGATGAAATGAAGAACCTTCTTATTACTTAGGTAATTTGTGTTATTGGGAGTTATTATCATGATTGGTTGGATTGGGGGATAATCATTTGGATGGGAATAGCTTTGTACCCTCCCTGTGTGTGTGGAATGTCCCTGTGCTCTACCTTATAGCCTTACGGTGATTTATGGATGCCATTAAGGTTTGGGGTGCTCAACTGGGTCTTAATTTATGTGATAAATGGTTTGATGGTATTTTTTTATATTGAAAAAGTGCATGATTACAAAAAATAAAAGATGCTCAAAAGAGCAGCAAGAAGAAAATACATACAACAAAACCAAATAGCCTTATAGCCAACAAAACCACTACTTAGACCTTAGTACGAAACATCAACATAGTAGTAGTAGAGTAGCAGCATACACATAAAGGAGAGATTATACTAATCTACATTGGAAAAGACTGTACAGTCTAAAAACACAAGAGCACTTCACATTATTACTCTCAAATTCAAATATGGTTGTTGGAGTACCAAGATACAAATAGTGATGTAATAAAATATGATAATAAGAATGGTTGCAAGGAATTAAATAAGCACATAACACTACCCAATAGCCATAGAGAAGCCCATTCCAACTAAAAATTGTAACATCAAAAAATACCACTGAGCAGAACCCTGAGCAGTCATAAGAAAAATCAAAGACCCAAGCCATCCAAGCTCTGCAACCACAAAAAAGCTCCATTTGTTGAACAACACCAAAACCCTGAAATTGTCCAACAAATGCAGACCAGAGAACGCCCTGGCTTCTATAACCAATTTAAATTTTGAAACTGAAAAGAGATTGAAGCCATCTTGAGCATAAGATATCACCTTCATGGAGTTGAAGGCGCTGCAATTTAATCTTGTCCAGCTGGTTACCGATCTGCAAATGCCTCTTAGAAGCCCCTGTAGCTGAAAACAAAGAGAGACAATTTGAAACAAGATATCAGCGTAAAACTTTAGCATTTCTAATTCCTGATGAATATTATGATTTGAAAACACTCTCAAGCATCTACTTTTCCAAATGTGCATTAAAATACCGTGTCTCATAGAATCAACTATAACATTTTTGTGAAAGCCCACACCGAATAAAGCTTCCTTCCAACTCAAATAATAATAAAAAAAAGTAGGTAAGTGCCAGAAAATAACATTCCATTTTTTCCATGTCCATGGACACTCCCAGAAAATATGTTTCAAGTCTTCATTCTACTTACAAAGGGGGCATTTTACTAGCTAAATAATCATACATCTCAACCTATCCCCAACAGGTACCTTGTTATGTAAGATTTTCCATTCCAAAATTTGAGCATTTGCATCAGCTTTTGACTTTCAGATCTGAGCACCCAATTTTTGCCAAGTTCTTTCTTGAAATTTGTATTTCCATTTTATATTAAGCCTTGGATTCAATGGCAGTCTCGGAAGAAGACTTAGATAAATCTTTTTTTAATGGAAAAAAATAAAACGGATATTTTTCCAGCCACAACCAATCTTTGAAGAAGTTACAATGGATAGGAGTACATATCTTCATCATTAAGTCCACAGGCACCAATGATTTCAAAAAATTTAAAAAGTTTTTCAACTTGTTATTAAGATTAAAATTATCTTTGATGTTCTGCCAAGTAGACCAGTCAAAGACAGAGAAGTCCCAAATATCACCAAACTGCTGAACTCCCTTTTTAAATAAATAATGAGCTTGTCTGGGGAAACTAATATCAAGAGGCTGTCCTTGGTATTGGATAAGTTTGTTCCACCATATAGAAGAAGTACCAAAACTGAAACCATGCTGCAAAGAAGAGCCTTTCCAGCTTAAAAACTGACAGACTTATTTCCAAGCCTTCCAAATAGATTGTAATTGGAATGATGCTTTAAGTTTAAAGAAGGGAACCATAAGGATTTTATCCAACCATGTGACTGAGTGCCATTTTCCCTTAACCGTAGCAAGGCTCGTGCGATGACGCACCAATATTTTCCATGGTTCTTCCCCTAAAACAACTCTGATTATCCATTTAGTAGACAAACACATACCTTGAGTCTTGGGATCCAGAATACCCAAACCATCTTTAGATTTTGGTTGAATACAATGTGACCAAGAAGAGTATTTATAACCAGCTTTACCTTCCCAGTTATACCGCAAAAATTGGCAAATAATTTTGTTAAGATCCTCATATCCTTTATTGGAAGGCATCCAACATGAGGAGTAATAAACATGGGAAGCGAGGAATATATGGTTCACAACCTGAATCTTGCCAACAAGTGATAAAAATCTGTTTCCCTAGGCAAAGAGTTTATTTTTTAGTTT
The DNA here is from genome assembly GCA_037957365.1 of Torreya grandis. Classification (NCBI taxonomy): domain Eukaryota; kingdom Viridiplantae; phylum Streptophyta; class Pinopsida; order Cupressales; family Taxaceae; genus Torreya; species Torreya grandis. The sequence goes on along the minus strand of JARHVA010000824.1, from coordinate 1,163,930 downwards.
GTTAATAAACCAATTCCACATCTCAGAAAGAGAAATACCCAGTCCAAAAGGAATACCAAGATACCGTGTGATCTATCCATGTTTTATCCGTTTCCATTCTTTAAGAATCCATTGGGGAATCGAATCAGATTGAATCATGAAAAATTCAGTTTTTTGATGTGCCAATTGAGAACCAGAAACTGAACAATATAAATTTAAGATTTCCAAAACATTATTAATCTCCTCTTCAGAATTATGAAGAAAAAGCATATTGTAGACAAAGCTAATAAAATTGATGGTATTTTTTTGGAATTCATAGAGAGCTTGTAGACATAGACCATATGCTTCAAATTTCTCAGAGCAAGCCAGTAGTGTGGGTGAGTGCTGTTAGGTGAGAGCTGGCCTTTAAAGGAAGTGTTTCAGATTATAAGATGAAGGTTTTCATCATTCAGGTTGGAGGTGTTTTTTAGGCCATCAAGAAGATTGTGAGCTTCGTTTTTCTTTAGACTCTTGACCATTTAAAGTTTAATTCGCTTATCTCTCCAATGTTTGTGGGGAATTTTTATTGGTTTTGGAGGACAAGGGGATCACAATGTCAATTATGGAGGAAATTGTGCATCCAAGGTTAGAAGTGGGGCTCAAGAAGGCTATGGAGGATTTTTCATGTGTGGAACACCGCCCTTTGATCTTGTCCCAGTCATAATTTCAGGGTTTAATCCCTCTTAGTGCTTTAAGGGATGTGGAGGGTCGGTTTTGTAGTGTCCTAAATCATGTTGAATTTATATAGGAGTACCTCCAGAACCTAGCGGCTACAGGTAGGATGCTACCATACATTTATGAGTGACTAATCAAAATGTATTTATGAGTGAGTAATAATGATATGCATTTTATTTGCATGCCATAATTTTAGGGAAAGGTCACTCATTATGTAAAGTCTGTGACACATCATTTCATCTCCTGATCCATAAGTTGTACATATACAATTTCAAAAACTATGGTTTGTTATGAAATTTCTGAAGCACCTTAATTACCTATGTTTGAAAGCCTTCCTATCACAAGATTATATGTACTACCTAACGTTTTTTTACAAGCAATCTTCAATCTAAAAATGTTAAATGAAAAAGAGATTTTAAACATAGAGAGAAAAAATAAAAGCATATTTTTATTTATTTAATATATGAGCCCAGATAGATTTTAAACACAAAAGATGGATTTTAAAGACGAACTAAAATACCAACTGATAAGTCTATTTCAAAATGTTAAACAAAAAAAATTATACAAATTAATCAAAAAGAATTTTATTAATTATTATAGTCAACAAAAACTATGTTTAAAATTAAAAATAATAATTTAATTTAGAATTAAGGATCTAACATTTTTTTCAGTAGGCCAATAATATGTTTGCAAGGGTTTTTTGTGCAATGGAGAGCCGGCAGTAGTGGCAGCTGTTGAAAGTGCTAGATTCGATCTTGGTGAAAACGCTGAGTGGCAAAAAAAAAGGTGGATCAAACCATTGATAAGGACCTAAAAATTAATTTCTCTAAGGTGCCAACAAAAGCTAGTCTGAATGATCAATGGGGGAATCAAAGGCTTCGGAGTGTTGGAGACTGGAGTTAATTTCTCCACTCTTCATGCATGCAACAGTTAACTATCAGTTAGTTAACAAACAGTTAGTTAAACTGTTAGAATTGCAGTTTGCATGTAAAGACTAAAATTAGTCTTTGGTTTGTTTTTTTTTCTAATTATTGTTAGTTTTTCAAATCTATTTAATAGACCCATGGGGCAGTATTGTAATTTGAATAAGATCAATAAAAAGATCAAGAAGATCAGAAGATCAAGAAGATTATTAAAAATCTTGTTCCATGAGTGCTGTAGCAATCTGAATGTTCTATTTTTTTCATTATATGTTTTTATCATCTAACAATTGGTATCAGAGCCCAGGTTGTGGCAGAAGCGCCTGGTTAGAAGAAATCATAGAAGACAAGAAGAGAGCGCGCAGCAGTGAAGGAAGCGCTCAGGAAGGCGCAGTCAAAACAAAGGAGAAGAAAGGAGATCGCAGTCCGTAGCAAGAAAGGAGGACGCAGCAGTTTGAAACGCTAAGAAAAAGCGTAGGCAGAACCTGGTCGACGCATCAGAATTTGGTGCAGGAAGCGTGAAGGAGTGAGCCGATCAGGTTAGAGCGACGCACAGCAACAAAAGACTGCAGAAAAAGTCCAAAGCACGCGCAGTCAATAGTTTTGGGCATAGCCAAAGGCGACTGGCAGAAGGTGGTTGGCGCAGCAAGAGCGCAGCTGGCAGAAGTCTTGAGATCGCAGGTTTGAAAGAAGCGCAACCTAGCAAGGATCTGAGCGCTGAAGTTAAAGAAATGCACCATAGCCTATTTTCTAGAGGCACCTAGCAAGGAAGGAGTAGTTAGTTGGAAGTCCCAGATTGGAAGCCAGTGCAGAAAAGGAAGAGCAGACTCGGTAGGTCGTGTAAAGGCCAGCGCAGCAGTTCACAAAAAAAATGTCTGAGGCGCAGCAGTCAAAGACTAGAAATTTGGTGAAAGTTTTTAGTGCGCAGTCAGTAGGAAGCCGAAGAAATGCCCTAGGCCGACATCATAGAAGTCGCAGCAGTTAGCCGTAAAAAAGAAGCACAGAAGACAAGGAAAAATTGCGCAGCAGAAGTCTAAAAGAATGCACAGGTAGTCAAAGCACAGGTGTGAAGCAGAGGGACGCGAAGAGACAGCCAAAAGCGCTGTCAAGAGATTACAGGACAACAGTCCAGAAAGGATCGAAGATCTACAGCGTAGCAAAAGAGAGCTGGAAAATCAAATCATAGAGAAAGTGCCCGCTGAGTTGGAAGAAAGAGAAGACCAATGGAGCATTGAAGAACCTTGATGGCAGACCGTGGAAATTTAAAAAAGAAGAAGAGGAGATCGCTCCTTACACTCAGAGGCACATAAGCAACAACAGCTTCTAAATGTTCAAAGAAGAGCAGTGTGTAGAAGCACAGCTGCTCAAGAAGGAGAAGGAGAAAAAAAAGAAAAAAACAAAAAAAAATGAGGACTTATATCCAAGAAGCTGTGAAGGTGTTAAAAAGAGCCAAACAACGAAACAGTTGAAGAAAGAAGGTAGCACAAGAGGTGCGTGTGAGGGCTAGTAAGAGCTCCAGATTTGGTAAGAGCTTTGCAGAGCTTGTGTTACATAGTGAGTGAAGCTGTGAAAGTGTTTGTGTTACACAACGAGTGAAGTTGTGAACGTGTGTGTGTTGAACAGCGAGTGAAGTTGTGAACGTGTGTGTGTTGAACATCGAGTGAAGCTGTCAAAGAGCCTGAAGAATAGGCCGATTGTTGGCAAATCTAGACCAACATGGAAAGAACCCAACAAAGTCCTGGGAGGAAACCTGAGTAGTTAAGCATCAGGTGAAAGAAAGGTAAGCAAGCAGGAAGCTTGCAGTGTTGGACATAAGCATGTCAGTTGATAGCCTTTCGATAGGGTACTCCTCAGTCTTAAATGCTAAGTGAACGCTCATTGAACAATTGTATTTGTTTTGTATGAAGGCAAAGCAGTGTATTCCGCATGAGAGGCAATGTATTCTGCAAAAGAAAAGCATCCTAGCTTAAGCTGGTAGATAGAATGACAAAATCTAGGCATTGTAAATGCTGAAATAGTTTGTGGTAGAAATTAAGGGGGAGTGTTGGAGACTGGAGTTAATTTCTCCACTCCTCATGCATGCAGCAGTTAACTATCAATTAGTTAACAAACAGTTAGTTAAACTGTTAGAATTGTTGTTTGCATGTAAAGACTAAAATTAGTCTTTGGTTTGTTTTTTTTTCTAATTATTGTTAGTTTTTCAAATCTATTTAATAGACCCATGGCGCAGTATTGTAATTTGAACAAGATCAAGAAGATCAGAAGATCAAGAAGATTATTAAAAATCTTGTTCCATGAGTGCTGTAGCAATCTGAATGTGTTTTTATCTGAATGTTCTATTTTTTGTTCATTATATGTTTTTATCATCTAACACGGAGGTTAATCATCTCTCCTTTGTTGAAGCTGTGAAAAGATAGCGAAGTAAAACTTTTTTCCTGCCAAATCCACTCTCTCAGCCATTTTTAAGGGGAATTGTTGCAAAAAGTTCTAAACTGAGAGCAGTTCATGAAAAAAATGGATTGATTTACTAGTTTAATAGCTTATGGTCTTCTCTCTCAGATCTGAACAAATGGGTGAAATAAAAGTGGAAGCTCTTTTTGGAATATAATATGTGTATTATATCCCTGTTCCAAGGGATTCTTTATTGTGTATTTTATGCATTTAAAGGATATGAATGTTGTATTCCAAAGTTGCTGGTCTTGGGACAAGAGGACTTTTATGATGAAACTATGGCACTTAGACTTTGACTTACTCAGGGAGGTTCACAATGAAATACCTAGTTGGGTAAGGATGTCTCATCCCCTTTTCCAGTTTTTCTTTAAGGAAATCATGAAAATTATTGGAGATTTTTTTTTGGGTAAATTTTTATTATTAAATAACAACATAAAATTTCTCAGTTATGTTATATTTTCTTAAATTTTGGTAAATTTTAATGTTTTGTTAAACCTTCTAGTATCTATAGATTTAAAAATACATGATAGAATTTGAGAACAACCTCTTGATTATAAAGGTTTGTCATTTCGTTGTCATAAATACTTTAATACAAGTCATTTTGCCACAGAGTATGGCATGTCTAAGTGAAAGAAAGGAGCCACCTGCTGGAAGGAGTCTCATTATGAGACTAAATCAATTGATAGTGATAGTGAATGTAGTGAGAGCAAAATTGAAGTACCCAAGAATCTTGAACTATAGTGACAACATACAAAGGATGAACGAAGATATAGATCAAATTTTATCATAGGAGATTTGGTATTCTTTTATATAGCATTTGAGTTTATACTAGTCATATTATAAACCACTCCAATTACACAAGTATAATTTTGTACTGGTTATCAACATCATGGTTGCTAGCACATGAGACATGTCTTTCTCATATGGCCTACATCCTACATCTTATTGTATATGTAATGGAATATTATTCAAGGATACACTCATAGGATGTTACAAAGTTGTTTTCTGTTCATATAATAGTGGTTTTGTGATCTATACAATGAATTAATGATGTGAAAAAATTATTGATTAATAATGAAATATGAAAAGTTTTAAAATAGTGATTTTTTTAAAATTTAAACGATAAAACAAAACCATATTAAAAAAATGTTTTTAATTTTATTATGTGCTTAAAAATAATTATTATTGGAAAAAATGGGTAAATACTATTTTTATTAATTTTTATGGAGGAGCATGTTAATACTTTTTTATTTAGAATGAAATAACTTAAAAGAAAAATTTTGTGGTAGAATTTGTAAATTATATATATATATTAAATTATTTTTAATATAATTATATTGAATATATATATATATATATATATATATATATATATATATATATATATATATATATATATATATATATATATATAATTATTATTTAAATAATATTAAATATTATGAATTAAGAAAAGGAATTACAATATCTGTGTCCTAATAATACTCTATGACTATGAACGGATCTGAATGCTCCTCCTCACCCAGGGTCAATTCAAAATATCTCTACCCCGATTCCAAACGGCTCGATAAACGATGCTTAGAGTTGTCGACTCCCCTCCAGCTAACAGGTTCTGAGCCGGCTACAGCCCGTTATGGGTTTGGTCTATCCATTGAAGGAGGGACAAACCCTCAGCTACGTTCCCCATCACTGTCTAAGCCTAATAGCTCACGACAATAGGGTGTGGCTATGGTCAACTCTCCAAGCATTTTTCAGCTTCCAGCCAGGCTTCATAGGTTCCTCCTTGCCCATAACAGTTTCAAAACTATCCCCCTGCACAGACGTTGCTCACTCAGATCCGCCCCCTTTGTCGACCGTTTCAGCTCAGGATGCACGACAAGTTCCCTTTACTCTCAGTCTCGGTCAAGCTATTGGAGGGACGAACCCTCACCCGCCAACCCCACATAGTCTGGGTCAAGTTACTCCCTTCAATAGGAAAATGTTTCAGCCACTCAATGCCCTTCTGGGCTTCATGGAAATTCTTTATTAGATAGATATGGATCCATCCTACCTACCGCCCTATCCTCACACTCAGATCGGCCCAATGGAGCACAGGTGGGGAAGGGTTTTTTGTACGAGGATCCTCTTGCACTTCACGAGATACCAAATCCATATCTTGTTCACCATGTGGATAGGGAGTTTTACTTCAAGGGGTTGGAAGACAACCATTTCAAACCCTAAGTCAAAATCTTTCACTGAAGCGACCTCCAAACTGATACCCAAATCTGCAGCCAAGGCTCTCAATCCTGCTCTCTCCGCTACAATGGTGGTCTATGAGGAGGAGGTGACCAAGAAAGTGCAATCTGATGAAGATTCTTTGCATCTCATGGCATCATCTGCATATTTGTAAATCTTTGGCCTAAACTCCAAGATCTTCATGCTTAAATCTCATAAAATAGGCAACACCTCTTGCAAAGTAAACTTGAGATTTATCCCAGTGCTAAGAATTTTTTATTGTCATTTTTTACGTTTGCAAAGACAAGAAGTTGATTCAAAACCACTTCTGAAGCTTGAATCTCCATCCTTTGATTATGAAACCCTGGTCCCCCTTCTTTAAACCCCTTACTAAATCTATGAATAAAAGACCCAATTGGATCCACCTCTCATACCTCACTTTCCAGTTTTGATCTGAACCTAGCTTTAAAGCCATAGGCAATTCCCTAGGTAAATTTATGTAAACACACCTTGACACTACTATTTTCTTGCACATCACTTTTGCTAGAATACAGGGCAATGTTGATACTTCAAAGGATCAATCCATTTTTTTTTTTTATAAGTAGGTGACCGTTCTTGGTCCCAACTCCTTGGTTATGGAGGTTTGTTGTTCTATTATCGAAGATATTTCAACATAGGGTACTTGACCAAAGATTACAGGGTTCATAGAAAAAAGAAGGAATCTTTCTGGTGGTCAGATTTCTACCCTACCCACGTCATTGTGGATGTCCTAGATTCTGAGAATAAAGATTCAAATTCATCTTCAGCGGAGCTTGAGCCCCCTAAATCTGATCAAGTCGACTCCCCAAACAAAAAGGCGGAACTCAAGCCAGATCCTCCATTTTGGAAGTGAGGGGGCCAATTACAAGTTTAGCAACCCCTGTTGGTAAGGATGTTAATACTGTTACTGAAATACCAAGCGTAGAACCATTAGTCGTGACAACAGCGGTAGACAAATCTTAGAGCTTAGAATCTCTTGAAATTCTAATACCATTAGCCACAGATTTTGTGAAAGATAAGAAGGAGTGGACTAAATTGTAAAAGAAGAAAAATGGTAGAACATTGGAGTCCAGCATGACCCTCCATTTGGTGGGGTTGGGGGGAGGGGCACAAAAAAGATAAGGCATGATTTAGATTTTGTAGGGAAATCGTGGCTATACTGAGCTTTAGTTTTGTGTTTGTGGTTTTTTGGTCGAACGTTCTTTGTTTCCAATCTGGTTTTTACTAGTACCTGAATTTTTTTGCCTGTTATACAATGTTTTTATGGATGATGGTGGTAGGACATGTATGATGCTCTTCTAGATATGTTGTTCTACCTGCACAATTTTGACTCACTTGGCTCTTTGAGAGGGCTTCAGCATCTTCTTGTTTGTGCAAAAGTTTTGTGGGATCTAAAGTTTGGTAGAATCTTCTCTGCTTGTTTTGGTTCATGGTTGAGGCCTATTTCTAAGTATTTGTACTTTTTCGGATATTTTTTTATTGATCTTTCATTCTTATATTTCAGGGTATTTTGTATTGGGTATAGGACCCTTAATCCGTTTATTAACCTATCAAATGGAAAAATATTAAATATTATGAAATGATTATGTGTGTGTGTGTGTGTGTGTGTGTGTGTGTGTGTGTGTGTGTGTGTGTGTGTGTGTGTGTGTGTGCGTGTGTGTGAATGAATGAATGAAGTGATTTTATAATATTAATTGTGCAATTAGGTTGTGATCATTACTTGTTAACATTTTTATTTCAAACTTTGACAAGATTAAGGAAGAATATAAAAATTATTAAAAAAAATTGGATGGAGCTTTAAAACATTGCAACATTGGAATGGAGAGTAATACAATGTTTTCAATGAAGGGCATAGAGTGAAACTTTGATGTGTCTTGTTAGGATTGTCATGGATTTTTTTTGGGGTACCATAAACTTATTTTTTGATTTATGAATTTTTAAACTTTGTGAATAATTGTTATGGTGAATATATTTTTTAATTATATCAATAGACATTTATTTATCAAAATATGTTTTTGAATACCAAAATTTATTATTGGATGATGAATATGAGCACATTTCTCTATACTGAATAGTATGACCATATCATAGGGCCAAAGTGTGGTCAGTGTGGATACATTTTAGACTTATAACAAGGCAATGGTAGATATGAGAGTGTGAGTTATTGGTAAAATTTAATTAATGTTATTTATTATTTTTTCTATCTATAATAAATTTGTTCTATAGATGTTTATATTCATGTATTGGATGCCATTATTTGTTTTCAAATTTATTGTGCACGTAAAAATACATGACTTAAATGGAGGTAAGAATTAAAAACATAGTTTAAAAATTATAACTTTTTATGCGATTGTAATCTAGGAGATCAAATTTAATATTGTATTGAGAGTGTGCAAGGATAACTTTTTTATGTATATTACTCAATTTTACTTGGTCATTGTTCACTATATCCTAACATGCAAAGAATGTGTAGTGATTTTTATTTTGTAATATATTATCTTTTTAGATTTTTTTTACATTAAAAAGGTGTTAATAAGATTTTTTTTAAAATTGTATTTGTCTAAAATTAAATTTTAGAGGGTAGTGAAATTCAAGACAATCATTTTATTGATGTGTTCCTTCATTACATGTCAATAAATATTGAATTTGTATCTTAATTCATTCTATGTTACATTTAGATTTCATGGACTAGCAGTTGTGTATTATATAAGATATTAGTTTTTTCCTCACATATATCATGATGTAAAATTTCAATGGTTTAAATGGATTTTTCAGTACCCCCCGCTCCCCACACACACACATATATATAATCCTATAATATTTTTTGTCTTATAGATCTATATGGCTATAGGGTTATAAAATAAGTTAAGGCATGTTTAATAGGCTCTCATATGGATAAGCATGGATTTCACAACAGCGAATTTTTTAGAATTTTAGGCATGCAACTATCAACAATATTATTTTTCCTACAAAGTGATATATGACATTATTTTTATACATACCTTTTTTCAATATTAATTTTTGGCATAGTCCGGGACTACGCTTCGAGAAGTGAACTGATCAAGCTTGGTGAGAGGCAAGAGGATGTCAAAATCTCTTGAAGGTGAAGGCACGAGGGATGCTATAATTTATATGTCAAGAATGAAGGTGTTGGGTTTGAATTGATGGTGATGAATCCATATAAAACATTAAAATCATTTACAGTGAGTTGTGGGATGATTCCAACCATTATCTATGGTGAAGGGTTAGTGGCACCTAATATCCTTGCTTTTTTCTATTTTATACTATTCAAAATTAAATCAAAAAATCCTATTTTCATTATTCTTTAATTTATGTATGAGCCATATTTGAAAGTCATTATTTCTGCACAAGTTTGTAGCAATTTTTAAAATAGTGAAAAAGGAGAAATGGTGTTTTAGTTTTGATAGTGTTTCATTCAATTGTAATTTTAGAGATAATTTTTAAATTGTTTATTATAATTTAATGTTTTAATTAAAAAAAAATTATAATTTTTTTTCCAATTATTCTCATGTTAAAGAAAAGTTATATAATTTTTTTTTTTTTTTAAATTTTATTTTATTATAGTGCCTTTATTCTTATCTAATTATGATATGACAACTATAATATCCAATGTTTAAGATATAGTTTGGTTTAAAATATTATTTTATTTAGAAAAAATTGACATTTATTTTATATTTTATTAGTTAGAAAATAATTATTTAATCATATAATATTTGTTCTGATTAATGAGAATTACCTTTTTTTCTCTATGTCGAGTGAAGAGCTGCTAACCTTTTTTAAAGTGTGCATTGGATTATAGTTTTATTAAAAATAATGTGTCATAATTTTAAAAATTTATGACTTTATTCATCCTCAGTCACATGGAAGACTTATTTCCATGTACATATGTATATTTGTGTGGTTTCCTATGATTAATGTCTCTGATATATTGAATATGCCATAGCAATTACGTTTTATCTTCTTTATTTAAAATAATAACGTGTCAAATATTGTTTGTATGAGGTTTTTCTAACAATGTAATATAATATAATAGGAAAGAAAATATTTTTTTAAGAAGCTTCAATTAACTAATTAGCTATGGATGAAAACAATTGATTTTTTTTTTTTATAATAAATATTTTTGAAATGTAAAGTATTTTTGTATTTATTTTTTTCTTTTTCTTTTACTCAACAAAATTTATGTTTTATTTGATTGAAACTTGTATATTTATAAATATTAATTCATTTTTTCTTTTAAATTGTAAGTTGTCATTTTTATGATATGTATGTAATAGTTTTCATTTCTACTGATTGTAAATATGTTTTGTTTATTTTTTTATTTATATATGATGTGTTTGTTATATGTTTGTGAAAATAATTTTGTTTAAATTATCAGATAAAGTTTTGATTATACTTTTGGTTTGTGGATGTTATTATGAAAATATAAATAATCATGGGACTAGAGAATGATAAAGTCATAGATTCATTTTTGTTTTGTTCTTTTAACTGTCATAATCTATTAGATTTGTTATTACGATAGGCCATCACAATTATGGGGTTAAATCTATGGTGGGATTGCCAAAGATTAGGGGGCAATTATCTTAAGGGGATTGGGTTATGAAGCCACATAGCATTTGTTTTGTTTCTTTCCACTTAAAAAATTAAAAAGAGAATATCATATAATATATGAAGACCAAATAGAGATTTGAAACATTAAAAATAGATTTTAAGGATAGAAAAATTTAAAAAATAATATTATTTAATATATAAGAACAACTCTAAATTTGAAACATGAAAGTGATATTTTAAAGATAGAGAGCCAAAATACTAACACATGAGTCTAGTTTAAAATTTTAAATAACAAAATATTTACAAGAATAAATTAAAAAAATCATTATTATAATCCACATAAACTATGTTCAAAATTTTAAAAAAAAATTAATTTAAAATAATGGGTCTAACCTGCCCCATCCTCTTCCCCTACCCTCCCCTTCCCTCCACCCAAAAAAAAAGTTAAAATATCTTAATCTTGTCATAATAATTTAGTTAATTTTTATAATTGCAAGTACAATCTTGCTTTAGATTGGTAATCACTTCATTCTAGAGGTTGATTCTCAAGCACTTCTATCATTTTGTTAAGTATTGATATAATATTTTAAGATAACATTTTGGATAACATTTTATACAATAGAATGCATATATTTATATGATATTTAATCTAAATATCATTTTATATTGTATTACAACTAATATTTTAATGAATTGTATATAATTGAAGATATTTACATGATTACTTAAAGATCTTAATAGTAGGAGATAACATAACTAATACTACTATCTGAAATTAAAAAAATTAATGCACCTATCTATAAAAATTAAGCTCCAAAAAGATTGTAATCACCAACATTAAGAAAAAAATGTTTTTAGGGTATATAAAAGATGTGTCAAGCAATTGGAAAATCAATTTACATGTCCTTGACGAGGTTCTTCAGCATTTGTTCAACTGCACTTGGAAGCCTCTGATGGGGTTCTTCAACATTGCAATTGCTTCATACTACAACATACTATTTGCAGTTGCTTCACACTACAACATACTTTTTACTGCATCTGCTCTTTATTCAGCCTCAACAACCTATAAGCTCCAGTATACCCTGCTAACAATTCTTTACTATTTGTCTTATTTTGATTGGCAAAAATAGTTGATAACAAAGAGTGAAAATATTAGAACATCTATGGAATATAACATTTAAAGAGTTGGACACCATTAAAACAAAATCATTGGCAATAATTTGCATAACCCAAAAGGTTTGAACAGATAGAACTATGACAGGGGGTGAACAAACCATTCGTCTTCAATTGTTGAACTACCTCTATTATATTCCATGTGGGCAACAACTCTGTGTTTCTCAATGACCTCACAAAAGAAGCACCTTTTTTATGGAAATTCTTTGGTCTGCATCATTATATAACATTCCTCTTAAATTATAAAAATACAATACATTCACGAACATAGTATAAATTTCATAGTGGAAGATGTTGTGTTGATGAACAGGAGTTTTTTAAGCAGGCCACACTAACAAATGTTATTTCTATCAGAATTCTTCCATGAAACCAATGTGCGACTTTCTGCTTAAATAGAATAGCTCAGCACTAGTAACAGTCTGAGCAACCACCGCACAAATATCTTTTCCAGTTTGGCCTCAAATGTTAGGAGTGGATTTAACATTCTCTCACCGTTTACATTTAAGCATGTATCAAATATCCCTACGGTAAGAAACCACGTGTTCTCTTTCCAGTGCTGTCTCGAAAATGATTTTTTTGAATTACCTGCTGTGAATAAATGTAAGTTTAGTAAAGAAAAAACCAAAATGATTCCAAATAAATAAAACGAGAATCCCAAAATTTCAAAATTTGAATATGATGCAGCAAGACCAAATGCTATGAAGATTTATTAGTCCCAAAATATGGGAAATAGAAAAAAAAATGATACTACTTTTCATTAGTTCTCTCAATAGTTCTTTGAAATGCAAGGAGTTACAAAGATAAAATAACAAATCAGAAGGTTTACAAACACCCAGCAAGAAAAAATAAAAACAAACATTTAACTTGAAATTAAGCATACCTACGAGTTACACCATGTTTGAAATTGACTAAAACACTTCTTTCTAGTAGTATTCCCTGAAATGATTAAAAACAAGGGAATTTAAATATGGAGCAGATAACCATATGAAGAAAACAACTTTTAACAAAGCGAAACGCATCATGCAACAAATTATCGGGTGCTAATCACTAGAAAATTATATATAGTTAGCCTCAGTGTTCACATTTAACCCAAAACAGCAGATTATTTTACAACTTTGACCCATTCTCTGTGCCATTAAAAAACAAACCAATCTACAAAAATGGAGTAGGTGGGTACACGGACACATTTTAGAGCTTGGTGTTGTAAATGAAAAGACAGAAAATACATGCTTGATAAATTTGAGAAATTGTATAAGAAGATGAACTTGACCGTCTTCCCTGCAGGCTGGAATTCTACTAAAGAATTAAGCAAATGAAGACGATATAGTGGTGAAGCAGGAGATGGCTATATATAGGCCATATTCACAATAGGAAAGGGTTGCATGTCTTATCAGTGAGATTGGTGAAGTTGGTTTTACAAATTCCTACACAACAGCTGCAATGACCTGGACAACCATTCTAACAGAGCAAAAAATAGAAATTAAACTTTTAAGGTACACTTATTATGTAATGTAGCATGAAAATGGAAACACATAATTGTACTCCCCACCAACCATACTATGGTGCAGTCTTCATTCTATCCTTGGTAAGGTTATCTGGAGCTTTGAAGTTGAGTGTTGGGCCATGTCCATGCTATTTACATGTAGTGGACTGAAAATTATTTTTCCTTTTTTAATGCATCACTATTGAGGGGCGCACAATACAGGGTAGAAATTTAGGTTTGCTTAAAATTTTGTGGTACATCTATACAATTGTATCTAGAGGTAAAAATGATTAGATGTATACGTTAGCCTAACAAGTTTAAATATAGTGACCTATATATGTTATAAACTTACCCTAAATTATAGAAGAAATACACATAATCACACTTAAGTTTTTATGTTTTATTTTATACAAGGTGACCTCCTCCATAAGGAAATGGAGGATCATAATTAAGTTCAACGATGAAAATTAGGAGTATCAACTATGGAAATAGTACATAAATTAGTTATTTTGGCTTTTAAAATAAAAAACCTTTTGTCTATTTTTTTTAGGTTTAATTTAATATAATATAAAATATATTTCTTAAAAAAAAATACGAGTGACATACTCATTCTTATTTAAACACACCTTATTTTTTAAGCCTTATCAATCTTAATTATGCTTACTTTGGTGTAGGCAATTAAATATCTGAGATAGAGTATCTGGTACAAAATTTGAATTGATTTATATTATCTTATAAAATTTCACAAGATTCACAGACCAAGACTACGCAAAGTCATGCAACTTTACAAGACTTGGTCTTTCACACATCTGCACAGAACTAGCATAGAACTTATACCAAACTTATGTAACTTTCAACTGAATTGAAACGCTTGTGTTAATCAAGAAAACCCAAAATTTGAATATGGTGCAGCAAAACCGAATGCTAAGGTAAAATAACAAATCAGAAGGCTTACAAACAGCCACCAAGAAAACACAAAAATAAACACTCAATTTGAAATTAAACACACATACAAGTTGCACCATGATTGAAATTGACTGAAACACTTCTTTCTAGTAATGATTAAAACCAAGGGACTTTAAATATGGAACACGTAACTCTATGAAGAAAACAACGTTTGACAATGGGAAACGCATCATGCAACAAACTATTAGGTGCTAATCACTTGAAAATTAAATATTCTTGATCTCAGGGTTCACATTTAACCCAAAGCAGGAAATTATTATTACAACTGTCAGCTATTCTGTGTGCCATTAAAAAATAAACCCATCTACAAAAATGGAGTAGGTGGGTGCACATGTAAACATTTTAGAGCCTGCTAGTGTAACTGATGACAGAAAATACGTGCCTGGTGTTATAAATCGCACAAGATGATGAACTTGACCGTCTTGCATGCAGGCAGGAATTCTGCTAGTGAATTAAGCCAATGAAGATGATGTACTGGGTGAAGCAGGAGATGGGAAGATATAGGGCATATTCATAGTAGGAAAGGGTTGCAGGTCTAAGTAGTAGGATTGGTGACGTTGGATTTATAAATTCCTACACAACAGCTGTAATGACCTGGACAGCTATTATAGTGCATGATTCCAGGGCAAAAAATAGAAACTAAACTTTTAAGGTACAGTTGCTATGTAACATGAAAACAAAAACACATAATTGTACTCCCCACGAACCAGACTGTAGGGCAATATTCATTCTATTCTTGATAAGATTCTCTGGAACTCTGAAATTGAGTGTTGGCCCATAGCCACTGTAGTGCATGATTAGAGAGCAAAAAATAGAAACTAAACTTTTTAAGGTACATTTGTTATGTAGCATGAAAATGGAAACACATAATTGTACTCATCACCAACCAGACTGTAGTGATATCTTAGTCTATCCTTTGTCAGATTCGTTAGAGCTCTGAAATGGAGTGTTGGGACATCTCCTTCCTTGATAGTTACCTGGACTGATATATTTACATGTACTGGACTGAAAGACCGGTTTCTTTTTTTTCATTTTTAATGCATCACTATTGAGGGGCGCATAGTAGAGGCTAGGAATTTAGGCTTGCTTTGAAAAATTTATGGTACACCTATAGAATTGTTTATATATATATATATATATATTAATTATATTAGAATTGTATTTTGAGGTAGAAATGTTTACATGTATATATTCAGTTAAGGAGTTTAAATATATTAAATTATATATGTGAGAAATTTAACTTAAAGTATAAAAATGTGGACTATTTTTCAATTTGAAGAATTATGGGGCATCGTCACTAAAACAGTGACCCGTCTTCCCAGACTTGATGAGCAAAGGAAGTTCGATAAGTCTGATGCGAAAGCATTCATGTTGATAACTCTCAGTATTACTAATCAAATTCAACCATATGTTCACGATGCATAGACATCGAAAGAGGCATGGGACATTTTGTCCACAATTTATGAGGCGAAGAACCAGACCAGAATCCTGCATTTGTAATCAGTTCTTCATACACTCAGTATGACATCAGGCGAAAAGGTTGAGGAGTTCTTCCATTGGGTTGTATAACTGCAAGCAAAACTTGTTGTGCTTGGAGAAAAGATTGAGGACAAGATGTTGGTTCCGATCATGCTGAGAGCTTTCCCATCTCAGTTTCATACATTCATTACGACACTCAACATTACCAATCAAGTAGTGTCTTTCGAAGAACTGGTCAATTTGCTTCAACAAGAGGAAGCAATTCAGTCCGTGCATGAAGAATTTGAGGACAGCGCACTGATCTCCAAGCAATGGGTTCCAAAATTTAAAAAGGGACCACCAAAACAGCCACAACAACATCAACAACAACAAAAGATTGAGAAGTTGAAGCGGTAGTGTTACATTTGTAAAACCTACATGCACGATACTGATCATTGCTAGTATAATGTCTTGACTCCAGGTCAATCCAGTCGAGAAGGATCTTCCAATAAAGAAGATTCACAAAAATCTAAAAGACATCCTTGACAATGGAAGAAGAAAGGGCATGTAGCATCACAAAAATAAGAGGAGAATGCATCTGATGATGAAACAGTAGAAGAAGTAGCATATGGAGCCCATGATGAGCTTGTACTAGTATTCCAAACCTTGACAACAGCAAGCAAAGTTTGGTTGATAGACTCTAGTGCCAACAAGCACATGACTGGATATAAGGAACTCTTTGATTCACTGACAACTCACCTAACTGGAGATCAAGTTTGAATTGCTGACGATAAAGAGTATGTTGTAGAAGGAATTGGACGTGTCACCATTCCTTTCGAGACAAGAGGCTGTGTTCTCACAAAGGTAATCTATGTCCTTGGTTTGACAACAAATCTCTTATTTGTCAATCAACTTTTGAATCACAAGATAAAAGTAGAGTTTCTAGTCCAGCAAGGCATCAAATCATATCTCATTTCCTGAGAAGGCCAGGTTCTTGCTAAAGCCTTCTTGAAGGATCAGTTATTTGCCTTAGATGTAGTATCAACCAGTGAAGTTGCACTTGCTACCTCTACAACAGAATCTAATGCACTTTGGTACTACCGCTATGGGCATTTATCTGTTGGTTCCCTCTTTCAGCTCAGTTCTAAGGTAATGGTATGTGGAATTTCTCAGCTTTCCCGTTATTTACCGATATGTCCTCGTTGTCTTGCGGGCAAACAACATCGGGTTCCATTCGAGTCAAGTTCCTCTCATGCTAAGGAATAACTTACTATGGTGCATACTGATCTGTGTGCACCCCTATCAACATCCCTTCAAGGATTTAGGTACTTTCAGTTGTTTGTTGATGATTTTTCTCGTAAGACTTGGGTGTTCTTTATCAAAAAGAAGAGTGAAGTCCTTGCACATTTCAAAGCCTTCCATCAGCATGTTGTTACACAGTTCAGGAAGTAAATTCAAATCCTCCACTCAGATCAAGCATGGAATTCACATCAAAAGAGTTCTCAATATTCTTGAAGTAACATGACATCAAACAATACCTAATTGCTCCCTATACGCCTCAGTAGAATGGAATAGTAGAATGACACAATTGCTCAATCATGGAGATGGCTCATTGCATGTTATCCATTGCAAAGTTGATGACATAATTTTGGATAGAAGCAGCATAGATGGATGTCTATCTTCTCAATGGAGCACCAACAAAGATCTTACTAGACAAGACATTGAAATAGGTATGGAGTGGTCATAAACCGTCAATCTCCCATCTTAGAGTATTTGGTTATACTTATTATATGCATGTCCCAGATAAAAAGAGGAATAAGATCAAACCAAAGACCTTCTAGTGTATTTTACTGGGGTATAACACTACCTCCAAAGCATACCATCTCATGAATCCTGAAACAAAGAAGATTTGTGAAAGTCATGATGTGGTCTATGACGAATCATCATTTGACTCATTGGCACAAAAGGAGATAGACTATACCACCTCTCATAGACTTTTACCATAATTAGATGATGAGAAAAAATAAGGTGAGCTATAAAATGGAAAATTATTCATTGATCTTGGTAATCTGCAAGACATTTATTCATCAAATAAATAGCCGCATCGACATCCTAAATGGCTAGATTCCACAATGAAGGACTCACACCTGAACTCTCCTCTATACACTTCATTAGGAGTTTGAATAAGAAGAAAGGTGAGACATGAAGTTAATCTTGCACTCATGAGTTTAGTAGTTGACAGCACCGAACCAGAGACAGTTCGAGAGGCCTTAAGTCAACCTCAGTGAAAGAAAGCCATGGATGATGAATATGATGCCCTCATCAAAAATGGGATGTGGGAACTTGTTGATCTGCCTATAGGGAAGAAATTCATTGGCTATAAGTGTATTTTTAAAACAAAATACAAGTTAGATGGATCCATCAACAAACACAAAGCATGAATTGTTGTAAAGGGTTATGCTCAGTAAGAAGGCATTGATTATGAGGAGACCTTTGTACCCATTACGAAGATCAAGATCATCCGAGTTGTTTGCATACTGGCATCACAATATGGATGGAAACTTTAGCAGATGGACGTTAAGAGTGATTTTCTGAATGGTGATCTGAAAGAAGTATAAATGACCCAACTAGAAGGTTTCATTGATGATAAACATCCACAAAAGGTATGTCATCTAGTTAAGTCACTTTATGGACTTAAACAAGCACCTAGGGCATGATACATAAAAATAGATGATCAATCTATTGTATCATGGTTTCATTCATAGCCGCTCTGATTCCAATTTATATATCAAGAAAGTAGGTACATATATTATCACTCTTGTCTTGTATGTGGATGATCTTGTGATCACTGGTAGTTCAAATGATCTTGTTGATGCAGTAAATAATGACATGAAGAAATACTTTGACATGACTGATTTGGGGCTACTATATTACTATCTTAGCTTGGAGATATGGTAGAAATATAATCACATTTTTATCTCCCAGATGAAATACGCCAAGACACTCCTAGAAAAGTATAGAATTTTAGATTGTAAACCTCTTTCAACACCAATGGAGAAAGGTTTACAACTCTCTCGATTCCAGGATTCCCCTCAAGTGGTGCAACTCTCTATAAATAGCTCATTGGGAGTCTCATCTATTTGACCTACACCAGACATGATATATGTTTTGTTGTGATCTATCTTTCCATATTTATGCAGGAACCAAAAAAATGTCACTGGGTTGCAACAAAACATGTTTTGAGATATGTTTGAGGTACACTTGAGTATGGTCTTGAATACAAGAAGAATAGTCAACTCTTCTTGTAGGGATACACCAACTCCGACTATGATGTATCTATTGATGATGGGATATGTACTTCATGATGTATTTTTCATCTCAGATCTAGACCCATTTTATGGATTAACAAGAAACAATCAGTCATTTCTCTCTCATCCACAGAGGTAAAGTATCATGCCACATGAGGAGCTATGTGCGAAGTAATATGGATACATCTTATTCTATTTGATATGGAGATTCCTGAAGATCAGCCACCAATTCTATTTTGTGATAATCAATGTGTGTTGAATCTTGTGAAGAATCTAGTATTAGATGAATGAACCAAACACATTGAGGTCTAATGTCATTACATCAGAGAATAAGTCTTGAACTACCATATTCAGCTCCAGTACTGCCCAACGGATTCACAGATAGCAGATATACTCACCAAGTCTCTTGACAAGGTGAAATTTGATCTATTCCATGGGTGTATTTGTAAAAATAATGTAATAAAGAGGGGAATGTTAGTGTAGCTAATTATTACATTGTTAATCCAACATTCTATTTTGTATCGGTTAGGTACAAGTGTTATAACTGCTTTGTAGTTACAACTAATTCCTTTCCATTCCCTTTGTATAAATTCACTTTATGTTGTTCAATCAAAAACATCATTAGAGTCGTACAAGTTGACAAGGCCAATGATACAATGACCAAATTCAAAAAGATACTAGACCACCCAGTGGGTGGGGTTAGAACTTGATGAAATGATATTTTGTGATTGGTCATGTGCTAGAGGGTTGACAACTCCCCCACAATCAAACTCATCATAGGTGGCCTGACAAAGGGCCCTAAGGCAAATACTATGAGCTAAAGATTGAAGAAAAAACCTAAAAATTTTGACTTCTTGCATGCATTAATACTTTTATTTAACCAAAATGATGACAATTATTCTTGACCATATACTTACGAGTCATATCAGTGAGTCCTTTAACATTCCAAGAATAAACTGGCATTGGGAATTGTCCAAGTTCATAGTATTTCCATCACTGAGGTTGGAGAGGGTTGTAAACTAATTGAAAGATGAGTCTAGAAGGGAAAAGTTTCCAAGATTAAAATGTTTCCTTTTCTTTGGCACATAATCTCGATTTATAGAGGGAGAGGGACTACATAATCAATATTTCATGTTTGAGGGTTACAAGCCCCTAATCTAAATTTGAATCATTCACCCATGAAGGGTGTTGTGACAAAGGATGCATAAGAGTGGGAGATGGGGATGACACAAACTGGGTGACTTCCTATGGGGACCAACAAATGGTCAGTGGGGATTTAACTTGTGAAGACATGGGGGATTTATTAGTAGAGGCTCAAGAATGTGGCCCCCCTATGGATCGATATATATCTGGTTGGGGTCTAACATTGCAACGGGCAACATTGTTTTTCTTATTAAAAACCATTGTCCATCCATCAAAAGGTTGGGGTTTTGACCCATACCCACTTTTGTCTTAAGGGACCAAAGGAGTGGGGACCATTAGAGGACATTCTCTAATCATGTGGTTTGAATTGTAGCACTAGAAACAAGTGTTTAGAAGGTTAATATAGTGCACATGCTAAGAGAATCAATCATTTCCCACTTGCATATCGATGGATTCTTTGAGATATTTAGTGAGGTATATTTCAACATAGACCCTTCTCTAAGGCCAAGATGCATATAAATTTTATTTTTCATCACAAATAAAATGACCCAAAGGCTTGATAATAGAGTCAACAAAATTCCACAGAGGAAGAAGTAAGCCTATAAATTATATCCATACTTGGATTTTTAAGTTTAGCTTGTTCTAAAACTTGAAAATATAAAGTCCAATTGGAGAAAATAACCAAAGTGTTGTAAATAAACCATGGGCTATGGCTAAAAATATCTTTGTAATGTTTAGGGTTTGTCAAATGAAATTAGAAGAAAGCTTTAGTGTTGTTTTAGACTCCTTTCAATTTCACCCCAAGGCCTTGCCAGTGGTTGTGAACCCATTTCTTAAAAAGGCTCTCTGGAGGAACTCAACCCATAAAATAAAAAAATTAGGATTAAATTTTCAAAATAATGATAGGCTTTATCAAACTTTGGTAAATCTAGAACCACAATTGGTAAAAGAGCATTAGATTCAAAATCAATACCTCATGGTAGACCTTTGGGACAAACTTCTGAGCTTGTTTTGGCACTATGGCTTCTCTGGTTTCCACCAAAAATACCTATAGCAAATGATGCAGAAGGGGTGGTCGCAGCCATTTAATATAGGGAAGATGCTAAAATGCTCAAAGTGCAGATGGCAAGCTTGACTAAGTGTAGTAAATACGCTATTATAATAAGAATAACTCTCGTTTATATTGGATAGATTGATAGTGTGAAAACAAGGGGAAACCCTAAAAGTCTATAGACATCTAGTGCTTTGTATAGCTCCCAAAACCCAAATTCCTCAAATAGAAAAGGTTGAAAAAAATCTAAAAGTATTTTCTTTAATTAGTGACTATTATTTGTTTTCTCTTTCTCTAATGAAGGGTTGTCACATGGAATTTTTTCTTCTAGATTGTAGTTATCAGGAAAATATTGTGTTATCATTTCAGCAATAATCATGGTGTATGTCTTTCCCTACAAGGAAAACTTATTACTAAGTACATTTGTGTGGTTTGTTGTAATTAATGTCTCTATAATATTGAATGTGCCACAATGGTTAGGTCTTATTATTTTTTATTCACAAAAATATTGTCTTCAATGTTTCTTGCATCAAGTTGATCCAATAGAGTAATCTAAGAGGTAAGAAGATACTTTCTGATAGAATCTTGATTTAGATAGAGGTGGAGACAATCGGGTTTATTTTTACGATGGAAAATGTTGAATAGTGACATATTTTTCTTTTCTTTTTATTTATTTATTTTGTTGTGAATAATTATTCTACTCTACTTAGATTGTAACTTATGTATCTTTGAAAAGATTAATATGTATTTCCATTTGGATAGAACAAGCTCACTTAGTGAGTGACCATTTTTGTGATGGATCTATGGCCTTCATGTCTATTAATCACATGTATATTTTGTTTACTATTTTTTATAGTCTTATTTTGTTTGCTCAATTTTTGTTATAGTAGTTCTGATTAGGCTATTTTCAATGATGTTCATGAATTTTCTGGCAATTTTAGATGAATATGTGTCAGATTCTCTTTCCTTTAAAGTCATAATAGTTCAAGGTGTGGAAAAAACCTTGTTCTATATTTTTTTAGGTTTTGATATATTTTTTAATTTTAATATATAACAAACACGGGGTTAAATCTCTTGTGGAATTCTAGGGAATCATGTGGCAATGATCGTAGAGGCATGGGGTCACAAAGCCACAAACTATCCATTTTTTTCTTAAGTTGATTTTAGTGAACTCCATGAATGAGTGGATATTTTTTTATCACAAATTTATTGCTATTTATTTCTCTTCATATTAGATAAGGTGTGACATTGCAAAACATTGGCTCTATCTCTGTCTAGACATGGATTCATTTATATATTTTGATATATTATATGTTTCAGATGAAATCCTATGTAATAACACATGGAAAACATCTGTCATCAATTCCTAGGCCATGCGTTGACTTGGTCAATGGACTACAAAATAAAATTTCATAGGTATAGTGTGTATTATATAACCCATAATAATAATCAACATAATAATTGACATGTGAAAACCCACTCTTCTTTATAAATAACACAAAGTTTTGAACTATGAGATATATTAAGTCTTTATAAACAAGTTGTGCACTTAAGTTTATAGTTATTATCTTTATAATATTTTCTTACAAAACTTCTTAAGCAATAATAGTTATAAAGTTTGTCAAGTTATATATTTTTTTCAATTAACCACATATACTCCTTTATTCTTTATACATATTTTAAATAAAATAAAAAAAACTAAATAACTAGAAAATTTCACTTTACTTAATTTAAAAAAAAATAAAAGATCTGCGAAGTATTTCATAAACTATTGAGAAAATATTTTAGACAAGCAAAATATTAAAAAAGATGGAAGAATGGAGACTACTATAAATGTTATTGTCACTTAAAATGTTAAATATTAATTTAAACAATCAAAATATAAAAAAATGTTAAAAGAATGGAGATTAATGTACATATTATTGTTACTTAAAATGTAAAAAATCAATCAAAACAACTAAAATATAAAAAAGTGTTGGAAAAATGGAGACTATTATACATGTTATTGTCACTTAAAATAAAAAAAAATAACCAAAACATATTAAAAAAATAGAATCTTCTCAAAAAAAAAAAAAAAAAAAAAAAATTAATAAAAAGAATTTTTCAACTAAAAGCACATATCTCCAAACCTAAACCATGCAAATAGAATGATTTCAATCCCACAACAATCAAATGAAATGTCAGTTGTATAAACCCTATATGTTAATAATATTAAATGTCCTTTGTAAATAAATTGATCACATCGAATGCCTTTTGTTAGAGTTGAAAAATTATATTAACATTTAGAATTTTTTATTATAAGAAATAATAACTATTCATGCAATCATCCATGTGTTTGTATTGTTTATCATTTAAATATTATATTTATATAATTTATTTTAAATTTAAATTATTTTATAAGAAATTTGTTTTCCAAAAAAAATTAAAAGTTTAAACTTTTTAAGAATAACGTATGTACATCTCATATTTAAAATACATTTAGTTGCCTCCTTCATACTAAAAATACACTTAATTGTCTATTGCATACTAAAAGTATCAAGTAGTCTTATATACTATAAATTACTTTGTAGATTATAATCAAAACTCATAACATTGGGAACTTCAAAAAGAATCCATTCCATTAAAAAAATAAATGATCACTCAAAATCCATGTCTCTCATTGGATTTTCATATTTAAAATTGCAAAACATGAATAATTAGCTGGTTCAAATTCAATGAGATTCCAAAGTCTAAATGTTTGAATGTTTGAAATTGATTCAGAAGGTGCTCCTGCATGGGTACATTCTACTCTAACACTTACACATGTTAGATAACAGAGTTGTATTTCAACTGGGGCCTCAAATGTTAAGAGTGGATACTTCATTGTTGCCTTCACCTTTAAAAGGTCTGTACAAATTAGAAACCTGCATATTCTCAGATTATTAAAATTTAATACAAAGTTTTTACTGATTCTTGTCAGTAAAAAGTATGTAAAGTTGAATCCAGCATACATGCCTGAATACACATGACAGAAAAATCATGTATGCTGAAGTTGTCGAATTTCTCAAGAAGATGCAGACCATCTTCGCTCCGGTCATGAATTCTGCTAGCAACTGAATCAAACATTTTACTAAGCAAAGGAAGATGATGAAGTTGACAAGTAGGAAAAGGATATATATAAGAAGAGTAATATGATTGGAGACCTTAGTTGTTCAAATTCCTTTTATTATTTCATGTTTCTTAAGTCTTTATCGTTTCCTATATTAAAATAGGAAAGCAAATTTTTTTAAAAAGTTCTAAACCTATGCTAGGCCCATTAAATCCTTGAAAGAAACCCCGGCAAAATACTACAGTAGACACAGTAGTTGCATGATGAGGACCGCCATTATGGTGCATGATTAGAGAGCAACAAATAGAAACTAAACTTTTGAAGGTGCATTTGGTGTGTAGCAAGCAAATGGACAGACGTAATTGACCCTCCAGCAACCAGACGTAATAAAGGGAGTTTTAGGTCAAATCATCAATGCATGCATCTTTCATTATACACTCACATTAGGTCAAATAGGTTTGAATTTTTTTATAAATTCTTTTTTTCCTACTCAATTATGGTGTGACAAGTGTAAGATACAATAATTGTGATATAGTTTATTTGAAAAATAAAGTTTTTTAAAATAAAAAATAATATTTATTTTATATTATATGGATTAGAAAATATAGTTTATTTGAAAAATAAAGCTTTTTTCAAATAAAAGAGTAATATTTATTTTATATTTTATAAATTAGAAAATAATTTTGTAGTTATGTAAGTCTTTTATTTATTTAAATGAGAAGTGTATTTCCATTAATTTAATAAAAAATATAGTACAATGTTAATCATACAAAAAAGGGATGAAAAAGTCACTTTCAAAAACCACACTGAGCTAAGGAAGCCTTGCGAGAATCGTACATCCAAAAGAGGTCACAATCATGGCAATAATCATAGTTAAAGTAATTCAAATGCACATCAATTACAAGTTGGGAATGAAATAACACAAACAAGGAAACAACTAAGCAGCAGTTGCAAACATGTCACCCGACAGAGGAGGCAGAGGCAGAGGGTCCCGAGGCTTCCCTCTTCATCCATCCTGGGTCAAGGAATCTTCATCAACTAGGAGGGGGTCCCAACCATCAACCTGCAAGTTAGGTTCAAAATCATGCTACACTTGAGAATCTAGGCGGGAAGGAGAGATGGCCAACAACAACCACAAGAATTTATTTTGGGGAGGGGGTATCTGCTCGCCATCTCCACTATCTTTATTGCCTCTATTAGATCTTTGGGGAGGAGATGGCCAGCAAGAGCGAGGAGAAGAGATCCTCCAACTTCAAGACCTTTGGTTACGAGAGCAGTGGCACCTCTCCCCATGTCCATGATCCCCAGGAGGGGAGTGGTAAGGAGGGCGATCAACAAGCTCACGACTAATTGCACAAGGATCATTCCCAAAATGGTCCAAGGGGAGTTGTAGATAGTGAAGCTTGAGCTGGACTTTATCTAGGTTTGAATTTTTATCTGAAGAGTTACATTAACACTCACAACAACTTTATTAGTTATAGAAAATCTTTTTTCCATAGCTACATTATTAAAACACACTTGATTTCTAGATTTCTAAATTTGAAACAAAATATTAGTACAAAAACTCTATTAGAATATGTTATATCTTGTAGGCAATAGGGTGGAGTCCCCTAAGAGAGCCATTTTTCAAGTGAACATTTCAAGCTTGAAGGGTTTGAAAAGGGCATGAATCCATCTCTAGGTTGACTAGGCAAGAGGGCAAAACCAAAAGAGATGCTTGATGTTTTCTAGGTGATGATAGGACATGCAAGTGGGATTTAAAACCCCCATGTGCTTGAGCCTATTCCTCATAGTAAAACCTTGGTAGAAAAAACACCAAAAGAAATGGGATTTTTTTGGCTCAATACATGCCGCCCAAATATTATCAAATCTTCGGGCCCAAACTTGATGGAGAGATTGGAGAGATCATTGGTGATTTAGGGCATCAATACCAATATGTTGAGGGGCCAACAAATGATAACCCAACTGAGGAGAGTAGCAATGAAATGGTGTGGATGTGGGCCAAGATTAGTCCTTACAGCTTGACGTTAGAGAGAAAACTCCAATTTTATACAAATATTCATCAGGTATAGAACTTTGCAATTCTAAAATGGATTTTGCATCTTCCCAATTAAGATGGAACTTAGATTTTAGCATACACCAAGGAAGCCAATCCCTAGAGTCCTTACAAAAGAGATCACCAATTGTGATAATACCTTTCTTAAATAGCCTCAAGCTTTTGATCCATAAGACCATGGCAAAGGGGACATTGTGAAAGATCAAAATTGAGAGACCACTATAATTACTAAGAGTTTAGAGAAAGACCACTTCAAAACCCATCCCCCACCCAAATGAGGTGGGGTTTGAGATTTTCCCAAGCCTTCCAAATACTTTGCATGACAAAAGTGCCCCTACCTTAACTAACACCAGCGAGATAAGCATGCTATGATAGCCAATTCCTTCCCAGGCTATTCTGCCAAGTGGGCAACCTTAAGAGATTGAGTGCCTCATTAGAATTTTCTAGCCTTTGTCCCCTTCCAAGCTTCTAATAATCCATTTAACCTCTAGAGTGAGCCCCTGAAGCTTGATGTTTATGAGTCCCAACCCACCAACTTCTTTAGGGAGACTACATATAGCCCAAGAGACTATATGAAAACCTTGGTGCCCCTCAAAATTGACCCAAAGAAAGTCTTGATGAAGCTTTTCAAGCTTTGCTTAATAGGCATTGAAGGGATTCCAACAAGATGAATAATATACATGAGTAATAGTGAGCACATTAGAACAAATATGGAATTTCCTGGCTAAATTCAAAGCCTTAGCAATCCAAAAGGAGATTTTTTTTCTCAATTCTTTGAACCACATAAGACCACAATTATGTAGGAGAGGATCTAAAAGTAAATGGAATGCATAAGAATTTAAATTGAACCCCAAGTTGGATCCATTGCCACTTGTATCCATCCAACCAAGGAGGTTTGGGTAACAGGGATTGGTGATAGCACCAAGTCTTACGCCATTGAATAGATGACTCAGATGTAAGACATAAGCTATCTAAACATTCCATGGCATGCTTGATAGAGTCTTTATCCTCCTGCAGAGTGAGGAAGGAATCATCAATAAAATGTCCATTAATTAACTGGTGATCTGAATTATGAAGAGAGATCCCCTTAACCAGACCCTTGGAAGCATAACTGGCCAACATATAACTAAAACCTTCTATAGCCAAAACATAAAGTAAGGGAGTGATGCAGAGGAAATTTGATCAACACTAACTTTTCTTGCTTTAACTTGCTTATTCCTTGATAAGGGCTCATAGACAAAATAGTTCAATACATGATTCAGGTTTTCTTGATTCTGTTAGGGTTCTTATGATCATCAACCCAATAGTTCATATCTTCTTTGGTCTCCTAACCAATCCACACAACCTTTAAGTGTAACTCTTTAATCACTCATTGCTTATTTCTTTTATACTGGCTTTTTTGTAGCCTTAAAAAAAAAAAAAAAACTATTTCCACTTGTACAGTCTGGATAAGATACTACTTGAGAAACCAAACTAGTTTTTAGTACCCTCTATTTAGTTCTTTCTCTACAAGAATTTTCTTGGTCCAATTCCATTCAAAAATACACTTTCTAGTCCTTGTCTAGGCCTAATTAGGTCTCTATACCACTGTTTCAAGCACAATCATCTTATTTCGTACACAGAGGTATTGTATTGGTCTAAAATCCTAAAATCAATTAGAGAAACATGAAATACACTCAATCATCAACTTTTACAAATTTTTTGAATGGAGGAGTTTCAAAATATTTTTGTTTTTGTCTAGAAACCCTAACCCAAAGTTTGTGAGGACTGAGACAGCGCGAGAAGGAATAAATGAATGATTTAAAATACCAAATGAGTTTCAAACCTATGTGAAATTTGAATTAGGTTTGTTCAATCCCTATCCATCTTAGCATGTTGATTTCCTCTTGGATGCCTTTGCTTGTCAATTTACAAGAAGAAGCAAATGCCTTTGTTTCCCTAAGAACGAAACATCATTTAGGAAAGAAAGGATCTACATCTATTGAGTCGGTTGTTATTCCATCTCATGCTAATGTCATGACCCCAACGTACCCATTTCTTTCTACATCTGTTGTACTCGTAGAGGAAGAAGATTCACCTCTTAGTCGCAAAATAAAAAAAGATGCCAATCCATTGGAAAGGGCATTCTAGAATGAATCCAAGGACAATGGTGTGGGCTGCCATGTAATGTTGTTAGATCACCATACTAGTGGGATATGGTGAGATTTATCCCCTTAAAGGGTTCACCGACCCAAGGTATGAAAATGTATGCACCACCTTCTTGGCAAAATAAAGAAAACATGTTGAAGATGCATTGAAGTCCATTAGGAATTTGTGAATCAAAACATGGGTGTCCATCATTTTCTATGGATGGAAAGATACGATAGATAGACCTTTGATTAATGCAGTTGTAGTGTGCCGTAAAGGGATAATTTTTTTAGGGTTGTTGGTTGTGAACAACAAGTGAAGGATGCATGATTCATTGATGACATCTTGATAGAGTATATTGAGGCAGTGGTGCCTCAAAATGTTGTCCAAGTTATAATGAATAATACAAAAAATTGCAAAGTTGTGGGCATGTTGGTTGAGGTAAGGTATGGGCACATATCTTGGACATCTTGTGTCATTCATTCCCTCAACCTTATGTTGTAAAAATTAAACACTAGATTTAATTAGATCAAACAAGTCCTATGAGGAGGTAAGCGAGATCCAAATGTTGATAAACAACCATCACATGTCTCAAGGCTTAATTAGGGCCTTGTCAAAGTTGCAATTTTTTAAGGTAATTTTTTTTTAAATCATTCATGAATCATGTATAATTTTAATTTAATTTTGTAAGTTTGTAATTTGTAGGATTTTTATTTTTGAACATTTTTTTAATTTTATTTATTTTAATTTCATATTAGCTTGTTGAGTCTCAGTTTGCCTCACACACACTTGTCTCGAGATGACTTATCAAGCTGTGTAAGGCATTGAGCAACATGGTTATTAAACAACCTTTGGAGTGTATGGAGGTAAACAAACCCTGGGAGGGCCACCGAGGTGAAAGGGTTGATTTTTGATGATTTGTGGTGGGAACATGGGAAGTATTTGCACAGTTTTATTTAGCCCATCATGAGTATATTGAGATTTTTGGATATGGATCATCCACATTTGGGTGAGGTTTATGATGGAATCGACTCAATGATTGAGAAGATTAAGTCCATTATAGATGCCAAAGAGCAAGATCCTATAAAGGGGTTCTTTAAGGAAGTGCAGTCATATCTCATTGAAAGGTGGAACAACATGACCAACCCATTTCATCTTTTTGCTTTTGCCTTGACTCTCAAATACTATAGTGCAGAGATCCTCTCTTTGCCCCAGAGGGTCGTACTATATAGGGATATTGAGGTTAGTGACAGATATAAGATGACATTCTTAGAAGTAGAAGTCAAAATTAAAGGAGAGATTGGGCCTTTCATAACATTAATGAGTCACTCCCTTGACGTTCTTCATGACAAGTAAAAGAAAGACACTCATATGTGGTGGTATCTCCTTGGGCATGCATCCACCCATCTCTAGCCACATGCAATAAAAATTCTATCACAAGTAAGATTTTAATTTTTTACAACTTTCTACCCTTCTTTTCAACGTTTTGTTTTAACTTTTAACTTTTAACTTTTATGAATTTAATTAACTTTGTCGCTTGCCTCATAGGTGGAAAGTTCCTCCTTAGTTGAGCAGAACTGGGGTACCTACACCTTTATCCATTTATTTAAGCGCTCCAAGCTGACAGCAAAAAAAGTAGAGGATTTGGTCTATTTTCATTCCAACTTTGTCTTCCCACACACAAACAAGATGATTACATATAGAAGGGGCAACAAAGTGTTGGGATGCTGATGCACAAACTACTGACTTGGATGCCTTTGTTGCCTACCTTTTAATGCTCAACACAGGACTAGATAGTGCTTCACATGACATGCATAGTGGAGCTAATGGGAGTGGCCTTGCTATGGCTTGTGGTTCTAATAAACCACATGATGATTGTCATGTGCCCTTTTTAGTTGACATGTTTGGAGTTTATGGTTAGCCTATTATGCGACCCTCGCAGGCTAATATGATGGATAGAGGGTCATGGTGGAGCTTGGCTTGGCTTCGAGTAGCAAAATTGTTCCAGTTGGCTTTCATTCAAGCTCATTCGGACATGTATTAAGGGAGATATTAATATTTGATTGATTTAATCAAATATTAATTATTTGGTCTAATTTTAGAACCCTATTAATATTTGATTAATTTATTTAAATATTAATTATTTGGTCTAATTTTAAAACCATAATTCTAATTTAAGAAACCCTAATTCTAATTTGAGAAAATCTAAAATTAGGGCAAGCACACTTTTTGGAGGGTATAAGGGTTTCTCATGGGAGAGAGTTGTATTCATGATTATTGTTTTGAAGACAAATTTTGCTAAGGGTTCTTGAGAAGATTGAGCCAAGGGTTCCAGTATTCTATTTGCATTGAAGAACGTGCCCTCTTCAGTGTGAGCAATTCAGAGGCTGTGAGATATCAGCTGATTTATTGCCAGGTTGAGAGATAACTTCACACAGAAGTTATCACAGGTATTTACAGAGATTTATTTTTTTGATTCAGGGTTTTGATTCAGATATTGCACAAATAAAGATCTTCTGTATTAGAGCTATATATCTAAAGATCAGGGGTCCAGGAAACAAGGCATGCTATATTGGCGGCCGTACAAAGTCCGTACAAATCCATGCAAATCCGTACGCATTCCGCAAATCCGCACAGAGATCGACATCAACAGGCAGAGACCGACAGAGACCGGCATCGGCTGATTGAAGACTGACGTCGACAGAGTAGCCGATCGACAACGACCGACGTTGGTAGTATATCGATCGACGACGGCAGTATAACTGACGTCGGCGACTGTGTTTTTGACACAGCAGGTCGAGACGGACCAGATCCAAGGTTTTATTCCCAGTTTTTGGATTACTGAGGTTATTAAGACCATATTTGAATATTCTTTTATCTGCATGACATAGGACATCTATTGTAATCATCTGAGTGGATAAATAAGAGATTATACTGTGATTTATTTATCTATTTGGAGATATTTTGCACGAATAAAGATAAGCAATTCAATAATATTCAGTTTTAGATTTCAAGGGAAACAGGGGATATTACAGTGGTATCAGAGCTTATTGTCTTTCTATAGTCCCTATTGATTGGGGATATTATAGTGGTATCAGAGCTTATTGTCTTTATATAGTCCCTATTGATTGGGGATATTACAGTGGTATCATAGCTAAATCCTGCCATCCTGAGGGTTTGAAAATATTATGCAGCCACAAGAGTTGGGACCACACAGGTATTTCACAAGCAGTAGAGCTTTGCTTGAAGGCGATCAGGTTTTAGAATAGCAGCCGATCACCATGAGTGACAGGCGTGAGGGTATCCCACAAAGGGGCCACAGGCATAACGATGATCAGGACACTCAAGAATTCTTTCGAGTTATGGATACAGGCCAGCAACAGATGAATCAGGCACTACAGGCACTCACTACTATGGTAGAGAGGATGAACACACCTGTTCAACAAAATGGGGAGCAAGGAGATAATAGGAGTGCTACTGTTAATCAGAGACCACAGCTGACCCATTTTAGGACAGATAATAGGCCTACATGGCCTACGTTTGTACAGGAGGAACCAGAGGCCCCAGCAGAGGAGGTGGTAGGAGAACCCCTATTTGCTGACACGCTTATGGCAGTGAATGAGGAGTGGGAGTTATTATCACCTGAGGTTAGAGAGAGGATTACTTTTGATCAGTTCCTCACACAGAGGAGAGAGCATAATCGAGGTCGACATGATTGGAGACCTGGACACCAGAATAATGATCTGAAGCATGCTACGCGCAGGCTCACACTAGCGATGTTTGACGGTAGTGGCAAGGTCACAACGCAGGCTTGGATTAGTAAGCTAGACACATTTCTCACATTGCATCTGATGGCTGAGGGAGATGCTATCAGATATGCGACACTGCATCTTGAGGGAGTAGCTCACGATTGGTGGCACCACGAGATGGTGACACTCCATCATGATCATATCACATCTTATCAGGAGTTTGTGGATAGACTCGTGGAGTGTTTTGATAGGAAGGATCCGGAATCCTATTTCTGAGAGTTGGCACAGTTGCGCCAGAGTGACAGTCTAGAGTCTTACATTGGTGACTTCCAAAAGTTATTAGTCATGGTTCCTGACATTTCAGAGAGGCGACTTGTAGTACTCTTCATGGAGGGATTGACAGAACCATTGAGAGGTTTGATCAAAGGCTTTGATCCTCCTTCATTACAGGAAGCTATGAAGAAGGCACGTAGTATGGAGATGGCCGCCCCATCCAGTAAATTTAACTCCAGAGGTACTTCTTCATCCCGAGACCATCAGTGCTCCAACGGAGATAGAGAGGGATTAGATTTCAACAAAGATAAATCAGGTGTTAAGAATGATTCAAAGGCCAACCCAGCAGCACCACCTTTGGATCGAGAGGCTCTTAACGATCTACGCAGGAAAAAGCTTTGCTTCTATTGCAAAGGTCCATATGATATCCATCACGATTGCCCTTTGAGGCCTAAGGGCAAGGCAAATCGTGTGATGTGGGCGTATTATGAGGATTCAAAATTAGAAGATTTCGAACAGTAGGATAGTTTTGAGGAGTTAGAGGCAGAGGCTTCAGAGCTTAAGGCAGATTTAGAGCTACACATACAAGAGGCACACCTATCCAGCATTCAGTCAGATGATTCATTTAGACTCCATGGAGTTTTGGCAGGACAGAGGGTCATCACCCTTCTTGATACAGGAGCCACTCATAATTTTATAGATGCTAGATTTGTGGAGAAGCGTGGACTCACTACTGAAGATTTTGAGGGCATTAAAGTTAAGGTGGCCGACGGTCACACTCTTAGGTGTGAGCGGATGATTAGAGACCTCCCATTGCGATTGAACAACTATGAGTTCAACGCTGATTATTATGTGGTGAACATGGGGGACATAGACTTAGTCTTGGGTATGAAGTGGCTTCATTCCCTTGAGGAAGTCACTCTTCGTCTTAAGGACATGGAGGTTCGGTTTGATGTCGGTGGGAAGACACATATTCTTAAGGCAATACGGGGCAGCAACATAAAAAATATGTTCTTTCATCGGACGGAGAGGTTCATACCACATGATATGGGAAAGTGCGTTGTCGAGTGCACCTTGGCACCAATACAGGAGAGGCATGTGGACGAGCTTTGTCTTAAGGTGAGTTCAATTTAGGAGTTAGCACATGTGGTAGGGACTCAACGTTCTGTTACAGTCGGGTCACATGTTAAGGATGATATGAGTATGTCTAGCATTCACATTCCAGATTTAGATATTATTCAGGTGAGGAGTTTACTTGAGTTGCCAGTTGATTTCCGTTCTTGGATTGGATGTTGGGATCCTTATCTTGGTACTTGGGACGATGTGACGCCATTGGATGAGAGCTGTGATGGACATAGCATGGAGATTGTGTTGATTGATAGCAGGGTAGCTCGTGACTTCATTTGGGATCCAGGGGCATTGAGTGGTTTATCATTCAGCGATTACTTGAGGGCAAGCAATTTCAGGAGGGGCGGATTGTCATGTCCCCTTTTTAGTTGACATGTTTGGAGTTTATGGTTAGCCTATTATGCGACCCTCGTAGGCTGATAGGATGGATAGAGGGTCATGGTGGAGCTTGGCTTGGCTTCGAGTAGCAAAATTGTTCCAGTTGGCTTTCATTCAAGCTCTTTCGGACATGTATTAAGGGAGATATTAATATTGGATTGATTTAATCAAATATTAATTATTTGGTCTAATTTTAGAACCCTATTAATATTTGATTAATTTAATTAAATATTAATTATTTGGTCTAATTTTAAAACCCTAATTCTAATTTAAGAAACCCTATTTCTAATTTAAGAAAATCTAAAATTAGGGCAAGCACACTTTTTGGAGGGTATAAGGGTTTCTCATGGGAGAGAGTTGTATTCATGATTATTGTTTTGAAGACAAATTTTGCTAAGGGTTCTTGAGAAGACTGAGCCAAGGGTTCCAATATTCTATTTGCATTGAAGAACGTGCCCTTTTCAGTGTGAGCGATTCAGAGGCTGTGAGATATCAGCTGATTTATTGCCAGGTTGAGAGATAACTTCACACAAAAGTTATCATAGGTATTTACAAAGATTTATTTTTTTGATTCAGGGTTTTGATTCAGATATTGCAAAGATAAAGATCTTCTGTATTAGAGCTATATATCCAAAGATCAGGGGTCCAACAAACAGGGCGTGTTATATTGGTGGCTATACGAAGTCCGTACAGATCCGTGCAAATTCGTATGCATTTCGCAGATCCACACAGAGACCGACATCGGCAGGCAGAGACCGACAGAGACCGGCATCGACCGACTGAAGACCAACGTCGGCAGAGTAGCCGATCGATAGCGATCAACGTCGGTAGTATATCGATTGACGACGGCAGTATAACCAACGTCGGTGACTGTGTTTTTGACACAGCAGGCTGAGACGGACCAGATCCAGGGTTTTATTCCCAGTTTGCAGAATACTTAGGTTATTAAGACCGTATTTGAATATTCTTTTATCTACATGACAGAGGACATCTATTGTAATCATCTGAGTGGATAAATAAGAGATTATACTGTGATTTATTTATCTATTTGGAGATATTTTGCACGAATAAAGATAAGCAATTCAATAATATTCAGTTTCAGATTTCAAGGGAAACAGGGGATATTACAGTGGTATCAGAGCTTATTGTCTTTCTATAGTCCCTATTGATTGGGGATATTACAGTGGTATCATAGCTAAATCCTGCCATCCTGT
This sequence comes from Torreya grandis, assembly GCA_037957365.1. NCBI lineage: Eukaryota > Viridiplantae > Streptophyta > Pinopsida > Cupressales > Taxaceae > Torreya > Torreya grandis. The sequence goes on along the minus strand of JARHVA010000824.1, from coordinate 1,128,449 downwards.
GGGTTTGAAAATATTATGCAGCCACAAGAGTTGGGACCACACAGGTATTTCACACGCAGTAGAGCTTTGCCTTAAGGCGATCAGGTTTTAGAACAGCAGCCGATCACCATGAGTGACAGGCGTGAGGGTATCCCACACAGGGGCCACAGGCATAACGATGATCAGGACACTCAAGAATTCTTTCGAGTTATGGCTACAGGCCAGCAACAGATGAATCAGGCACTAAAGGCACTCACTACTATGGTAGAGAGGATGAACACACCTGTTCAAAAAAATGGGGAGCAAGGAGATAATAGGAGTGCTACTGTTAATCAGAGATCACAGCTGACCCATTCTAGGACAGCTAATAGGCCTACATGGCCTACGTTTGTATAGGAGGAACCAGAGGCCCCAGCAGAGGAGGTGGTAGGAGAACCCCTATTTGCTGACACGCTTATGGCAGTGAATGAGGAGTGGGAGTTATTATCACCTGAGGTTAGAGAGAGGATTAATTTTGATCAGTTCCTCACACAGCTGAGAAAGCATAATCGAGGTCGACATGATTGGAGACCTAGACACCAGAATAATGATCTGAAGCATGCTACGCGCAGGCTCACACTAGCGATGTTTGACGGTAGTGGCAAGGTCACAGCGCAGGCTTGGATTAGTAAGCTAGACACATTTCTCACATTGCATCTGATGGCTGAGGGAGATGCTATCAGATATGCGACACTGCATCTTGAGGGAGTAGCTCACGATTGGTGGCATCACGAGATGGTGACACTCCATCATGATCGGATCACATCTTATCAGGAGTTTGTGGATAGACTCGTGGAGTGTTTTGACAGGAAGGATCCGGAATCCTATTTCTGAGAGTTGGCACAGTTGCGCCAGAGTGACAGTCTAGAGTCTTACATTAGTGACTTCCAAAAGTTATTAGTCATGGTTCCTGACATTTCAGAGAGGCGACTTGTAGTACTCTTCATGGAGGGATTGACAGAACCATTGAGAGGTTGGATCAAAGGCTTTGATCCTCCTTCATTACAGGAAGCTATGAAGAAGGCATGTAGTATGGAGATGGCCGCCCCATCCAGTAAATTTAACTCCAGAGGTACTTCTTCATCCCGAGACCATCAGTGCTCCAACGGAGATAGAGAGGGATTAGATTTCAACAAAGATAAATCAGGTATTAAGAATGATTCAAAGGCCAACCCAGCAGCACCACCTTTGGATCGAGAGGCTCTTAACGATCTATGCAGGAAAAAGCTTTGCTTCTACTGCAAAGGTCCATATGATATCCATCACGATTGCCCTTTGAGGCCTAAGGGCAAGGCAAATCGTGTGATGTGGGCATATTATGAGGATTCAAAATTAGAAGATTTCGAACAGTAGGATAGTTTTGAGGAGTTAGAGGCAGAGGCTTCAGAGCCTAAGGCAAATTTAGAGCTACACATACAAGAGGCACACCTATCCAGCATTCAGTCAGATGATTCATTTAGACTCCATGGAGTTTTGGCAGGACAGAGGGTCATCACCCTTCTTGATATAGGAGCCACACATAATTTTATAGATGCTAGATTTGTGGAGAAGCGTGGACTCACTACTGAAGATTTTGAGGGAATTAAAGTTAAGGTGGCCGACGGTCACACTCTTAGGTGTGAGCGGATGATTAGAGACCTCCCATTGCGATTGAACAACTATGAGTTCAACGCTGATTATTATGTGGTGAACATGGGGGACATAGACTTAGTCTTGGGTATGAAGTGGCTTCATTCCCTTGAGGAAGTCACTCTTCGTCTTAAGGACATTGAGGTTCGTTTTGATGTCGGTGGGAAGACACATATTCTTAAGGCAATACGGGTCAGCAACATCAAAAATATGTTCTTTCATCGGACGGAGAGGTTCATACCACACGATATGGGAAAGTGCGTTGTCGAGTGCACCTTGGCACCAATACAGGAGAGGCATGTGGACGAGCTTTGTCTTAAGGTGAGTTCAGTTTAGGAGTTAGCACATGTGGTAGGGACTCAGCGTTCTGTTACAGTCGGGTCACATGTTAAGGATGATATGAGTATGTCTAGCATTCACATTCCAGATTTAGATATTATTCAGGTGAGGAGTTTACTTGAGTTGCCAGTTGATTTTCGTTCTTGGATTGGATGTTGGGATCCTTATCTTGGTACTTGGGACGATGTGACGCCATTGGATGAGAGTTGTGATGGACATAGCATGGAGATTGTGTTGATTGACAGCGGGGTAGCTCATGACTTCATTTGGGATCCAGGGGCATTGAGTGATTTATCATTCAGCGATTGCTTGAGGGCAAGCAATTTCAGGAGGGGCGGATTGTCATGTCCCCTTTTTAGTTGACATGTTTGGAGTTTATGGTTAGCCTATTATGCGACCCTCGTAGGTTGATAGGATGGATAGAGGGTCATGGTGGAGCTTGGCTTGGCTTCGAGTAGCAAAATTGTTCCAGTTGGCTTTCATTCAAGCTCTTTCGGACATGTATTAAGGGAGATATTAATATTGGATTGATTTAATCAAATATTAATTATTTGGTCTAATTTTAGAACCCTATTAATATTTGATTAATTTAATTAAATATTAATTATTTGGTCTAATTTTAAAACCCTAATTCTAATTTAAGAAACCCTATTTCTAATTTGAGAAAATCTAAAATTAGGGCAAGCACACTTTTTGGAGGGTATAAGGGTTTCTCATGGGAGAGAGTTGTATTCATGATTATTGTTTTGAAGACAAATTTTGCTAAGGGTTCTTGAGAAGACTGAGCCAAGGGTTCCAATATTCTATTTGCATTGAAGAACGTGCCCTTTTCAGTGTGAGCGATTCAGAGGCTATGAGATATCAGCTGATTTATTGCCAGGTTGAGAGATAACTTCACACAAAAGTTATCATAGGTATTTACAGAGATTTATTTTTTTGATTCAGGGTTTTGATTCAGATATTGCAAAGATAAAGATCTTCTGTATTAGAGCTATATATCCGAAGATCAGGGGTCCAACAAACAGGCCGTGTTGTATTGGCAGCTATACGAAGTCCGTACAGATCCGTGCAAATTCGTATGCATTTCGCAGATCCACACAGAGACCGACATCAGCAGGCAGAGACCGACAGAGACCGGCATCGACCGACTGAAGACCGACGTCGACAGAGTAGCCGATCGATAGCTATCGACGTCGGTAGTATATCGATCGACGACGGCAGTATAACCAACGTCGGCGACTGTGTTTTTGACACAGCAGGCCGAGACGGACCAGATCCAGGGTTTTATTCCCAGTTTGCAGAATACTTAGGTTATTAAGACCGTATTTGAATATTCTTTTATCTGCATGACAGAGGACATCTATTGTAATCATCTGAGCGGATAAATAAGAGATTATACTGTGATTTATTTATCTATTTGGAGATATTTTGCACGAATAAAGATAAGCAATTCAATAATATTCAGTTTCAGATTTCAAGGGAAACAGGGGATATTACAATGATGCTTTCGATGAAGACTTTGAATATGAATATGAATATAGTGAATAATGAATATGCTGATTTGTCTTTATTTTTGTCCATACAATGTAACATTTGTACTATGTGCTTGTTCTAACTTCTAAGACTAATTTAAGTTCCACCATTGAATATTACTATATTTGGAATTGAATTATTAGTATGTTGTGTGGTTATTTAACTTATTTTGTTTCCTCTATGCATATTATGTGATTAATTTTGCTTATATGGCTATATATATATATATATATATATATATATATATATATATAGAGAGAGAGAGAGAGAGAGAGAGAGAGAGAGAGAGAGAGAGTAACGTATCTAGGCCCACAAAAAATTGCTATATCCACGTATCCAATTCCTGTATTTGTATCAGCTACTTAGATTAAATACTAATTTTATTTAATTTTCTATTGGAGGGTTTACTCTAGCACTTTATATTGAAATTAGGTGTATTCTCGAGTCCCATTAAGCTACTTTTGGTTATTTGTGGGCATTAATATAATTTCTTTCCTTCTACTTTCTCAAATATTTTCCCCCAGCCCAAATATATCATGATCTAGCAAAAACCATGTATATTACCGTATATGCAACATTTTGCAAAATAGATCACATGCTATGTATGATTTTACATATGTCCAAAGGACTCAAAATCAAGGTATTACAATTCCAAGTAAATTGGCTTGAGGTTGTAACAGATTTGAAACACTTCTATTTGAAATGGGATGCATTTCTTCAGTATTGTCTATTTGTGAAACAAGGGGGTGCCATATCGCTAAGAAAGAACCTCTTCTGAAAAAATTGTATGTTGAAAAGTATGTGTTACAAGATGATCATAGACAATGGTAACACTGATAATCTCATCTCATGACATATGTTTAATAAATTGGATTTGAATAAGGTAGTTCATCCTAAACCATAAAACGTTTCATGGCTCTAAAAAGGCCATAAAATCATGGTTAATTAATAATGCCTAATGAAGTTCCAAATAGGCACATACATAGATGACATTTGGTGTGATATCATGCCAATGGATGTATGTCATGTTATTTTTTGGAATCCATGGAAATTTTTCAAAAAAAATATTACACGATATTGGAGAAAATACATACCTATTGGAAAAGAATGGCAAGAAGTTTACATTGAGTCTGTTAGAGGAAAAGGGAGAACAAATGTGCAACAATGTTTGTGCATGTTTAAATTGACGATTTAAGGAAAGGAATTAATAAACTAAGTAGAGAAGGAATAATTTTATGTTATCATAGTGAATCTAGTGAAAGATAGATGTACAAGAGGCGAGGAAGAATTTAATCCATGTGAAGTCAAGGAAATGTTGAGAAAGTTCACAGGATAATTTTATGTGACTTTCCAAACAAGTTTCCACCCATGCAAATTATAAGTCATCACATGGATCCGATACTTGGATTGAGTTTTCCAAAAAAAGGTATATAGATCAAAACTTAATAAGAATGAAGAAGCGAAAAGGCAAGTAAGGATTTTTTTGGATAAGGGGATGATAATATAAAGTCTAAGCCCATGTGTAGTACAAATAATATTAGAACCAAAGAAGGGAGATGAATGATGGATGTGCACAGATTCGAGAGCCATAAAAAATATCAATATAAAGTATAGATTTCCATTTCCACACATGGATGACTTGATGTATTGTTTAATTGGAACATGATACTTCATAAAAATAGAATTAAGAGTCAATATCACCAAATTTGCATCAAGGAAGGTGATGATTGTAAGACTACAGCCAAGACATAAGAAAGATTGAATAAATGGTTGATCATGCCATTTGGAATGACTAATGTGCCAATTAAATTTATGAGACTCATGAATGATTTTTGTGTAGCCTTTTCTAGGTAAGTTTGTCATAATATATTTGGATGTCATTTTGATTTTCAGCAGGTTTAGGAAAAATCACTTGATGCATCCAAGGAGAGTGTTATGGTAACTGCAAAAATAAAATTTGTTAGTAAACATGAATAAATTTAGATTCATGAAGGAGTTGGTATACTTTTATTTTTTTAATTTCCCAATAAAGTTTGAAGATGGATCTATAAAAGGTGTAGACTGCCATTGAGTGGCCATCACTTAAGAGCATATTTGAAGTGCAAAGCTTACATGGCTTAACAAGTTTCTATACTAATTTCATCATAAAATTAAGTGTGATGTGTGAAGTGATCATCAAAGTAATGTGAGGTAATATTAAAGAGTTTTTCTGGATGGTTGAGGTAGAGCAAAGCTTCCAATCTTGGAAGAAGAAATTGAGTGTACAACCAATGTTGCCATTGCCTAATTTCAAAAAGGTGTGTGAAGTGATCGTCAAAGTAATGTGAGATAATATTAAAGAGTTTTTCTGGATGGTTGAGGCAGAGCAAAGCTTCCAATCTTGGAAGAAGAAATTGAGTGTACAACCAATGTTGCCATTGCCTAATTTCAAAAAGGTATTTCAGGTTGATTGTGATGCTAGTTGCATAGAAATATGAGTATTTTTAAGTTAATAAGAGAGGCTGGTAGTGTACTCTAGTGATAATTTTGATGATACAAAGAGAAATTATTTAGTTTATCATCACAAATTCTATGTTATAGTGAAAACACTCAATTAATGGAGACATTGTCTATTGATGAAAGAGTTTATTTTATACACAGACGATCAAGCATTAAAATTCATAAATACTCAAGGGAAGTTGAACTAAATACATGTAAAGTGGTTGATTTTTTCAAATTTACTTATTTTTGTTTTGAAACATATGCTCGTGGAAACTCAAATATAGTTGAAAATACACTGAGTAGAAGATGCCACTTGGTAAATGAGTTTGGGCTACAAGTCATAAGATTTGATTCTAAAAAATAATTATATGTGGAAAATGAGGATTTTTAGACATACAAGATGATGTGGTTGGATTAATTCATAGAACAAGGATTTCTATTTGGATGAATTCAAGTATGCATACTTATATAGGGTTTTTTTTTGTGATAATTTGATCAAGGAGAAGCATAGTGGAGGATTAACAGGTCATTTTTGGATTGACAAGACATATGCATAATTGGTTGAGAGTTAGTTTTGGCTTAAGATGAGTCAATATGTGCACAAATTTATGGAGTATATAATTTTCCATTTGGAAAAAGGAAAGAGTCAAAATGTAGATTTGTATCAACCACTTCCTATTCCAAAAAGACCATGGGATGATATCACCATCCCAACTAAATTGGCTTGAGGTCGTAACAGATTTGAAACACTTCTATTTTAAATGGGATGCATTTCTTCAGTAATGTCGGGGTGCCCCATTTGTAGCGGATACTTTTCTATCAAACTTTTCCCTCATCTAGTACTGATTTTGTTGTATTGCACTTGTTTGAACCCCATCTATTAGTTAGATTGCAACTCTTATCATCTTTTGTGAACCTTACGCAGTGTATTAGAAAGTTAGAAATGATGCTATTTGACTATCCACAAAGCATTACTGGTAATGTTGTCTTGAATTGAAACATGGTGCACATTTCATCTGCACCAAACTTAAATACATGTTCAATCAGTATTCTCAGATGGAAGAGTGCTAGGGTACTTTTGATAAATCAGGTGAGTGGATTGGTTCAGAGCTCGAGCTTTCACGCCTGGCAAGGAAAAGTCAGAATCAAAGTCAATTTAGTTCTTAAATTATTGTTAATCTGCAAATACGCCATGTCTCTGCTGACTTCAAATGGCTATTGATGTAATTGCCATACTTGGTAGATTTAGACTTCTGCTAGCTACTTGTCCAGAACATAGAGTTCCCAGGTTTGTTATAACAAACTTCATATGCTACGCATATATTTGAGCTGAAATACAGCTAGAATATGGTGGTGACATTTCAATGTCATTTGAGACCTCATCCCATTTGAATAAAATCTCCATATATTGCTTGTTATCCCAGTAAAACAAATCTTAAGATTGTTTTGCAGTAATATTTTACAGGGATATATATAACTAGGCAATTATCTTTCCCAACAGGCCTGGTTTAGTCGTAAAGACAGGGCAGTGTTACTAAAATGGCCAAGGTTTGAGCCCTTCCGAGGTAAGCTCCCCTGATTTCAGGTGGTCCCAGTGTTAATTGGGGTCGTAAATGGTTGGAGCTGGGTGGAAGCCCTGGGTGATATTGAAAGTGTAGATAGCCCTCCGTCCATGGCAGTGTATGTCAAATGGGTATCCGAACTCGATGGTGCCCTAGTGACTCTCTTCCTATGAAAATAGAACTCCAAGGACTTGACAGTGGTGACACTAAAGAGCATTAGGGGAGGTTTATCTGGGGATTATATACCTCGCCAGAGAAAAACTTGGCAAATATGCATTACTCAACTTATTCTGTCATTGTTCTGTATTAACTCTTAATCAAAACAATGAGTTACTAATTCCTCATTTAACATAAACTTAGATGTTAAATCTGGTACAAAAAGGAACAACTATGCAGAACACTATGGCCCTATACTAATACCTCCCAAGCAAGTAGGATAAAAATGGTGATCACTCGATGCATGAGCTTGCATATTTATGTACCTGCAATATCAATAGGACACTATCAGTGCACATGAACAAACCAAGACATTTATTCTTTTAAGATGAATCAAGGCAACGTGCACATGAACAAACTGAGACATTTATTCTTTTAAGATGAGTCAAGGCAATGTGCACATTAACAAACTGAGACATTTATTGTTTTAAGATGAATCAAGGTAACATGCACAGGAACAATCCAGCCAAAATCAATAAGTAGTACCTTACCTGCAATATCAGTAGGACACTATCCATCATAGTTTTTACTTGTCAACACAATTCATCTCTTCTGCACCATTTGCAGAATTAAGTATACATAACAAGCTCACCTATCCGCCTTGTAAATACTATCCACCAAGGTTCTATATGTAAGAGTACCTAAACTTTGTTCTTTCTCTAACACCTCATCAAGAGACCCGAATTTTTGCAAGCAGTATCCATCTCTGTCCATTATGCCAAAATATAAAGACTGTATCCTCTCTCCAACATCTTTTTGAGCAGTCCTTTGGCATCATCCAACACACCATGCTTGCATATCCCATTCAATAAAGCATTGTATGTTACTGTACTAGGCTTATAGCCATTGCCCAAAATCTCACTAAAGAGTCTATTAGCTTCCAAAGCCATGCCTGAATTACACATACAGCTTATCAGGTGAGCATATGCCATAAAAGGTGGCTTCTGGCCTTTCTCTGAAATCTCTTTCAAGAGAAACTTTGCCTCATACAGGATGCCTTGTGTGCAAAGCTTGCAAATTAAATCATTATGCATAACATATAGATCATGTCCATAACCACCAGCAGGAATTTTCATGAGCAGATTCCTAGTTTCATGATACATACCTTTCATACATTGACCATTCACTAGGGCAACAAATGCAGGGAATTCATGATAATAAATCCTCTCTGGCACCATCTTCTGCAATAACTCTATCATTTCATCCCAAAACCCTTCTTTACAAAAGCAATTGATCAGAACCAAGGGGGCATTGACATCAGGACAATAACCCGTCTAGCAAGATCCACAGAAAACCCCTAGCGGTTTGCAGCTTGCAAAACCGAACTGTCATTATAGAATATGTGATAAGATCCATGCCCCTTCTCCAAGATTTGATCTAAAATCCTCTGAACTTCTTCTGATTTTCCTTTCCTGCAGAGTTTCTTTGCCAAGATGTTACATGTAATGAGATACAAGGAATGGCTTTTGACAATATACCATGCCTCAAGTCCAGGATTATATGACACATGCCTTAATCACAAATAAAACCCAAATCATTATTATATATAATTTCATCTGAGCCATAGCCTTCTCCAACATTCTGTGCAGAACATCTGCAGCCTGCTCTGTCCTGAAGTTGTTACAAAGGCCCACAACCAAGTAACTAATGGCGATCATATCAGCAATCTGATCCTTATCCAGCATTATCTGGAACACAAGCATTGCAACATCAAGCTTTTTTACCTTGCACAGACTATCCATGAAACTACTGAGGATGATGATGGTATTGGGATTGTATCCCTTATCCATTAAGCATTGTATAAGGGCAGTGGCCTCTTCAGGCTTCTCTCAAATGTACTGTAAATAATGTGTTTTTTATGGTATGCCCGAAGGCCTCTTTACTGAGCGTGACACTCTCCCTCTCCTTTTCTCTTGCCCTCATTGGAGATCTTGTGCTTCAAGTCATTGGATGCAGGTCTCAGATTGAACAGGACTGATTTAACAGTTCAAAATTATTGTGCTCCCTCCATGCCGAAAAACCTGTAAAAACACTCTCGATCCCGGCGAAATACCCATTAAAAGCTTCGTCAACCCTCTGCTTGAGGGAGAAATTTAGGAGGAATTTGGAATGCAGGAAACGTTTACGTGAATTTCATTGCATTTTACTTATTTATTTTAGGTGATATTTATCGTTTTTTACATTATATAACCTAAGTTTAGGTGAAATATTGAAAACCTCCTTTATATTAAAAATTGGCCTTCCTTAGATTCTTATCTCCAGTGTGATCACTTTTAAGTCTGACCTTAAATTTGACATCTATTTGAATGTTACTTATAAGTTTTTCCTTTTTTTCTGGAGATGTCAATCTAAAAATTGTAATATCTTGGTAATATGATGGGGTTTGGAGCGAGATACATTGGTCTAGTTAGATTGACACAATTTGTCACCAATCAATGGGAAATTTTTGAAGAAGTTAATGAAGTTATTAATAATTGTAGCATGTGAAAAATCCAAGATAAAAACCTTGAATTTAAAATAGATGTATTGACATCTCTCAGTGTATTTAAGATATCTATAGTAGTTCTAAACACATGAAGAGTCCCATAAAAGTGGATTTTAAGCCTTGACTTGCATTAGTAAGTTCTATTTACTAACCACAAGAAACTATTGAATCCATGAAGCATTCTCATAAGACTAATCAAAATGCATTAATGAGCAGTTAACACTGATTATGCACTGGTCTGCTCGCATAATTTCGGGAAGGGATGGTTTTCCTGAGTTAAAGTCTGACATGTCATTTCATCTCCTAGTCCATAAGTTGTACTTAATACAGTTTCAAGGACTATGGTTTGTTATGAAAGTTCTGAAGCACCTTAATTACCTATGTTTGAAAGCCTTCCCGCCACAGGTAAATATGTACTACCTAATGCTTTCTACAAACAAGCTTCATGTGGCCATTTGAAAATGCTCCGAGTCTTATATATTGTCAAACTCAAGTTCTATGTTTAGTTTCTCAAAAAATGGTAAAACGTATGATATGATTTATTGGTCTGCCAAAGTTGTTGATTCTCATGATGTTATGTGGGTGCTTACATATTTTGAAAGTATGTCTTATTTTTTTTCAGGCTCTGAATCAAATCTATCAAAACATATTTGTATTCTCATTCTACTCTCTTATGAATTGTTTTTGAAACTTCTCAGCGTAATCTTTTGGTTATAGATTTTTTTTTGTTGGTGGTTCTTTCTTGGTATCTTCTTTTCTTTCCATGTGTTGCTGATTTTATTTCTTCTCATGTATTATTTTGTAAATAGAACATATTGTAGTGCCTTTTTAAATTTATTTTCTCTTCTTCAAGATTCTGCATATGGGGACGACATTTGCTAATCATTATGATTAGATGCTGTATTGTACAGATTCCTGTTAGCTTTCAGTATAGGAGACCAAGAGATGAGCGCGAGTCCCATCGAGGTAGTCATCGAGGTAGCAGAGGACGAGGACGCAACATGAATAATGACCTTTCGACAACTAATGTACCTCCATTTCCTTTCTCTGAGGCGATAGCAACCTCTTCCACAAGTACATTGGAAAATCTACCTCCCAGGTATCTTACAGCAGTGACTCAAAGAGAAGTTAATTCTTCTCTTAAGGAATCTGCCTTCCCTCCCGTTCCAGGAGTATATGAAAATGTGAAAGGAAAATCTAAGGCATCGGAAATGAATGTTTTCAGTAAAGTGTCTAGTAGTAATGGTTCTTCGTCCGATGAGCAAGCTGATCAGCATCAAGGGTGCCTCCTTTACCTGAAAAGCTGCACTTATCTTCTGGTGAAAAATGGTCGTGCAATGCATCTCTACTGAACAGTCAACATCGCATAGTTTGCCTTGTCTGGGGTGCAGAGAGGCCTGATGGCAAAAATAAGGAATTGACCAGCGGAGGAAAAGAAAAACAGAAAAGAAGACACCTAAATCCAACAGGGTTAGTCTAGCTGATTTTTCAATTACTGAGAGCAGTCAAAACTCATCTGGTGGTAGTGTGTGGGGAAATGGTGGTGGGCAAAGACTTCTGTCAGTGGTCCGAAGAAGCCCTGTTGGTGACTCAACTTACAATTCAAAAAGGTGATGTTCCTAGGAGAATCAAGGAATATCACTTATTGCACATAAGTTGAGGATTCGGTTCTACTATAATACTCTACGGGGAGATTCTTTTTGTGAAGTTCGATTTCTAGATGTGATCATGCCAATCGTTCAATTGTAAAACAATTACCATGCTAAAAAAATTGGTATTTTTGAAATATTATGTGACAAGAACTGAGATGGTATGAGCAAAAAGTCAGCTTAACTGTATCATTTGGTTGTGGGATTTTCCAGAACTTTTTGGGATTCCGTTACTCTGTTCTGTTTATCAGCAGGAGATTGTGTTTGGTAACGGTAAGTTTTATTGCCATTTGCAAATGGCAATAACATGTTTTAGTATTTCGCTCTCTAGCAGAACAATGTATTTACAATGGTAGTTAATTGTTTGATTCATAGCAAGTGTGAAAATTTCATGCAAATTTGTGAAGATGCATACACTGTCGATGGACAGAAACCAGATGCATGAATATTTTTACTGAAATATGCTATTGTTTAATCGTAACTATGACACGGGATGTATGTTTTTGAGCAATTGCTCCATAATTCAAGCATCATTAGTACCTGCTGCGCAGTAATATGGTAATTACCATCACTTATTTTTCTTTTTAAAATTTTGGAAAATTTGTAAGCAAAATAATTTTCCACATCCTAAAATTTTAACATTACTGTTTATTATATATACTATTTTAAAAAATGAAAAAAGTTTCCTTTTTAAAAAATTTCAGTGGCTGAAATATACTGATAGAAAACGGGGGGAAATTAAGTTATTTGTCGAACCAAAACATTAATTTTTTTGAAAAATTGAAGTCTTTAATGTCTGAACGTTCTTTAACATCGTTTAACCTTGTATGAAGCTATTTGTTTTTCATTTATGTTGATGAAAGTGGGACACAGATCATAGCTTACAGAAAAAACCCTTGATGCAAATTCGAGTTTGGAGATGCAGAACGTGTAATTAAAATAACGTCGTAAAACAGATTTTTTTCCGGATTTGACGGAGGGGTAGTTTTATTGTCAATATCTGGGTCTCTGGACACTGTTGTTTGTGTAATCCAGCGCTCACGATGACCCATTTTACCCACCGACGACCTGCCTGATGACTTTGATTGGAGAGACAAGGGGGCTGTCATGGAGGTCAAGAACCATGTGAGTAATAATTGCTTTGTCTTATAAACAAAGTGCCATTTTCTTTTTTCTTTTTTTTTGACGCCTTTGGGGACATCAACGTGACAGGGCTCGTGTGGGTGCTGGGCATTTAGCACGACGGGGGCGCTGGAATCGACAAATTTTTTAAAGACGGGCGAGTTAGTGAGCTCTAGTGAACAGAAATTGGCCGACTCTGATCACGAGGTTAGTTCACCTGCATTTTTTTATTTTTATTTTTGAAGTGTAATCATGGCTTGTTTGGCTTGTTTGCATTTGTGAGTGATCTATCCCAACTGTCACGGCTCTTTTGTTTCTTAATGAGGAGATTAATAATGAGGTGTGTACAAAAAGGTATCAATAATGAGGTGTCATATGTTTCTGCTGTGTATCTTTATGATCATGTAGCCATAATTGTTTTGTGTGTCGCATTAACTTTTGTTAAGGTTAGCGTATGGCTTGTTACTCTGCTTTCTTTTTGTGTGTATGCTTTGGTATTGGGCAACCGCTACAGGTAAGTAAGTTTGTTATAACAGAGAGACTTATCCTACAGACTAGGACCGTGTTGCTTGTGAGATGTCTTTTGTTTTCTTTTTGGGGGCTGTCTCTGGGGTAAGGGAATCATTCTGATGAAAAATATATATAGAATTTAGATTAAAGTTGTTTTATGTAATTGTTTGGTAGCGAAAGGTAATATTTATTCGCCGGTATGTGGTATTGGTTTCTTGCATGACTGTTGTCAATGCAAGACTTGGCATGTTATGATATTAGCACATATGAAGTGTTGAGTTGCATTGCAGAAGGAAATAGTTCAAACTACAGGATAGGTGACACAAAATCTTTGGTAGGGCTCTTAACGTAACAAGGTTTGGCAATTTAAATATCAAATAGCTTATGGGAACAAGTCGAAAGTGTTCTTATTTGTATAGATCATTTGTAAGAACTTCATAGATCAAGAGATCTTGTCCTTCGGTGAATTTGAAAGCTTGCATAACATTTTGGTTATCTTAACAAAATGTTATACTCTCTATGATGAGAATTTGCATCCCAAGTTATCTCTATTTATTACGGAATTAATGTCAACACCGAGACAAATAAATGTTTTTCTAAAATTTTAGACAGAGGTCTATGTAAATGCAACTACAGATTTTTCTTTGTAACGCCTTTCAGTCATAAGTCCTCTTTGTTATACTTTCGTGTGCTGCTTTTTGCAAATGGTCTGGGCGCATAGCATAAAAAACATGCACACCGTCGTGGGTTTTGACTAAGCCATGCTCAGAAAAAAACCTACTAAAAAGGACATACCTGATTATATGTCAAATTTACTTGATTATAAATGCATTTGAATTTGTGTATTGCCCACACAACATTACATGGTTAGTTACCTCCTATACTCAGTAGCCTTTCAATAACATAAAATAAACCACTGTGTAAGTTTGTAGCTCAGTTCCAACAGGATGTAGCCAGTGCCAAGACAGCTGGTGAGGTGGTAAACATTGTTGCATTTGCCAATCAGAGGCTATTGAGGAAGTACTGAGGCCCATACTCATAGAGCATGACAAGTTGATTCAGGACATACCTGATTTATTTAGGCCCATGATCCTAGACTTTACTCAAATTGACCAAGATTACCAACCCTGTGAGAGGTATGGACCAAAGAAGACGCAGAAGCAACAACAACAACAACAAACATCTCAATAGCCTCAGGGACCTTAGGAATATTCCAACATGTTTTGTAAATTTAAATTTGGGATATTCTATTGTGTATGGCATTTTAGGCCACTTGGTTGTATATTGGGTGCCTTTTGTGGGCCCACTCAAATTTGTCTTAGGAATTTTGAAGCCTATAAATAGGGGTGTTCCCCTCACTTGTAAAGCAGAAAAAAAGTTGTTGCAAAATTAATACAAAGAGCTAAAGAATTCGATAGTTTGTTTGAAGTGTTTTTTTGTGTGTGTTTTGTGATCTTTGAATTTTCATGCTTCTAGGTGTCTGATAGTTTATTTAATGGAAGCTAATTTGGCAATTACATTTTATATGTGCATTTGTTAATTTAAGCTTAATGCTAGGCTGACAAACTTGATAGTGTACATGCTCTGTGTTTCTCTCATTTACAACTAAATGTCTTATGCAAATTATTGTGATTGAGCAATTTTATGCAAAGTATGCTTTTAAGTATATGCATTTCCTTTCCTTTGAAGTTTTAATAGCATTTGTTTAACTTTGTGCATTACGCTAGGGTTGGTTTATGTTAATTTTAAGTGTTCTTACCTTTGAAGTTAGCATAATTGACATCTTTAGTCATCTTAAGCACAATCTCTTTTCCACCCTACCCTACTCACTCCTGGATCCACCCATGAATCACCTTAGGTTAGATCATGTTGTAAATATCCACTGTTTGTTTGTATTTTGGGCATCAATTGACAAATATTAAGGTAATTCATAAAGATTAGCAAGAAAAGTGTCACTACATAAATATTTGTTGTCCGTACAGTAAGCTTTGCTTGTAGTCTTTCAAAGTTATGACCATATCTCTACGATTTGTGCTATTCCCAATAGTAGTTGTATAAACAACTCAAGCCCAAAGCCTTCTAGGATTTAAAATTGAGTTTCTTACTTTCTCCTTGTTCCCTAGTGACACAAGGAACACAATAATTTAAAAACAATTGTAGTATTCATATTTCATTCATGAAGAAGAGATGTCTTTTGGTTCAGTTTAAAACAATTGAAATTCAAAATATGTAAAATAAGACATTTATTATACAAATATAAATGTGAAAGAAAGTTTGATATCAATTTTTTTTTTGAAAATTGACAAGATAAAAAAAGTATTAATTTTTTATTTACTTGATCACTGTATACACCACAATCTCCAAAACTATTTTGTATTAGTTCTATGCTTATTTAGAATGAAAAAATTAGACCTCAAAATCTACTTGGAACATTGTCGACAAAGCTCAAACCCCCGTGATAACTGGTATTGTTCTATATCGATACTGTCCCTAGATATTTTCCCACTGAATCACCTCAAATTGTTGTTCTAGCACCCATATATGATATGTTTTTGACTTCGGCCTCAAATGTTAGGAGTGGATTTAATATTCTTTCAAACATGTATCAATCTTCCCTACAAATAAGAAACCACGTGATCCTCTGATATTCCTCATTATTAAAACGTGTACGAGTATAAATCTCCTTCGAGTGCAGACTCTAAAAGCTATTTTTAGAATTAGTCTATGTGAATAAATGGGAGTTTAGGTTAAGACATGATGATTCCAAATTTCCAAAAGCTATTTTATTGAAATGCTTATTTTGATAAAAAAAAAAAAAATCCCAAATTTTGAATATGGTGCAGCAAGACCGAATGCTAAGGTAAAATACCAAAACAAAAGGCTTACAAACAACTACCGAGAAAACACAAAAAAATAAACATTTAATTTGAAATTAAACACACATACAAGTTGCACCATGATTGAAATTGACTTAAACACTTCTTTCTAGTAATAATCCCTATAATGATTAAAACTAAGGGAATTTAAATATGGAGCAGGTAACTCTATGAAGAAAACAATGTTTGACAATGGGAAACACATCATGCAACAAACTATCAGGTGCTAATCACTAGAAAATTATATATTCTTAGTCTCATGGTTCACATTTAACCCAAAGTATCAAATTATTATTACAAATTTGAGCCATTCTATGTGCCATTAAAAAACAAACTCATCTATAAAAATGGAGTAGGTGGGTACACAGGTAAACATTTTAGAGCTTGCTGATGTAAATGAAAAGATAGAAAATACGTGCTTGGTGTTATAAATCGTACAAGAAGATGAACTTGACCATCTTCCATGTAGGTAGGAATTCTACTAGTGAATCAAGCAAATGAAGATGATGTAGCGGTGAAGTAGGAGATGGGAAGATATAGGGCATATTCATAGTAAGAAAGGGTTGCAGGTCTAAGTAGTAGGATTGGTCATGTTGGTTTTACTAATTTATACACAACAACGACAATGACCTAGACAACTATTGTAGTGCATGATTACAGAGAAAAAATAGAAAATAAACTTTTAAGGTACATTTGTTATGGAGCATGAAAATGGAAACACATAATTGTACTCCCCACCAACCAGACTGTAGTGCAATATGCATTGTATCCTGAAAGGAAGTAGAGGTGCAAAACAATGCTTCCAACACTAATCTATGTGGGGGAGATAGTGCAAAACTCATAAAAATCCTTAAACTATTAAAATGAAATAAACACATTCAAATACATGCATAAAACAATACTACCATAACACACAAATTTACATGGGGAAAACCTTTCTAGGTAAAAAAACCTACACACCAAAAACACAATACTTTGTATTATCAGTAACAAACAATTACAATACAATAACAGCACTAAGCTTCTTCAACTATCTTCTAACTTCAACAAGACTCTAGGATAAATTCGGCAGCATAACAGTGTCTCAGAAATTATCAATATTTCTGCTCAATACACTAAGGCATAGAGTATTTAATAATAATCATCAATAATGAATAGATGGCTTCATTACATTAAATATTCGAAACAAAAATCTAAGTGTAAAATTGAGTCAAAAAATGAACACATGGTAAGATAAACTGGACTCATTACTTAATGCAATGTTAATCTATGCAGCCACCAATGAAGAGTACAATTGCCACTGCTCATGCAGTAATAACATACATGCAAACTTATTGCATGAGAAGGACCTTCATCATACATGCTCGAGTAGTTATAGTTTACTCTTGTTAACCAACAGGTTGAGACACACATTATTCTCAACATTCTCCCACTTGTCGAAGACCTGTCATGAGTCATCTGTAATCAATTGCTCAGGGCGCTAAGGCCTATGGAAACAACATACCATCTGAACTTCTCTATGCTCACTAGCTTCGTCAGTGCATCTGAAACATTTCTCAAAGTGTCAACCTTCTCCAATGTCACCTTTCCATCTTATAACATATCACGAATAAAATGAAATTAAACATCAATGGCTTTGTTTTGGCATGGAAAGTGGGATTCTTTGCTAAGAAAATGGCACTCTAACTATCACAATAGATAGTAATCTGTCTTGCATCAAAACCAATATCTGAACACAACCTCTTAAGCCAAATGGCTTCCTTGCAAGCATGAGTAGCTACCATGTATTCTACTTTTATCGTGGACAAAGTGACTATAGCTTACCGCTTGATTATCCAACTTATAGAACCACCATTCATCGTGAACACATATCCACTAGTGGATCTTCTACTATTAATGTCACCTACCCAATCTGAGTCCACATATCCATGAATACTTATAGAATTCTAAGAACTAGTAGGATAGTCATGATAACATAGAGAATACTTGAAATTACCTCACATATATCTAAACACTTTCTTTATTACATCCTAATGTATCCATCCAGGATTAGCCATATATTGACTAAGAACTCCCACTACTTGGCAATGTCTAGCCTTGTACAAACCATCGTATACATCAGAGTGCTAATAACACTCACATATAGTACTCTAGTCATGTCCTCCATCTCAGTAGGAGATTTTAGACAATCCTCCATAGAAAGCTTCATCCCCTACATCACTGGAACAACTAACTTCCTGCAAGCCACCTTGTTGAATCTCTCCAACACTGAATTCACATAGTTTCTCTAGCTTAACCAAATCTTTCTGCTAGCTCTATCTCTTCTAATCTCCATCCCCAGAATATACCATATTGCACCTAGATCTTTCATCTCAAACTGTGCTGATCACTGAGACTTCAGATCTGAAATCAAACTCTTACCATTCCAAAAAAACATATCATCTACGTATAATGCAATTATGAGAATGCAACCATTATCAAATTTATAATATACACAATGGTCAGATTTAGATCTCAAAAATCCCAAAGACAACACAAAGGTGTTAAATTTATGGTACCACATTCTAGGAGACTGTTTAAGACCATATAAAGACTTCCTCAACTTGAAAACTAGATTTTCTTTATCGTTTACCATGAAATGCTCTGGCTATGACATATAGATCTCTTCCTCCAAATCACCATGAAAGAACATTGTCTTCACATCCATCTGTTCCACTTCTAGATCATACACTTCTGGAAGTGATAACAGGAATTGAATAGATGTCAGCTTCAAAACAAGAGAGAATATCTCACCATAGTCAATTCCTTCCATTTGAGAATACCCCTTCATGACCAACCGTGCTTTGTGCTTTTCAACACTGCATCAAGCCCACATTTATTTTTGAACAACCATTTACATTCAATAGGCTTCCATCCTTTATGCAAAGGTACTAGATCCCATGTACTATTTTTCTTCAAAGCAACCATTTCTTCATCCATGGCTCTCATCTAGGAATCTACATCACTCATACCCATAGCCTCTCTAACAGTCCTAGGTTCATCAGTGTTAGTAATCAAAGCAAAAAATACAACAAGAATCTAATAATGAATAACCAAATCTTTCTGGTGAATAATCAAACCTTTTTGGTGGTCTCCTAACACGTGTAGACCTCCTAAATTGCTTGTTGGATGGTGAAACTTGATCTTATTTTAATGCCTAGTTCCCGACAGGTTGGTGTAGGGGGGCAATGCCCGCCCACTAAGGTCGCCATGTTGGTATAGGGGGTGACCTATTTTGGAGCTCCCATAGCGGGGGTTCAAGGGTAGTGCCCCCAAAGCAAAATTTTATGAAAAATGTATTATGAAATATTGTAATTTTGTAGTTAATCTGGATCATTTACTATTAGATTTTAGATCTAATCATAGAAATTAAGTTGGTACATTTTTGCCTAATTTGTAACCCTCCTTTGATATGAGGGCATTGTAATCAGAGGAAAAAAGTGAGAGAGTGAAGAGGATATTACAGTGGATGTATTGTAGAGTTTTCCCTTTATTTATTAGACTGAATAATAAGGACTTATAGTTTTTGTGTGGACGTAGTTCATATTGGGTGAATCATATTAAATCTGTGTCCCTATTTTATTGTATTTTCTAAATAATAATTCTGTCTTTATTTCATTATTATTGCTCTACATTCTATATTCCTAACAACTGGTATCAGAGCCAAAGGTTTATTTGGCAGATAAACTCATAAGAAAAGACTTTTCCTAGTTTGAGTGGGAGTAATGGCGAAAGAAAGCAAGTTTAAGATCGAGAAGTTTAACTGCCAAAATTAGCAGTTATAAAAGATGCAAATGGAGGACTATCTATATCATAAGGATCTTTTCCTATCATTGGGTAGAATAGCAAAGAAGCCGATGACTATGAAGGTTTAAAACTGGGAGGTTCTTGATAGAAAGACACTAGAAACAATATGGTTGTGCCTAGCAGTGTCGGTGGCCTTCAATATTTCAAAAGAAAAGACAACAATATATGTGATAAAGGCATTAGATAGAGTGTATGAAAAACCCTCAGCCTCTAACAAGGTATTTCTTATAAAGCATTTATTTAATTTATAAATATTAGAGGGTGGGTCTGTTGCTGACCATTTAAATGAATTTAACAAAATCACAAATTAGTTAAGCTTTGTAGGAGTAGATTTTGATGATGAGGTTAAGGATCTTTTGATTTTGTGCTCATTGCTAGAAATTTGGAATGGTTTGGTCAAGGCTATGAACAATTTTATCTCTAGCTCAAACACTTTAAAGTTTGATGATATTATTGGCGTTATCTTTAGCAAGGAAATGCGATGAAAAAACACAAGTGAGACATCAGGTAATTATTTGAATATGGAGACCAGGGGAAGACAAAAGGATAGAGGAAAGGGCCCACATAATCATGAAAAGTCTAAGAAGGACAAATCTAAATCCAGAAGAACATTGGTGTGTTGTATTTGTGGGAATAAAGGACACCTAAAGAAAGATTGTTGGTTTCAAAAAAGAAAACAAGGAGATGGACAACAAGATAAAAATTAGGAAATAAATGTAGCAGGTGATGTGTTACAAGATACTTTAATCCTTTCTTTAGATAATATTAATGATTCTTAGGTGTTAGATTCAGGGGCTTCAATTCATGCTACACCCCATAAGAAATATTTTTAAGACTGTGTTGAAGGTGATTTTGGGCATGTTTATTTGGGTGATGGTGAACCTTATAAAATTGTAGGAAAGAGTAAGATACAGATAAAATTATAGAATGAAAACAAATAGTTGTTGAAAGAGGTGAGGCACGCTCATGAGTTGAGAAGAAATCTAATTTTGGTAGGGCAACTAGGAAGTGAGGGTTGCATAGTTACATTTACAAAAAATTCATGGAAGGTCACTAAAGGATCACTGGTAATATCAAAAAGAGAGAAAGTAGGTACATTGTATTTATCTGATGGCGATGTTGACTGTTCTATTTCTCTAGTCTATATAGAAGTGGATACAAAATTATGGTACCATAGACTTGGGCACATGAGTGAAAAGGGGATGCAAGTTCTCCACTTAAGGACTTTGTTGCTAGATTTGAAGAAGGTGGATTTATATTTTTATGAGCACTGTGTGTATGGAAAACAAAAGAGAGTCAAATTTATCAGAGTTGGGAGGACAAAGAAGGATGAAAAGTTAGAGCTTGTGCATACAGATGTATGGAGACCGGCTCAAGTATCATCCATTTTTGGCTCTTCTTATTATGTTACTTTTATCGATGATGCAATTAGAAAAACTTGGGTTTATTGCATACGAAATAAATATGATGTTTTTGATACTTTTAAGAAATGAAAGCTTTGGTTGAAAATGAGATAGAAAATAAGTTGAAGTGTGTTAGATTAGACAATGGAGGTGATTACTATAGCAAGAAGTTTGATAATTTCTATTCATCCCATGGGATTCATAGAGAGAAAATGGTTCCAAGAACACCACAACAAAATAACAGAACAATCATGGAGCATGCAAGGAGCATGAGATTGCATGCAGGGTTGCCCTTACAATTTTGGGCAGATGTTGTAAATACTATTGTTTACTTAATAAATAAAGGGCCTTCAAGTCCTTTGGATGTTGGTATTCTAGAAGAAGTATGGACGGATAAAAAGGTAGATTATTCTTTTTTAAAGACTTTCGGTTGTGAAGCATTTGTCCATGTTGATAAAGAAAATAGAACCAAGCTTGAGGCAAAATTGAAGAAATGTACTTTTATTGGATATGGAGTTAATGATTTTGGTTACAGTTTATGGGATATTGAAAATCAAAAAATCATTAGGAGTAGAGATGTGATCTTTGTGACTTTTATCATTATAATGATTATGATTTAATTTTCAAATAAATTTAGATTTAAAAGGAATCTTAAATGTATTAAACATATTATAATGAATTTTAGAATATGTTAATTCCATTGTTCTATATTAATATAGTTTAAAATATTTTCACGCGTAAAGTACAATAAAGAAGAGAATTATAATGTGTGCACCTAATTAGTGAAGACTTATTGTTTATTATTTTGTCACAATATGATCATGAAAATATATTTAGATGAGAGATGATTTTTTGTCATGATGCATCCAACCACCCTCATTGCGATTGTAAATATACATAAATGTAGGTCTTAGGGAGTCTTTTTACTACTCTTCCAATATATATGTATATTTCTCAACCAATTAAATTCTAACCCAATATTATGTCCTCAAAATGATACCATGATATTTTATCTTTCACTCAATATTTTTAACTAAAAGGGGTAAAAAATTTATTCAAAAATAAAAGAGACAAGCGAAGTTACAAAGCTTTATCTTGGTCAACAAGTTGAACCAGCGTCTGAGAGAACTCCAAAGGCAAACTCCTATGCTCTAAGATGTTCCATCGTGGCCCCTGCTCAGAGGCCCATTTGGCTAGACAATCAGCAACCCCGTTCCATTCTCGGAGAATATGCTTGAAATCCACCGAATCCAAGGAAGTGCAGAGCTGGAGAATCTGTCGAGTAACAACAGCTAGCTGCCAGTCCACATTAACAAACTGACGACTATTTAACAGGTTAACAACAACCTGAGAATCCGATTCACAAATAATTCTAGACCAGCGATAATGGCAACAGAATTGTACCACCTGTAGGATAGCCGAAGCTTCCATGAGGTTATTAGTATACCGGCCTTTATAAATAGAAAAAAGAAACTGAATATCTCCGGAGCTGTCACGCCCCACACCGCCTATCCCAGCATCTCCTGGGTTTCCCCTCGACGAGCCGTCTGTGTTGATTTTACAAATACCAGGGGCAGGGGGAGTCCACCTTCCCAGCCGACTAACTGGATGCCACTGCTGTCTAGCTCTATTCGCAAGTCAAAATTTTAATTCACTCAATATTTTAATTCAACTTAACTAATAAAATTAAATATGGAAAGATCACACAATAAAATAAAAATTAATAACAAAAAATTAATTGTAAAAAATTACAAAATAAATGAATAATAATATCAATAAAATAATTACAAATAAATCAATAAAAAAAATATAAATCGTAATAAAACATTCCAAAAATAAAACCACTTTATAACACTAGATCAAGTAACTTTGAATATAGGAATGGTGATCCCCATAATTTTCTGACTTAAATATTTCATATAATCACTTCTTTCCAGGTTCCATTTATTTCTTAAAGACTTACTGGTTAACATTCTTGCTTGCCATAATTTATTTTATTCCCATTGTATGCACTGTCCACATGCACATTAAATAAAATTTCGTAGGTATAGTGTGTATTATATAACTCATAATAATAATAAACATAATAATTGACATGTGAATACACACTATTCTTTATAAATAACACAGTTTTGAATTGTGAGATATATTTGTGATCTGAAAAGAACTTGCTGTGTATTTGCAATTGTAAGTCCTGATAAACAAGTCATGGTCTGAAGTTTCCAGTTATTATCTTTATGATAATTTCTTACAAAACTTTTTAAACAATAATAATTGTAAATTTTGTTAAGTTGTATTTTTTATCTAATTAATCATAGAAAACTTTTTTGTTCTTTTTACATATCATAAATAAATAAATTAAATAATTAAAAAAATTCCATTCTACCCAATTTTAAAAAAAAATAAAAAATTTATAAAGCTTTTGATAAATCCAATAGTTTAGAAAAAGTTTTAGACAACTAAAATTTAAAAAAAGTTAGAAAAATGGAGACTCCTATACATGTTATTATCTCTTAAAATGTAAAATATTAACCAAACAATTAAAATATAAAAAAGAGTTGTCAAAATGAATATTATTGTACATATTAATGTCACATAAAATATAAAAAAATAATCAAACACAATTAAAATATTAAAAAAAGTTGGAAGCATAAAGATTATTGTACATGTTATTATCACTGAAAATACAAAAAATTAACCAAAACATATAAAAGAAAAGTAGAATATTCTACTTACAAATTGATTTAAAAAAAACTTTCAACTAAAACACATCAACACATCTCCAAACATAAACCATGCAAATAAAATGAGTTCAATCACACAAAATTTAAATGAAATCAATTGTACAAACCCTACGTTAACAATATTAAAAGTCTTTTGTAAATAAATTGATCATATCAAATGCCCTTTGTAAGAGTTGAAAAGTTATATTGACATCTTCAATTTTCTATAATAAGAAATAATAACCATCCATGATATTATCCATGTGTTTGTATTTTTTATCATTCAAATATTGTAAGTTTTATACAATTTGTTTTTACTTCGGATTATTTTGGATGTATCATAGGGAACTTGTATTTTAGAAAGGGAGTTCAAAAGTTTAAACCTTTTAAAGATAAGGTATGTATACCACGTATTTCAAATATAATTAGTTATTTTTTACATATTTAAAATAAAAGATGGTCTCATATATTATAAGCTATTTTGTAAATTATAACAAAAAAATACATCTTAAAAACAATCCATTTCATTTTAAAAAACAAATCACTCAAAACCTTATCTGTCATTTGATTTTCACATCTAAAATTATAAAACATGGATAATTCGTTGGTTCAAATTCAATGAGATTCCAAGCTCAAAATGTTTGAATGTTTGAAATTAATTCTCAAGGTTCATATTCTCTGATTAAAGTCAAACCTCAATTTAAACTTAACAGAAATCTGAACGTCCAAAGGAAGCTACTGCTACGAATGATCTAAATGTTTGAAATTAATTCAGTGGTTCATGTCAGCATATTCTCCTATAAAAGTTACAACTGAATTAAAATTTACTCAACAGAAATGGGGACGTGCAAAAGAAGTTACTGCTATGAATGGTCTACCTGGTGCTGCATCGGTACATTCTCCTCAAACACTTATACATCTTAGATATGTGGAACCTACTGGCAATGGTGTTGTACTTCAACTGCGACCTCAAATGTTAGGAGTGAATACTTCATTGTTTCCTTCACCTCTAAAATGTCAGTACACATTAGAAACCTGCATATTCTCAGATAATACAAAGTTTTTACCAATTCTTGTTACTAAAAAGAATATAAAGTTGATTCCAGAATACATGCCTAAATATACCTGACAGAAAAATCATGCATGCTGAAGTTGGCAAATTTCTCAAGAAGACACAGACCATCTTCGCTCCGGTCACGAATTCTGCTGGCAGCTGAATCAAATATTTTACTAAGCAAAGGAAGATGATGAAGTTGTGAAGTAAGAGAAGGGTATATATATATATATATAAGAAGAGTAATATGATTGGAGACCTTAGTTGTTCAAATTCCTTTTATTATTTCATGCTCTGAGGTCTTTATTATTTCCTATATTAAAATAGGAAAGCATTTGTCCCTAATCATTAAGCTGTATATTTTTAATGTATTACAAAAACAAATCGAGAGTCATAAAAAAAATCACAAAGAATATGCTAAGCCCATCAAATCCTTGAAAGAAACCCCGGCTAGTTATGCACAGTAGTTGTAATGACCAGGACATCCATTGTGATGCATGGTTACAGAGCAACAAATAGAAACTAAACTTTTGAAGGTGCATTTGGTGTGTAGCAAGCAAATGGACAGACGTAATTGACCCTCCACCAACCAGGGGTAATAAAGGGAGTGTTAGGTCAAATCATCAATGCATGCATCTTTCATGTGACCATCCACATTCTTCAGTCACATGAACCAAATTTTTATTTGTATTTTCTTTTTTATTTATTTGTGTACAGGAGGAGCTAGAAAGTTATACTTTAGATGAAAACTTATATATTTATGCATTGAGAGGGGGTAGAATGCATTGCCACTCTCTATTTGATTTTATAATTTTAAAAGGAAAGGTCCTTCTAAGTGTCATGACAGTAGCAACTATGCACATGATTGTGTTTGAACTTTATTATTCTTGCGGTGGCATGGTATATAGATTTGAATTTTTCTGTAAGTATTTTTTTTTCTACTCAATTATGGTGTGACAAGTGTCGGATATAATAATTTTGATATAGTTTATTTGAAAAATAAAGTTTTTAAAAATAAATAATACTATTTATCTTATATTTTAGCGATTAGAAAATAATTTTATAGTTATGTAATTTTTTAATTTTTTATTGAAAATTGCATTTCCATTAATTTAATAAAAAATATAGTACAACGTTAATCACACAAAAAAGTGTTAAAAAAGTCACACCTCCAAAAACCACATTGAGTTAAAGAAGCTTCAGGAGAATCATATGTCCAAAAGAGACAACAACTCGGCCAACAAACATAGTTAAACTAACTAAAGTGCACATCAATCAAAAGTTGGGAATGAAATAACACAAACAAGGAAACAACTAAACAACAAATACGAACATGGTAACTGGGAGAGGATGCAGAGGTGGAGGGTGTTGAGGCTTCCCCCTCAAGCCATCCTAGGTTGGGGGATCATCATCAACCAGGACGGGGTCCCAACCATCAACGTACTAGTTAGCTTCAAAATCATGTTACACTTGAGAATCCTGGTGGGAAGGAGAGATGGCCAATGACAACTCTAATAATTTATTTTGGGGAGGGGGTATCCAACCCCCTGCCTCCATTTCCTTTGTTGCCTCTGTTAGACCCTCGGGGAGGAGATATCCAGCGAGAATGAGGAGAGGAGCACCTCTAACTTCGACACCTTCAGATGTAAGATTGGTGGTGCCTCCCCCCATGCCTATGACCCCTATGAGGGGAGTGGTGAGGAGGGGGATCAAGAAGCTCATAGTTAACTGCACAAGAAGCATTCCCCCAATGGTCGAAGAAGAGATGTAGATGGTGAAGCTTGAGTTGGACTAAATATATGTTTGACTTTTTATCTAAAGGGTAACATTAGCAATCACAATAAATTTATTAGTCATAATTAAACATTTTTACATAGCTTCATTATTAAAACACACTTGATTTCTAGATTTATAAATCTGAAACAAAATATAAGTACAGAAATTATACCAAAATATGTTATATTTTTCAAGAAATAGGGTGGAGTCCCCTAAGAGAGTCATTTTTCAAGCTAACATTCCAGGATTGGAGTGTTTTTAAAGGGTATGAATCCATCTCTAGGTTGACTGGGCATGAGGGAAAAACCAAAAGAGATGTTTGATAGTTTCTAGGTGATAACAAGGTGGGCAAGTGGGATTTAAAACCCCCCATATGCTTGAGCCTATTCCCCATAGACAAAACTTGGTAGAGGAAATACCAAAGAAAATGATATATTTTGGGCTCAATACATGCCACCTAGATATTATCAAATCTTCGGGCCCAAACCCAATGGAGAGATTGAAGAGACCACCAATGATTGAGGGCATTACTATCAATATGTTCAGGGGACAACAAATTATAACCCAAGGAGAGTAGCAATGAAATGGTGTGGTTGTGGGCCAAGACTAGTCCTTCCACCATGGCATTAGAGAGGAAACTCCAATTTTCTGTAAGTATTCATCAAGTATAAAACTCTATGATTTTGAAATGGATTTTGTGTTAAGGTGTGGAGCTAAAAGCTTCAACTGTTTTTAGACACAAGGAAGGATGCTGAAGAACCAGAGCCACCGGCATCGGCAGTATGACCGACGTCGGTTAGATGCAGTGGAGAAGGAGACCGGCGACGGCAGGGAGTCTGTCGACGTCGGAAGCACTAGACTAGCAGGGACCGGCGTCGGTCGCCTGTGTATTTTTGAAACTGCTGTTGACGAACAGTCAGTTAAGTGAAGCGAGTGTTTGCATGTCAAGCGACTAATTATAGTCACGAGCTGCGTGTCTAATTATTGTAACTAGAGTTCTATTTTTGTAAGCATGGGATCCTATTTAAAGACCCATAAGGCATGTATTGTAATTAATTCTAAGGCAAGTAAAAGCATTGAAGCTAGCAAGGTCAAGGAGATCAGCTGAAGCATTCAAGGAGGGATAATAACTCAGGCTTTAGAGTTGTTGTGTTGAGCAAGAGAGAGAGGGAAGAAGGTCTTGAGGTGTGGCAAGCTTTTGAGGTGGAGGAAGAAGTGGCATCTTCCTTATTGTATTTTCTTCTAGTAATATTTAATACAAGAGTGTGTATTGTCTCTCAAATTCTTTGTTGTCTCAAGTTTCTAGCTACTTTATCATTCTGGTATAATTCCACGTTTAATTGCTAATACGAGAAGTAATCATATGTGCTCTAATTGGTAGAGCTATAGATCCCCTGACAAGTGGTATAAGAGCTACGGTTTGCAGGAAGCATGGTATTGTTTTTGATTATAGGTCATTCACAGGGTTTTCTGATTGAGTGGGAGTTCAGCAATGGCAGAAGAAAGTAGACTACGAATGGAGAAGTTTAACGGCAAGAATTATCAATATTGGAGGATGCAGATTGAGGACTATCTGTATCAGAAGGATTTGTACTTACCGTTGGGTGTGGTTGCATGCAAGCCCACAGATATGAAGGATGAAGAATGGAACGTTCTTGATCAGAAGGCTCTCGGTTCCATAAGGTTGAGCCTTGCATCATCTGTGATTTCCAGCTTATCACAGTGTAAGACAATGGAAGAGTTGATAAAGTTTTTGACGAATTTATACGAAAAGCCCTCAGCTTCTAATAAGGTATATCTTATGAAGCAGCTATTTACTTTGCAAATGCAGGAAGGTGGATCGGTACATACTCATCTCAGTGATTTCCATGGTTTGGTAAACCAACTAGCTTCAGTCAATATTGTTTTTGATGATGAGGTAAAGGCTCTCTTGATTTTATGTTCTTTGCCTAAAAGTTGGGACGGTATGGTTATGGCAGTAAGTAATTCTGCATCTGCTTCTAAAAACTTAAAAGTTGATGATGTTGTGAGTGTGATCTTGAATGAAGAAATACGCAGGAGAAGCATAGGTGAATCATCAAGGAATGCTCTAAGTGCAGAAAGCAGGGAAAGGCAAAGGGAAAAGGTTGAGCAAGGGAAATCAAGGTCGGGAAGGAGATCTGAGTCCAAAGGTATTACCTGCTGGTTTTGTGGAAAGAAAGGACATACAAAGGAGTGTTGGTTGAGAGATAAAGAGAATCAACATGCAGGTATAGAAGAAGCAAAGGATGCAAATATTGTGATGCAGGACGCTCTCATACTTTCTTCGGATAGTCAGGTAGGATCATGGATTTTAGATTTTGGTTCATCTTTTCATGCATCCCCAAACAGAGATTTGTTCTATGAGTATGAACAGGGAGATTTTGGAGTGCTCTATTTAGGGGATGGTACGCCTTGTCAGATAGTTGGCAAAGGGAAAGTGCAGCTGAGATTGCAGATTGACAACACATGGGTGTTGAAAGAGGTCATGCATGTTCCAATTCTGAAGCAGAGTCTGATTTCTGTAGGAAGGTTGCGAGATGAGGGATGCACAATAACCCTCACAGCGGATTCTTGGAAGGTTACCAAGGGAGCACTTGTTCTAGCAAGAGGTAAGAAAGTAGATACTCTTTATCTGTCTACTTGTATTACTGATTCTACTTCTGGTGTAGATTCGAAGATGTGGCCTAATAGGCTTGGTCACAAGAATAGAAAGGGAATGGAAGTTCTTGATTCAAAAGGTATGTGTTCAAATTTGGAAAGCATAAATACAGTTCATTGCAGAAAGAGGAAATTTGATGCTTTTGACAGGAACAAAGAAGCCTTGGTATTTATGGAGGAGATGAAGGACAGAGACCAGTCACAGGGGCTGAATAGATCTGAGCAGGGCAGCATGGACAGAGGTATGATCCAAGAAGAGCTCGCAGATGAAAATTTCATCACTTATAAGAACACACAGACACCGATGTCGGTCGCCTGGAACCGACGTCAGTCATCCAGATACCGACATCGGTCATGTGCAGACCAGCAGGGTCGGTAGGTTGGACTGGAGAAGTCCGACGTCGGTCATAAGGACCGATGTCGGTAGGGGGGACACCGGCATCGGCCAGGGAAATGACGTCGATAGTCAGGGTCAGTGCAGGGAACCGACATCGGTCGGGAGCAGATTGGGAGATCGCTGATATTGGTCACTGGAACAGATGTTGGTTGAATCAATAAGTCTCAAACACCCATGTGGAGGTCAGGAAAGGTATGTGAACCTCATATTCGTTGTTCACCTTCTTTATATTGCTTACTGATAGTCATGAACTAGGAAGATGGAAGAAGCAATGCAGGTAGAATCCAGAATAGTGGGAGATTGGCATGGATGAGGGGTGTGAGTCCTTGGAGAACCAAACATGTATTTGTTGGTAGTGTTGTCAGCTGGAAGGAAGCACTGGATAGAGGGATGGATTCCCGTTTTAGAGAAGAGAGTGGATGGACACATGAGACAGAAGGCTATGGTATATGGTCTTGTTTAGGCTGCAGACAATGGAGGTTTGACCATTGTATTTTATCTTTACCAGGTTGGATAATATTAGCTACATTATCCTATTACTGTATTGTGTTACTTGTTGCAGGGCTTCATATACAGGGAGTTTTCTGAGCTAAGGATAGAGTTGGTTCAGAAGTATGTCATGGAGAATTTGGAAGCAGCAAAATTCTTGTGGCATAAGAGACAAGTATTACATCACAGGTTTGCGTGGTGGTTGGTCTTCAAGAGTGACGTTGAAGAGGGATACAGAGCCTAAGGAACAAAATAGATGGTGTACAAGTATAGGTACAAGCTCCAGCTATTTATCTCCAAGTGGGAGATTGTTAAGGTGTGGAGCTAAAAGCTTCAACTGTTTTCAGACACAAGGAAGGATGCTGAAGAACCAGAGCCACCGGCGTCGACAGTATGACCGACGTCGGTTAGATGCAGTGGAGAAGGAGACCGACGATGGCAGGGAGTTGGCCGACATCGGCAGCACTAGACTAGCAGGGACCGGCGTCGGTCGCCTGTGTATTTTTGAAACTACTGTTGACGAACAGTCAGTTAAGTGAAGCGAGTGTTTGCATGTCAAGCGACTAATTATAGTCACGAGCTGCGTGTCTAATTATTGTAACTAGAGTTCTATTTTTGTAAGCATGGGATCCTATTTAAAGACCCATAAGGCATGTATTGTAATTAATTCTAAGGCAAGTAAAAACATTGAAGCTAGCAAGGTCAAGGAGATCAGCTGAAGCATTCAAGGAGGGATAATAACTTAGGCTTTAGAGTTGTTGTGTTGAGCAAGAGAGAGAGGGAAGAAGGTCTTGAGGTGTGGCAAGCTTTTGAGGTGGAGGAAGAAGTGGCATCTTCCTTATTGTATTTTCTTCTAGTAATATTTAATACAAGAGTGTGTATTGTCTCTCAAATTCTTTGTTGTCTCAAGTTTCTAGCTACTTTATCATTCTGGTATAATTCCACGTTTAATTGCTAATACAAGAAGTAATCATATGTGCTCTAATTGGTAGAGCTATAGATCCCCTGACATTTTGCACCTTCCTTATTAAGATGGAACTTGGATTTTAGCATAGGCCAAGGAAGCCAATCCCTAGAGTCCTTACAAAAGATATCACCAACCATGGGAATACCATTCTTAAATAGCCTCAAGATTTTGATCTAGAGGACCATGACAAAGGGGACATTGTAGAAGTTCAATTAGGGAGACCACTATAATGACTGAGAGTTTAGAGAAAGATTGCTTTGAAACCCATCCCCCACCCAAATGAGGTGGGGTTTGAGATTTTCCCAGGCCTTCTAAATATTTTGCATGACAAAAGTTATCCCTATCTTAACTAATACAGATTAGATAAGTGCACTATGAAAGCTAATTCCTTACCAGGCTTTTATACCAAGTGGGCGACCTTGAGAGATGTAGTGCCTTGGTAGAATTTTCTAGGCTTTGTCCCCTTCCAAGATTTTGATAATTGATTTAACCTCTAGATCAATCCCGTGATGCTTGATGTCTATGAGTCCCAACCCACCAACTTCTTTAGGTCGAAAACAAATATCCCAAGAGACTCTATGAAAACCCTGGTGCCCCTCAAAATTAACCTAGAGAAAGTATCGAAGAAGCTTTTCAAGCTTCACAAAAGAGGCATTGGAGGGATCCCAACAATATGAATAATACACATGAGTAGCAGTGAGCTCGTTAGAACAAATCTAAAATTTCTTGGCCAATGTCAAAGGCTTAGTGATCCAAAAGAAGATTTTTTTTTCAACTCTTTAAGCCATAGAAGACCACAATTATGCAAGAGAAGCTCTGAAAGTGAATGGAATGCCTAAGAATTTAAATTGGAACCCAGGAAGGATCTATTTCCACTTATATCCATCCAACCAAGGAGGTTGCAAAAAACTTATCTATTTGTGCATAGAGGTGCTAGAACACAATGCCCCTCTCTATTTGATTTTATAGGTGGTGACCTCCTTTTAAAAGGAAAGGTGTTTTAAATGTCATGATGCTCTAGAAACTATGCACATGATTGTGTTTGAACTTTATTATTCTTTCAGTGGCATGGTATATAGGTTTTAATTTTTTTATAAGTTTTTTTTTGCCTACTCAATTATGGTATGACAAGTGTCAAATATAATAATTGTGATATAGTTTATTTGAAAAATAATTTAAAAAAAAAATAAAAAACAACATTTATTTTATATTTTATCGACTACAAAATAATTTTATAGTTATGTAAGTCTTTTATTTATTTTTTCTTTTTAATTGAAAAATGCACTTCCATTAACTTAACAAAAAATATAGTACAATGTTAATCAAACAAAAAAGGCGTGAAAAAGTCACTTTCAAAAATCACATTGAGTTAAGGAAGCCTCGAGAAAATCATACATCCAAAAGAGGCTAGAATCAGGCCAATAACCATAGCTAAACTAACTCAACTGCACATCAATCAAAAGATGGGAATGAAATAGCATAAACAAGGAAATAACTAAAGAGTAGTTGCGAATATGGTAGTCAATAGAGGAGGCAAAGGCAGAGGTTCCTGAGGCTTCCCTCTCCAGGCATCCTAGGTCAAGGAATCTTCATCAACTAGGAGGGGGTCCCAACCACCAACCTACTAGTTAGGTTCAGAATCATGCTACACTTTAAAATCTTGGTAGGAATAAGAGATGGCAAACAATAACCATGAGAATTTATTTTGTGGAGGGGGTAGCCACTCCCATCCCCACTATCTATATTGCCTCTGTTAAATCCTCAGGGAAGAGATGGCTAGCGAGAACGAGGAGAGGAACTCCTCCAACTTTGAGACCTTTGGCTACGAGAGTGGTGGCACCTTCCCCATGTCTATGACCCCAGGAGGGGAGAGGTGAGGAGGGGGATCAACAAGTTCATGACTAGCTGCACAAGG
Organism: Torreya grandis; assembly: GCA_037957365.1. Taxonomy (NCBI): domain Eukaryota; kingdom Viridiplantae; phylum Streptophyta; class Pinopsida; order Cupressales; family Taxaceae; genus Torreya; species Torreya grandis. The sequence continues at coordinate 1,094,780 of JARHVA010000824.1, read as the reverse complement.
AGCAATCTTCTAATGGTCCAAGAGGAGCTGTAGATGGTGAAGCTCAAGATGGACTTTATCTAGGTTTGACTCTTTATTTGAAGGGTTATATTAAAACTCACAACAACTTTATTAGTTACAGAAACTTTTTTCATAGATTCATTATTAAAACATGCTTGATTTTTAGATTTCTAAATACTAAACAAAATATTAGTAAAAAAACTCTATCATAATATGTTATATCTTGCAAGTAACAAGGTGGAGTCCCCCAAGAGAGCCATTTTTTAAGTGAACATTTCAGGCTTGAAGGGTTTGAAAAGGATATGAATCCATGTCTAGGTTGATTGGGGATGAGGGTAAAACCAAAAAGGATGCTTAATATTTTCTAGGTGATGATAGGGTGGGCAAGTGGGATTTAAAAGCTCCATGTACTTGAGCTTATTCCCCTTATACAAACCTTGGTAGAATAAATACCAAAGGAAATGGGCTTTTTTGGGCTCAATACATGCCACCCAGATATTATCAAATCTTCAAGCCCAAACTTGATGGAGAGATTGGAGAGACCACTAGTGATTGAGGGAATCAATATCAATATGTTTAGGGGCCAACAAATTATAACTCAATCGATGAGAGTAGGGATGAAATGGTGTGGATGTGGGCCAAGACCAATATTTCCACCACAGTGTTAGAGAGAAAACTCCAATTTTTTATAAGTATTCATAAGGTATATAACTTTGTAATTTTGAAATGTATTATGCATCTTCTTTATTCAGATAGAGCTTAGATTTTAGCATAGGCTAAGGAAGTCAGTCCCTAGAGTCCTTACAAAAGAGATCACCAACTGTGACAATACCTTTCTTAAATAACCTCAATTTTTTGATCCAGAAGACCATGGCAAAGGGGAAATTATGGAAGATCAACTAGGGAGACTACCATAATGACAGAAAGTTTAGAGAAAGACCACTTTGAAGCCAATCCCCCACCCAAATAAGGTGGGGTTTGATATTTTCCAAGGCCTTCCAAATACTTTTCATGATAAAAGTGCCCCTACCTTAACTAACAATGGCCAGATAAGCACGCTAGAGATTGAGTGCAACATTAGAATTTTCTATGCTTTGTCCCCTTCCAAGTTTATGATAATCTATTTAACCTCTAGAGCGAGCCCCTGAAGCTTGATGTTTATAAGTCATAACCCACTAGCTAGGTAAGTGCACAGAGTTGGGGGATAATTCCATGGACTTTTTAGTTAATGCAATTGCATTAATAAATAATATGATCATGTTATTTAATTGAAGTAATCATATCATTTAAATTATTTCTCAATAATTATCGAGCCATAACGTGATCATGGTAATAGATAACACGATCACATTATTTTAAAAACAATAACACAATCGTGGTATTGTTGTTTGCACACTAAAGCAATGAACATGTATATGGAGTGAATGTTTGTTAATAGATAACACAATCACATTATTGATAATACGATTGTGTTATTATTTTTCACATAAAAGCATGTAGGAGTTGCACATGAAGGCAACTTTGGTCAGAAGCTTATATTTACTACTCTAAATGTTATATTTATATTGTTACATTTATAGTTTACATTTATATTATTACATTTATTTTCTTATACTTTAAATTTATTTTAATAAATATAAGAAATTAGGGTCATGCAACATTTGATAGAGTTAGTCTCATAGTTGCATGCCTTATGATGTGGAAAATAGTTTTTCAAAATTTAATTTGGTCAATACTTGGGAATTTTTAGGGTCTAAGTATTAAACCTAGATATTTTAAGACAAGTTTTGAAATTAATGTCCATTTTTGGTAAACATAGTCATTTTTTAGGCTTTTGTGCCTTTCGGATTGATTCTTGGCATTTCTAGGAATCTTAGGTTTGTCAAAATTGAAGTTTAAAAACCACTCTCGACACTATAAGAAGTCTAGAAGTATTTCAGCTCATCCTTGGATGAATTGGTCAAAAAGTCCAACGAGATTTCTGAACAACCCGAGGAGATGAAGAAGTCTAAAGTAGCCATTGACTAAATAACTGCAAAGCTGCTTGACACATCGTCACATTAAGACAATGACAGGAAGCAAATCAAACAGATGGGGCTTAAATTTTTCACTGAGGCCACCACCGAGACTTAGTTCGAGATGGAATAAGAGCATAGTGTGGGGTGATGTTGGACCTCAAATTTTGGCTAAGTGTTTTGATATTTTGGCGTGGAACCAACACAGTGTGGAAGGAATTAGACTGGCACAAAATCACTGTGATTTGGAACCAGCAGGGCATGAAAGGACAAGGGCACGGAGGCACCAATGCAAGAAGACTCAGTCAAAGAGGAGAATTAACCATGAGGAACCTGAGGGCATATGAATTGAAACAACAACAAAAGACTTGAGAAATGCATGGGAAGTGGGAGACGGTTAAAGAGTGATTCTCAAGGGTCACCAAGACCTTATCCATCGGGAGTTTTACACTACCCTGTAAGGAGATAGATACATAGCAATAAGGATCTAGCATATAACAAGTATATAGGGGGTGCAAAGGCTCAGGTTCTTAGGAGACACTAGTAAATAGACCGCCATGACTCTCAGTTCATAGAGAGTTCATTGGTCAATTACTCCTGTCATTAATGTTTTGAATAATTGGTCAGAGAAAAACAAGTATAAATACCCTTGTATGAAAGCATTATATGTGACAAATTTTTGGATATCATTTGCTGAAGCATAATATAGGAGTTTTGAATATTTTAGTCATTTCTGATGTTCCTGTTATAATTATTTGGTAATTATGCATGTGGTAGGTGTGTGTTGAGTACTTGTCATTGAACTTAATATGAATTCTATGCATACTTTTATTTTTTCTGAGTAACACTCTTTGAACTTAATGAATCATAAGCACAAACACTAGCATCAGGTTTGGAACTAGTGGTTCACTGTGGTATTGGTAAGGTTGTCATTGAAAGAGAGTTGATGATGTTAATCCAAGCCTTTCGCAATGAAAAAATGGATCATGGAACATCAAGAACATTATTGGACAAGAGTGGGAGATTTTTAAATCTCTTGACATCTAGGAGGCCAAGCATTATTTTCACAAAGGCAATACTTTTGTGTCCTTCTTAGCCAACTAAGGATTTACATAGATCAAGGACTTAATTGTCAATAATTCTTGGTATGATTGGCGAAATGCAATAAGGGACCTTCTTATTACTTAGGCAATTGGTGTTTTTGGGAGTTGTTCTCATGATTGGTTGGATTAGGGGAAAATCATTTGGATGGGAATAGTTTAATACCCTCCGTGTGTGTGGGGAATGTCCCCATGCTCTACTTTATGGCCTTGCAGTGATTTATGGATGCCATTATGGTTTGGCATGCTCGGCTGGGTCTTGATTTATGTGATAAACAGTTTGATGGTCTTGTTTTGAGATTCATAGAGTGCTTGCAAACATGTACCATATGCTTCAAATTACTCTGAGCAAGCCATTAGTGCAGGTGAGTGTTGCTAGGTGAGAGATGGCCTTTAAAGGAAGTTTTTCAGATTATAAGATGAAGGTTTTCATCATTTAAGTTGGAGGTGTTTTTTAGGCCATCAAGAAGATTGTGAGCTTCATTTTTCTTTAGACTCTTGAACATTTAAAGGTTAATTCGTTTATCTCTCCAATGTTTTTAGGGATTTTTTATTGGTTTTGAAGGACAAGGGGTTCACAATTTCAATTTTGGAGGCAATTGTTCATCCATGGTTAAAAGTGGGGCTCAAGAAGGCTATGGAGGATTTTTTGTGTGTGGAACATCGTCGTTTGATCTTGTCCTAGTCATAATTTCAGGGTTTAATGTATAACCACATTCTCAATTTTTTTAGATTATAATTAATAATTTTATAATTTTTAATAATAATAATTTTATAAATTATAAATTATAATTCAATTTAATATTGATTACACATTTTTTATCTAATATTAATTTCATAAGTTAAAATTTAAAAATGACAACTCAAAATTTTTACCTGCAATCATTAATTTTAACTCACATTTTATAATTCATTAGCTCTAATTTATATTACATAACTATAGTGATAATTTTTACAACTTCTAATTAATAATTTTGTAATTTGTATCTGTAACATTTTGTAATTTAATCACTTTTTTTAATTATACTTATAAATATTCAATTAACAATATATAATTAAATATTAATATTAACAACTAAAATTCATTATAATTGAAACGACATAAGTATAAATTTAAATCCTTCATTCACCATTACAACTTTTATAAAATTCCATTCATAAATCAGAAATTATGATTTATAATTTATGACTTCATAATTTATGATTCATATTTTAATCTTTAATTTAATTATAATTTTTAATTTTAATTTTTGTACCTCTCTTTAACTCAATGAGTTTTAATATCCTATTTATAAAGGAATATCAAAATTTGTAAATTTATTATTTCATTTTCCTTCTTTTAATGACGAACGGAAATAGCAATTGAAAAATTTTTACATAATTTTATTTAAAAACCATTATAATTCAACTCATAAACTATAAAAATATTATAACTCTGAACATGAAAAATTTACAAACATGAATTATTAAAAGTGAAGAATCTGAACAACCAATGCACCAATCCTGCTAATCAGACCTAGCATTCTTTATCCTGTGAATGTTCCCTATAAATACCCTTTCCTACAGTATACTTCATCAACTAATTCATCAACTGTCTATGCTTGATAATAATTTCGATTCAGCACTAGCTGAATTCATTCCTTCAGGGAAGATGTTCTACTTCATCTTCCTCAGGGATTTGTCAAATTCAGCCTGCATGTAATTTCTCCCTCTTAATTTACAATACCAATATCTAAAAGATTGACCTGTTCCATTTTTTTATATGGGTTTGTTGTTTTAACACCACACAAAACTATTCAAATTTTTATAATCGTGTTATGGGACTGTTTTCCTGATTTGGGTCAATTGTCAAACATGGTGGAATATTAAGAATATTTAATTTTATAATGGTTAGTAGCTGACAGTTTGTTGCATGTTGTGTTTACCATCGCCAAATGTTATTTTTATTCCTAACAGATAACAATGAATCTTCATAGGGTTAGCTGGTCCTTTTTCAAATTTCATTATTTTTTATCAGATAAAACCAGATGTATATTCATTTAGTTTGACTTCTGTTAAATAGACAGGAATATCATGACAAAATCATTGAGGATCAGGGCGTAAGTCTCAGAGTTAGGAAAACACTCGTTGAGAGCATGACAAAATCATGAGTTTGGGTAGGAAAACTCAATTGAAAGGCATAAATGACTCGAACAACATGACTTGAACAAGGCTTGATTATTTTGACAAGTTTCTTAGTACTTTGAAAAAGTTCAAATTTAACATGAAAAGCTTAGGGTTGTTTTGATGTACCTTGATAATCTAGTTGACTCCATCTTTCACCCATTTGTATTCGTTTTCTTGATGAAGATATCATCCCTATAAGTCAAGTAAAGATTTCCAAACAAAACATCAAGCATATCAAGTAGAATCACATCCACTTCTATCTCATCAGCATTCATAACTTGGATTAATATATTGGTTATATGACTTTGTTCACACTTCTTCACCCAAATTTAAAGGATATGAATGTGTAGATGGTATTTATGGATCATATAGTACCTTAGTCTTGTACACTTGGTAAACTCAGACCTTGGTCGTTCTTCTTAGTTTCCTTTTTCATTTTTGAAAGTTTTGTATCTGCTCTATCTTGTGCCCTTTGGTCTATCTCTTGGTCTACCTAGTCTTATATTGATAGCATATACTTTTTATCTTTCCCATAATGCTTAAAACTTACTTATCTTCCCCCTGTACAAGTTTTGAGTTGGTACCTACTTTTATGTTCCTTGGACACTAGTGTCCCAGACATACACCTACGTCAACGCGGGTGTCCTGCTTTAACATAAGTGTCCAGTGCCATAAATTTATCTATTTTTTAAATGAAATGTATCCTAATGGTCAGCATAAGTGCTTTAATACTAGTTCTTTATCCAAAGGAATTGATATAAATACAACATCAACCCTCATTTATTCCTCACCTAGCACATACCAAAGACAACTTATCAAAGCATACAATCAAGCACCTAATAAATCAAAGCTTCCCTATTTTTTCATATTTTCATATCAATCATAGAAACAACACATAGATAGTTCTGAAGTAATAAAAGAGCAACCCAAGATATATATTTTTCAAGTTACAAGCTAGATCACTATTGTACTTGCTTTCCACACATTACATGATTCACACACAAGCCAACACATAAGGAAGAATTATATTAGTATGAGGCCCTCTTCAGAGTATTGGATATGTAAGCAACTTCATTGACAGAGGGGTCTTTGGGGTTAGTTTAACATCATTTGCACACTAACCCATTTTTTTCCAAGGTCATAATGAAGATGACGAACTAGGGTTTTGTAATTTCATACAGAGCAATAGTCCATGACTCAGATTTGAATACACCAAATCAAATGTAAAGACAAACCTAAAAGCATATGCCTTGTGTTGCATCTTTTTCCAACAAGTATTTCGTACAGAACACCTGTGTCAGGGGCAAACAGTAGCAATATGTGACTCTAGAGACACTAAAATCAAAATTTAGTGATTTTTTCAGGATCCTCTTTCAATCTATTTTCTACCTATTCAGATCTAGAACTGTTTAGCATCATAACCGACTAAGTACATTACTTCTTTGTCATTTTTATATCTAACATAATTGTACTTACTATTTTTAGTCTATCTCAATTTAATGAATTCAACATATGTTATATCTGAGTTTAGCATGTAATTGGCATGTTATAGAGATAATTTAACACCTTTGTACCTTAGGGAATCTCTATTCCCTTTAACCCTAGATGACCCCAATCTAAATTTTTAGGCTTAAATATTTGGTGAACCTGATCCATGTGAATACAAAAAAATTGTGATCTATGATTTTCAAGCCTCCTAGGGTTTCAACTTGTTATGAAGGATTTTCAAATCTAAAACTTTATCTAAAGGTTTTACCCTCCTCTGGTCACAAGGGTTCCATGTGCATATGCTTATAAGTAGATTCTTCTTTGATTAACTTATTTCGGCCTCCAAATAGGTTCATTTTAAAATTACTCAGAAGTATTTAATACTCAGATTGTTATATTAAAAAACTTATTTTTATTCACCAAAATTTGGTACGTACTTTTTAATTTTTAATAAATATTGGCATATAAGGTAAATGGTGTGCTTATTTTACAATTAATTTTTTAGTTTCATCAAAAATAATATTTTATTCAAAATCCTATCTCATATTTTTGAAAAAAAACTTGTTTTATCAAAACTATAAATTATTTATAAGGAATATTCTAAATTTTTATCTGTGAAGCATTCCGCATTATTTAGCCAATTTCTAACTCATAATAGATCAAATTTTAAATTCCTCAAAAAAAATCATAGTATTGATATAGATAAAAACCTTTTTTTGTTTGTCTAAATATTATACAGATTTTTTAAATTTAACATTTTATTATTTTTAATAAATGTAGAGCTACAGACCATACATTGTACTTTTGTTTCCCTATTTGTTTGGGTTCATCTCATTCCTTATTTTCACATAAAAACATATCTTATGTTTTAAAAAAACTCAACGAATAATCTAATATTTCTTTATCCTTACTGTATCATGATTGATTCCTCCCTAGCATTTACAAGTCTTTCTTACCTTGTTCTCATATCAATTTTCATAAAGTTTAAAATAGATATAAAGGAGCATCTTACTCCTTTCATCCCTAAGAAGGGTGATATCTCTCATCCTTCTAACCAGGTCCAGGCTATCACTTATCCAAAGGGTAAGGTGACCCATCCTATAATTTCAAATGAAGGCAATCAGACTGAAATACCTAGGGTTTGTGCTTGTGAATCCCTAAAAGATCAAATTATCAATATGAGCAAGTTAATAAAGTATTTAAAAATTTATATTGCATACATGAAGAATCTAACATATGCTAGTGGTAATCATCTGTTCACAACTTCCTCTAGAAAAATCATACCAAACAAGGTTTTTTTATCCAAATTCAAAGTTACAACAAAACACATCTAAAATAAGTGATCTAAATATTATACCAAAGGTTACTAAGATGCCAAGTGAAATCCTAAGAGAAATGATTCAAAATAAAGTGATCAAATTATCTCATATACATCCTATAGGTAGATCCAAATATTACTATACATATCATAGAATGTGCGTGCATCATATAGATCATTATTTTGCATTGAAGAACTTAATACAAAGTCAAAAACATAGTGGTGATCCTATCATTGATACATCAATCAAGAAAACCACTCACATTATGAGTACCTCTTCTAAATCACAAGTACCAAAACAAAAAATGTGGTTACCAAAGAAATTTTTAGAGCAATCATGGTTGCAAATGCCTAACATTGAGCAAGAAAAGATTCAAAAAGAAAAATCAAATCAAGAAAATGATACAAATTTACTTCTTAATAATAATACCCAGTTTTCCAAACATTATGGTTTTGGAATGAAATGTTTACAAAAAATTGGTTATCATGGTTAAAGATTGGGGAAAAAAATCATGAGGCATCACTCATCCTATTTCCACATATGATCAGAATGACCATCAAGGCTTGGGTTATATTGACAATACTAATACAAAGAATTCAAATATATATTTTTCCAATATAAAAGAGAAAGACCCTACAAATGAAAATGAGGTACACAAGGAATAATTTTATAAATAACAAGAAATGCATTAAAAATGATTCAAAATAAAAACACTTAAAAATTTAATAATTAGAGAAAGAAAAGATTCCAAAATCAATGCTAAAAAAAGAGCAAAAACAAAAATCACCAACTCAAACTCAAGAAAAGCAAGCAAGCATTCTCAAAAGAGGGTTTCTAAAAAATGATGTTAAAAATCAAAAGACACTTGACAAATCTAATCTTTTGAACATGATACAAAAGGATCAAGTATAGAAAGAGAAAAAGGTGCCTAAAAATGGTAATGTTAAGTATGTGCCTTCATATGAAGAAATTGACAATCATTCCTCAAAACATCAAATCATTGAACTTTACAAAACTAACAAGCAAAGTCAAAATATTATAGTTGACCCAACTTGTGAATTCAATATATATACTTGAGAGTTCTTTGCATCTCTGGGATATGGTATGGAACATGTAAATAAAGCTATGGCATCTAGTTTTTGTGTTAGATCTATTCAGTATAATATCACACATGGATCAGAATCATGCTCTACTACGTTACATAATTTTTCCCAAATATAATGCAAAACTCAAAAAACCATGGCTACTAGCAATGAAGAAAAACATTAATGAAGCAAAGAATTCAAATATAAAATTACCACAAGACCATGATATTCCTACTTCTACTATGCACACATATGGCATATCTTGTTCAAGATGAGTTATGCATTCACCACTCCTCGATGATTCTCATCAATTGGATGGGATCATAGGGTAGTCTTTCCAATTTAAAATATTAAAAAATATTAAAAAATCAAAAACATTCAAAAATCCAAAACTCCAAAAATATTTTCGCATAAACGTGCTCTATTGACTCCTTGACATCTATGTGTTAATTCCAAGCCGATGGATGGCATATCAGTTACTTCTCCATACACGTGTGTCACACTTCTACTTCAGTGTGATATAAGGATACACATATACATGATTTATTCTTATTTTGGATGTTAGGCCTTCTCTACTCATTTCAAATGGACAGTGGGGGCATCTGCTTCTTTGATCATGATATTCACAAGTTATATGGTTCGAGAATCACTTTTCATTATCATGTTTGAGCTTATATGTACTTACACATGAATTTATCCATAAGTATATCTTTCACAAGGTACTTGATATGCTATGCACTTGACATTTTTTGCTAACACATTTGATCCATGGCCTACTATTATATGTTTATGTTGGTTGTTTATGTTATCCTTTATGCACTTCCTTGATTATCTTACCTTACTATTGTTTGTCTACTTAAACATTTGAATATGATCCTATTTTTGTGGCCCCTTTGCCTATGTGTGTTTTTTTGGACATTTAAATATGTCATTATTTATTGTATGTGCATTTTAATATGTCATTCTTGATTTTGTGGACATTTGACTAAGTCATGTCCCTTCAATTGTGCAATATTTGAACATGCCCCTTGTTCATGATCTCATAGGACCATTGTATGTTGACTTGATGTTGAGTGATCTTTTATGTGTGCTTATTTTTTTGTTGAGCTTGTACTATTACTATCTATACATTGTCATGATCTTTATCATACATCTTGAGCCTTCATGTCATCACATTATTTTATGTGATTCAATGATATTTTTACCTATACATGTTCTTCTATATGTTGCATGGTTATTTTCATAGATTATTTAGCTATCTTATCCTTTCGAGGTGAGGCAACTACCAATTTCTGTTCTTTCCTCACCTCAAATGGGGGGCATATAAGTGGAGGCATGTCATAGAGGCATGTTCTTCACATTTGACATAGTTTTCATAACTATTGGGGGTGCATGCTTTGGAAGCATGTTCTCCACACTTATTTAGTATTTGACACTCATATGATTTTTTAGATTCAGTGAGGGTATGTCATATAGGCATGGCTTTCACACATTCACAGTTTTTAAATTCAATGGAGGCATGCTTTGAAAACATGTACTCTACACTTATTCAGTATTTGGCACACCTAGATTCAGTGGGGGCATGTTTTGGAAACATGTCTTCTACATTGACACTTATTTAATTTTTCATATTTTTTCATCTATAGTGGGAGCATGCTTTGGAAGTATGTTCTCCATACACATTTTTTGAATTGGTCAAAGCACATAATTATATAATTTAGATTCACATTTGTGGCCAAATTATATACATTGGTACCATTGTTATAAACAATTTTAGCATGAGACATATCTAAGGTGTATATGTTATGCAATGTGAACCTAATATTTCAAAATCCAAATCAGTTTCATATTTTAAAATATTCTTAGGGACTATCATCACCCACCAAGATGGACTTTTATGGACTGTATTAAGTCAATTTACAGCAGTAGTTAGTTTGATTTTGGTATGGTTGAGGTGATTATATCACCCAACATTTCTAAGTTTTTAGCTTGTACTTGATTGTATCATCTAACCTTACCAATTTGATAGTATGATTTGACTTTGTTCATTCATGTTCACCATATTATAAGTATGATTGGGTTGCACGGTTGAGCTAATCTAAACTATGGTGGTAACTCACATTTTTATCTAGGGTTGGGGACATGCACCTTCCAATGTCTCTTTCTCTCTATCTCCTTAGATATATGTAATTTCCACATATGTGTGTGTGTGTGTGTGTGTGTGTGTGTGTGTATAAATATATATACATATGCATATATACATACATACATACATATATGTATGTATCTATATTTGTGTGTGTGTGTGTATACACACACACACATGTATATGTTTTAATCTGAGTTTTAATTTAGGAGTACACATGTGTATCGATGTAACCACCTTACCTATTAGTAATTTGATTTGAAATAGGTATCATTATAAGGCTCTAAAATTGATATTAAGATAAATGTGTGTGTGTGTGTGTGCACGTGTGTGCATGTGTGCGTGTGTTTATCTTAATATCAATGTCAGATCCTTATAATGATACATCTTTCAAATCAACTTGATACTAGGTAAGGTGGTTACATCGATACATAGTTGTACTCCTAATTCTAGCTATTTTAAATTTCAATATTTTTAGTACTTTAAATTTTAGATTATATGCACTAATTATGCACTATAATATTCTCTTAATTTCAAGTTAGTCACCAGTAAATCACTCAAGTTGGACTCAAATAAATGTAAAGTATCTTATACACACCCATGTATGTATTTCTTTTCTTTTAAACTAGAAATTTCATTACTAAAGAAAGGGGGAATGTAGATAATATTTATGGAGACTTGAAAAACTTAGATCTTGGTTATTCTTCTTAGTTCTAAATCTTTCTCACTTTCATAAGTCTCACATCTACTCTATCTTGTGCCCCTTGGCCTATCTCTTGGTCTAATCAGTCTTATGTTGATGACATAGACATTTTATCTTACCCAGAATGCTTAAAACATGTTTATCTTCCTCCTCTGAAAGTTTTGAGTTAGTACCTACTTTCTTATTCCATGGACACTAGCATCCCAGATAGACACCTATGTTGACATAGGTGTCATATTCTGACATAAGTGTCCAATGTCCTAAAGTTATCTAATTTTCAAATGAAACATATTCTAATGGTCAACCTGATTTATTTAATATGAATTATTTCTCCAGAGGGATTGATATAAATATAATATCAACTCTCATTCATTTCTCACCTAGAATAGACCAAATACAACTTATCAAAGCATAAAATCAAACACTTGATAAATCAAATCTTCCCTATTTTATCTTATTTTTATATCAATAATAGGGAAAACACATACACAAGTCTAAAGTACTAAAGGATTATCTGAAGAGATATGTTTTCAAAGTTACAAGCTAAGTCATTATTGTACTTTATTTCTACATATGACATGGTTCACACACAATCCAACATGTATGAGAGAACTATATTAGTTTGAGGCCCTCTTCAAATTATTAGCTATGTAGGCAATGCTCATTGACAGAGGGGTCTTTGGGGTCAACTCAACACCATGTGCCCACTAACCATTTTTCTCCGAGGTCATTATGAAGATGAAGAACTAGGGTTTTATAATTTCATAAGGAGTGACAATCCATGATCCAGATCTGAATGCACTAGAGCTAGGGCAAAGATAAACCCAAAAGAATATAAGTGGTTGTATCCTTTTCTAACCAGTATTTTGTATAGGAAACCTGTTTTAGGTTTAGACGGTAACATTGACATAACCATCCAAGGTTGGTGCTAGTGTTTATAGATCCAGAGGCACTCAAATAAAAATTTGGTGACTATTCTAGAATCTTCTTCCAATCTACTTCCTGCCTGTTTTAGATCCAAAATTGTGTCAACATCAAATGTTAGGTTGTGGAGCTAAAAGCTTCAACCCTTTGCAAACTGAGGAACAGAAAGTTGCTGAGATCCAGGAGCACCGGCGTCGACAGCAGAATCGACGTCGGTCGAGACCAGTGCAGAAGGCCACCGGCGACGGCAGGAAGTCGGCCGACGTCGGCAGAACCAGACAAGCAGGGACCGGCGTCGGTCGCCTGTGTGTTCCCGAACTGCTCATTTCACGGATAGTTAGTTAAGTGAATGAAGAGTTTGCATGTTAAGACCAGTTAGAGTCTTGGGCTGCGAGGATAATTGTCTAAATTAAGAGTCTAAGTTATTGTTTAAGTTAGGGATCTATTTATAGACCCATTGGCATGTATTGTATAAGGCATGAGATAGAAAGGAAGAGTTCCTTCTAGTTGTAAGATCATTGAGTTGCAGGTTGTTGCAAGCTCATATGGGATCTACATGTAAGTTTGGTCTTTGAATTGCAGGTTGCAGGTTCATGAGAGATCAACTTGAAGTGCTATAGAGTGCTTGGTGTACCGACAGGGTTATTACTGAATGGTTGGTGAGGTGAACACCAATTCTGTGTGTGAGTTGGTTGTTGGGACCATTTTTTGTGTAGGAGAGTGTGTGTGAGAAGAATTACTGTACACTTGAGGTGTGGCGAACCTCTGTAAGGTGAAAGAGTGTGGCGGCTCTTTGTTGTATTCTTTTCTGTAAAGTGTTAATACAAGATAGTGTATTGTCTCTCATATTCTGTGCTATTGGTGAATTCTAGTTACTTGTGTTTCTGGTTATTTCTGCATATTCAATTGCTTATATTTGGTAATCATACTGTGTTCTTTCTGAGGAGCAAGATCCTAACAGGTGGAATTAGAACAGGTGTGTTTGTTCTTGGATTCTCCACCACCCCCTAACAAGTGGTATCAGAGCAAGGTTGTTGGCTCATAGCTTGATACCACTAACAAGTGGTATCAGAGCTTTTGGTTGGGATACTAATAGATTGGTGTAGATCTGGGTAGTGTGTTTTGATTACAGGTTACTCACAGGGTTTCTGTTTGAGTGGGAGTTGAGCAATGGCAGAAAATAGTCAGCTACAAATGGAAAAGTTTAATGGCAAGAACTACCAATTATGGAGGATGCAAATTGAGGACTATCTGTATCAGAAAGATTTATACTTACCGTTGGGTGGGGTTGCTAGCAAACCCTCAGATATGAAGGATGAAGAATGGGAGGTTCTTGATCGGAAGGCTCTGGGATCTATTAGATTGAGTCTTGAATCATCTGTGATTTCCAGCTTATCACAGTGTAAGACAACGGTGGAGTTGATGAAATCTTTGGCAAATTTGTATGAAAAACCCTCGGCTTCTAATAAGGTATTTCTTATGAAGTGTTTATTTAATTTGCAAATGTTGGAAGGTGGATCTGTTCATAGCCATCTTAGTGATTTCCATGGTTTGGTAAACCAGTTAAGTTCAGTCAATATTGTATTTGATGATGAAATTAGAGCTCTCTTAATCTTGTGTTCATTACCTGAAAGTTGGGAAGGTTTGGTAATGGCAGTTTCTAATACTGTGTCTCCTTCAAAAGTCTTAAAAGTGGATGATGTTGTGAGTGTGATCTTGAATGAAGAGATACGCAGGAAAAGCACAGGTGAATCATCAGGAGATGCTTTGAGTGTTGAAGGCAGAGGAAGGCCAAGAGAGAAGATAGAGCGTGGGAGATCAAGGTCGAAGATGGGCAGGAGATCCAAGTCCAGGTATGGCAGAATAACCTGCTAGAAATGTGAAAAGCAAGGGCAATTAAAGAGAGATTGCAGATCGGGTGAAGATCAACATGAAGGACATGGAGAAGAAGCAGATGTTGCAGATTACGTTGCACAGGATGCTCTGGTATGTTCTTTGGATAAAGTAGAATCTTGGGTTTTAGATTCTGGTGCCTCTTTTCATGCATCTCCACATAGAGAATTTTTTCATGAGTATGTCCAGGGAGACTTTGGAGAAATTTGTGTAGGGGATGGTAAGCCTTGTCAGATTGTTGGCAAAGGCAAAGTGAAGCTGAAATTGCAGACATGTGACACATGGGTGTTAAAGGAGGTCATGCATGTCCCAGTTCTAAAGCGGAATTTGATTTCTGTTAGAAGTTTGGGTGATGAGGGTTGCATATTAACTCTCACAGTGGACTCTTGGAAGGTTACCAAGGGTACACTTGTTGTAGCTAGAGGTAAGAAAGTAGGTACGCTTTATCTATCTACTTGTATTACTGATTCTCTTTCTGGGTTATCTACTTCAGCTGTAGATTCAGAGATGTGGCTTAATAGGCTTGGTTACATAGATAAGAAGGAGATGTTGGTTCTTGAGTCAAAGAGTATGCTTTCGGATTTGGAAGGCATGGATCGTGGTTTCTGTATGCAGAAGAAGAAGGTGACGTTTCTTGAGGAATCTGATGTTAGTGACAAGAACAGGAAAGCCTTGGTTTTCAAGGAGAAAGTGACGGACAGAGTTTAGCACAAGGTGCAGAGGAATTTTGAGCAGAGCAAGGGTGATTTGGACAAGGGTTTGATCCAAAAGGAGCTCATGAGAAAAAGTCAGGTCTCACTAGAAAAACACAGAGATCGACGTCGACTGGAAAACCGACGTCGGTGTCCAGACAGGGACCGACGTCGGCTATGTGCAGCCTGACGTCGGTGACTCGGGGCAGATAAGGACCGGCGTCGGCCAGCGGAAACCGACGTCGGCAAGGAGGCAGTCGCAGGGAACCGACATCGGTCGGCTGTAGACTGAGATGTGACCGGCATCGGTCACTGAGACGAATTTTGGGTAGACAGCTAGTTGTCATGGAGTCTCAAGCGCCCATATGGAGGACTGAAGGTGTAAGTAAGTTCTTAAATTCGTCATTTCCCTTCTTTACACTACTTGTTGCTCACTTATGGTATAGAACCAGGAAGTTGTTAAAGAAGCAGAACAGGTAGATCCAGGAAACAGTGGGAGCTTGGCATGGATGAGGATGTGATTCCTTAGAGATCAACCAAACAGGTGTTTTGGGTAGAGTTGCCAGCTGGAAGTAAGCACTGAGAGACGAATGGATGTTCAGGATGAAAAAGAGCGGAAATGGATATGTGAGATGGAAGATCAGGGTATATGATCTTGTATTAGCTGCAAGGCAATGGAGGTTTGATCATTGTGTTTCTCTTTACCAGGTTGGATAATATTAGCTACATTATCCTATTTCTGTATGATGTGCTTGTTGCAGGGTTACATATACAGGTATTACTGAACTAAAGGTAAAGCTAGTTCAGGTGTGTGTCATGGAGAATCTGGGAGCAGCAAGATTCTTTGGCATGAGTGTGTTCTAGAGACATGGAGGTCTTGTTGACTTTGTTTTAGGATGATTGTGTGAGACCGATTAGCACGCCGATGGTTAGACAGTTCACAAAATAGGTGTCTTGATTCACATAATGAGGTTGAGTGCATGGTATGTACTAAACCTGAGTTTTCCCAAGCAGTGGGAGTTGTCACAAGTTTGGAGTCAATCCGGGAGAGTAATACTGAAGGGCAGTTCAGTGGGACCAGCAGCAGGTGCACATGCTATGCAGGGTCAAGTTCTTTTTCTACATGGTTGTAGATGCGGATGTGGCAGGTAATTTGGATGATAGGGTTTGCACTACATGATTTGTGGTGGTTGGTCTTCAAGAGTGATCTTGAGGAGGAATACAAAGCCAAGGGAACAAACTAGACGATGTACAGGTACAGGTACAGGTTGCAGCTTTTTATCTCCAAGTGGGAGATTGTTAGGTTATGGAGCTAAAAGCTTCAACCCTTTGCAAACTGAGGAACAAAAGGTTGCTGAGATCCAGGAGCACCGGCGTCGGCAGCAGGACCGACGTCGGTCGAGACCAGTGCAGAAGGCCACTGGCGACGGCAGGAAGTCAGTCGACATCGGCAGAACCAGACAAGCAGGGACCGGTGTTGGTCGCCTGTGTGTTCCCGAACTGCTCGTTTCACGGACAGTTAGTTAAGTGAATGAAGAGTTTGCATGTTAAGACCAGTTAGAGTCTTAGGCTGCGAGGATAATTGTCTAAATTAAGAGTCTAAGTTATTGTTTAAGTTAGGGATCTATTTATAGACCCATTGGCATGTATTGTATAAGGCATGAGATAGAAAGGAAAAGTTCCTTCTAGTTGTAAGATCATTGAGTTGCAAGTTGTTGCAAGCTCATAGGGGATCTACATGTAAGTTTGGTCTTTGAATTGCAGGTTGCAGGTTCATGAGAGATCAACTTGAAGTGCTATAGAGTGCTTGGTGTACCGGCAGGGTTATTACTGACTGGTTGGTGAGGTGAACACCAATTCTGTGTGTGAGTTGGTTGTTGGGACCATTTTTTGTGTAGGAGAGTGTGTGTGAGAAGAATTACTGTACACTTGAGGTGTGGCAAACCTCTGTAAGGTGAAAGAGTGTGGCAGCTCTTTGTTGTATTCTTTTCTGTAAAGTGTTAATACAAGATAGTGTATTGTCTCTCATATTCTGTGCTATTGGTGAATTCTAGTTACTTGTGTTTCTGGTTATTTCCGCATATTCAATTGCTTATATTTGGTAATCATACTTTGCTCTTTCTGAGGAGCAAGATCCTAACAGGTGGAATTAGAACAGGTGTGTTTGTTCTTGGATTCTCCACCACCCCCTAACATCAAAACCAACTGTGCACATTACTTCTTTGTCATTTTTTTATCTAGCTTAGTGGTACTTACTATTTTTTGTCTATCTCAATTTAATAAATTCAACATATGTTATATCTAAATTTAGCACCTAATTTTCTTGCTATATATATAATTTATCACTCTTATACCTTAGGCTATCTATATCCCCTTTAACCCTAGATAACCCCAATTTAGAAATTTAGGGTCAAACAGAATGAAGATAATCATAAGCTTTTACAACAAGCCTTTTAACCACTATTTTAAGAGTCAAATTATAATATGATCCAATATTAACAAGTGCATTTACCTTTGTTTTCTTGACGTGGAAAATCTTGCACATTTCTCTTTCTTGCTCTGTGCTAGTGGACTTGGTAGTAATGCAACCCGATTTATTTTGTTTATTAAAAATTCCCTCTATTTCAATGCTTTCTCCACCTATGTTATATCCATTAAATATGGATTATCATAGATATCCTTCAATATATTATTAGGATGCAATTTCATATGCAACTTCTAACATCGTATGTGAATATGCCCATTTTTAACAAAATGCTTAAAATGATTCTTTATATCCTTACAAATATGAATCTGTATGATTTGGTTAGATGATTTTGCTCTTTTTTATTCTTTGAGGATTCACCTACCTTCTTCTCTTCATCAATGTAGTATGTTTGCACACATGCCTTATCAAAGTATTTTTCCTTCATGGAGATGTCTCAATCCTTATGTATGAATGGAGACTACCTCATGTACTTGGTTAAGTTTTCCTCATCTTCCAAGTCTAAGTTCATCAACATGGCTTTTATACATTATTATATAGCATATTGTTATGCCCTTAACCTATGATATCCATAGGGATGTATATGGGCCAACCTATGGCACACTCTTCATTTGTAATTGTATTCATTAGTTAGTTATTGCTTTAGGCCAACTTACTTAAGATCTAGGGGTGGGATGAATGGGTGTGACTCTACCTATTATTTATATTTATAAGGATGAGTGTGGCTCACTCAAATTATGATACTCATGAACTACATTATGATTGTAATGTTGTGTATGTTTTCCTCTCAAAGTGTCTTATCGTATATTCTATTATATTTCAGTGAATTTGTGATTTATTACTTTAATTGTGAAGTAATTTCATTACAAGTGGCATCGTAACATCGATTTTAACAAATAATTTTGTTTCGGTTATATCTTGTAATCCATTGAAAATTTTTCTACAATTTTTTATTAGAGTTGGAGAAACATATAAGGCATCCATCATCAAATTTTGAGCTTTGAAGATCAATTTCAAATGAGTTATTATTTTTTTACTATTTTTCATAAAATCATTTTACACCCCGAAATTTAAGGATTTTTTATGATTTTATTACATTATTAGAAAGCTTAAATAAATATAGAGTGGGTTCATTCTAGGTGTTTTCTGATTGGAGGTTGAAAACATTACAAAATTTCTTGGTTAAAGTCACATCAAAGGTGAAACTCATGGTTGACATTGTCAAGTCTTATTATGGCAAGACCACAAAAATCATAGAAAAGAGGAGATGGATTCAGAAACAAAAATTGATAGATCTTTTTCTCTAGAGTTTTCTTTGGTGTACCACAAGGTGATCCAAATCAAGTATGATCTATGTGGCATACAGTCTGAGATGACAAGTAAAGTAGACCAAATCAATTAACACTTATATGATCTCATGCAGAAACTCAGTCCAAATTTTAATGTTCATCAACATCCCCAAAACCAACTATAAATCATTTCTAATTAGCACAAGTAAGGTGGATATTCGGTTCAAATTATTTCACAACCCAACCAAGGTGGATCTTCTATCCAACCCAATCCAAATCCAAATACACCGCATATCTAGTTCATATTTTTATAGAATTCATTGTCATTAATTTGAATTTTATGGCTAGGTTTAACCTCTAACTCTTTTGTATTTATGGCATGATTGAATTTTTTTACATGTTATAACTTAACACACTTATAGTTTGCGATGAATTTTGATCTCATTTTTATATTCTCATCTTTTTTATTCTATTTGATTAGGGTAATTTATTTTTTCAACTTCTTTGTCTACTTTCAACATTTTTTAGTTGTTTACTTCATTGATGTGATGGTTGTTAATCTATAAAAAAAAATAGGTTTATTTTAATTCACAATTTATTGAATTTCTTTTAATGTT
Organism: Torreya grandis; assembly: GCA_037957365.1. Classification (NCBI taxonomy): domain Eukaryota; kingdom Viridiplantae; phylum Streptophyta; class Pinopsida; order Cupressales; family Taxaceae; genus Torreya; species Torreya grandis. Next base: position 1,074,858 of record JARHVA010000824.1, on the reverse strand, counting down.
ATTCATTAATATTAAACTTTATATTTTAGCCTTTTCTATTATTTTATTTTTGTTCTTTTACAAAAAAAATTGTTCTTTCTTATCCAAACATATTTTAAATAGACCTAAGTCTACAACTACCATTCATTCTATTCTCATATTGATGATGGTTCAGAGAGTGTGACCCAAAATGTTGATCTAAAATCTTATACATAGTTTTAACTAGAAGGATTTTTACTACAATGGAGACCTTATCTAATGGGTATACACTTTACGGTAAAGACTAGTCATGATAGCCTCAAATATTTTTTAGAACAATGATTGTCATCAGAAGAATAACAAAATGGGTGACTAAAATGTTGGGATATAAATTTTAAACAATCTACAGGAAAGGAACTAAAAATATTATAGCAAATGCACTATCCAGTAAGGATGAATACACATAGGCATTTTTGTGTGCAATGACCATTTGACAAATAGATTGGGTGGATGAGGCATGAATCAAATGAGGAAATGACTTGGATACACAGGCTCTAATTTAAAATCTCCATCAATCTTCTAGTGGCTTAGATCAATTTTAGTCGAAAAGGAATGCCTTATAGTATAAATATCAATTATACCTAATGCAAGAATCATTCCCTCAATTACAATATACTTATAGAGCTTCATGCATCTTCAATTGAAGGGTATTCTAGATTTTTGAAAACTTATCAGTGAATCAAAAAGGATATATTTTGGGAATGAGTCAAGGGAGATATATGAAAATTTGTGGTTGAATGCATGGTGTGCTATAAAAATAAGGGTGAAACTATTAAGGTATTAGGTCTTCTACAACCTTTATCCATTCTTTGCGAGTGGTGGGAGGAGGTCTCTATGGATTTCATAATAGGTTTACCTAAGTTGGAAGGTAAAAATGTCATCATGGTGATAGTATATAGTCTCAAAAAATATGCCCATTTTTTTTTCTTATCACAACAATTTATATCCATTATAGTATCTACTTATTTTTTGGATATAGTACAAAAGCTACATGGTGCCCCCAAGATCATAGTGAATGATCGTGATCTAGTTTTTATAAGTCATTTTTGGACTAGTTTATTTTCATGTTTGGGTATTCCATTGGCTCATATTTTAACCTATCATCCTCAATCTGATGGAAAATTGGAGGTGGTAAACAAATGCCTGGAGGCTTATCTTCATTATTTCACATCAGATAAATAATAAAAATGGGTTCATTGGCTACCACTAGCTGAATGGTGGTTTAACACTTCCTTTCATGTCTCTTTTAAAATGTCTCTATTTGTGGCATTATATGGGTATCAACCACTCTCCATCACCTCATCCTTTCGAGTACAAACAAAGGTTCATGTTTTGGAATAACACATTCAACACGAATAAGAAATCCTCACTAGTCTCAGAGAGAATTTAGCCATGGCACACAATTGTATAAAGTACCAAAAAGATTAACACTATAGTGAGAGGCATTTATAAGTGGGTGATTGGGTATTTTACATCTACAAAAATAGAATCAATTGTCCCTAAAATAACAAAAAAAATGATAACAAACTCTCTCTTAAGTAGTCTATTCCATATTAGATGATGTATAATATTGGTAGTGTTGTATATAAGTTTGAGCCACCCTAATCTACCTACTTACATCTCATCTTTCATGTTTATTTCTTAAAGAAGGTAATTTGACATATAATATCTACACAAGTTGAGTTACCTAAACTAGATGAAGGAAGTTCAGGCATTCTTGAACTTGATAAGATCCTTCAGACATGCACTAAAAAATTATAGATAAGAGAGATTATAGAGCATTTGATCAAGTCAAATAATTTTCATAGTGAGGATGCAACATGGGAGGATTCCCTTTTTTCTGCAGTAACATCCAGAGTTGTTCAATGTTGAGGGAAATGTTGTTTTCAAGGGGTGGGTCATGTTACAACCTTAACCTATAACATTCATAGGGATATATGTGGGTCGATCAATGACACACTCTTCATTTGTAATTGCATTCATTAGTTAGTTATTGCTTTAGGTTGACTTAATATATAAGGGTGGGATTACTGTGTGTGGCTCTACATATTATTTATATAAGTAGGGATGAGTGCGACTCACTCAAATTAGGATATTCATGAGTTGTATTCTTATTATAAAGTTATGGAGATTTCCCCCTCGAAGTGTCTTATCATATATTCATATATTTTGCTATATTATAGTTATATTGTGATCTATTGCTTTAATTGTGAAGTAATGTCATTACACATACTCTTAGACCTCTAACTACTTTTATCTTTAAAAGAGTTTTACTTAATGTTTTGATTATTTTATTCCCAATATGATAATTTCTTTTACTTAATATTTCTTTGAATTTATCCCACCTAGCTACAATTTGCTTCTTCTTTTTAGAAGACACTAAATATTTTTTACATCAAATTAAATATTAACCCTCCATTTTGAGATGTGTAAAGATTTTTTTGTGTATCACTAACATTGTGCACACCAAAATAAATCTCCATTTATTTCAATCATTATCTTATATTTATGTAGATGATATTTTGTGATTATGTAGCACCTTAGTCTTGTACACTTGGAAAATTCATGACCCTAGCTATTTCTCATAGTTCTACACATGTCTTACTTCCATAAGCCTCACATCTTCTCTATCTTGTGCCCCTTGACTTATCTCTTAGTTTGATCATACTTATATTGATGACATAGACATCTTATCTTTACCAAAATGCTTAAAATGTACTTATCCTATACTTAGGCAAGTTTTGAGCATGTTCTTACTCTCCTTTTCTGTGGACACTAACCTCTAGGATAGACAATAGTGTCGACATTATTGTCAAGGCCAACGAAAGTGTCTAGTGCCCTAAATTCATCTAATTTTTAAATGACACATATTATAATGATCAGTTTAAGTGTTTTAATGTGAGTTATCCCTTGATAGGATTGGTATAAATATAACATCAACCCTCATTGATTATGGACCTAGCAATCAGACCAAAAGAGCACTCAAGTTACCAAAAGCTTTCTTATTCTACCCTATTCTGATAGCAATCAAAGAAACAACATAGCTATAGGTTTAGAGTACTAAATTAATAGTCATAAGGTCATATTTTCCAAGTTATAAGCTAGGCCATTATTGTACTTGTTTTACCCACATTGCATTAATCACACACAAGTTAACATGTAGGGGAGAACTACATGAGTTTGAGGCCTTCTTTAGGAGTATTGGATATGTAGATAATTCCCTTTGATAGTGGGATCATTGTGGATCATTTTAACACCATGTGCCCACTAAACCATTTTTTCCCAAGGTCACATTGAAGATTAAAAGCTAAGGTTTTTCCATTTCATCAAGATTGACAGTCTATGACCTAAATATGAATGCATTAGAGTGAAGGTGAAACCAAACCCAGAAGCATCTAGGTGGTTGCATCTTATTTCATTAAATATTCCATACAGTACACTAGCATCAAACTCATATACTAACATCGACATAATTGTCCTAGGCTAACACAACTATCTAGACCAAATCCAAAATTTCACAATTAATCTAGAATCGTCTTCTTATATGTAATAGATCCAAAACTATGTAAGCATTAGAAATAGATAAGTACTCTATTTTATATCATTTATATATCTATGTTAGTTTTACTTTTTATTAATAGCCTATTTCAGCATAATAAATTTAGCATATGGTATATCTGAGTTTAGCACATTAATTGGCCTATTATAGATATGATATTCACCCTTGTACCCTATCATTTCTATATCCTTAACCCTATATACCCAATTATAATAACTTATTATCCAAATTAGGGTTAAACATTTAGTGAACGTGATCTTTGAATATCATTATTGTGTAAGCATTCTCTTATAGATGCTTCTCTCTTGCCGTGTCCTGATCCTTGTGTTCTTTTTTTTATTTTATCATGGATGACATTAATTACTTTGATGATTATGACTATGAAACCCTTCAAAAATCACTCCAAGTGGGGATCAAAATCCATTACTCTTGCATTCCTCCAAGTGCTAAGGCAAATAATATAAAATCCTTCAATTATGGTATCTATTTTCCCTCTAATTAGGTCCATGATCCCATCTTTTCAAAACAATGATGTGATCCATCCCAAGGAGAATTCAAAGCATATGCCTTTACCTTCTATACCAAAATTGATCCCCCTTGGAGATAAGTTACTTTCATTTTATCATGACAATTTTCATCAACTCCATAAGGAAATCATGGAGGATTTGCAAATCAGTAATAAAGGGGATCTTCTTCCAGGTTCATTATTTAAAACCCCTCCTATTCCTACATTTACAAACAATATTCCCATTATTAGTGGTGATAATATTTATTGGAATTCATTTGATATTGAAAAATTTTGACAGGTTAACCAAGAAATTATGGCATCTTTACCAAGTCATATTGAGACATCAAGAAAAAGGAAACATACTACATTTATAGACCAAGAGAATATGAATGTTAAAAATAAAAAACATGTACCGATGTTAATCAAGGTATCTCAACAAAAGGAGATTCCTACCACACCAAAATAAATGCCTTCACCAATACATCCTCAAGCTCCACTTGCTATATATTTACAAAAGGTGCATCAGTCAAGTTCTAAACCATTCCAAACTCTTCAAATAATACACCAAGGGTACAAAATTCAAAGATCCATTACCATTACCAAAGTATCTGAAATTCAAGGATTATGAACTTGTTCTTATTGTACATGAGAATGATGATACTTATATGCATAGATTCAAAAGAGGCGGTGGTTTAGAACCAATGATAACACCTATGTCAAACATCACCATCCCCCTAGATTATCTTATGTATATAATAAGCACTATTTGGGACCTTAAAAAATAAGTTTCTATGCATTAAATGCAATTGTATTTCCATAATTAAAATGCACATGTTACCTCATTCAATAATAAACCTCTTTTACAATGTATAATTGAATATCCTTATCCACCTGGTTTTAAATTACCACACTTACCTATCTTTGGGAAACATAATGATCCAATTGAGCACATGCTAAATTATGTACATTATTGTGATCAATGGGAAAATGATAACTAACTATTATTAAATTTATTCCATATGAGCTTTTTCGATGAGGCTTACAATTGGTTCTATAGCTTACCAAAGGGTTCCTTAACCACTTTTTCAAACTTGGAGGATGTTTTCTTCATAGTTTTCAATATTAATAAGGTGCCAAAACTTACACTTGAACATTAGCATAATTTCAAACAATTTCATGATGATTCCCTTCAAGATTATACTATTTGATTCAAAAGTACATCATATGAGCTAGCATTTAGACCCTCATATTTGGAACTACAATTTATATTTAGTAGGTACTTTCTTTTCTCCTTAAAGGAAAGAGCATTGCATAGATAATATAAGTCTTTCACTCATTTGCATGAGGATGTACATATATATGTTGCATTCATACTTACTCATCCAATGAAGCTTAACATTTCTCCTTCCAAGTACCAAAGTTTTCTCCCTCAAATAAAGGAAGGAGACCAATTGCCGAAAGAACATTATGAATAAAAATGTGGCATTCCTAATCTCTATATGACTAGTTTACTTAACATGTGACTAATCCAATGTCCAAATCCTATACAAGAATCTCAAATTTTAAAAAACAACAAGAATCCATGCCAATGAGATTTAACAGTTAAATTATACATGGGTGACACTTATTTTTGGCATAACCATGTTGATCTTACACAAGAAAAAAATACTTGTCATGTAAGATGTTTGCAACAAATGGGATTCAATTTAACAAACTTAAAAAACAAATGAGGTTGGAAAGAATCCTTAGGAAACATAATAATACCAATTGCTTGTGGTCCTAAAGTAATTCAAACATGGGTTTGGCTTATGCCTACCACATCTCCATATGCATTTACACTTGGAACTCTTTGGCTATACCAAATGGAAGAAAAAATTGACCAAAATAAACAAGGCATTTCTTTTCCTCATGAAGGAAAATTAATACATTTTTAAAATCATAGCATTAAATATTCTACTACACATAAAAAATATGAGTAATATATTATGTCCCTTTTCAACCTAGCCAATCATGATGCAAACAATGTAAAAAATCCAACTTGAGGTTGTAAGGTTCACAGTGGGGGGAGATATCTATGACCATCCATTGGATGGAATCATGGTATTATCATTACTCATCATCAAAAATACCAAAAAAAATAATTCAAAAAACCAAAAACATTTTCAGGACCTACATGTTCTATTGGATCATTGGCATCTATATGTGTTAGTTCCATGTTGAGTACTAGCATATCATTTACATCTACACACACATAAACAGGCATACACAGATATATGATACAATATGGGTGTTAGGTATTTCTTCTACTCACATCACCAAGATGTTAGCATCTTCTATGATCTTGATACATAGGTTATATTATTCGATGACCACTCTACACTATCATGTTTGAGCTTACATATGTACTTACACATGCCTATTATCAAGGATTATACATTACATAGGGTAATTGATATGCTATGTACTTGAAATTTTTTACTAACACATTCGATCCATGGGCCACTATGACATGTTTATGTTGGTTACGTATGCTTTTCTTGTACACACTTCCTTGACTGTTTTTGCCTTGTTATTGTCTTGATTATTAAAGAATTTGAATATGTTCCATTGTATGTGACCCATGTTCCTATGATTGCCTTATTGGAAATTTGAATATGTCATTCCTTTGCTTTTGTGTATATTTGACTAAGTCATGTCCATTTGATTTCATGGCATTTGAATATGCCCCTTGTTTGTAGTCTTCTTGGACCATTGCCTTTTTAACATGCTTTTGAGTGTTTTTGTGTGTGTGTTTATTTTATTGTTGACCTTGTATTGTTAATATATATATGTTTCCATGATATTTATCATGAATATTTTGCCTAGATGTGATCGCATTGGTTCTATGTGCTTCAATGTTACATCTACCTAGACATGTTTCCTTCTATATGCTACATGGTTACATTCACAAATTTACAGTTGTCTTACCCTTTTAAGATGAGCTAACTATCAGGTACTATTTTTTCCTCACCTAAAAGGGGTGGGGGATATCAGTGGTGGCATGTCATGGTGACATGGCTTCCATATTTTTACAATTTCCAAATTACAATGGGGGCATGTTTTGGAAGCATGTTATCCATACTCACATAGTATATGGTACTTACACCAGTTTACAAATTCAATGGGGGCATGTTTTGGAAGCAAGTTATCAACACTCACACAGTATATGGTACTTACACCAGTTTATAGATTCAATGGGGGCATTTTTGATGGCATGGATTACACACTTTCACAGTGTTCAAATTTAGTGGGGGCATGTTTTGGAATCATGTTATCCACATTCATTTATCATGGTACTTATAATTCATATATTCAATGGGGTCATGCTTTGGAAGCATATTCTCCACACCTACTCAATTTTCAGCATCTCCAATTTATAATAGGGGCATGTTTTGGAAACGTGTCCTCCACATTGGTACTTGTATCAGTTTTATATTTATCCATATATAGTGGGGTCATGATTTTTAAGCATGTCCTCCACACTTACATAGTTTTTTGAATTAGCCAAAGCACACAATTATATGATGATGATACACATATTTGGTATAATTCTATACATGTTAACATTGTTACACACAGTTTAGCATGAGATAAATATAAGGTGCATATGTTATGAAACATGTGCCTAATATTTAAAAATCTAAATCAAATTAAGATTCCAAAACTATTGCACATATTGATACCCATCAGACTTTTATGGACTTTAGCAAACTAATCTACTGCAATAGTTGGTTCACCTTTTGGCATGGTTGGAATGATTAAATCACTCAATCTTGGCAAGTTTTCAATTTAGACTTGATCATCCAAGCTCAGTAGGTTATGAGTATCATTAGGTTACATGATTGAGATAATCTCAACTACCATGTGGTGACTTAATTTTACTCCAAATTTGGGGGCATGTGCATTCCTCTCTCTATCTCTCTCTCTTTGGATACATAAAATTTAAATATTTATCTATATTTATCATAATCTCAATTTTAAAACCTTATAATGATACATATTTTTATAAAAATTGGCATTCTAATAGGCAAGTAGTCACATCGACACACATGTGTACTCTTAAACCTTACTCTTTCAATTTCAGTCTATTTCAAGTAATTTTGACCTAGATTATATGCATAAATTATACATTATAACATGCTCTTGGTTGCAGGTCAGTCACCAGTGAAGCACTCAAACCTAGCTCCAATAAAGTGCTCAAATTTAATTCAAGTAAAGATAAGGTGCATACAGACCCAGGTACTTATTCCTTTCCTTTAAACTAGTAATTTCATTACTAGATTAAAATGGGGGTAATGTAGATGATATTTTATAATTATATATCACCTCAATTTTGTACACTTGGAAAATTCATGACCCTGACTATTCTTCTTAGTTCTATACATGCCTTACTTCTGCAAGCCTCACATTTTCTCTATATTATACCCTTTGGCCTATTTCTTAGTCTATCCAATCTTATATTGATGACACAAACATCCCATCTTGCCTAGAATGCTTAAAATGTACGTATTATACCTTTACAAGTTTTTAGCCTATTCTTTCTCTCCTCCTTAGACACTAACATCTAGGATAGAAAGAAGCATTGACGTTATTGTCCTAGCCTGACTCAAGTGTCCAGTTCCCTAAATTCATCAAATTTTTAAATGAAACATGTTACAATGGTCAGCCTAAGTGCTTTGAAGCAATTTATCTCTCGATGGGATTGGTATAAATATAATATCAACCCTCATTTATTCTAGACCTAGAAATTAGACCAAAAGAGCACTCATGTTACCAAAATCTTTCTTATTCTATCTTATTATAATATCAATCAAAGGAACAACCCATCTATAGGTATGAAGTACTAAAGGAGAAGTCATAAGGCCATTTTTTCCAAGTTACAAGCTAGGTCATTATTGTACTTGATTTACACACATTGCATTATTCACACATAAACCAACACATATGGGATAAATACATGAGTTTGAGGCCCTATTTTAGAGTATTGCATATGTAGGAAATACCCTTTAATAGTGGGGTCATTACAGGTTAACTTGACATTATGTACACATTAACCCATTTTCCCCCAAGGTCACATTGAAGATGGAAAGCTAGGGTTTTTCTAGAGATAGTTCGTGACCCAAATTTGAATGCACCAGAGTGAAAGATAAGATAATCCCATTAGCATCCAAGTGATTGCATCTTTTTTCAATAAATATTTCATACAAGACACTAATGTCAAACTCAAACACTAACATCGACATAATTGTCCCATGCTAATGCAACTGTCTAGAGAGTCAGAGGCCCCTGATCCAAAATAATAAAACTGGTCTAGAACTATCTTCCCACCTATTTTTTACATGTATTAGATCCAACACTATGTTAGCATCATCAATATCTAAGTAATTTTTTTAATTTCATTTATATATCTAGCATAGTTATATTTTTCATTAATAACCTATCTCAGCATAATAAATTCAACATATGGTATATTTGAGTTTAGAAAATTAATTGGCCTACCCTAGATATGATATTCACCCTTGTGTCCTATAATTTATGTATCCTTAACCCTATCTACCCAATTAAGATATCCTTTTATCCAAATTAGGGTTAAATAATTTCATTATCAACTTTTCCTTCAAAAACCTTATGTCACGCACAAAATTTGTGTCCCAAAATCCATGTAATTTTTTTTCTTTCTTATTTCAATGATGTTTATTTATTCACTACGATTGATTTATGTTTATCTATTATGACTCGGTCAATAAACAATTGAAGTGTGACACACAATTATTACATGATTTATTTAATATACTTTATTTCTAACATGAATCCTTTTTTAGGGTAAAATATAAGTGTATGAAGTTAAGATTAAGGTGATACCAGAATAACTTAGTGATATTATAATTAATGAAGAGATAAAATCCACCTTAATTAAAAGTTATTAATTATAATCTATTTATTTAAAGATCATAAGATCATTTATGCATAATTTGATAAACACATTCAAGGTAAATGAAGCGAGCTAAACAACAAAAATTTAACATAGAGATCTCACTTTAAATATCACAAAAGAAGATTCATCTAACCCTATTATTAGGCAACTAGGTTACACCCTTGATGAGGAAAATACTATTCACATCCACCTCAAACCTAGACTAATATTGGAGTGGCCTATAGGTTGTGGGTTGCCTAAGATGTAGGTCAAACCTCTAGTTTTGATGGGGCTAGATCCCATAATTTTTCATTTCAAATCTCTATAGGACCTAATCTTATTGCAATGAATAGGGAGAAGAGATGAAAATTGATAAAATAACCTAATCTAAAGTGGTGATGCACCAGTGATTGAAGATCCACTTTAGATCTATCCTTTGAAACCCACTAATGAACCTAATGGAGACTACAACTAATCATACTTATTGATGGTTTTATAAGCATGAATATTTCATATGGAGGCTGAGTAATATTTCTAAAATATGAAAGACAAAGGGCTAGAATTGTACAAGACACTATTGGCTTATGACACTTAAAGAAAACATCTACTTGTCAACACTTCATACAACCTGCATAGACTAATAACCTAAATTTAGGTGCATAAAAGGACCTATAAATGATGAAATCATTCATACATTTTGAAAATAAAATTCTCATGAAGAAACTAACATTCAATAAGAAATATGTAAGTATCTTTTATTGATTCAAAAGAGTATAAGATAAATTTGGCAGAGCTTTGCTACACCCAACCAAGGGATGCCAAAGCAAGAGCTCAATTCCTACTTAAATATAAAGTTTGAAAGAAAATAGATAATATTCTAGGTTTGGGAGAGGCCATGAATGAGTCTAAAGTGGTGTATGGCAGTTACAATAGGCTTATTTACCCTCCTCATGCATTGACACTTCTTCAATGAGTCCAATTTGGCATTGAGAGAAGGTATGGAGGTTTTAACTCCCCTATTTGACTCCATGAAATCCTTGAACATGATAAAAATATCCTAATATTCTATCCAATTGTAGTTTCATAATGCAAATTGGGTATGGATAAGCCTCCAAGAGACATTAAGCAACCTTTCCTTCAATGTGCTTGCAGACTTGTCCTTGAAACTGACTCTACCCTATCATAATGGTCTTCAATTTGGGGTATGTTCACATAGATTATAGTTACTGATGCTTCAATTTTATTCATCAATGCCACCATGCCACTCCATTCCTATTAGACTCTTCTACTTTCAAGTTAAGTAGGCCTATTCTACTTGTTCTTTATCTTTCTTCTCATATTCATTGCTTGAATGATCAAATAGCTAGACTAGGATCTCAACTTATCTGAGAAGACTCAAATCATTCTTAGATTAACCCCTATGCATTGTAATTGAGATCTCTCAAGTGTTCTTTACTTATAAACACATTAGCCATGCATGACTAGGACACTTGAACTAGCTTCACAGACTGGCTACTTAGGAGGAACTAAAAGAAACACTTGTAGTTAGTTTTATGAAAAAATTTAGAATTAGAGGAGTATAATAAGTCTTGATTTTACCTTTCCCATAGTTTGAAAATTTTGGTTAGGCTCTATAACACATTTTATACCCAAAACCCTGTAAAATTTCACTTTGAAGAGGTGTTCATACAACTTTCATACCTCTAGGTGCCATGGACCTGAACCCCTTTGAGCTATAAACATGCTTCAAGTGTTATCCAAACAATTCCTAAGCATTATAATTCACTTTTCATTAAACCTTCCTAGTCGAGTCACTATTAGGGTTTAAGGGGTGTTTAAGAGTGTTTGGGGGTCTTCAGGATGGCTCATAGAGATCAAAGCTTGGATCTTTGAACCAATTGTGCCAAATTCAAGACAATATACCTCCACACCTTACCTAAATTTTTTGGCTCCCCATGCATAGCATCCAAGCTGTGATGAGCATTTGAATATGCTCTTTGTTGGAGAGACATACTCACTAAATAACCCTATGTGTCTGCAGGAAAAATGATCCACTATAGATACTTCTCCTGAGATTCAAATTATTTAAAGGGTTTCCAAAAACTATGATATCCTTCCCCAAGAAGGTTAGAATCATTCTTACTTTCTAAATTGTTTTCTACTTCAATTTTTGATGATATAATCATAGTGGAGTTTATAGATTAGTCTATCTGCATATATGAACTTTGAATGTTGGCCTAAACCCTAGCGTTATGAGCCACTAATTCATTACATATAACCTTAATATTACATTATAATTCTTATGGAGTATCACCATTGGCATAATTAGGCCATTGAATTCATTCAAGAACACACAGTCATCTATCTCAACACTTATGTCTTTTTAACTTTGTTGAACTAGTCGTGGAGGTCACTTTGATGACTACTAGAGGACTTTTTCATATTCTCCAAGACTTATTCTCCCTTCTTGAATTCATTTTACACACAAATACTTCCCATCTCCTTGATTTTCAGCTCAAACTAACACTCCTAGGCCTGTTCTATATAGTTTGATTCATGCACGTTCCAAACAGTGAGTCACTATGATGCTCAAAAGGATTTAAGAGACCTTAAAGTTCATTTCATGGTCAAACCACCTCATCTAGATGGGTTTTGAGGCCAAAATCCACCATCAGATCACTTTTAGGGTTTATGCAAGATTTGAGATGTCCACCATCTTAACGATGGTTCTAGTTTATTATTTTTTGAAAAATTAGATGCTTAATTCCTAAATAATAAATAGGTCTGAGTAGATAAAATTATTAAATAATATGCAATAATTAAGCCACTAATTTTTTGTAAACAAATAGTATTTTTTCCTTTTCTAAAAATAGTAATAAGTGAGAGAAAATATGACTTAGCTTATTATGGGTTGTTATGACTGAGACAGATTTTGATATTGGAAGAATAGGATTGGGACACTATCGTAAACTGAGATTTGGAGTTCATTTCTTAGTTTGACAGGACCGTCAAAAATAGGTCACCCTATTGTCTGGTGTTGTAGTCCTGGTCTTTTCACTATTATCCAAACTAATCATAAAGATATGATTTTGTTGGGTTTTATTCATAGCATCTGTGTGAACCTATGTACCAAATTTTGGATCCTTAATGTCAATAGAACTCCCTATAGATCTAATTCTTCATGTGTTTGTGTCTTTTATGTAATTAAATGTAACTTTGGAAAATTGGGAAAAGGGGTTAGTGTGTAAAAGATACATTGGAATCACTTCACACCCCATGTGTGGGCACACTTCCTACATACCAATACTCCGAGGAGGGATCAATCTATATGTAGTTCTCCCATTGAAGTGCTTGGTGCAATAGTGTGATGAAAATGCAAATAAATGTGAAACTAGGTGTACTTGAAACTACTAGGGACTAGTATAAGGGTTTGAATAAGCTTTAAATGTTGTTAGAAGGTTGTATGCAGATAATAGGGATAAGTGCTTAAGTGATCTTGCTTGTATTCTTGTTTCTCTCTTGTAAATGAGTGCCAAACCTTCTAAATAGACTTTGAACGGCCTTTTATAGGGGATTTAATTATTATGGGTTAGATGAATTCACATTAGTCTGACATGAATTAGGATAAGGATTCAAGAGAAAATTACTGTTAGAACCAAATTTGCACTTGGACAACAGCATTGGATACTAGACACCTTAGGTTTCAGTGATGTAGTCCTACTTGGGCATTGTTGTCTTAAGGGAAAGAAACCTAGGGGGATGGATTAAGCAGGGAAAGTTTAGTATGGGTCTACAAGGGTTTGGTTTTAAAGGCTACAAATGACTAGGAAACTATGAAAACATGCCTAAAAGGGTTAAGAGAGAAACCAAAATGGACATGTGGATTAGGTGTTATTGGCCACACTCAAGTTACCAAATTTTACATTTTGTATGACTACATTTGCCCCCCCTTTATTAGAGTGATGCATCAAATAAAAATACTAGGATAAAAGAAAAATAGAAAGCATACCTGAACTTACCTATAAAGGTGAATCGCATGAAGCTGTGTGATGTTAGATGTGTATAGAGAGAGCACAATGTGAAGTGTGAATCTGAAATGAAAAACATAGAGTAGATCAGTCCTTACTAGATATGTTATATCTAAAATAAGAATATATAAAAGTGGGGTAAGAGAAAGAGTAAGAGAAAGAAAAAAATACACTTCACTAGGTACATGAACTAATACAAAACCTATTGTAATGTTGGATTGTGTTGGGTGTGTGTTGTAATATAAATAGAGTTGAGTGATCAATTCCATAGAAAGTGGCTCAATAATGCAAAGGCAGGCCCTTTGGCTCCATCATCACCTACTAAGTGAAGCTAATGAATCATGCATGTGTCAATCAATGTTTAGACTGCATGTCTAATCCCTCTAAATAGGTGGCTCAAGAATACAAAGGTTGGCCCTTTAGCTCCATCGTTTCCTACTAAGTGAAGCTAATGAATCATGCATGTCTCAATCAATATTTAGACTTTGTCTAATCCCTCTAAATAGGTGTCTCAAGAATACAAAGGTTGGCCCTTTGGCTCCATCATTGCCTCATGAAGTGAAGCTATAAAGTAATACCAGTATGGAACAGATGTCATATGAGATGGATCCTATTGGGTTTTTATATTTGCATCGATGTTGAAACCTCTTCCCAATAGGCTAGTGCACTGGCCCTATCACACAAGGAAAGAGCCTCGTGCTCTCACCCAAAGTGTGCAGCGAAAGATCGGTTCTTGAAGACTTTAATACACATGGTGTAATTACTTATTTTTGGTAAAGTAAATATTCTACTACTATTTTTTATCATATTATGTTACCATTACTAGCTAAAAATAAAAATAAAAGAACTCAAGACTATTAATTACTTAACACATTTTAATAAACAACATAATTCACAATCCACTGCTTAAAGTACCGTATGACAAACATTATGTTCTCATTTTATATTTCTGAATTACAAGACATGATATATTTTGAGGTTCCTCCTTTTGTTACTCCATACCCCCAAAATCTTGAAATAGGGGTTTTTATACTTGTTTTTCCCTATCCAAGTATCAAATTCCTAATTACAAGACAAATGGCACATGAATTCCCAACAAGCTAGGTCATGGCTATTACAATTATTTGTTCCTAAAGACTTGGGCCTCCACACCCATAGATGTTTTCTCTATGTAATATGTGTATCTAAGTGTTCCATTTCTTGGGGACTAGTACCCAACCTCTGATCAGCAGGGATAAGGTGTCCTATTTGATTTATTCTTTCTAACTACTCTCACATTCTTCATGCTCCACCTTCATTGTGCTCCCCTAGTCTTCCACTTCTTGTTCTGAGTCCTATGTTCTCAGGTTCCTCATTCCATGTTTTCTCTTTGACTGGGTCCTCTTGTGCTAGGTCTTCCACACCATTGTCCTTTAGTGCCCTTTATCTCTCATGCTATTATTTTCATGTCATTGTCCTTTTGTGCCATGGGTCTTATGCATCATGTTGTTACTTATGTATACAGACAATGGTCCCTCTATGTTGTGCACCAAAAATGGAATAAATACTTGTCAAAATTATGGTGCCAACATCACCCCAAATTAATCTATTAGTTCATCTCAGACTAGTTTGTTCTCGCATCTTTAAGGAACTCAAGCACTTTTTGCTCAAGTTCTTTCTTCAACTCATCCCAATGGGATAAAGCATCAAGAACTTTAGCTATTATTTGTTTAATGGCCTCCTTTATTGCTTTCAACTCCTTAGGCTGAGTTGGAGTCTCGATCTTCTTTATATGCTCCTCTAGTGCTATGTTAGCTTCCTTTTGGATGTCTTCTAATTTAGAGACCTCCTTGTCAACATGTCCTCAGAGTGTGGCAAAACTAGCATTTATTTATTGATGATGATTATTAATTGCATCTTCCATCATTTCTACATCTTTAAATACCTTAGCACATTTTATGCGGTCTTTTATTAGAAGGGTTACATCAACTACTTTTTGCCTCAAGAAATATTCGTCATTGAGTCACGCCTCTATGATTTTATTAGGGCACACCATGTGTGAAAAAATCTCATCCAAAATTGGGATTACTTCCCTGACTCTCCCTAAAGTGTTGCGGTAGATATTTTCTATAGTGCTAAATTATTCTAAAAGTTTCATGGACTTATCTTTGGGCATGGAAAGCTCCTTATTCTTTTTTAGCAATATCTCAACCAATGTCTCCAATTTTCCCAAGGCATCTCCATCTAGAGCTACACCATTTACTAGTGCCAACTCTTATTTCAAAATTGTTTTACATAGGGTTAATACCTTTACCTTAGCCTCAGTGGTCTCTTGGAGTTGTTGCTTCAAAGAGGCTACTTCTTCGGCTAGCACCTATTTTTTAGCATACAGTTTATTATACATTTCGATGACCCTGCTATGTTTTCTTTTAGTCATGCACACATCTAACTCTGAAAAAATATTATGGTGAGTCACTTCCATGGCAAGTTTCAAAAATGTGAAATTGGTCATCAATGGGGTGAGCCGTTGTGGATCAAACTTCATTAGGTTTCAAAGACATAGGGTGTCTAGGCCAAAATCATGCAATCCAATGGAATGTCAAATTGGGGTCTATCATTATGCATTTCCAGTAAGAAGGAAAATTGATTTTTGGTTTCATGAGTAGCATCATTAGGGTGGAAATGGTTATATAGATAGAGTTACTAGTTTTATATGCTAAACTAATATCATTCGTGTAGATTAGACATCTCTTATTATTTTGGTTCCCCTTTAGTTGGCCCCTTCCCCTTTCTTGGGTCTCTAACAAGTTGGCTCCCAATAGCCATCCCATCTGTTTCCAATTTTTCATGATGTAACTGATCACCAATTGGGACCTCCTACCCTAGGGATGAAGTATTCTCTGGATCAAACTCTATATTTATCTACTCTAGGGAGGAGTCCTTTTGGGGCACTTATTCTAGAGGGGGTATGGCACTAACCGGTGGTATCCCTTGGAGAAAGTGGAGGACAAAGTGGATATGAAGGTGGTTGGGAAGATCGAGGTGGATAAGTTGTGGTCAATGAAGGTTAACTATGAGAAGATGGAGATGAAGAAAGAGGTAAAGGTAAATGGTGAGGTTGAGGTTGTTATTGATGGAAGATTGGTTGAGGTTGTGGGAGATGAGGTGCTAATCTAGAGGTTTGCTCCTCCTCTACCTTATGTAGGTTTTGGGGGCCTTGTTGCCCACTTGTTCTCATGCTTAGCTTGAATGTTCTCTTTCGTAATGGAATCTGGGGGATCCATTCCCTTGGTTCCCCATCTTAAGGATGCAGGTTGGGGCATAACATATAGAATAGTTTATGTACCAATTTTCCAACTAGGATATTCTTCATTTTAATGCTTATTTTACTTATTTCCTTTCTTTCCATGTAGGCCTTTTTGCCAAGGTAAACAAACATCCTTTAGAGAGTATGGTGCTCTGCATCGATATGTTCTACTTGCAAGTTAACCCATTGTGCATCATGAATTCTATTCATGAAATCAATGAAGTAGCATGAAGAAAAATCATAGGTCAGCTTGAGCCATGAAGAAAGTTATCCTAAAGGAATCATGCAGATCTGTGTCAAGGAGAAATGTTGACTCATAGTGAATTCTAATTGATCTTTAGTTTTAGAGGGCAGATCCTTGGGGATTTTCCATGCATCTCTAAAGGTTGCCTTCATTCCATCAAACCAATGTCTCATCTTCAACTTATATGTTAGAGTGATGTGGTGAGGGTAGGTGATGGCTTTGTAATGCTCGATGGGGGATTTTCTAGTGGGTAGATATACCCACTTCAAGGATTTTGAGCTATAATCAAGCACGTTGATTTCATCAAACACCATAAATAATAGAATTATGCCCCAAGGAAACTAGAACTTAGGTGTTGTATACGCCTTTGTTGCATCTTCAATTATCCTCTAGGTAAAGTACAATGCCTAATTGTATTGTATCCCCTATACTACTTGGTTTGATATATGTAGGTGGGCCATATCCACCTCCTTCCATCTATCAATCCCTCTAATCTTGGTGGAATGATTCACTATGCTACTCTCAAAGAGAGATCCTACAAGTTTGTGATATGCATCGCATGTCCCTACTTTTGATACATGAGTACAATGGTAGTCTACTAGATTTCCTCCATGTCTACCAAGTCATCTAGTATATTGATTTTAGTGTATTAGAGGCCTATGACCTTACTTACCCTCTCCACATTGATATTCATGTTACACACTACGAAGTGGATATAATAATCATGAGCGTGTGAGAGGAGCAACTAAACTGCTTTAGTAGGCTTTCCAAAGTATGGTAGTTCTAAAAGTTAGAAGAGGCCAACTTTGTCTAGTTGGTTCTTGATAGTCAGGTCATAAACCACCTGATTCATGTGTTGGTGGTCCAGACCTGAAAATTATTTTATAATTTTACTTCATTCCCTAATTGATGGTGGTTTTAACAAAAAATGGTCATAGTTACCACTTTGAAAACCCAGTTCTCAGCATGTAAAACTAACTCTAGGTATTACATCTCTTCAATGTAAATAGTTGGAGGGGAATATTTTGAAGCAATATGTGATGAGGAGGCTTGCACCTTCTTTCCTTTTTTCACCATTTTGTCTTCTTCCATGCTCTCGCTTTGACCTCTTGCATGTTTCTCTTGCCTTGGTGTCACTCGTAGGTTTTCCAAAGGATCATCTCTTATAGGGAACCACTCTCCACCTATCTCTCTATCTTCAGGAAAGGTTGGCAATTTTTCAAGTCTTTTTTCTTTTCTCTTTGGCCGCATTACCCACTAAGGTGCTGAAGGTTAACCCTCGACCATCCCACATTCCCAAATGAATATGTGGTGGCATTTAAATTTTCTCAGCTCTCAAGCTTTACACTTCAATAATGGTAGAATTTGGTAACCTGCAACAACTTTTACTAACAATGGCCCCAACCCACTTTTATACTTGGTTTGTACTTATCTATCTCCACTTGGAACTCTTGTTTGTGTCTCTATTTTTGACCTCATCTCTAATTTTCTAGTTCATGTATTGATCTGGTTCACTTATCACTTAAATATTTTATCATAGTAAAATGTAAAATAGCCTTAACATAGTTATTTATAGGTTCCTCGATCAATCTATCTCATTTTATTTCCTCTCCTTGTCATTTCCATCCATAAATTTATATCTTCTAACGGTCTTGATACTTTGGATCTTGCATCGAGGCTTTAGTGTTTTATCAAACTTGTCCCATCATTCTACTCACGCTTGTTATAACTACCCTCATCACCTTATTGGTCCATTTCTTCCCACACCTTCCATGGAGGTGGGTGATAATTATCCTATTTATCTAGCGTAATGAAAACTAGTTGTCATGTAAATGGAGAGAATCTTGTTGTATTAAATGACTCATATGCCTTTAGTCACTTGTGCACTATGTATGACTCTTTTGATTTTAATCACTTGCATGCCATGTATGACGCTTGCACTTTTAATCACTTGAGTGCCGTGTATGACTCTTGCACCTTGAAACTTTCATGCCCACATGTATTGTACTCTTATGCACTACTTATTTCATACTAAAAAGGTTTCGTGGTCCTTCATGAAAAAATTAAATAGATGAAGAATTAAAAAGAAATGAGTTACATGCCTCAAGGGCAGTGCTTTTTATTGAAAGCAGTAAATCCTAATCTAATGGCCTCAAGCCTTATTTGAAAAATAATATAAATTTAAACAGAATCATAAAATGGCTGAAGTTGACTCCCATTATAATGTCTAGGGATAAATTGACCATCTATTCACTTCAGCCAGCATGCACCAGTGGATCAGATACTATGAATTATGAATGGTCCATCCCAATGAATGCAGAGCTTCCCAGGGTGGCATGCAAACTTAGAGTCATAGATTAGAACTTTCATCCCTGGGGTGAATATTTTGTTCTTTTGATGGCAATCATGTCATACTTTCTATTTCCTTTTCTCAACATCTTGATTCCAGTGAGTGAGGAACCGTGCCTCATCTAGTTTCTTGAGTTCATCAAGCCAAGATTTCAAAGATGCATCATCATCAAGATTTCCTATATGTGTTATCTAGAGAGATAGAACTAAGAACTCAACTGGCATGATTGCTTCCTTTCCATATACTAGGATAAATGGTGTATTTTTATTGAGGCATTTGTATGTAGTCCTGTATGCTTAGAGTACTACAAAGACCCTATCATCCCAATCTGTTCTACCAATATTGCAAACTTTTGTCAAAGTGGTATTGAGAATCTTGTTAAAAGCTTCTATTGTTCGATTCACATGTGGGTGATATGGTGTGGTCTTGTGATTCACAATCATGAATTTAGCCAATAGAATTCAAATTGTCTCATTCAAGAAGTGGGTTCCTCTATCACTGGTGAAACTTAGAGGACATACAAAGCATGTTATAATGTTTTCCCAAATAAACCACATGGTAGTGGCTATTATACAATCTTTGGATGGTGCTACCTCAACCCAGTGCGTCAAATAGTTTGTTTCCATAATTATGTATCGTGAACATGTTCTTCATCTTGCAAGGGTGATGGGCCCTACAAATTCTATAGCCCATTTTCGGAATGGTTCTTGAGATGGAATTGGGCATAGTGTCATGGCATATCTTATATTTTATTTTCTCATGCACTGACAGATATCACACTATCTTGCATATGCCTTTGCATCTTTAAATAAAGTCAACCACCAGAGTCCTATGAGCAATACCTTACATGCAATAGCTTCCCCAGTATAGTGTCATATGGTAATACCTTCATGTACTTATTTTAATACATCAAGGTGCTCATGTTGCATTACACAATGGTGCAGTACCTCATCATGGTCCATCTTGTATAGATATCTTGTTATGAGTTGATATGGTGTGGCATGAACTGCAACTTAATTCTTTTCTTGTAAAGTAAGAGATGTAGGTGCACAACCAATATTGAGGAATGCCACAATATCCTCTAACTCTTAAAGTACCCTAGCAACTTAGAAAAGTTGTATGTCAGGAAAGTCATCTTCAATAGCATGTGGAGTTTCTCCATTTTCAATTCAGGATAAATGATCAGGTCCACAATTGGTTTTTCTAGGTTTTACTACAACAAGAAACTAGAATTCTTGGAAGAGAACTATCCAGCAGCAAATTCTTCCATGAAGAATGATCTTGTTAACAAGATACTTTAAGGCCTTATGATTGGTATAGAACATAAATGGTGTAGTTAGAAGGTACTGTCTAAATTTTTGTAGCATGTAAACCATAGACAAGGCTTCACATTCAGTGGTGGCATAGTTTGTTTCAGCTAGCATGAGCTTCCTACTAGAAAAATAGATGGGATGGTCCAAATTTCCCTCTCCTGGTTATGCAAGTATTACACCAACTGCTATTCTAGATGCATCAACATGGACATGGAATGGTTTTGTCTAATATATAAATTGTAAAATATGAGTAGTAACTAATCTTTCCTTTAAGGTTTCAAAAGCTACTTTGCAATAATTTGTCTATATAAACTATTCATTAAGCTTTAATAGTTCTTCTAGGGGCACTGCAATCTTAGCATAACCTCAAATGAACTTTTTGTAGTAACTCGTGTGTCCCAAGAATGCACATACCTCACATTGGGTTTTTGGCACTAGTAGTCAAAAAATGATAGACCTTGGTTAGATATACTAGGAATCCCTCTTTACAAATGGTATGCCCAAGGGGTACCCCAAATACTATCACAAATAGACATTTCTTTAGATTCAAGGAAATTTGTAATACTCGGCAGTACTCAAGCATGAACCTTAAATTGGCATAGTGGTATTTGATTAGCCCATATATTATCTAATAATATAAGTAGACTTGAATAAAATTATGGATAAATTTTTTAAAAGCCTCTATTGCTACTCATGAAAACACTATCAAGGAATTTTTCAACCTAAAAGGCATGACAATGTAGGCAAAAGAGCCCCATTATGTAGCAAAAGTGGTCTTGGATCAATCTTCCTCAGCTATCTAGACTTGTTGATATCCTGAGAACCCATCAGTAAAGGAGTATATCTCACAACCGGCAACATCTTCTATTAATTATTATGTGAAAGGTGTTAGAAAAGGATCGGTGGCGCAGGATGCATTCAAAACATAGTAATCCATGTGGATATAAATATGCCCATCCTTCTTGATACTGATTACCATAGGACTCACCCAGTCAGATTCATCAATAGGAATGATTATTCTGGCATGAAGCATGTTTTTGATCTCTTCTTTTATACATGCTCAGAGGTTAGTGTTCATTTGGTATGGACATTTCTTCATAGGATGAGTGTCATCAATCAATTTTATATGCATCTTCTTGAGAGAAGGGTGAACCCTTTTCATTTCACTGTAGTTATTTAGAAACACATCCTGATACTCTTTTAGTAGCTCAAATATTTGTGAAATTTTTGTCTTAGTCTAATATTTGCCAATAGTCACCAACTTAGGTTCCTGCTCTATGCCAATGTTTAGTTAAATAGTTTGAATGGGACCATGATAAGGATTTTCCACTAGGAAATCAGTGTCTCGAATAGTTTTTGAGTTAGTACTTGTGGTAACATGCAAGTTACTCAATAGATTAAATGGAGTGGATCCTTCTCCTTCATCTACTTGAAAGATGAGCTTCTATTTTCCCAAGCAGATTTCTTCTCGACACTCTTCGCTGGAGATTACCAGTGATGAAAGAGGTAATTTTTTATGAGTCTCATTAAATAAACTCAAAAGTTCCTCCATTTCATGATTAATATGATGCAATCAGTCTTCCACCGAACTGAGATCTCTAATTATTGCTTCACATATTGCTTGAAGAGAAAGGTGCAAATCTATCCTTGGTAAAGAGTAAGAAAACATGGTTGTCATATTCTCCTTTAATAGTTTCTAGAACCTTGTTCCTCTACACCTTTATTCATGTATGTACCAAGCTCGTGCCCAAGTGCACAAGGTTCAATAGAACATATGGACCCATAGGTATTCTAATAAAAAAATTCTTCAACTTGCCATATTATTTCACATGCCCCTAGGTGTGGTTCAGTTGATTCCATACCACTATAGCTAAGTGTAACTTTGATCTTATTGTCATGGTGAAATCTATGATGTAGATCAACTCGCACTTGATACCAATACAATAGGTGCTCTTTATGGGTTTACCACCACTTAGCGATGGTGCCATAAAAATGTGGTCTAAGGATTGCATCCATTCATTTTTAGTACCATAGAACTCTTTGAGGCACTGGACAAAATCACATACTTCCATTTGTCCTTGGAATCATGGACATTCATTAATTCTTTCCAAAGGTGGTCCCTCCAATGGTCCTCTCATTGCTAAGCCCATGAGGCACACAAATTTATGATGCTTAAGGAACTGGTGTGGAATGTCTTCTCTATTGATGGTGTTGAACAATCTTCTAGAAAGATCATAATCACCATGGGCCCAATAATTGCAAGCATTACTTATGGTATTTGAGATAGACTGGTTGTCCACCTAGTGAAGAATACCATCTAGCATAGGATCATGTTGGTCATCATGTCCAGCAGTCATATTATACAAATTGTTAATGTCTTCATTAGAGCTTATGGGTTCAATATAATGTAGTCCTTATGCTTGGTCTAGGGGAATTATCATACATTGATCAGTATTTTCAAAGCTAATGTACCAATTCTTAAAGCTTAAATCTACATGATTTTCATAGCATTAGGGTCTTCCAAGTAGGTTTGGATAATCATTAGCCTCTGCCAACTCCAAAACCTCAAA
Organism: Torreya grandis; assembly: GCA_037957365.1. Lineage (NCBI taxonomy): Eukaryota > Viridiplantae > Streptophyta > Pinopsida > Cupressales > Taxaceae > Torreya > Torreya grandis. The sequence continues at coordinate 1,051,029 of JARHVA010000824.1, read as the reverse complement.
ATTTTCTTTGAAGGGAACCCCAAGCATTTCAACAGTGGTGTTTTTAAGGACTCTAATAGGATGCGCATGAGTCTTGTTTTCCATGAACAAGACATGAGGTGAACGCTGTAAAGTTGGACTAGACATTTTTTTTTAGGCATCTTTATTGAGAACATTTACTTTAGCACCAATATCCACTAGAATATCTTGGATTACTCATCCATTTATAGCATCATTAACTAATATTTATCTATCTTCCAAGGATGTAGAACTAGGACTTTCCTGATGTCAAGCATGATTTAAATATTGATCTTCACCTTATTGACTTAGCTAAGTGTGAGTTCTATTTGGTATGTGAGTTTGACCTTTAAACCAAGTGCTAAGTTGTGGAAGGATGTTTTCATCAATCATGTGTTTGCATAGTTCCTAGAAACTATCCCTCATTATTAGAGGTTCGATTTCCCTTTGCACTATAGTGTGTTATGCGACATCTTGGTCCTTAAGATATTGAATTTTTCCTTGGAGCTCACACATAAGTGCCATTGTATCTTGAAGCACATTCTTTTGTTGAAGTGCATCAAGGTATTTCCTTGTGTGAAGTTCTTCCCATCATACCTTTTCAACCAAGTTAGATGTAGACTACGTCTGGCCCCCACTACGAGTAGTAATACTGACGTGTTATATAATAGGGATGGTTGGTCAAGCATGCCATTATGGTTTGTTTATACGTATCATACTTGCACCTTTATCATTTTGGTCCTTTGTAATGGCTGCATATAGATTTGGGCACTCTTCTAACCTATGATCCTTTTTGTAGTAAGTACAGGTTGGGTATTCTAAGTAATCCCACTGATAGTGGTTTGGAGAACCACACTTATAGTAAGTCCTTGGTGGAAACCTATAGCTTCATCCTCATCCTCTTCCACGCCCATGATAGCCACCATTGTCCTGGGAACCAATGATTGATGTTTGACATGTGTCACATGTTCAAGCCTCATGAATATCAGTAATTAGATGGAAATCATTGGTGTCATGAGTATAAGAATCACAAATTTTACAATACATAAATGTTTTAGTTCTTATGGCCCATTGTAAAAGTGGATAGGAATGAACATCATGGTAATCATGTCAAATCTTACAAGTTTGCTTTAAGAATGCATAGATGTTCTTTCATAGGTAATTATTTCTTATGTGCCTTTCAGTTTCAAAATTGATACACCAAACACCACTATGTGTCTCATGTGCATTATTTGCCACTAGTTTTTCAAGCTAAGAAGCTATAGATGCTATTCGTATCTCCATAAAGGGACTAATCCCAGTATTCATACTTCCAACCGCTTCAACACATAGGCAAGCCTCTAGATCCTCACGTGCATTGGTGAAAGTTCTCTATGACAAGGTCCATCAAAAAGGTAGCATCAATCCTCCTACAAACCATTTTGCATGTTGAGCAGGATTGATTTCAAAATATATCTTAGAAATCAAGGTCTTGAACTGAGCATCATATTCCCATATGCTCTTTGTAAGTCATTGCTTTATGTCTTTCAACATCACTATACTCTGTTGTTCAAACTCTAGAATATCAAATTCTTGTAAAAATGCTACTTTGAGTTGGTCATAGTTGACCACTGCTTGCTAAGGGTCAAATTTGCGATACCACTTGTGTGCATGTTCTAAGAGGGTGGTTGCGAACTGTGTTTCCTTTCACTCAAAAGATGTGATGTCATTTACCCTCCAAATTAATTCACACTTATGAACATGCTTAGTTGTATTTTTCATACCTTGGTACTCAGGTAGGTGTAATATCATTTCATAATAAACCATAGGTGGTTAAACAAATGATTGCTAAGATTCAGCTCCTATTCTTAGAGGGGGTCCACTTCCTCTAGTACCTCCTCCTAATCCTCCTCCAATGCCTCCACTAGTAGTACTTGTGTGGGGAGGTGTGGTAAAGGGTAGATTTCCTAGATTGGGGCCTATATTCTAGCCTTGGTCAGATCCTCTAGTCATTCTAAGCTATGCCATGGACTTTTCTTGAAAAGAAAAAGATGTAGATTCTATGTTATTGCCTAATGTCTTGGTCTCAATTTCTTATATCTATTGAAATTCTAAATCTATACTATTTGTATCCCAATTCCATATATGTATCCTATCTGAATCGAAGGCATGAACATGCACTCTGATGGGAGATCCTAGTTGACTCATACTAGGATCATATCTGGTGGTCCATCCCATTTTTTTGCATGATAATAGTGGCAAAGGTTGTGGCCTATAAGTAATGGATTCCTCACGCATGTTTGGCTCCCTAGAGCTCTTCATAATGCTTCTCGAGTGTTCCCAATCTCTTCCTGTGCCACTAATTCCATGGTCCTCTGCTAAGCTTCATCATAATTCCATTTTTATATCACTCATTAACTTACTACCATGTTGAACCCACAATCCTGAACTAACCAGTAGTCTCTCCTCCAATTGTGTGGCTCATGCACATGAGATTTTAGCCTTCCATGGGTAGTGTTTCCAACCCAAGATCAATAACTAGTTTTTTAATCTCAGAAGGAAATAGTGAAATATATCATCCCCTTAGTTCTCATAGAAAGTTAAACTTTTCTTCCTCAAGACATGAATATGTGGTCACGGTGTATTCCACGATGTAACTATTCTGAATAACCTTCCACCAGTATTTGACCACTCGGGTCTAGGAAACTTTCAGTTGTGTTAACTCCATTGCCATTCTAGTGTTCACATATGTATTCATCTAAGGTTTTAGGATCATCCTTGAGCATATGCTAAGATCCAATAATGTAAAAGAATAGGGACCTCAAAAAAAATTCTCATACAATGAGTTGTAGATATTTTTTTCTACCCATTATCACATAGAAATTCCAAGTTCAAGATATGGAACCGTAAAATTGTCTTCGACACTGGTATTCCATTCTTCAATGTTTTCTAATATAATGTGCTCAAACATTTCTCATGATTGTGATCCAACTACTCTAGGTCCTGATAACAAAACTAAAATGTTGAGTTTTTCTATTTACGTCAGCACTAAAACCTCTTCCCAATAGGCTAGCGTGCTGGCCCTATCACGTGAGGAATGAGCCTCGCATGCTCACCCTAAGTGCACAACAAAAGACCCATTCTTGAAGACTTTGAAACACATGGTGTAATTACTTATTTATGGTAAATTAAATATTATACTACTATTTTTAATCATATTATGCTACCATTATTAGCTACAAATAAAAATAAAATACTCAAGACTATTAATTACTTAACACATTTCAATACTCAACATAATTCACAATCCACTACTCAAAGTACTGTATGAAAAACATTTTTTTCTCATTATATATTTATGAATTATAAGACATGATATATTTTAAGGTTCCTCCTTTTGTTACTCCACACCCTCAAAATCTTACAACAGGGGTTTTTATACTTGTTTTTCCCTATCCAAGTGTCAAATTCCTAACTACAAGACAAATGCAACACAAATTCCCAACAAGCTGGATCATGGCTATTACAACTATTTGTTCCTAAAGACTCAAGCCTCTTCACCCCTAGATGCTTGCTCTATGTAATATGTGTATCTAGGTGTTCTATTCTTTGGGGACTATTATCTAACCTACAATCGATGGAGACAAGGTGTCAAATTTTTTATTTATTCTTTCTAATTGCTCCTATGTTCTTTGTGCTCCACCTTCCTTGCACTCCCCTAGTCTTATACTTCTTATTTAAAGTCCTATGTTCTCAAGTTCCTCATGCTACATTTTTTCTTTGATTGGGTCCTCTCATACTAGGTCTTTTGTGCCATTATCCTTTGGTGCCCTTCATCTCTCACGTTGCTATTTTTACACCATGGTCCTTTTGCACCATGGGTCTTCCATGCCATGCTAGTACTTATGTATACATATAATGGCCCCTCTATGTTGTGCACTAAAAATGGAATAATACTTGTCAAAATTGTGGTACCAACATCTCCTGAAGCCCATGAATGTATTATGATCTGGCAATGTTAGCATGGATAGTCTAATGTATGCTATAAACTAGGCCACTCTTGGCCATTTCAAGATATGGATATTGGGCTTGTATGAAAGCCATTTTAAAACTAGTGCAATAGGCTTATGTGGAAGCCAACTCAAAAACTCAAGAAGTTAAGCTTGTATGAAAGCCAAACTTAAAAAAGGATGCCAACCACCTATAGATGGATTAAGGCACACAACTTTTGAGAAATGCCTAGAAGATAAATTTAACTCAAAAAAAGGGGAGGATCAATGTACCACACACATTGCCCCCAATCACTAGTGCCTAGAACATGGATTATAATCTGGAAGTTATATCAACTGCCTAATCTAAAACTAGAAGTGAGATCCATCATGCCACACATGATGCCCCCTATATTTAGATTCTTTGAGCAAAAACTATACTAAAATATGTTGAATTTAGATTGTGCTTGGATGACAAACTTGTGACTGAACTCACCTTTTTGTCTATTTTTGGAAAATTTAATTTTTTTGTTGTCTGGGAAAGAGTGCAAAAAATTGGACACCCTACTGTCTGATGTTGTAGTCCAATTTTGGTGCTATTGTCCAAGGCCAAATCTAATGACTGTTATGGATTCTCTGATGTCTACTTGGTTTGTTCTGCTTGGTCTGATGTCTGGTTTCTATTTTAAGTGTTCTAAAAATTAATATTTTGACCAGTAAGAGCTTTGATCTCTATGATAAAACCTTTATTTGTTTCCCCCTCTTTTGAGGGTAGGAATAAGTACCTTGTAATGACTACTCTCAAAAGAAGAAGCCCTACAATTGTGTTAAGCTAGAAATATACATGATATAATAATGATAATCAACAAGATATCTTGAGATATAGCAATATTTGTATTGAGAGATTGTTAGATCAATATGGGTATGCCTAGATAGATATAAAAAATGTAAAGCATGTTCAATTTAATAAACTGGAATCAAAAGTGTTAGTTATTAGTTATCATATGTCAAGGAGGAATGGAGCATGATGTCTATCATGGCATCTAAGAAATTAAGATAAATGCATTATATGAATCATGGCATTTACAAAAAAGGGCAAATAATCAAGTAACAAGCATACAAAGCAAGAAACAAGAAGTGTATAAGGGTGTTCAAGGGTTCAAGAAAACAAGGGACATGGGCACACGTCACTCATACTAGAAAGCAATCATACAAGGCATGTTCAAATGTTGCATGCACATAACATAGAAACAAACAAGATTGACATGAGGGCCACAGGCACATAGAAGAGTAAAAATAAGGGACATTGGCAAATATCCAAAGGTACACATGCACAAATATAAGCAAAGGACATTGGTAAATGTCCTAAGGCACACATAGGAGACAAGCAATAACTATAAATTCAATCCAATAAGCTACGCTAAGCAAGAAGAGAAAGCATGTAATAACTAGAAAGATAGAATCACATATAACTAATCAAATCAAGAATGAAATTATGTAAGACATGTTAGTATAAGACTAGGTATATGCTAAAGAGATACACAAGTGCTAGATACTATTGAAATGTTGATATAGTAATTTGTGTAATCTAGTAAGTAATGTACAATAGTATGATAAGTTGGAGTGTGTAGTGTAAGAATGACATAACCTGAATGGTGTAGTCATGTAAAAGATGCCCCCAGTGGGTATTTATATTGATGTGTGTCTCAAATGTAGAGTAGTATGCGCCCTCAATGTGTAGAGTGAAGCAATCAAAGATCTAGATGTCACTGTACACACTCAAAGAAGATTAAGTGAATCATGGTAATGTAGATAAATTGACAAAAAATAGCATGAAACAATAAATGTAAGTCCTAACATAGTAGTATAAATGTAAAGCATGGATGATGTATACAATTTAAATGCTTTTGTGTTTTTTATATATTTGAATGTTTTTGGTATTTTTGTTATTTTTTATTGTTTTTGTATTTTTGTAAAATTTTGACCTATGTACAGGAAAAACTGAGAAGAAATGATACTAACTGATGAGTCTCGAGTGAGACTCCCTATCATGGTGTCTCGTATCGAACAAAGGTATCGTGTGTGATCATGAAACACAAAGAAAAGGATGAGACTGTAATTCTAAAAGCTATGTGCATTGTAAATGTTTTGAAATCTTTTAAGTAGAAATTAACTATGGGGTCCCTTTGTAACTTTAAGAAGTGGATGCAACTGCAGGGATTTTAGGGACCCATCTGGTAATAGGATAAACTCTCTAAATATGTGCTCTATGTGTAGATGCATCTGATCTTAATGACACTTCTCTAGGTGTGAATAATGTAGCTAAAAGTTGTCTAGGTTTTAAAGTGGTAGAGGTGTATGAATCCTCTATACTAGTGATGGATGCCTTGACTGTGTGTGAATCTATATCGGGGGAAGAACTGTAACTAGTGGGGAAACTGAAACTAGTTTAGAAGTTGGAACTAGTGACTGCAAAGGAGATGGCTCTGAAGTGGGGAGTGGTAACTCATATAGAACTCCACCAACTATAATAAATTGATTAGTGTGAATGAATTTCATGCATCAATGAATTGTAGATGGTACTTCTCAAATTATTTGAATCCATTGGTGACCAAGTAACATATCAAAAACCCCTGCACTGGGAATTATAGTGAAATGTGTGGCCACATCTGTTGAACCAGTCTATAAAGGAAGTACAATCTCACCCAATGAACTTTGTATGTGCCCATTGAATCATTTGATAACTATATTTGTCACAGTGATATCCTACTCTGAATAGCCCAAATTCTGTAATAATGTAATGGTGCACATGTTAACGCTAGAACCATTATTGATGAGAACACTATGAATTGGTTGATTATGAATATGTGATCTGATAAAGAGTGCATTATAATATAAATTATCCTCAATAATATCCTAATCTAAGAAGGATATCCAAAGTGTAGTTGGAACCCTAGACTCATACACACCTATCATACCACTCAAAAGATGTGACTCAACTGAAGGTGCCTAGTATGTAATTGGTGGATGATGTGCATGGTATGTGTGGTGAACCCCTGATGTGTCCCCTTTCTCGTTCTTAGAATGTTTTGTAAATATATCTAAGAATATTTTCAAAGCTTTATCTTATGTTGTCTTTGCTTGTGGAGGCTCAACTGAACTGCTAAGATCAATTAGGTTATCATCTATCAAGTCCTATATCTTATGTCTCAAACTGATGCATCTATTTGTAGTGTGGCTTGGTGCCCTATGAAAATCACAAAATTCATGATGATCATATCCTAATAGAAGAGGCTTTGTTGGGTAAACTTCTCAAATAGGAGGGAGAGTAATGATGTTACATTCTAATAACTACTATAAAACTCTCGTTGGAGAAATTGGTAGATTGGTAAATGCACACCGAGGAGGTGTTGATAAAACCACACGCTGAGGGGCTCTAAAGCTGCATTGATTATTGGTTGATTCTTATTCTTTTTATCATTGAATTTGACCTTGTATGGGACTTTGCTATTACTCTTGTTTGTTGTGTCTGAAATGCTTGTATACTTGAGTTTGCCCATTGAAATGAATTTCACTTCTCTTTTTTTTAATGTATGACATAATTCAGTGAAGGAAGAGAATATTTTGAACATAATAGATTCTTTTAATGATTTTAGAAGGCTTTGTTTGAAGAGATCTTATAATTCCTAATCTACGATGGGGCTAGTCATCTTAGCCAAGATGGTCTTATATCGAAGCACATAGTCTGTGAGATGCTCATTTGATTTATGTTTTTGTTGTGCAATTTGTGCATAAGAGACCTTATCACCAGTGTTAATACTAAAATGTTTTAGAAACATGTCAGCTAAAGGATTGAATGCATTGACTGACTGGTTTGGTAATCTATAGAACCATTATAAAGCATAATCCTTTAGACTTCATGGAAATAGATTGGTAAGTAGCTAGTCATTTGGTACATAATCCAAGCATGCTACATGAAAAGCTCTCGAATGTGTCTCTAGATCACCCTTTCCATCATAAAGAGTAAGCTTAGGTTGAACAAAACCTTGTGGCAAGGGTGTAGAAGCAATGTGACATGCCAATGGTGTATGCAGAAGATCAAAAGAATCCAAAGCCTGTGTAGGTCTAGTGGCACATTGCTCAAGATGTAGCACCTTGGATTGAAGAGATCTTATCTCTTGCACAAGGGCTACCACATTAGGAGAGAGGGATGTACTAGTTGTAATTAGTGGCATAGAGATAGGTTAGTCTATTATAGAGGATTGGTAATTAGTGGTCCCCATAGTGTCATTTTCAATTATTGCTTTGTGGGGATGGAAAACTTAACTTGTTTAGCCTTTTTGATTTCAATGATAGATTAAAAAATTAGTGTATGATCTTTAGGATTTTCCTTAAGTCTTTTTCTAAAATTTTTGAGGATCAAATATTTGTTGAGTACAACTTCATTATCAACAATGGGTGGAAGTGGATCAATATACCAATGTGGTGGAGCATGAGCATTGGTGTGTACATCATCAGTAGTATTCTCATATTGCTCATTGTTTGAATCATTCCCATTAAAATTGGTGTAATTTGGATGTGTATAATCTATAGCCAAAGTTTGAACTAGTTGTTTTTCCATAGTATATGGTCAAGTTGAAGGAATCGAGGTGAATTCAAGAAGATTTCCACTAAGTCTTACACTTCATCTTGAAGAAGAGATACAAGGAACTTAGGTGGCATAAGGAAAACAACTTGGAAAATAGTAGAAAAGATTAAATTGATATATTCTAAAAAAGGAACTAGAATATGCATAAAAAGGATACGGAGCTCCCACACATGTAAGGTGATACCTCAAGAAGGAAATAGGAACTAGTATATACAACTAGGGATTTTTCAAGAATATTTTTGCAAAAGACTATGAAATTTTGAAATTAAAATTAAATTTCTGAGTTAAATATGTAAGATAAAAGTCAAAAATTTATGGGAAAATGTTTGATTTAATGGGACCTAGTAGATGTAACTAGGGTTTTCAGAAAAATAAAATTTTGAAAATTACTATGAATTTATGAAATTTGAAGTGATTTTCTGATTTTAATATGCAATTAAAAATTCAGAAAATGATTATAAAATTACTAGGATCTAGTTGATGCAACTAGGGTTTGAAATAAATTTATTTTAAAATTTACTAAAAAAATTCAAAATTTGAGAGGAATTTTTTTATTTTAATATTCTAGAAAAAATTTAGAAATTAATGTGAAAAATCAACTAAGAATTTACCCTAGGGTTTATAGGGTTTTTATGCAAAATTCAAAGTAATTTGGGTTCACCAAATAATTTATTATTTTTTGGGAAATTAGATGTTTAATTCCTAAATAATAAATGGGTTTGAGTACATAAAATCAGTGAATAATGTGCAATAATTAAGCCACTGATTTTGTGTAAACAAATAGTATTTTTGCCTTTTCTAAAAATAGTAATAAGTGTGAAAAAATATGACTTAACTTATTCTAGGTTGTTGCAACTGAGATAGAGTCTGATACTAGAGGAAGAAGACTAGGACACTATCACAAAATGAGATATGGAGTTTGTTTCTTGGTTGGATAGGATCGTCAAAAATAGGACACCGTATTATCTAGTGATGTAGTCTTGGTCTTGCCACTATTGTCCAAACTGCTCATAGAGATATGATTTTTTTGGGTTTTTTTTGTAGCATCTATGTGAGCCTATGTACCAAATTTTATATCCTCATTATCAATGTAACTCCCTATAGATTTGATTATTCATGTGATTTGTCTTCTACGTAATTAAATATAACTTTGGAAAATAGGGAAAAGGGTTTAGTGTGTAAAGGATATGTTGGACGTACTTCACACCCTATGTGTGGGCACACTTCCTATATACCAATACTCTGAGGGGGGATAAAGCTATATGTAGTTATCCCATTGAAGTGCTTGGTGCAATAGTGTGATGAAAATTCAAGTAAATGTGAAACTAGGTACACTTGGAAAGACTAGGGACTAGTATAAGGGTTTGAATAAGCTTTAAATGTTGTTGGAAGGCTATATGTAGAGAATAGGGATAAGTGCTTAAGTGATCTTGCTTCTATTCTTGATTTTCTCTTATAAATGAGTGTCAACCCTTTTAAATAGACTTTGAATGGCCTTTTATAGGAGACTTAATGATCATGGGTTAAATGAATTCAAGTTAGGCTAACATGAATTAGGATAAGGATCTAAGAGAAAATGACTATTAGAACCAAATTTGCACTTGGACAATAGCATCAGAAATTAGACACCTTAGGTTTTGGTGTTGTAGTCATATTTGGGCACTATTGTCCTTAGGGTAGGAGACCTGGTGGGATGGATTAAGTAGGGAAATATTAGTCTATGTTTTCAAGGGTTCAATTTGAAAGGCTAAAAATGATTGGGAAACTATGAAAACATCCCTAAAAGGGTCAAGAGAGTAAGCAAAATGAACCTGTGGATTGGGTGCTATTAACCACACTCAAGTTACCAAATTTTTCATTTTATATGACTCCAAGTTCATAGTGTATGAACATCCAAACCAAAAATAAATTCCATGATTCTATATTGTACTAACCTCCTCATCTTCCATGAATGGTCTGGGTTTCCATGCAAAGCGTGTGTGGAGATAAGAACGTTAAAAGTTGACATTAGGGTTATCTACAAACCAATCTTGACTACTTATTTTCTTAAGGTTCATTCATAAAGGTTATCCCCCAAATTCCAACCAATATTTCATGAATATTTAGTCTATAGGGAGACTTAAATTTCCCTAGGATCTTGGCCCTGAGCCTCCTTATGGTTAAGTGGGTGAACATTTGAAGGTGAGCTTCGAATTGATTGTGTGCAAGGTTAAGTGTTTCAAGCAAGGTTTTGAAGATAATTTGTCTTTTTTCACTTATTTGCACTTGAAACCTCCTTAGTAGCTCTTAAAATTCTTCATAAAACTTGTAATAGACCATCCAACTTGTTTTAATATCTTGGAGGAAACTTAAGATGGCAGTAGGGTCTATGAGTAGGCTTGTGTGCTTTTATGCATTGGTCTGTCTCCAAATCACCTAATGTAAATTTGAATAATATCCCTTTATATGAGGCCTTTGGACCCTTATCCATAATTTTTCACTAAAATAAAACCTTTTTTGGGTCCCAAACTATCTGCATACTCTTCATGGCATGGATCCACCTTTCAGCCCATAGAACCAATTGTCACAGACAGGGCTTGGTCTAAGACAAAACAGTGGGTATACCCACTATTTGTCTAACCCAAATGTAGGCATGGATATTTCTAATTGGTCATTATTACCATTTTTACTAAATTTGGAAGCTTTCCCATGCCTACAGGTGTCTTATATCATCATTTTGGCTTAGATTGGTAGTGAACTGCCTGTTGACTGTGTTTGAGAATGAAATTTTGAGTATGGCCCTCTCCATTATTTCTTGAGGTTTTTTTATAATTAAGGGTACATAAAATGTCCCATGGATGAATATAATCTCATATGGTGACTTTCTAACTTTCACTTCTGATTGCATACATTACCCTTCTCAAGCTTCAGGCTCTTATTTGAGTTGTCTATGTGTTTCAAATCCTGGGTTGATGTTCCTTTGCCTTATTAGATGTGATAAACATCAAATTTTTATTATAATTCAATATGAACCCTAATAATATTTTAATTATAACTACCCTTGTACCATAATCAAGGTATGGTCTTTCATATGCACTAATATACAATAGGTACACACTCATATATACTCACTGTGTACAAGGTCTAAGTATCATTTTTGTATGAAGGGAGAGTGATCAAATATTGATTAAACTCTAATAACACCTTCATATATTCAATCATCCCCTTGGGATGCATACCTTCTTATGCTCACACCAGTCTTCAGGGCTTGAATGGTCTATATAGTGCCTTTTGGAGACTCAGCTATAGTAGGCCTAAAAGGGCTAGCTGTAGGTGGTGATTGTCTTTCTTAGTAGAGAATATGACCATATAGATTAAAATTTCCATGGTTTCATTAATTTTAAGGGTTCCAAGTGAGTATGGAAGTTTTTTGGCATGATTTAAGCTTGGAGTGAAGGGTAGATGAATGGAGGAGGGTGATAGTGGAGAGATATAGAATGTGAGACATAAAAATAGGGTTAACATAGTATGAATGGAAGTGGAAACCATGTGAAATGATAGGAGAATGAAGATGATGTGAAATAGAAGATAAGAACCCATCACAACCAATCATATGAACCTTGCAGACCCTTACACATATACCTAAGCAAACATGGCACTTTGGAGGCAAAAATGAAGCACACACAACCAAAAGATGGAACCTTAAACTCTGCTAAAACTAACTATATGAGTATGGAGGCAAGGAAGATGGTTTGTAGGATTGTGAGGCTGCCATAAAATCTAGGAAAGTTTCTCACAAGGGCATGATGATTCTCCATTATAATTCAACACCACTTTTTCATGTTTTTGAGTTACATTTGAAGCTCTATAGATGTCATTAAGCCATACACAATGCTCACCATACAATGGCCCTCAAGTATGCATAAGCCCTTTTCTTCTTGAGATATTTTGAGATGACAAGAGTCCATTGGACCTCTAACCTAATCAAGGAGGAATGAGGGAAATGAAACACTCTACCCACTCTCTAACCCATCCTATAGCTTTTGATGAAGACATTCAACCCCTATCCATTACATAAACTTGTCTGTAGATCACACATAGGACCTAGTATTGAAGGTTTGATAGTTTTTTGAGCTCAAACGTGTGAATAAAATGCTTAAAATGATATGATAGGATCCTTTTAGACCTAAGGAAACAACATGTATCATTGGTTTGAGCAGGCAAGCCAAGAATCCTTGAAAATCATTCAATCTAACTTGGCCTATGCAGATGAAAATGGCATACAAATTCCTTAAGTTATTAAGGAATGTTCATAAATATCATGAGACTAATCCCAAGATAAATTTCCATGGGTAGAATCTTCCTGAGTCTGCCTTCTTTGGCCAAGATCTAGGACCTCCATTCTCTCTCCTCCGTATGGTATAAGCATAAACCTGATGAGATTTCTAAGTCTATCAATGAGCTTGAGGGAGAGATAGGATAGTTTTGAGATTTGTTTCACTAAAATATATTGCTTTATTTTCCATTTTACATTATTAACCTCCCTCTACAAAACCATGACTCCATCTAAGCTAGTCTATACTATACAAATCCATACCACTTGAGAAACCTCTACAACCTACAACTTTTTTGCATTTATTCTTATTTTAGATGAAAAATATATCATTAACAAGTGTTGTGGAGGGAAATTAGGGGTCAAGTGACACTTTTAACCTAGTGGTATGAATTGAGGGAATTAAAAATTCATTACTTAGCACATGTGGGGCCCATTTGGGAGGTTTTAGGTGTTGACCATGATGTTAATGGATTCGATAAGGTATGAAATGGTCTAGTAATAGCTTGATGAGGATTATGAGGTATATTTAAGGAATGTAAGGTGACTTAGTGGTCTATTAAGGCTAGATTAGGTCTCATTACGACTAAAAACATTGACTTTGACACACATGTATGACCTTAAAGAGGCATATCAACTGAATATCACATTAATAGCTTATGAAAATACCTTTCTAACTTATTATAGACCTAAAATTATTCCTAATACACTTCCCATAATGTTATTTAAACTTGAAAGATAACATACGTCATGTGACTGAGCAAAACCAATGTGTTTATGAGCCTTTTTTAAACTATCTCCTCAATTCACTTTCAACATGGCATTTTTCACATGTTGGAACTCCATAAAAGTGACCAAGGACCATATAAACATGTTTGATCATCATGAAAACACTTAATTTAATTTTTAAAGTAGATATGAAGACTGATAAAGCAAATTTGTAACATGACAACATAGTGAACTGCTTGAACAACCCTCCAAACTCGCAAGGATAATATAAAATCATGAGACTAAAGATATATCGGGACTCAAGGGCATTAGGTTGACCCCTTTCTAGTTTTTGGAATTTAAAGTGGTCAACACCTATACAACTCCACTCTCTAAGCACACAAAATAAGGAAAACAACTAAATTTAAAGTAAAAGGGTTGTCAACAATTGCACAATGATCAAATTCAAACTTAAATTAATATTAAACATATATATATATATATATATATATATATATCCAATCAAAGATGTATGATCCCAACATAAAGGAATACAAAAAAACCCTAACCTATCTTAGTAACCTAGACTTGATGCCCTCACATCAAATTGGGTAGCCTACATATCCACTCTATGGAATCAAGGTCTGATGTGGTTATCCTTACACTTGTGATAGCCTCCTCCATGAGACATTATCACCAAATAAGATTTGGTGATCTAAGCCAATAATGGAACTAGTATGTAACTCAGATGAAATTCTAAAGCTCTAGTCATATATTTTAATGAAAGACATAACTTAAGGTCATCAATCACTATCTATGACATCACAAGTTGTAAGTGTTTACCCAAGCACTTTCCTGCAGCATCACAATAAGAACATGTATGAATAGGAACATCTATTATTTTATTTCAACATGATAAATGACTATAATCTTTGAATTATGTTTTTTAGAGAAACTTCATCTTTTAAACAAATTTAAAAAAGTGTCCAAGATTAATACGAGAGAAAACAAACTCAGATCTCAATAAATAACATGATTCACTATCTAAAATAGATGGTTGACTAATGAATCCATGTTGTTAAAACTGATGATAAACACAAGTGCATGAAATAATATCATACTATTCATGATTAAGCATTCATACTAAGAATTAGATACTTTAATCACATGTTCTAATAATGCACTAAAGTTAATTTTTATTTGCTCACAGTAGGAGGAAATCATATGGGTTAGTTTCCTAAGCATGTTCTCCAAACATATTCTCAATTTAGTTGATAACACTTGCACAAAGGGGTGATTTAAGGGTTAGTATACTAATCATATGCCCACTCCTTGAGCTGCCTACATATCTATGATGATTGCATACACATAATATCATGGTTGGTTGTAGTTCACCCAGTCATAAATGAGTGTTAGATTTAATTTGAGGGTACCCACCTTCACCAATAGCCACATGACTAAGTGTATTATTATTATTATTATTATTATTATTATTATTATTATTATTATTATTATTATTATTATTATTTTATTTTATATTAATCCATCTATGTAGCAATATGTTTAATAATCCTTAGTCATTTGTTATGTTCCACAATTACAAGTCTAGAATGTAAGAAGAATGAGTGGTATAAAATGGATATTAACAAGATGTTTAATCTACTACCATAATTGCATTGCCTACTAGAAAAAAAAATGACAAGTTTTTGAGATGAAACTCACAACATCACCATGAATTCTCAACCCTAAAAATAGATGCCTGACAAATTATAACAATGTCAAGGTTATCCAAGAAAGGTTTGAGCATAATTTTAATCATCAAAGTTTCTTCCTCAAAAGGATGTTTTTAGGATATTATTTTAAATATAAATAAGCAAAGAGATTTTACATAATACAATATAATAACTCAAAATTATTAGGGGCATAAATAACTCATGGTAATAATAACTATTGGGGTTCTAGATTACACCCTAGCTGAGTAAGGGGATTGTTCAAGTCCTTTGCTCAAATATAGACTAACATGGGACTAATCCTAAGCTATTAGTATCCTAATAATGGATCAGACCTCCAGAGAATGTCAGCTTCCTTCTAGATTTATCACCTAAACTAAAACTAACTAGGAAAAGGGAGAGAGAAATGGGTAACAAAGCATGAAAACATATAAAGGATGGGATGCACTAGTAATGTGATTGTTCATCCACTATAACTGAACTTATAACAAACACTAATGAGATTGGATCTGAAACTCCAAATGGTTTTATATGCATTAATATTTTATTCAAAGATTCATCAAATGATCAAAACCTAAGAGAATTGATGGGGAGGCCTAGTTCAAGGCACTAACTAGTCAATATATCCACTTGTTAGCTCTAATAAAATGACATTTAACACTAAACATGACATGTAAAACAATATAATTGAGTAGCTAGTTGAGATCAAGATTTGACAAGGGAGATATTTCTACCACATATGCAAATCAATCTAACATTAGCACACTATACCAAAATAATAAGATCTGAAAAAGAGTCCTTCATTTGTCTCAAGAGGTTACAAAAATCAATTCTGGGTAGAGTCTAGTCATGCCCAAGAGAAGGATTTCCTAGTTGTTTCAAGGCTTCAAAGCCTACATTTATAGAAAATAATGAGAGAGAAAGAGTTGTGTGTTGGAAAAGGACCAACCACTTATGATAGATTAGCACCAATTCAAGGATGATGCTCATTAATCTTATCAAGAAGGCACAATTTCAAAGGCCTTGAAAAATAATTGAATTCTCACTTTCCCTTATCCAACTACCAAATATTTTCTTGAAACTCCATGATATCATGTAATGATCTGCTGACAAAGATCATGTCTTAGAACTGGCTAAAAAGTTCCACATCTATATTAGGTAGCCATCTGAACCTAAAAATGTGAACCATGATGAGACATAGGTCTACTATATGTGAAAACCAATCTAAGACCATTGGTTTTCACACAGTCACTGGTCTATCCTCAACTTCTATATTAGACCCAAAGGATCTATTTCACTATATAGAGCTTTGTTGATGATGTTTGGTTTCTGAACTGTGGCCCTAGTTTAACTCTAGTTTACCTTAGAGATCAACGCTTCTATATTTGTGTTACTTGGGTCTAAAATAACCTCTTTGACTTTCATCAAAAATGTCTCAAGATCGCTCTCACTTATTGGCTATCGATTACCAACTTGGATTATCTACATCATGCCCAACTATCCTTATGCTTATTAGTTCCATAGATCCTTTTGACTTATTGACTCCACTCATAGCATTAGATCTAGATGTATGAATGTGTGTGAGTCTTCAATATTCTACTAGGACCCACTAACTTTGGACACTTGTCTTCTTTATATTCATCATCAAGATCCTCTAACCCTTTTTGACTTATCTCACTCCATCGATCTTGATGTGCACAGATGCCTATGATCCATTGATCTTTTGCTAGGATCCACACACTTTTGATACTTGTCCTTGAATCATTAACTCCTTAGATTTTTTGACCTATTTGACTCATACACATCATTTGATTGAGATATATGAGTTCACATGCACCATATATCTCCCTAGTCCCACTTTCCTATCATTTCTTGTGCTCTGTTAGATCATTGGTATGATTGAGTGTGTGCCTTTGATTTATCTTGGACCCATCCTTTTGTCAATGCTTACACTATGTTGGATCTTGGCTTGATTATCTTTCACCATTGGATCATGTCCCACTTGTAGATATTTAAAGGAATTAACCTAGGGACCTTTTTAATTGGTTGACTCAGCATGGATCATTAGATCTTATGTGTTAGTATGAGGGCTCCCACGTACCGTTAGATCTCAACCAACTTCAAACCTTTTAAGGACCTTTTAAACCCAAATGGTTACTTGCCTTGATTAAAATTGATATTCATGTTAACATCATTTAATGTTCAATCAAATGTATTTGACATCCCAGAAACTATCAATTTTAAGCTCACATGATTTTTGCTTGAGCTTTATTTTGACGTTAGCGTGAACATCTTATGTTGCAGGTCCAACTATGAAGGCCTATAACTTGAAGCAAAAAAGTCGTGGAGGCACAAAATTTTCAAGAGATGTTCTTGAGATGGAAAGGGATGAACCCATTTTATCCACTAGTCCTAAGATCTTTCTGAGTGAAGATATAAAATGCTCAAGTTGTTTGATCTATTCATTCATGCATGACATCCTGACGATGGTCTAGTTCATTTGGCAAAGTATGGGAAACTTATCAAAATCTATTAGCCAACTTTGAACATGCATAAGTTATACTATGATACAGTGGATGATCTAAGACTTAGCATGTAGCAACTAGGGACCAATCTGGACAAACCCATTTGATCACTTTTTCTTTAGACTACCACACCTACAATAAATGGCCTCTGCAAATTGCCTATTTAGACTTTCTGCTACTCCCACTGAATTCTTGGACTAGGAATAATTTGGTATGTAGACCAAAATTGGTCAACATCTTTGGTGACTTGGCTTGGCAACATGCTTGTTATGCTTATATTTATACCATGTACATGACCTTTGAATTATAATAGATAACACATCTATTCCATGACTGCATAAAACCTCTTGATTGTCAAAGATAATGGACTCCATTGTTAGGTTGTGGAGCTAAAAGCTTCACTAGGATGCAAATAGGGGAAGTTACGGAGGTTGCGGGGAGTTTCAGAATGAGTTGCAGGGTAACTGACGTCGGTCTGATCAACTGGCGTCGGTCAGATAGTAGTGCAGAAGCTATCGACATCGATTACAAGTCAGCTGACATCAGTCAGGAGGAGCCAACGTCGGTGACCTGTGTGTGAGCATGCAGTTTGCATGCGGATTCTGGAGAGTCTATTTTTGGACTATCAGTTTGCATGTCAAAGGCTAATTATAGTCTTGAGTTGCGTGTCTAATTATTGTAATTAAGATAGTTTAATTATCGTAAGCATGAGATCTATATAATAGACTCATGGGCTGTATTGTAAACGTGTGCTAGAGAGTAAGAGAGCTAAATAAGCTCCTTCAGAGAGAAGAGAGCAATGGGGTGTTCCTCCTAGTTCCACAGTACCAAGTGTGGGTGCTGGTTTGGAGAATCAGAAGGGTTCTTCGTGTATGTATGATCTTGGTCAGTAGGTGTCCATGGCTTCATTTGGAGATCTACAATGGTGAGTAAGGTCTAGTGATTTGCAAGTAGCAGAAGAGACCAGGAGATCTACTTGGAGTACGGTTGTGTGCTTGGTGTACTGGTAGTGTGTTACTGACTGGTGGAGGTGAACATCAATTATGTATTGGAGTTGATTGTTGGGACCGAGAGAGAGAGAGAAGAAGGTCTTGAGGTGTGGCAAGCCTTTGAGGTGGAAGAAGAAGTGGCATATTCTTTATTGTATTTTCTTCTGAGTGATTATTAATACAATTGTGTATTGTTTCTCATATCCTGTGTTGTTTCATATTTCTAGTTACTTGTTACTTCTGGTTAAATTTCGTGTTTAGTTGCTAATACAAGAGGTAATCATATATGTGCTCTTATTGGTGGAGCAAGATCCTGACAAGTGGTATCAGAGCCTAGTTGTAGGTTCAAGAGCTGATACCATCAAGTGGTATCAGAGCTTTAGGTTGGGTTACTAACAGGTGGTTTCAGATCTGGTAGTGTTTTTGATTATAGGTCACTCTCAGGGATTTTAGATTGAGTGGGAGTATAGTAATGGCAAAATAAAGTAAGATACGAATGGAGAAACTGAATAGCACGAATGGTCTGATTGATGGAAAGAAAGAGCAGGTAAAGGAAGATTGTTGGTCGGCAGAAGATTAGCGTGTAGAAGCATATGTCGCAGGTGATGTTGCACAGGATGTTCTGGATAAAGTAGAATCTGCTGGGAGATAAAAACTGAAAGCACACAATTGATTACCAATACCAAGTAACTTAATATGTGGAAATTAACCAGATTCACCAAGTAACTAGAATTCAGAATAACACATGATATGAGAGACAATACATAAATTGTATTAACACTTTATACAGAAAAGAATACAATAAAGAAGATGCCACTTCTTCTCACCACCTTACAGAAGTTTCCCACACCTCAAGTGAACAGTAATTCTCCTCCCCAAAGCTCTCCCTCTCAGGTCCCAACACCCAACTCAAATACAGAGTTGGTGTTCACCTCCCGTGCTCCACGCACAACACAAGTGCTCCACGCACTCCACAAGCACTCCATGTGCTCCACAAGTACTCAAGGTACTTCAAGTAGATCTCCCATGAACCTGCAATAACTTGCACTTCAACAAACCATACTTATGGAAGGAACTCCCTTGCCTTCCTCTCTACTCTATTCGAGTACACACCTGTACTCCAAGTAGATCCTGCCTGATACTGCTCCCTATTGTGTTGCTGTCTATATGATCCTGCACACCTGCAAATCAAACACGGTTCTGCTCCCCTGTGAACCTTGACCTTGCACACACATACACCTGCAGATCAACGATCTTACTTACCATGTAGATCACTCTACACCCTGAAGAACCCTTGTCCTTGCCTCACCAAGTCCTTATGATTCTCCAACCAGTACCAAGCTTAGCACTGATAGGGAACTAGGAGGAACACCCTTACTCACTTCACACACAGAAGGAGCAAACTTTTCTCAACTCAAACTAGAACACTTTTCCAATACAACCATGAGTCTATTATATAGATCTCATCCAAACAATAATTAGACATCTAATTACAATAATTAGATCCGCAGCTCTCAGTCTAAAAATAGCTCTCTTCATGCAAACACTTGGTTCGTTAGCTAACTGCCTGTAATAAGCGTAGTCCGAACCACACAGGCGACCGACGTCGGTCCCTGTCTGCCTAGGGGTCACCGACGCTGACTGATCCATGACCGACGTCAGTTGCTTCCTTGTCTAATACTGCCGACTTCGGTTGGCTAGACCAAACGCCAGTCTCTGTGACACTTCTGCAACTCTCCTGCAACCTCCTCCATGTCTGCATCAGTGAAGCTTTTAGCTCCACAACCTAACAATCTCCCACTTGGAGATAAACAGCTGCACTGTACCTGTACCTATACCCCATCTAATCTATTTCCTGGTTTGTATCCCTCTTCAAGCTCAATCCTGAAGACAACCCACCACACACCCTGTGATGTACCTCCTATCATCCGAGTACCCTGCCACATCCGAACCTACAAACACATGTAGTGAAGTCCTGACCCTGCATAGCATGAATCCCTGCTGCCGGTCCCTCTCAAATACCTGAGAACCCACTTCCCCGAATTGGCTCCTAACTCTCTGACAGCTCCCACTGCATGGGAATACTCAGGTCTATACCAGACCTCATGTGATTTCGGAGACTGTACCTGTCCAGCCCTTAGTGTGCTCCGGCTCTGCATCCTGAACCTCGCTAACACCTGATTCACATCAGCTCCCACTCGAGACAAAATCAACCTGTGATCTCCATGTCTCCCATGTCAAAGAATTCCGCTACTCCAAACTCTTCCTGACATGCCACTGAACTAATCTTACCCTTAGCTCAGCAAAACCCTGTATGTACAAAACCAGCTAGCTAGCGTACCATCCACATACAACAACAAAATGATGTTGCAATCACCATCCCCCTGGTAAGTCAAACCATAGTAGTTACCTGACACTGACTGAAGCCATTCTTCATCCTCCACCTATCAAAACTTGTACCACTGTCATGCAGCTCCTCAAGACCATATACCTGATCTTCCGTCTCACGTATCCGTTCTCTCTATTCTTCTACTAAAGTATCCATTCGTCTCTGTGCTTTCATACCAGCTGGCAACCCTACCCAAAAACACCTGTTTGGTTCTCCTCCAAGGAATCACATCCTCATCCATGTCGAGCTCACACCTGTTTCCTGGATCCTTCCTGCTCTACAATCAGCAACATGTATAAAGAAGAGGAACAATGAATTTGAGGGCCTTCTTACGTCTTCAGTCCTCCGTATGGGTGTTTGAGACTCCTTGACAGCTTGTTGTCCACCCAAAATTTGTTACAGTGACCGACCTCGGTCACCCCATAGTCTGCATCTGACCGACGTCAGTTCCATGCGTCTGTCCCTGACTACCGACCCTACGGTGTCCCTACTGTTGACGTCGGTCCTCTGACCGACATCGGTCTTACATACTGCCGACGTTGGTCCCATGACTGACGTCGGTCTTACCCTGCCCAACATCGCCAGCTTCAGTCTGCACATGACCGACATTGGCACCTGTCTATTCGACATTGGTTCCTCCTGACTGACATCGGTATCTGTGTTCGCCTGTGAGTGATGAATTTTTTACTCGCGAGCTTCTTTGAATCAAAACCCATGTCCAAACTGCCCTGCTCAGAAGTATCCAGCACCATCCACTGGGTTCTGTCCGCCATCTCCTCCATAAACACCAAGGCTTTCTAGTTCTTAAGCCTGTCAAATATATCTGTCTTCCGCTTAAGAACATGCATCTCCTTCCTGCTCATGTGACCAAGCCTACGAAGCTACGTCTCCGCAACAGAAGAAGAATCAGTAATGTAAACAAGTAGATAAAGGGTACCTGTTTTCTTACCACCAGCTAATTCAAGTGCATCCACTGTGAGAGTTCTTGTGCATCTCTCATCACCCAATCTTTCTGAAGAAATTAGCCATATCTCCAAACCTGGGCCCTGCATGACCTTCATCAACACCTGTGTGTTGGCCGCCTGCAATTTCAGCTTCACTTCCCCTTTGCCAATGCTTTGGCAAGGCTCACCAGATCCTCTACCTAGGGCTGCATAGAAAGAGGCAACCGAATCTTTTATCCAAGATTCAACTTTATCCAAGAAACCTCCAAGAACATCCTGTGCAATAACCCCTGCAACATCTGCTTCTTCAGTTCCTTCATGCTGATCTGCTACCAACCAACAATAATCTTTTACCTGCTCTTTCTTTCCATGGGACCGTGAGTAACCATCTGTGCTTTTCAACTCCTCCATTCTTAGCTTACTTTGATCTGTTGTTGCTCTACTCCCACTCAATCAGAAACCCCTGAGAGTGCCCTGTAACCAAACACAAAACCTGCTTCCTGCAACCTTAGCTCTGATACCACGTGTTGGGAGATAAAAACCGGAAGCACACAATTGATTACCAATACCAAGCAACTTAATATGCGGAAATTAACCAGATTCACCAAGTAACTAGAATTTAGAATAACACATGATATGAGAGACAATACACAAATTGTATTAACACTTTATACAGAAAAGAATACAATAAAGAAGATGCCACTTCTCCACCACCTTACAAAGGTTTCCCACACCTCAAGTGAACAGTAATTCTCCTCCCCAAAGCTCTCCCTCTCAAGTCCCAACACCCAACTCAAATACAGAGTTGGTGTTCACCTCCCGTGCTCCACGCACAACACAAGTGCTCCACGCACTCCACGTGCTCCACAAGTACTCAAGGTACTTCAAGTAGATCTCCCATGAACCTGCAATAACCTACACTTCAATAGACCATACTTATGGAAGGAACTCCCTTGCCTTCCTCTCTGCTCTATCCGAGTACACACCTGTACTCCAAGTAGATCCTGCCTGATACTGCTCCTTGTTGTGTTGCTATCTATATGATCCTGCACACCTGCAAATCAAACACGGTTCTGCTCCCCTGTGAACCTTGACCTTGCACACACATACACCTGCAGATCAACGATCTTACTTACCATGTAGATCACTCTACACCCTGAAGAACCCTTGTCCTTGCCTCACCAAGTCCTTATGATTCTCCAACCAGTACCAAGCTTGGCACTGATAGGGAACTAGGAGTAACACCCTTACTCACTTCACACACATAAGGAGCAAACTTTGCTCAACTCAAACTAGAACACTTTTCCAATACAACCATGAGTCTATTATATAGATCTCATCCAAACAATAATTAGACATCTAATTACAATAATTAGATCTGCAGCTCTTAGTCTAAAAATAGCTCTCTTCATGCAAACACTTGGTTCGTTAGCTAACTGCCCGTAATAAGCGCAGTCCGAACCACACAAGCGACCGACGTCGGTCCCTGTCTGCCTGGGGGTCACCGACACCGGCCGATCCATGACCGACGTCAGTTGCTTCCTTGTTTAATATTGCCGACGTCGGTTGGCCAGACCAAACGCCAGTCTCCGTGACACTTCTGCAACTCTCCTGCAACCTCCTCCATGTCTGCATCAGTGAAGCTTTTAGCTCCACAACCTAACAGAATCTTGGTTTACAGACTCTTTTGCCTATTTCCATGTAGCCCGAAATAAAGCATCTTTTCATGGGTATGTCTTTGGAGACTTTGGAGAGATTTATTTAGGAGCTAGTGAGCCTTGTCAGATTATTGATGAAGGGGAAGTGAAGCTGAAATTGTAGACGGATAACACACAGGTGTTGAAGGAGGTCATGCAGGGCCTAGTCTTGGAGATGAGTCTAATTTCTTTAGGAAAGTTGGGTGATGGGAGATGCACAATAACTCTCACAGTGGATGCACTTGAATTAGATGGTGGTAAGAAAGTAGGTATCCTTTATCTATCTACTTATATTACTGATTCACCTTTTGTTACAGAGATGTGGCTTTGTAGGCTCGGTCACATATGTAGGAGGGGAATGCATGTTCTTAAGTAGAAGATAGATATCTTTAATAAACTTAAGAAATGGAAAGCCTTGGTGTTAATGGAGGAGATGACGGATAGAGATCAGCTGACGGGACTAAATTATTCTGAGCAAGGCTGTGTTAATTTGAACAGGGTTTTGATCCATGGAGAGCTCAGGGGTAAAAAGTTGTCACTCACAGGTGAACACAGGTATCGACATCGGTCAAATAGTAACCGACATCGACAACAAGAACTAATGTCGGTCATACAGTGACCGACGTCAGTAGTAGGTACACCGGCATCGGTCAGACAACCGACATCGGCAGACAGGGTCAGTTGCAGGGAACTGACATCGATCAGTTGCAGATTAGGAGATGGCCGAGATCGGTCACTGGAATGGATGGTGGGCAGACAACAAGCTATCAACAAGTCTCAAATGCCCATATGGAGGTCAAAAAGGGTAAGTGAACCTCATATTCATTGTTCACCTTCTTTATATTGCTTACTGATAGTCAAAGAACTAGGAAGATGTGAAGAGGCAATGCAGGTAGAATCCAAAAACAGTGGGAGCTTGGTATGGATGAGGAGTGTGAGTCCTTAGAGAAAAACCAAACAGGTATTTGTTGGTGGAGTTGTCAGCTGGAAGAAAGCACTGGATAAGGGATGGATTCTCAAGTTAAAGAAGAGAGTGGATGGATATGTGAGATGGAAGACTAAGGTATAAGGTCTTGAGGAAGCTGCAGGACAGTGATACAGGTTTGACAGGGGTATGACTAAGCATGGCTTTAGTCAATGTCAGTGTAACTATTGTGTTTGACTTACCAAGTGGATGATGGTCGCAACATTATCTTGTTACTGTATGTGGGTGATTTGCTAGCAGGTTTGTACATACAGGGTTTTGCTGAGCTAAAGGTAAGGTTAGTTCAGTGGCATGTCATGAGGAATTTAGAGTAGGGAAATTCTTTGGCATAAGAGACATGGAAGATCAAAGGGTGATCTCCAGTGGGAGCTGATGTGAAGACGGTGTTGGTGGGGTTCAATATGTAGGATGCAGAATCAAAAAGCACACCAAGGGCTAGACAGTTTAAGCTGAGCTTAGAACAGGGTTTGAAATCACATGAGGTCTAGTGTAGGCCTGAGTTTTCCCAAGCAGTGGGAGTTGTCAGAAAGTTTGGAGCCAATTCGGGGAAGGAGTACTGGAGGGCAGTTCAGTGGATTCTTAGGCATCTGAGAGGGACTAGCAATAGGGATTCTTGTTATGCAGGGTCAAGGTCTTCACTACATGGAGTTGTAGGTTCAGATGTGGCAAGTTACTTGGATGACAGGTGTATCATCACAGGATGTGTGGTGGTTAGTCTTCAGGGTTGAGCTTGAAGAGGGATACAAGCTAGGGAATAATTTAGATGGTGTACAAGTACAGGTACAGGTGCAGTTGTTTATCTCCAAGTGGGAGATTGTTAGGTTGTGGAGCTAAAAGCTTCACCAGGATGCAAACAGGGGAAGTTACGGAGGTTGCAGGGAGTTGCAGAATGAGTTGCAGGGTAACTGACGTCAGTCTGATCAACTGATGTCGGTCAGATAGTAGTGCAGAAGCTACCGACATCGATTACAAGTCAGCCGACATCAGTCAGGAGGAACTGACATCGGTGACCTGTGTGTGAGCATGCAGTTTGCATGCAGATTTTGGAGAGTCTATTTTTGGACTATCAGTTTGCATGTCAAAGGCTAATTATAGTCTTGATTTGCGTGTCTAATTATTGTAATTAAGATAGTTTAATTATCGTAAGCATGAGATCTATATAATAGACTCATGGGCTATATTGTAAACGTGTGCTAGAGAGTAAGAGAGCTAAATAAGCTCCTTCAGAGAGAAGAGAGCAATGGGGTGTTCCTCCTAGTTCCACAGTACCAAGTGTGGGTGCTGATTTGGAGAATCAGAAGGGTTCTTCGTGTATGTATGATATTGGTCAGTAGGTGTGCATGGCTTCGTTTGGAGATCTACAATGGTGAGTAAGGTCTAGTGATTTGCAAGTAGCAGCAAAGACCAGGAGATCTACTTGGAGTATGATTGTGTGCTTGGTGTACTGGCAGCGTGTTACTGACTGGTGGAGGTGAACATCAATTATGTATTGGAGTTGATTGTTGGGACCGAGAGAGAGAGGGAAGAAGGTCTTGAGGTGTGGCAAGCCTTTGATGTGGAAGAAGAAGTGGCATCTTCTTTATTGTATTTTCTTATGAGTGATTATTAATACAATTGTGTATTGTCTCTCATATTCTGTGTTGTTTCATATTTCTAGTTACTTGTTACTTCTAGTTAAATTCCGTGTTTAGTTGTTAATACAAGAGTTAATCATATGTGTGCTCTTATTGGTGGAGCAAGATCCTGACATCCACCAAACAGGGAAAGAAAACAAAATAAAGTAGCAAAACTATCCTAACAAAGTAAATGTGCAAATAATCACTTATATGGGATAAAATATAAACAAACTAACCTAATTAACCATGATAAAACATGATCTACCTAGATCAAAAGGGAAATTCATGAATTTGCTCATTACAAAAGATGGTACAAGTTACAAAGTAGGGGGTTTATTGAACATGACCTTTGAAGAGGCACTTTTTTTCCAATTATTTCTCTTAACATCTTTTAAAATGAGCCATCAACAATAAACTAGTCACCAACAAAAACAAATTCATCCTAAACTTATGGATTTTCTTTATGTTGCTTGTCAACTATAACCTTGTCAATTGACATCTCATCTATGCATGATCCTTGAGTGACCTTGTCCTTCTTATAAATTACTACAAGTTCATCCAGATATTTAAGAAGTGTTGAATAGTCAACCCAAGTTTCATCATGATCTTGAATAGGTTATTCTTGATCTAACTTCCCAATATCATGCTCTCTAATGGGCAACATATCTTTACAAAGTTCTTCAATCTCTTGTAGAGATTCAAAATATAGCTACCAATCATATTTTTGTTCTTCAGTTTGATCAACTTGAATAGGATCATTTTGAAAGGTATCTTGATCTTCCTCTAGTGGAGATATCTCAACATCATTTGTGGCATCAGTCTGTATCACTTCCTCATGGATTTCCTCCAAACTAGGATCGACCTTTTCCTACATCCCTGAGATAACTTCTTCAATATCAACTATAATATTAGTTTCAAATTTGACCTCAATTGAAGTTTCAATGAATATCTCTTCATCATACACACTTGGAGCATCTTCTTCACATTATTCAAGAACTTGATTTGTAGCTACAACCTCTTTCTCTATTTCCCATACAACAAGCTCCTTCTGATGAAGGGAGATGGTGGAAGGGTGATGAAATTCATTTGTTTGAGATGGAGTATGAAGCATGGGAGGTTGATTAGGATCATATTTTTGGATCTTCAGGGCAATGGAATCATATAGGGGATCTTGAAGAGGAGGAAAAGAGAAACTTTTGAGAACTTCTATATTCTACTCCTTCAACTTGGATATTACTTCATCAAGGTCTAAAACCTTTTTGTCCTCATGAGTAACTTGAGCTTGAGAGGTAAGTGGTGAAGAAAGGGAACAATAATAAGGTTTAGCCTCTTTAATAGGCATATGAATAGAATTTTTAATAGGCTTTTAATTCCAACTAGGAATCTCCATTGGCTCACACTAAACATGGTTAAGAAATTTATGAGACTAAGGAACATAAGAAGGCTGGTAAGGAATACAAGAGGGTTCTTAAGACAACTAATCCAACTAAATTTTCTACCTCTCACAATCCTCTACTTTTTCTAATATAAAGCTACAAAAATTAAGCCTCTCCTTTAGATCATCAGACACATTTTGAAACTACTCATTCACTTCCTCATACTGGGAATCTAAACATAATTTTCTTGCATATGTTATAAATTTAATCTCTATTTCATCCATTCTCTCTTGGAGACAAGGCTGCTCATATACCACATCATATCCATATGGGAAAAGTGAAATCTGGTCTTGAAACTGATATGATTCATAAGGAAGGTAAGAGTCATGCTCTTGGTAATAAGGATCATGGGAAATTTGATAAGGCTCATCATGGCTTTGATAAAATTCCTGGTAAGGCTGATTTGGATCATAACAAGGCTCATATGGATCATGAAAAGGCTGGTATGATCCATCATAGGGATGATAAGGAGGTATATCATAGGGATTTCCTTCATACATAGCCATGAAAATAACATCAAGATAGTGCAATGAAAATGAACTTACTTGGAAACTACTTAAACTTTCAAAAAATAATTACTTGAGCTTGGAAGCACCAAATTCTTTATGAAGAACACTATTGTAACTAAATTTTCACTAGGACAAACTCCAATGAGTCCCACTAGGCATGCCAAAATTGTTGGGGTTCTAGATTGCACCCTAGCTAAGCAAGGGGATTGTTCAGGTTCTCTGCTCAAATCTAGACCAATATGAGATTGATCCTAGGCTATGGGTATCCCAATAATGGATCAGACCTCTGGAGAAGGTCAACTTCCTTATGAATTTATCATCTAAACTAAAATTGGTTGGGAAAGGGGAGAGATAAATGGGTAACAAAGCATGAAACATATAAAGGAGGTAATGTGATTGTTCATCTACTCTATCTAAACTTTTAAAAAACACTAATGAGATCAGATCTACAACTCCAAATTATTGTATATGCATTAATATTTCATGCAAAGGTTTATCAAATGATAAAAACCTAAGGAAATTGATGGGGAGGCCTGTTTCAAGGCACTAACCAATCAATATATCCACTTGCTAACTCTAATCAAATGATATTTAACACTAAACATGACTTGAAAAATAAGACAATCTAGTGGCTCGGTGAGATCAGGATTTGACAAGGGAGAGATTTATACAACATATGCAAATCAATCTAACATTAACACACTATACCAGAATAAGAAGATATGAAAAAGATTCCTTTATTTATCTCAAGAGGTTAGAAAGATCAAATTTGGGCAGAGTCTAGTTATGCCCAAGAGAAGGATTTCACAGCTATTTCAAGGCTTAAAAGCCTAATTTTATAGAAAATAATGAGAGAGAGAAAGATCTATACATTGGAAAAGGACTAACCACTTATGATAGATTAGCACCAATTCAAGGATGTTGCTCATTGATCTTATTAAGAAGGCACAATTTCAAAGGCCTTGCAAAATAATTGAATTCTCACTTGCCCTTATCCAACCACTAAATATTTTCTTAGAACTCCATGATATCATCTAATTATTTTTTGACAATGATCATGTCTTATAATTAGCTAAAATGTGACACATCTGCATTAGGTTTCCATCTAAACCTAGAAATGTGAACCATGATGAGACATAGGTCCACTATATGTGAAAACCAATCTTAGACCATTGGTTTTCACAGAGGCACTGGTCTATCTTTGACTTATGTATTAGACCCAAAGGATCTATTTCACCTATATGGAGCTTTGTTGATGACGTTTGGTTTCTAAACTTTGGCCATGGTTCAACTCTGATTCACCTTCGAGTTTGGCTCTTCTACATTTGCTTTACTTGGGTCCAAAATAACCTCTTTGACTTTCATCAAAAATATCTCAAGCTTGCTCTCGCTTATTGGTTATTGATTGCCAACTCAAACTATCTACATCATGCCCAACTATCTTTATGATTATTGGTTCCATATATTATTTTAACTTATTGACTCCACTCACACCATAAGATCTAGATATACAAATGCATGTGAGTCTTTGATTTTCTACCAATACCCACTGGCTTTGAACACTTTTCCTCTTTGTATTCATCATCAAGATCCTCTAACCCTTTTTGACTTTTCCTGATCCATCGATCTTGATGTAAATAGATGGCCACAAGATGTCTATCTTCTAATAGGAGCCACATGCTTTTGACACTTGTCCTCGACTCGTTAGTTCCTTGGATTTATTGACCTCTTTGACTCATGCACATCATCCAATTGAGATATACGAGTTCACACACACCATAAATCTATTTGGTCCCACTTTTTGTTAGTTCTTGCACTCCATCAGATCATTAGTATGATTGAGTGAGAGCCTTTGATTTAGCTTTGATCCATTCTTTTGTCAGTGCTTGCACTCTATTAGATATTGGCTTGATTATCTCACACTATTGGATCATGTCTAACTTGTAGATCTTTAAAGGCTTTAACCTGGGGACCTTTTGACTTGGTTGACTCAGCGTGGATTGTTAGATCTTATGTGTCACTATGAGGGCTCCCACACACCAGTAGATCTCGACCAACTTCAAAACTTTTAAGGACTTTTTGAACCTAAATGATTACTTGCCTTGATTAAAATTGATGTTCACACTAATGTCATTTGAAATTCATGAAAATGTATTTGATGTCACACAAACCATCAATTATAATCTCACATGATTTTTTCCCAAGATTTATTTTGATGTTAATGTGAACATCTTATGTTATAGGTCCAACTTTGAAGGCCTATAACTTGAAGCGCAAAAGCCATGGAGGCATCAAATTTTCAAGAGATGTTCTTGAGACTGAAAGGGATGAACCCATTTGATCTATTGGTCTTGGGATATTTTTGAGTGAGTATATAAAATGCTCAAGTTGACTGATCTATTCATTCCTACATGGCATCCTAATGACAGTCTAGTTCATTTGGCTATGTATGGGAAACTTAGCAAAATCTGATTGAGGAGCCAATTTTGAATATGCACAACTTCTATCATACTTTGGCAGATGATCTAAGACTTAGAGCGTAGCAACTAGGGACCAAGATGGACAAACCCATGTGATCACTTTTTCTTGAGACTACCACATGTGTGAGATATGGCCTTTGCAAATTGCCTATTTAGACTTTTTGCTACTCCCATTGAATTCTTTGACTAGGCAAAATTTGGTATGTAGACCAAAATTAGTCAACAATACCTCCTATATTTAAAATTTACATTATAATATCAAATCTTGAAAAGTTCACAAGTTGACATACAACCATTAACACCAATAATTACCAACATGATGATAACCCATCGATTACACTAATGTTATTTTAACTAACCAAAACCTAAGGTTATCACCAAGCTTAGGCAGCAGTACACATGATCTACTATAAAGGCATCATCCACACAAGATCTCACCATGCTTTGCCCAAACAATAATCATATCCTTTAATGGATTTAGTGATCAAGGATTTTAGTTTTAGTTAAATCCCATAATGAGTTTTCATATGAGAATGATTCTTATGGTTTTTTTTTTTTTTTTTTTTTACACACCAATTTTCCTATGTAGTCTTTTAATGCTTATATTACTTTTAAATTCATCAGTATACTTTTTACCAACCATTTTATGTACAAAATTTGTATGTAATACACTTATATACATACCATGCAAGAATATTCAAGTTTACAATTATTATTCCAATATTAGTCATGTATGTAATAAAGTCAAGAAAAAAATAAAAATTGAAAAATATTACGACTTGAATGAAAATCACATAAGAACCTCCAATGCATCAACTACCATGAAACATAATTTAAGTCTTAGTTTAAATACCCATCCTAACTAATCTAGAATAAAGGGTATTTTCAAGGGCACAAAATTTGGATATAATTTTGAGGATTAAAAAAAAACATGTGGCTAAGTCTTAAATATGCTAGGACCATCCAAAACTAAAATTTACTTTTAATCTTCAATAACTCTGAAACCACTCACAAATGTTCTCAAAGTATAATATAAATTAAAAACTTAAAGCTTGAGAATTGGTCATTAAATGTAGTCTAAATTAGAACATCAAGGTGATCTAACTCCACACCCAAATAATTAGATACCTATACTCCTTTGTGTTACCGTGGTACTTTTATATGATAGCTAAAGTTTATATGCCTAGGTGCCTTTCACTTCCCATCACACAAAGGTACCATAATAGTAAGATTATTTCACCGTAGAAGTTGGCTCAAAGGAAAATAGTTATATCTAATGGTTGGGCATAACATTCACTCCTAAAGAACTGTAAAAGTAGAAGTAGAATAATACACTTCAATCCACACCTACCAAGGAAATACATAGGTGTGAAAATATATATGGTGCCTTGTTAGAGTATCAAGTAAAATTCCATTTTCAGCATTAATATGTTACCCAGGAACTATGCTAAGAGATTTCTACTGCATAAAATAGAAAATGATGTCGCTCAATGAATTACCAACTTATTGGCAAAGTTACCAAATCTAACCAAATTTAATTAATTATTTATTTATATATTTCTCTATAGAAATATTAAACATGTAAAATAATTTAAGAAACATTAACTTGCCTCTATTCATATTCAAAGCTTGTAGTTGATGTTGACATTTAGAGGTGAGATGATAGGGATTGATAAAATCTTAGCCCCAACACTAAATCTAGAGATGACTGATTACTTTGATGAAGTGTTAGTTAAGCTTGAGTGTATTGTGACTCAACTAATGAACTACTCTGAAGTTATAGATTTACATCATCTACTTTGATCTTGATTTCAAGCTTTACTCATCACCCTCTCTAAGCATATTCTTGTTTATGAGAGACATGGACGTAAAACTCACATTTTTTAGCATTACCCCATAGAGTCCTCCTGGATATAGATTCACCCTCTCTCTGGTGACATTCACATCAATTGAAAAAGCATCAGGGATGGCCGTCAATCCCTTCTCAACCTTTGGAGAATCCACAACCTCATCTAGAGAGGTCGTTTCCCCTACATTAGCCCTTACATTGTGATTAATATTTGGAATCATTACTAGTAAGAAGAACAAAAAAAATGTCATTATCAATCCAACCTTTCCTCCT
Source organism: Torreya grandis (assembly GCA_037957365.1). NCBI lineage: Eukaryota > Viridiplantae > Streptophyta > Pinopsida > Cupressales > Taxaceae > Torreya > Torreya grandis. The sequence continues at coordinate 1,017,974 of JARHVA010000824.1, read as the reverse complement.
TTCTCCCCTATACATGTTGTGTATATCCACATATATTTACCCCCCACTTTTTTTTCCCTCAATTATCTTATGCTTTTCAACATTCCATATCTTAATGAGTTTGTGCTCAATGAATGCATTGACTGTAGTTTATGGCATGACTACTATCCCAAGCCCAAGCCATGTTGGTTTGTGATTAATCCCATATCCTCTTGGTTGGTGCATCCTCCATTTTGTTTTTTTGGTCCCTCACCGAACCCACCAACCACCATTTAAAACCTATTCCACATTACCTGTCCAACCTACCACCTTGACTAAATCCCTTCCTACGTTGAACTTAATAATTTCATGATTATAACTAATATTAATACATATTAAGATAATTAAATTAATAATAATAATACAATATGGTTACAAAAATAAAGGGTGGTTGATAGGTATTTGTATCCCACACCTTATGATGAGAAGGAAAATATGACTCAAAACAAAACACCAACAGAACATAACCACCCAACATCTAAATATCAAATATTGGCACTTGTATTCATCATTTAAAAATTCTTCCTTGGTACAAATAAAAGAATGCTTACCAAAGGTTTGGAATCCTATACATTTAAGCATTTATGTTAATATGGATATCTTTATTACATCTATTTGAAATATGTTGTGGAACACAATATAAAAGTGACTAATTCATTAATAGACCCACTACAACAAGAAACATCCCTTAAAAGGTGTAAAATGACTTTTAATTTAGCCATACCACCATTTTGGGTTCCACGTACCATCAGAATCCAAGTGTGATGTGATTTAGATCATTAACAAAATAATTTTAAAACTAAGGGAAAATGTTGAACGAATAAGGGGTAGCATAAGTAGGACCTAAGCACAAGAGAGTCAAGAAATGCATTGGATGTGATGAGTACATGGAGGCCGATAAGGGAATATTATCTCAACAAGAGGGGCATTACACCTTAATTTTAACTTTTATCTAAATTTTTAAAGGGGGATGGTCAAATGATATTACCTTACCTTCAATCCTTTATCTTTTGTAGTTTGATCCTCTCCATCCATGAACTCATCTCAGAATTCATCTTCACCTTCATCTTCATGGGGCATCTCCTCTTTTATACCAAACTTCTTGGAAAGAGCACAAACCATTGTGTCTATGGATGTTGGTCCTTAACCATGACCTCTTGTTGTTTGGTGATGTTGTCTTAAAAACTCATTACATATTCCATGATTCTATTGTTTCAACTCTTCTATCAAGGTTATTTTCACTTTCTCTAGCTATTTTCCTAACTTCTTGATTATAGTGTCTTGTAAAAATCTCATATTAATGAGGCTAAAATTCTTATCCTTTTTATCTTGTCATTGTCATACAAATTAACCAATAACTATTCAAAATACCCTAATATTAAACTCAATCAAATACCAATATGATATTTAATCTTTAAAAAATGATTTACTAAAAAATATAGAGTCCATATGTTGTTATTCTTTAATTCTAATTGAAACAACATAATTAGTATGCAAATTTATTCTAGTATTAATGTCTTTATGTTTTTGGAAATGTAACATTACTTTTAGATGCAGAAAATATACCAAAATAAACATGAAACCTTGAGATATTTTCAACATTACCAGCTCTAACGGTAAGTCTTCAATAATACTTAGTGTAATATTTTAAACTCATCTCTCTTCTCACAAGTTTTAAAGTTTCTTAAAATACTCATATTATAATCGACATGAATTAATTTAGGCTTCAACTTTACTATGAATCTACGCCATGTATTAATATTTTATTTACCTTTACACATTCTCTTAGTTTGTACATGCTTCCACCATAAGGATGAATGACCTTTCAGCTTTACACCAAAAAACTTAACCCACTTCGGACCTTCCATACTTTCATACTCAAAGTTTTTATCTAACTTAGTGATCCTATCAATGAGCTCTTCATGACTCAAACTTCCATAATAAATTCTAGGTTCCAACTTTGGTTTACTTTTCATTACCATAAACACTCACAAGAATTAGTATTCAAGTTCATCAACCTCTTCTCCCACAATATTATCCTAAATCACTTCTTCTACGACCTCAATAATGATTTCATCGTCTAGTACTTCAACAATTTGAAGATGTGCAATTTCCACATCCTCCAATTAGGATTTCATTTATCCCATCAATCCTACCATAATTTTATAATCTTGGCACTCCAAGTAGTCAATCCCTTCTACCACCTAAGCCTCCTCTATGTGCCATTTCCTTATAAATCTAGATACTTATACCAAATGATGATCTTAAATCAATAATTGCACTTAAACCTTATCCCCAACAATCTTGGTGGAATATGTCCACAACTAATTTCTACCCACACATACTATTGTCTAAAGCAACAAGAATAAAAAACAATTAAACCTTTATTTGATACCAAAATGATGTAGTTGTAGTTAGGGACCTCAATTAAGAGATGCCCTATACCACAAAACCCTTAGAATACACAAAAAAATATGCAATATAAAGTGCAACAAAAGCAATTCATATCTCTATAAGATTTCAACAATAATATTATACAACATTCACAATGATAATAATGATATTTCAATCTCATAATGAAATGAATTACAACATCAGATCCATAGATCTATACTTGTTAACTCACAATCTTTTTAAGTATAACTATCTCAAATTAAAGCTATAAGATATAATCTTCCAGTCAAATCCATAAGTCCTTAGTCAACTAATAAGTCTCATCCAAGGTATTCCTCTACTCCCAAAATTCCCCCTTAGCACATTTTTAGAGGCACGTTTATAAAGGTTTAAGACCCACCTACTTACATTAAATGATTTAACTCCACTAACAACATTAACACACCTTATTTCACCACAATATTAAATGTCTCTCACAATTATAAGGCATAGTAACTTGTTATAGCTTAACATTTCATAACATAGTACATTATGAATAATATTAAATGAATCCTTATTAGCTCCCATGACTTTTGGGATTAATACAAAACAGTTAGTAACAACTCCTTTCAAAACACATCATAATATATATGCACCCAAAGCAAGTACACATAAATAAATTTGCATGAAGTCGTAAGAATTTATAACACACAATCACCATGAAAATATTTGTGTCATGATCCTCACATATGCTAAATAATAATATTGTACTTTATCACAAAATTCTCAAATGACTCACAACTCAGCTCATGGACTACTCCAACTCCTACATTAAGCCTCATCAACTTGTCTACTTCTATGATGAAAAACCAACTCTAACTAATCAGTGTATCACTTCTAGAGATGTAAAAAATTGATGGAATGTATCATAAATATTTGCATTGATGTGCTTGGGAAATAGACTAACACAAATTCTTTTACAAATATTTGCAAGATTATTTAGATAAGAAATAGATACAATTGCATGCAATAAAAGACACATGAACCTCAAAAACACATGTGCACTTAGAGGTAATGTAAATATACACTAAACAAATACACACAAAAAGGTGGTACAAAAAACATATAGAAGGTTTGTGCAACATAGAATACTTGCACAAAATTACAACAAGACTTATGTGCAAAATAAACTTGTAAAACACAATACTTAGACAAATTCCATAAAGTAACATATTTTTTATTGATGTAAGATTGCACGTGAACCCAAATGCTCTTGCATCACATTTTATTCTCACTTTTTGATATAAGGAATGAAGTATGCAAATCACTCATCTCAAAATAAAGATTTATCTACTCTATGTGTTATATAGTATTGGTGAAATATTTGGTACTAGGAAAAATATTTCTCTTTCACAACAATGAAGGGGTGAAGTTCCTTCTCTATTATAAGAAGACTCTCCCTTATAGAAAACTAAAATAAATCTATTCAAAATATTTACAATTAGAATATGGTATTGGGTTTTATTTATTTCTACCTTTAAAATAAAACTGTAAAGTAAAGAAGATGAAGAGTCACACATGGACAAGAAAACACAAATTTTATCCTATGCATGACAAGAAAAATTGTAAATATAATTTGACAGTTTGACAATGAAACATGTATTGCTCTAGAGTTGAAAGATATGTATTAAAGTGAACACAAAGTTTCCTTATCCCTAATTTTAAGAAAAATTATAATGAACATCAAACAACCCTTGTACAATAGATAATTCTCATATTCATAGATATAGGAGGGAACGGGTTGACCTTTCACATTCTCATTTTCATCATATTCCATTTATATATTTACATTTCATTTATCCACAAAATAAAAAATGGCAATTTTAAAATATGATAAAAAAAGAAAGGAAAATAACTCAAAATATATGTCAAACCCTTCCTAAGATATTTTCCCCAAGGAAAGACATGTACTTGATGGAGTTGATTTTTGAGAGACCGTTTTACAAATTTTCCTTTACTCTAAGACAATTTGAATATTCTAAAAAAATCACGACTTTAGCAATATAATTCCCTTTGGGAAGCATAGTGTTTTTACAATGTATCAACCATTAGTCAAATATCATCATCATCATCACATTGAGGATCTCTTCAAAGTCTTCCAACCAAAAATTTAGATCCTCTAATAAATTATGAATATTACTGAGCATTTTTATAGATAGAACATTGAACTTGCTTTATTCGAATAACTCCTATTTGATTAAATTTTTGAATTGCTCTTTTATATTGCTTACTAGGTGTCATCTTGGACCATACTCTTTGATCAAATCATAATGTAGCTCCCTAAATTTGAGTAGGCATCAAACATATTCTCCCCTCCAATATTTGATTGACTTTTAAAATTTTATATCACTTTATTTAGCACTTCTATTTTATGCAAAATGTTCACCAACCAATCATATGTGAGATTAGTTTCTCTCTTATAATTTTTTTCTCTTTTGACTAGTACTTTAGCATCATTGGTTGGCATATCCTCTATATCCCCTTTCATGTTTTCCTATAAGGTAAGCTGATAATGGTGACATTTTATTTGTCGATCTTTTTTATTTAGATATAACTCAATTTTATCACACAAAATTTACATCTCTTTAATATATTTTAATCCATCCAAAAGTAATTATTCAACCCAAGCCTCAAGATTTTTTCCATAGTTGTTATCTTGGATTATACTTGAGATGGCCTCTTTACTAATATTGGGTGCTTGAGTTGGAGCATACACCTAGGAAATTACTGGAGCCTCTACTAAATAAAAAAGGCAGGTCGCGTATCCCATGAGCTGTTGGACTTGGTGTTTCAATTGATCTTAATTTAGCTCATCCTACTCAAACCTTTTGATCATTCTCTCAGTAATTTCTTAAAGATTATGTTTGTCACTCCCTATTGGATATACCAAATGGAATCCTCTTCAGGGTAAAATATAACATGGTTATATCTTCCTCATTTTCCAAATTTAAATCAATAATTTATAACATTTGGGCTCTAGAGAAATCATACACCAACCTAGAATTGGTCTTGGCATTCTTTGGGGAGGAGTGACTAGAATATTAGATATAACATTGAATTTGGGAAAATTTATATATACCTCTTTCTAATATCTTCCAATCCATTCTTTCATCCATTGAAAGGCAGTGTGATTGAAACTAGATATTTGTGAACCTGAATCTGCCAAGGAGGATGGCAATGTAAATGACCTTGGTGATGTAGAATGTGGCAAAAGTGGAATTTGAGGAGAAGATGAAAGAAGAGGATATGTCGGTGCTTGTGGTACAAAACTTGAAAAAAATCATGTATCTATTTGCTGATCTAACCCCTGACTAGAGGCAATATATTTTTACATGGTGTTATCAATTAAAAAGAGGTATCACTCCAGGGAAAGAGGATGACTACATTTATAGTAAATTTTTGGCTTGTAACATTTTCATTATAGAAGACCTTTCACCATAAGTTATTATTTGGATCTTATCCACCTCCATGATCTCTTGTGGCTATTATTGGGTGGGATATGGTGCCAAAAATACTAGTTAATTTTGAGAATGACATAAAAATTTATTTTGGTAGGTATGGGGTTCTGGTTCTCCTTAAGCTACCAACTCCAAATTTTATAAAATTCAAATTGAACCAATCTATTGATTTGTCTAGTGATATCCTTGTCTGAATTCTTAGGCTAGTAAACTCTTGTGCATACCTACTTATAACTAAAAAATTTGAGGTTATGATTCTTTCAATACAAGTTAGGTATAGCTATTCATTCCCATCATCTGTGATCCCTTCAAGCACCTAAGTATTAGTGAAGTATTTGATTTTACATAAATGCAATTATGCCCAATCATGCTTATACACCTCATATTCATCTACACAATTGGCCTAAGAATCTTATAGATGTAGTTAATGTGTATACGAGGAACCTATTCTAAGATGAGCTCTCACATATCATTTAATTTTAAAATAAGGTCTACTCATGTGAGGGTACATAATGAATTGGGTGATGGAAGATTCAATATTCTAAGTAACTAAATCATTCTTACAAGTGTAATGATGCAAATTGATTGGAAACACTACACCAACCACATGTTTATTTATGCATATCTTGTGTATCTATATTGTTAGAGCATTTAATGTTTAAATGGTGATTAGTTAACCCTTAGCTTATATTAGTGATTTATTAAATAATAATAATATATTATTCATTAACATGAGGTGGAAACCTTGTGTGAGTAAATAATAGTATTATATTTAGTTAATAAATTACTGATGGTTTATTAAATGTCTTTTCGGGATGGTTGGACCCATTATTCACAGCGGTCACCTCCCTTCAAATTTCACTTTAAAATAGGGTTTACCCCTATTGGTTATTTATTCTAATGAACTTCAATGAATTGTGAAAACATTAATATTTGTGTGTGGCAAATATTTACAAAGTTTCTATGAAGAAATTTTGCTATAAAGTAAAAGTGAGAAGAGAAGGATTGTATTAGTGTTCTATGTTTCTCAATTAAATGAATATAAACTATTATGGGTTTTTTTACCTTTCAAGGTTTTCCCACCTAAATCTGTGTGTCAACATTGATCTGTGTCTTTACTCATTATCTACATTTATAGATATTTTATGTATGTTAATTAAATATTACATATTTATTCAATTTCTTTTATAGAATCAGAACTTATGGAGTTTCAATGATTGGCAAGCCTATTCATATATTGGAGATCACCTAAAGATTTCTTAGCAAGTTTTTAATTTTTTTTCCTCCACCTAAGTGGTGGTGTATGGCCTAGGCACCTAAAAAAAATTACAACTATTGATTCTTGGCATGAAACTTCTCCCAGAAAATTTTTTAATAGCTTAATTTTGAAATATCAAGACACTGTGCAAAATCTCAAGGTCTGAGGAGCTTTAGATCTCCACTTTTAATTTTTTTTTCTCTATCATGGGCACCATGTACAACCAAGAAAATTTTGAGCCAAAGATGATATTTTGAAGGTTGGTTTGGCTTCATCTAGTAAAATTAAAAGGCCTGATAAAATTTTAGGGCAAACTGAGGCTTGTGGAAGGAGATATGAGCTGCTGAAATTCTACAAGAGGGTCATTATCCGCAACCTAGGTAAGTAAAAATTTTATATAATTGGATAAAAAATATTTTTAAAATACTTTATTTAATAATTTATTGTTTTCCACATAAGCTAAAACCCAGTCCCGCCTTTATATGACCAAGTTTTTAATCCTAAGTGAATAATCAAGTTAATCAATTCATTCTGTGAAATCACATGTCATACATATTCATTTATTTGATTTTTTTTATTCATTTTCAAATTAAATACATTTAATTATGTATTCATGCATGTAAATTATCAAAAAAACTTCATATAAGGGTTGGTGAAAATATATTTTGCTTAAAACTTATGATAGGAAGGTCTTGAGTTCAAATCTCACATAAAAACTTTTTTATTTATTTATTTTTTGAATTTCATTTGGTGTGTGTTAAATCTCACACAATCAAAAATCTATGTTAAACCTATCAATTTTGCTTCATTTTTTGACCAAACCTAAATCTAGGCAAGAATAGTCATGTGACTAGTCAATCTTTAAGTTTTAACACATTGGAATGGTCCATTTTTTGTTTTGAAGCATCATATTATTATTTTTACGTCTTTTTTAATAATAATGTGTAAGTGATCATTTTGAGTGCGACTCTTTTGACACTTATATTAGTGCAATTTTAATTTAATTTTTTACATTATTTGGCATCCAAATTGTGTAATTAATTATAGTTACATGTGCAATTCACTTTATTTTAAAAATAGTTCAAAAAATAATTTAAAATAGTTTCTTTTTAAGCATTTATTTATTGTCTTGTTTAAAGGGAAGCTATGGATTCAACCAATTTTTCCTTAGATAAATCTCAAATACTTAATAGAAATAACTATAATATATGGAAAATTTATGTTAAAGCTAAATTTATGGCCTAAAATTATAGAATATTATCGTCGAAATTGAGAAAGCCCCTTATATATTTTTTCTCCTTCTTTTGCATGTTTTCTTTCATCGCATAGTAATAATGAGTCTCAATTATGACATGAAAGATTAAGACATGTTAATTTTAAAAGTTTACATGATATGTCTGCAAATAATCTTGTTGTTATACTACTTTCTATCCCTTCTCATCATGAAACTTGTGAGGGTTGCTTATGTGGTAAGTAACATACTAACCCCTTTCACAAGAATCATGATGTGAATTCCTCGCATCCTTTAAAATTTATCCATAGTGATGTTGTATGACTTCTTGAAGTTGTATCTCTTAATGGCTCTTTGTATTCTATTACTTTTATTGATGATTACACTAAAATGATCTGGTCTTTTTTCATTAAAAATAAATCTGATATGTTATATAAATTTAATGAATTTAAAGTTAGTGTTAAAAATGTAACTAATTTTTATATTAAGAGATTAAAAACTGATAATGGTGGTGAATATGTTATTAAATATTTTAATTTTTTTTGCATTAGTTGTGGTATTCAAAAGGAACTAACAACTCATTATTCCCCTCAGCAAAATGGTATTACTAAAAGGAAAAACTACACCATCATAAAAATGGCTAGAATAAATTGCAATCTAAAAATATTCATAAGTTCTTATGGGCTAAAGCCATGAACAATGTTGTTCATATTCTAAATAGAATCTCTACTAAATCCTTGCATCTTTCTACCCCTTTAAAAATGTGTACTAAAAATAAACCTTGTGTGACTCATCTCAAGATCTTTGGTAGTCCTACTTCTATCTTTATTCCTAATGTTAAAAGAAAGAAGTTTGATCCCACTTCCTATTTTTGTAGGTTATGGAGCTAAGACAAAAGGTTTAAGAGTGTATGATCCCTCTAAATGTCAGATTATTGAGAATAGGAATGTTCTTATTCTTGAAAAATCTTTTTGTGAGCTCTCTTTGGATCCTCCTCAGTATTATTTTGTTGATGAACCTAACTCTCAGTTTCTCCTTGTGATGAAATAGATGCCCTTGAGGAAGTTGATCCAGTTATGGATAACTTAGACTCTAAGGAACCCCCTGAGTTTCATGTTTAATCTAAAAGACCTAAATGGGTAGAATCCCTAATTCAATATTCTAATGTTGATAATCTTAATAAATTAATTAAAAGTTAACATTCTTATCATGATTTAATGACTATGTCTGAATGTGAACCTTAATAATTTGAGAAATCCACTCAAAATGATAGATGAAATGTTGTTATGCAAGCTGAACATAATGTCTTAATTAAAAATCAGACTTGGTATCTTATCTCTCATCCACCTAAAAGGTATATTGTCAATTTAAGTGGTTTTATAAGATCAAATATAATTCAATTGGTAAAATTGACAAGTTTAAAGCTAGATTAGTTGCTCATAGGTTTACTCAAAAACCCAAGATTGACTATGTTGAAAATTCTCTTCATGTAGTAAAAGTGAGTACTGTTAGACTTCTTATTGCTCTTGCGATCCAAAATAGTTGTGTTGTCTACCAAATGGATGTTAAGAATGCATTTCTAAATGGTGATTTAGAAGAAGAAATATATGACTCAACTTAAAGGTTTCACTAATCCTAATAAATAACATTACGTATGCAAGTTAAAAAAAATCTTTGTATAGTTTAAAACAAGTTCCTCAAGCTTGGTATTCTAAAATTTATTTTTTTTTCAAAAAATTGGTTTTTCTAATTGCTATTCAGATAATGATCTTTTTGTTAACATTGAAAATGGTCATTTGATTCTAATTGTATTATATGTTAATGATTTGTTGATTACTAATGATCTAACTAATTTAATTCATAAATATAAGGATAAACTAAGTCAAATATTTGAAATGACTAATTTAGACATTCTACATAATTTTTTAGGAATATCTATATTTAAGGATACAAATTCAATTGTTGTATCACAATATCAATATGCACATAATATTCTTATTTAGTTTAACATGATTAATTATAAATCTACCACTATTCCTATTGAAGTTGGTGTTAAACTTGATCCTAAACTTGTACGTCCTAGTTTCACCTCCGACTTCACATAGTCATCCATGGTTGAAAATAATTCTTTACTTCCAATCATATGGATACTACATCCATTATCCAAGAACCATACATCCTTGGTACTTTATTGTGACACATTACAAGTGATTAACATTGTATCTTGACTATTATTGTTAGACTGAGTTTCCTTAGAAAAAAAACTTTTTATTTATTAATATCAAACTACCTTTTCCTACTTCATTTGCATAATGACCATTTTTTGTAGTAATAAAATTGAACAATAGATTTATCATACCTTTCACCATGAGTATGATTATATGAATGAGTGCTTTCTCTACCTCTTGTAGTTGTAGATAAATAATTCATGATAGTGATTGGTTTTCTACCATCATGATATGTGGTTTCTCTTCCTCCTCTAGATATGTTTATACCTCTTCCTATATTGTATCTAGAGTTTCCTTTCATTTTGTCAAATATAACTTGAGATTTGAATGAATTTTCAAGATAATATCCTCCCAAAATATTTAATCTATAATCATTGAATAATAAATAACCCATCAATTCTTCAATTGGCAGTTGTGTCAGTTCTTTCAACTCTTCAATGACTACTACCATGGAGTGAAACTTTGCAGGTAGACTCTTAAGTATTTTTTGAATAATCTTTTAATCTTCAAGTGTCTCACCATGAGACTTTATTTGGTTCAAAAATCACACAACATGAGTAAAGAATGCATTAATAATGTCTAACTTTGTATAGATAGCTTATTGGAAGTTTGATTTATCTAACTATTATTAGGTCAGATATTTCATATGTTGTTAGTGTTGCTTCTAGATTTATGCAAGATCTTTATTTGATCATTGGAAACTAGTTATACGTATTCTTCGCTATATCAAAGAAACTATAAACTATGGTTTATTTTATTCATCTATTGATAATGCTAATTTATATAGTTATTATGATGCTAACCATGATGGTGATACTTTAGATCATAAATCTATTTTTGGATATGTGTTTAAGTTTGATGCAGGTGATATCACTTGGAGCAATAAGAAGCAACCTATTGTCTCTCTCTCTTCTACAAAATCTGAGTACAAAAATGTTATAGAAGATGATAAAGAAGCCATGTGTCTATGAAGGCTATTGGTATAAATTCATTTGGATGTTTCTCACAGTACCATCTTTCATCATGATAACTAAAGTTATATAGCTCTAGTGAAAAATCTAATGCAACACTAAAGAACTAAACATATTGAAGTTCATGTGCCTTTCATTCAAGAGATAATCCTCAATAGTGATATTATTCTACATTTTTATCCTATGAATAAATAAGTGGAAAATATCTTCATAAAACCACTTGGTTCTACCAAGTTTTGTCAGTTTTGTGCAATATTGGGCCTCTCAGAGTTTTCATTGAGGTGGAGTGTGCATGATAATGTTACTTCCTAACGAACATGTGTTCCTTCTTCTTCTCTATACTTATTCTCAATTGTACAACATTGTAAAATTTATGTGGAAGATTTACTTTTGTAACCCAATACATTAAAAGCATACTTTGTAATGGAGGTTTTTATGTTATAAAAGGCTCCAAATATGCTTAGTTGATTATTCATGAGAAACTTTGAGATGAAGTCTCACGATCATGCTAGCCTAAACTAAATTTCAAGTAGTTTATGGATTATAATCCCTTTTATTTCAAAAGGTGATGTTTGGCATGATGAATATTTTTAAATCTTTTAAATTTTACACATAGTATAATTCTTTTATGATGACTAGGATTTTCATCCCCACTTAGCATTAAGGGGGAGTGTTAGAGCATTTAATGTCTAAGTGGTGATTATTTAACTCTTCACTTATATTAATAATTTATTAAATAATAATAATAATATATTATTTATTAACATGAAGTGGAAACCTTGTGTAAATAAATAATAATATTATATTTAGTTAATAAATAATCGATGGTTTATTAAATGTCTTTTCAGGATGGTTGGACACATTATTCATAATGGTCACCTCCCTTCAAATTTCACTATAAAATAGGGTTTACTCCTATCAATTATTTCTTTGAATGAGCTTTGGTGAATTTTCAAAACATTAATATTTGCATGTGGCAAATATTTACAAAGGTTTTTTGAAGAAATTTTGCTATAGAAGAAAAGTGAGAAGAGAAGGATTGTATTAGGGTTATTTGTTTCTCAATTATATGAATATCAACTATTGTGGGTCTTTTCCCTTTTTGAGGTTTTCCCACTTAAATATTTTTGTCAACATTGATCTGTGGCTTTGTTCATTATTCACACTTCTATATCTTTTGTATATGTTAGTTGAATATTACATATTTATTCAATTTCTTTCATATATGAGTTGTCTGCACATTTCAATCAATAAAATTTTATCATTCACCAACCTTGGGATTTTTAAGGGACAACCCTCAAATAATCCTACTATGATAAAAGAGACTTTCTAGAACTAAATGAAATAGTCTCCATATTGGAATATGAGATTATCAACTTCATCATAAATCCTATATCCAAAATCTTTCTTCAATGCCTATACAATTCTCATGGTGTACCTAGGGTATTTTAATCCTCCCTCATAGATAAAAATTCTTGAAACATGCTTTGAATCCTTTGAAACTTGTATCAATGTGACATACATAGATAAAAAAAATATTTCAAATAAATTTTGGAAAGTTTTCACCTATGGATGAGAAAATAGTGGAAGAATGAAGTTATAGCACCAAGTAGGTACATGATCAACAAGTACTATAATGTCTTTGAGGTTATTACCAAAATGGGTAATGTTGGAATGATTTAGATTTCACAAGGGGTCTTGTTAGTATACTAAGGCCACTAATTCTATCTACGTCAACACATGACACATCTTTGTCAATGGGTCAGTTGGACCCTATGGACGTGGTAGTCATGACATTACAACTCAATTAATTTAGGATGTGACTTCATGTTCATCATGCCCAAAAGGTTAGGCCAGCCTATCCATATGGGTGAGATGAGCTCAAAGTCATGCGTATACACACTAGACATGTTTTTGCATCCAATGTGTCTAGGAGGTCAAGCTAGCATAGCCTTACAAGTGTGTGGGGCATAAAAACATGTTTTTAATTTAAATGAAAATAGTTAAGTTTAAACATGAGATTATTTTGATGACCTAGACTTCAAATTGAATACTTCATATTTACACCAAATTTTGGAAAGTTAGACCATGAAAATTTAGGGAGCAATAATTGACTCTAACCAGGGACATGGACTTATAAAAGGACATAAGATGAACATCATAATATCATGGTTTCAAGTCTAATGCATTTTTCAATGGGTTATGGGTTAAGTTTATAAAAATTTGATTCAAAAAGGAAACAATACATGATATAAATATAAACATACCAACACAAAATTAAATACACCAATGGGAAATAAAACACACTAAAATCTTAAATCACTTACAAGTTTGGTAGGGGAAACCTACCTTCATTATTTATAATTATTTAGATATTTCCAACTATAGGTAAATGGAAGGTGAGTTCCATCATGATAGGCCAATTAACATGTGTTCTATCCATAGAAATGGTGAATCTTGAAAGGTTTCATCTACAAGGAGTCAAACATTCCATGACTCCCTCTCAACTCTCTTCTCTTGTCCTAAAGGAGGACCAAATATCTGATCTAGAAATGCCACTATATTTATTTATAATCAAATAGTTACTTCACATTTTTATAATGAGTTGTGATTATATCAATCATAATTACCCATTCTTCTTCCATTTTTTTAGATACATGATTATATTTTCTAGTGAATCCTTGAGTTTATCATCTTATATAATTTGATCTAACCAAAGGGATAGTAACTCCAATGAAATGGGGATCATTGCATTTATTATATAGAATATATGAAAAGGAGAAACCCTGATTTCTAATTTTAGAGTTATACAATCTACCCAAAGGGAATCATGTAGTTTATTATGTCAATTTATTTGATTTTCATTTACCAACTTGCATACAATAGTTATGATATTATTATTGCTTGATTATTATTGACCATTACCTCGAGGATAATAATAAGAGAGTGAGCCGAGGAAATTTTGTACCCATAGAAATAATAAAAAATATTAGATGAATAAAAATTAGAGGCATTATTGGTCACTATTTTTATAGGGACCCCAAATCTAAGAAAAATATTTTCCTAGATGAAATTAAAGACAAATTCTGAGGTTGTGGATCACATGGGTATATATTATAACCATTTCATGAAGTATTCTATGGTCATCTAAATAAGGTTATGTGTTTCACTTGAATTAGGATTCAATGTGACAATGAAATATATCCCCCACTACTAAAAAAATTATAAATTTACTATATTTGTAGAGGCAAATCTACCATTTTTGGTTTCCCAACAAAATGCTAACAAGATTCGTAGTTTGAAACCCACTCTTGTGCATACCTGAACAATGTCAACTAATAGTAACAAGCCTAAAAAAAATTATGAAATGAACAAGCTAATAAATTTTTACAGGTACAATCACTAAGAGGGGGGTGAATTAGTGATGCCAAATAATCCAATTCAATTCCCAACTCATAAACATTCAACACATACAATCATGATGCATACAAATTAACCATTGTAATGAACAAGGAAGACATAGCAAGATCAAGCACATAACACATGATATATTTTGGAAACCCTCTTGGGGGTTGAAACCCTCTTGGGGGTTATAACCCACTGAACCCTTAAAGATGGACTACACTCCTATAAATACAAGATTCAACATTTAGACTAGCACCAACTAATCAAGGAACACCCATCCCTTAGTTTAGTGAGACACTCGTCCCACAAGGAAGAACCAACCCCCTATATAACCAAGAACCAACCCAAATACCTTGATCTAATCTCCACCTTTGATTTTATGTCTTTTACAATTGATTATTGACTTCTCTTATTTTCTCTCTTTCCCCTTTACACTCTCACAAATTTGCACACACAAGCAATGCATCCAAAACACCCTTTTGGATCACTCTTCACTTCTTAGCACATACACAATAAAAAAACCTATAATAAATATGTCACAACATCAAAAACATGACCTATAGTTCATGCACATAATCCTCAACCTACTCTACTCTTCAATCCATCCACTAATCACACTCACTCAATCAGCTTCTAGGGCTTACTCGCTCAATCTGCCTCTTTTAGGCTTATTAGGTCTAATGACCTTTATTTTCACCTCCATCACCTTGATCAGACAAGAATGATTGATCCTCTTCACTCTTTATTAGTCATTAATTACCTATACCTTCTCTTTCAAATTTTATCTCATTTACTTGGCTCCACATTATCTCAACTCCATACTTCCTCAACTTGCACAATCAGTCCAATTAGACTTTATACTTATCTCAGAATCTTACTTTAACCCATATTGGTTAGCCAAGATGATTTACATATTTTAACCACACTTAAAATATTTCAATACACACATTAAATGTGATAACCACACTCTTCATAGTTCAATCATTACTCATTAGTCCCAAACCACTATTAGGTCTTGGTGAGACCTAAAACAATTATGCCTTCATACTCACACATTACATGTGAGACTAATTGGACCATATTCATCATTTAATAATTATTATAACATATAAAAAATGTCTCCATTATCCCCTTTATCACTCTCATATGGTTCCATGCCACCTGTAACACCAACTCAACACTTGAACCTACCAATTAGGTCTCCTCGCTCTTTAGGCCTTCATACACAAAAAATATAGTCTCAAACTTATGAAGAAACTAATAAAATATTTTCACATATCCATATGATTATATCACATTGGTGAAACTTTAAATACCTCTAAAAAAATTTCATGTGCCTTTATACATTTCAACACAATCTTTAAGCACAAAAACAACTCTCTCAAAATGACCACTCAGGTTGGTGACACACAGTCAAAATATAGTTATACTATTTTGACTCTCCATATCTGATCAGTGTAAAATCATCACATCCAATACTTTATAATAATCCTTAGATACTTATATAACATATCCATACTCATTTTCTTCTTTAATTCTGCTTAGAACACCTTCAACTCACTCCTGCAACATGGTCATGCAATCTACTAGTGCATTCAATAAACATAGTCAACTTATAATCAATAATTCATAATGAATATGGATTATTTAAACCTCTAAAATACACAAAAATTATCCTCATGGAGTCTATAACACTCTTCAATATATATTTCATCTTTAAACATCAAAATACTATCAAGAACAACTCAATTATCCTTCTCGGGTCACTTGCAAAAAATGGTCAAACACATAGTCAACTTTAGAGCTTAATATATTTTATTGTACAAAAATTCAAACCTTATAACTCAATTTTATGTATGTTAATTTAATTCCTCTTCAAATTTTATTCTTACATCACCTTCTATTTCATCCTAGATCAAAATATATTAGCAAAATACTATAGATTGGTTTTTCTCTTTGCTAATTTCAAATGCCAACGGTCACTAGTTAATGCAAAAACATATATAGACATATGTCTTAATCTCATGTCCTCACACAAATTTTTAAAATGTGATCCATATATCTCTTCAATAATATCTTATTCTTTACCTTACATCATTTACCATTGATCTTATATCATTGCTTCTGAGATCAAGCCACTTGGCAGCCCTGCATGCTCTCTACATACCCTACAGTCAGTCTCCTATGAACTTATGCCACTTGGAAGCCCCACATTCCTTATAAGATCATTTTATATATTTAATTAATATTCACCATTATCTTTATCTACATGTTTTAATGTGCTCTATCGATCTTCAATCTGCTTGATCAAACACACACCGTTGATCTGCTTGCTAGATCTCTATGATTGTGACACATGTCTTCATCGCGTTCATTCTCAATATATTTGACTTATTTACTTCACTCTCACCATTGATAAATATATAAAAAAATTAATTCTCATTGTTATATCCTTATCTAGTCAAATTAATTTCCTACATGGATCTTCATTTCTCAATTAAATGCTCACTGTTAGATTTCCTCTTGCAAATTTGGCTAAGTATAGAAACTTAGTGAACTCTATCTGAGAGGCCAAATTTTCACCTTAATAACTTTTTCTATGCTCAATTTCCAAACCTAAAAATTAAACCATATGATGACTTCATAATAGGAATCTATCCATATATTCATCTGCTCTTAAAACCTTCACACGTGTGAATGTTGATACCATAAATCTCCTCACTTCACTCATATAATTGCTCTAATTAATTCCTTTCACTTTCACAAGTACTCCAATCACTAAAAACACCCCATAGGGTCTTTTAAACATGACCATACCATCAATAACATCCATCATCTATCTATCCAAGTCAAACACTTAATAACTATGAAAGAACATTAAAGCACATTTTATCATTATCATTCTCACACACATGACACCTCATCAACATCATTGGTCACCTTGGAGACATCATTTAAAAACCAATAACAATATCCCCCTTTTTAATTGATGTCAACACCAATACAAAGCTTATGCTCAGACTATGTCTCTCTCTTCAAGCACTTTCTCTCCCTTTAACATAATGATAAAGTGGTCTCAACTTCTGATCTTGTGGACCTGAAAAGACTTCAAGGACCAAAAAAATAAAAGGACCACCTATGAGAGATGATACAAACTCCCCCTAACATTGTCCATACCTCTTCTTACCTTGAGCTTCTTAAAAATGTTCCATGAATATACTCTTCTTTGATCATACATAGCTTATATGAAGACAAAACATACATGAACATTAGAAATTACATGAAATTACCTTGAAAACATTAAGAGGGACTCCCCCTAAGTCACCTAAGCTTAGGTACCATTTTGATCATCTTCAGACCATTTCCAATAATGATGAATCAACATAATTGACTTCATACCTTCTCTCTCAAATTCTACTACATAATCCTTTGATCCTAGGACCTGACCATTTACAAAGCTCCCCCTTTATTTATGCATGAGGATTAAATACATTGACAAATCACCCAACATGGTTTGATCAATTCATCAAATAAACATACTTGAGTTCACACCTATATTAGACTTCTTCATATCTCCATTATGACTATAACGTCTCACATATGCTCCCCCTCACATCATGCACAGCTCTTCAAGCCTTTCAAACTATCTGAGTTAGCCCCCCTAACTCCATGCTCCACCTGGATCATGATATATTCAAAAAGACTTCTCAAGGAACTATATCTATCATCAAATCTTCAACACTATCCACACTCAGTCAATATCCTTATGAAACCACCATTAGATATCATATCTTCATTAGATCAACTTAAATAATTGAAGTAGATATGAATAACTCTCATGTGGATCTCAAAATAATTTCCCTTTATCCTCTACAAGCCATCATGGCTTAGAACCTTTTCAAATAACTCTCATGGAACTATCTCATCTTTAGAACACTATGAACTCCATGATAAACACAACTTGTCATATACATAACTCTAAGACCTTCTTCATGATACCAATAATATGACAATACATTCTCCTCATACTCCATATCAACCTAGTCTTCAGTCTTTCTATGCAATAGAATATATTAATAACTCATCATCCTTGATTTTACACATTTAGCTAAGCTACTCCACTTGAGCTAATGAAGCATACCAAACAACACAAGCTTATTGAACTAAAGCATCTCACAAATGATCCCCCTAAGATCATGACCACATATACAACCAAGATCCGATCCTTAACATATCTTGCTCACAAGAAAGATGTCAAAACATCATCATACCACACTAAAGACACTTGAGTTATCTCTCCCTAAATCCATACCAATCTTTGAACTTCTAGGGCCCACAAGTATTCTCTCAAGAGTCACCATACTACTTATCAGAATAACAAGAACAAACATAATGTAGATTGACTCACTTAAAACCAAGCTCACAAGTACTTTCAAGGAACTACACTAGATCAAGATACGTCAAGAGACCAACTATGGATGAAATATGATTACATATTTACCTTTATTCTATTGCAACTCATCTTCACAATCTTAGCCCTCAAAGACCTCTCTCTTTACACCAAGGACTGCCTCTTACATATCATAACATGACTCCTTATGAACTGAAACAACACAAAGGAACACACAACCATATTTTGTTTTTCATACCTCAAACTGATATAACAACTCACCTTCATGTATTTCTTGTCATGTAACACTATCCAAGACCCAACAAGCATCTACCATGCTTCCTCTTTATGTATAGTGTCTCCTTGAAGCCTAGAGAGAGACACCCCTTTGACATAGTAAGACTAAAAATCCCAAAACTCAGGAGACTCCCATATGTCCATACTCTCATTTGACTTTTATTCCTACCTCATCATTAAATTAACTTTGAATGCATCCTTGACTTCATTCTTTATTTCAGACTTGTCAACGAATGTAGATAATAGAAACTCTTGACTTTTATTCATGTCTATCATGGCAAACAAACCATCTTTAGTCTCAAACTAATCTCTTCGAATCGACTTAGGTCTCCATAACCATGTGTGACCTCTTCCTTGCACACTAGGAGCTCCATACACCTTATTTTGCTTTGAAAACTCATTCAACTTGTTCTTGCAATATCCAGCAATGTGACCAAATTTATGACATCTAAAACAAATAAGATCATTCATAACTTTTGTTTGATGATGATTGTGATCTTCCTTTGAGTGATTACTTCTCCTCCTGCATTCTCTAGTAATGTGGCCAAACTGCTTACACACATAACAATGATCCTATGATGAATATCTCTTTGCATTACTCTATTTATCTAGTCATCTATCTTGTACTCTAGGAGCTTGATTGAACTTATCTTGACTAAATGGTATTTTCTTGAGAACTTAGCAATGTGACCAATTTTTTGACAGCTATATAAAATAATGTCTTTCATATCTTTTGATTGAATATGGCAGTGATCTCCCTTTAAATAATTACTTTTTTCTTATATAGTCCTTTGCTCTATGACCAACAAGATCAAAAACAAAACAATTTCCCATAAAATATTTGGCATACCTTGAAGCATTTAGTTGTCTAATTAGTTTCTTCATTTTGCTCTTGACCTAATCTATCTTGTTGACTTTCATGATACCAACATATTTGTCTTGTCCTGATTTATTTTGATCTTCTTCAAGCTTTCCTATCTTGATTATGGCCTTTTCATGCTCATCCTTTAGGGAAACAAGATTAGTCTTCAATTTAAGACATTCATCTTCTTTAGCTCTCATGATTGAACTTACAACTTTTGATTGAATTTTAAGATCTTTGATGGTCTCATTATCCTCCTTAGCTTCTTTATCAATGTCATCCTTCAATCTACATGCTTGCTCTTCCATAGACTTGATCAGTTCTTGATTCTCCTTTTACTCTCTCATGGACTTACCTGACAAACTCCCTTCAAGAGACTTGACTTGTGCTTCAAGACCTTTGATCATATTCCTCATTTATGATTCTTCTTCTTTTACTCCTTCAGTTCACCAAGTGCATCCATGAGATTAACTTCTAGTTTAACTTCTTATTCTTCATTGTCATAGAACACTTCTTCTCCACTATCATGGAAAACTTCTTCATCATCCATGATGTTCTTTTCTTTTGAACAAATTCCCTTTTTACCCATATTGTACCTTAGATCACCTTCAAGTGGTTAAAAATTACAATGAAGGTCCTACTCTGATACCAATTATTAGAGGTACAATCACTGAGATGGGGGGTGAATCAGTGATGCTAGATAATCTAATTCAATTCACAACTCTTAAACATTTAGTACATTTAATCATTATACATACACATTAACCATTACAATGAATAAGGAAGATATAGCAAGATAAAAAACATAACACATGATATATGTGGGAAACCCTCTTGGGGAAAAATACCCACTAAACCATGCAATACAGACTAAATTACTATAAAAATAAGATTCAACATTTAGACCAGCACCAACTAATCAAGAAACACCCATCCTTTAATTTAGTGAGACACCCATCCCACAAGGAGGAACCAACTCCCTAGGCAACCAAACACTAACCCAACTACCTTTATTTTATCTTAACCTCTGGTCTAATGTCTTATACACTTGATAATGGACTTCTCTTACTTTCTCTTTTTCCCCTTTACACTCTCAAAATCTTTCACACACAAGTAATGCATCTAAAACACCCTTTTGGATCACTCTTCACTTCTTAACACATACACAATAATAAAACCTACAAAAACTTTGTCACAACATCAACAACATGAATTTTTGGTCATTCAAACAATCCTCAGCTTGTTATGCTCTTCAATCCATCCACTAAGCACATGCACTCAATCAACCTCTAGGGCTTACTTGCTCAATCTGCCTCTTCTAGGCTCATTAGGTCCAATTACCTATGTGTTCACCTTCATTACCTTGATCAAACAAGCATGATTGATCCTCTTAAATCTCTATTTGTCCTTAATGACCTATACCTTCTATTTCAAAGGTTATCTCATTTTTTTGGATCTACACTTCCTTAACTTGCACAATTAGTCCAATTAGACCTTGTACTTATACCACTCTCTTCCTTTAACCCATCTTTATTGGACAAGATGCTTTACATATTTAAACCACATTTAAAATAGGTTCATACACATATTACATGTGATAACCACACTCTTCATAGGTCGGTTATTACCTCATTAGCCCCAAACCACCATTAGGTCTTGGTGAGACCTAAAATAATTAGGCTTTCATATTCACATGTTACATGTGAGACTACTTAGACCGCATTCATCCTTTACCAATTATTTTAACACATCAAACATATCTCCATTATCCACTTTCTCACTCTCATATGGGTCCATGTCGTCTACAACACCAACTCAACACTTGAACCTACTAATTAGGTTTCCTCACTCTTTAGGCCTTCAAACACAAAAAATACAATCTCAAATTTATAAAGCAACTACTCAAATATTTTCACATATACATATTATTATATAATATGGGTGAAACATTTAGGATGTTTTCAAAATTTACATTTTCCTTTAGACATTTCAACACAAGCTCTAATCACTAAAAACAACTCTCTCAAAATGACCACTCAAGCTAGTCACACACATAGTCAAAATATAGTTATACTATTTTGAATCTCCATATCTGATCAAGGGAATATCATGAAAAAAAAATACTTTATCATAATCCCTATATATTTATATAACATCTCCATACTCATTTTTTTCTTCAATTCTACTCAAAACACCTTCAACTCACTCTTGCAATATGGTCACTCAATCTGCCAGTGCATTTAGCAAACACAATCAACTTCTAAGAAATTATTTCACTAAATATGAATTTTTCAAACCTTAAAAATCTACATAAATTGTCCTAATGTATTTTATAACATTCTCAAATATATATTTCATCTTGAAACATCAAAATACTATCAAGGACAACTCAATTATCCTTCTTGGGTTACTTGCAAAAATGGTCAAACACACAGTCAAATTTAGATCTTAATATATTTGATTGTATAGACATTCAAAACTTATAAATCACTTATATGGATTAAAATTGAATTCCTATTAAAATTTTATTTTTACATCACCTTTAAATTCATCCTAGATCAAAAGATATTAGCAAAATACTACAAACTAGTTTTTCCCTTTGCTAATTTCAAATGTCAATGATAACTGGTTAATGTAAAAATATTTACACATTTTCAAACATGTGTATTAATCTCATGTCCTTTCACAACTTTCTCAAACATTATCCATCAATATCCTTTGGAGTATCTCGGTCTTTACCTTACATCACTAACCATTTATCTTAGATCCTCACTTCTGAGATCAAGCCACTTGGTAGCCCCACGTGCCCTCTACGTACCCTATAGTCAGTCTCCAATGAAATTTTTCCACTTGATAGCCCCACATGAATTCTAATAATCCTTTTACATATTTAATTAATACACACCATTTATATTTCTTTTCATGGTTGAACACGCTCTATTGATCTTTGATTTACTTAATCAAATGTGCACTATAGATCTGCATGTTAGATCTCCGTGATTGTGACACATGTCTTCATCACATTCATTCTCAAGATATTTGACTTATTGACTTTGATCTTGCCATTGATCACTATCTGAAAATATTAATGCTCACTATTATATCTTTATCTATTCATATTAATTACTCAGTGTAGATCTTCATTGCCTGATTAAATGCTCACCATTAGATATCCTCTTGCAAATTTGGCTAAGTATAGAAACTTAGTGAACTATGTTTGAGAGGACAAATTTGAAAATTAATAACTTTTTCTATGCTCCATTTTCATACCTGAAATTTGAACCATATGATCTCCTTATAGAGGGTAATATATTCATATATCAAGCTTCTCTTGAAACCTTAACATGATTGAATGTTGATGTCATCAATCTAATCACTCAAATTTATTTGTCAAGATGAATAATTGAACCTAAACACTCATATGATTTCTCTAATGAATTCATTTCACTTAAAAAGACAATCCAAGCACTAAAAATAACCCATAGGGTCTCTGAAACATGACCATACCATAAATAATATCCACCATCTACCTATCCAAGTTAAACACTAAATAACTATGCAAGAACACTGAAACACACTTTTGTCATTGTCATTTTAGCACACATGACACCTCATCAACATCCTTGGTCACCTTGGAGACATCATTGATAAACCTCCAACATAAATTACCACCATAATCTTGATCATGGAAACCTTCAAACAACCATTTTTCCCCCTTGCTGACACATCTCATAAAAGTTATACCAATACCATTTTAAATAGAGTGTTATCCCAAATTACATACCTTATTGCTCTTAGTTTGTTTTCTCTTTTCTATTTGAGATTTGAGTGAGCTAGGAATCATCCATATGATAGGAAGTAGGAAATTTTTTAATACCATTTGTCAACCAAACCAATAAATACAATGTTTATGCTTCTAATTGTACCACAGGTGCTCTTAGTGTTGAAAAACACTTCTCATTTTAGGATTTTGAGAATCCATGGCATGAGTTGCAGTTTGTGACTATTCAATGATTATCTATGGTCAAATACAAGCAAAGTATGAAAATTGTCCACAATATTTATTTTATTTAGTGGTTGGGAGCCACCAGGGTCTATACTATTTCAATACTTAATAATTCTGAGGATTCGGTAGTTAAACTAAATGATTATTAACAATGACCTCTAAGATATAGTGAATCTTGATAAAATTAAGAAAAAGGAAGGGTAAGGAAGAAAGAAACGTGATTGCAGGTTTTCATCTCAAATATTATGACAAAATTCCAATTACTTTGAGCACATTTGAACCAATTTATGTTATAAAATAGTATAAGCTCAAATTATGTCACAAATCAGGCAAAATTCAAAGCAAAAATATGAATCATAAGTAAGAACCAAATTTACTTTAAAGGTTTGCTATTATGATCTGAATAACCTAAGTACATCCAAATATAGAGTAAATATAATGAAGTATATTTGAGATCTTTACAGTCAATTTAGCATTTAGCATAAATTAACAGCCCTATGACAAAGAATGTAAATCAAGTAATAAGAATCATTTAAATTCAAGATAACTCCCTGTAATTGAGAGATAGCATAGACATTTAATGAAAACTATCCAGATAATATTTTTAGAATTCCTTAGTTATATTAAATGCTTCTGGTATTAATTTCTCAAAAACTCTCTCTTTACAAATGGTAACCATATGCCTATTTATAGGAAACATAAGTGTTTAACCAATTAACTTTCAAAAATATCTAGATGTGGATAAAGCAACAATGCAAAAAAAATCATGCCAACTTGACAAGAAAGAGTTTATGCTAACAGAATAGCATATACTTTAGAAAAAGAATATTTTTTTAGGAATTTCAATGGTGGGTCCTTCCAATTAGCCCTATCTGAGGAAGTCTTTCACCTTGGTGCATTGCTCCTTGATCAACTCAAAATCCAATGCAGGCTTCATTAGACAATCCTCTTCTTAATTTGCTAACTTGTCAAATTCACTATCTTCCTAAGATACAAGTTCCTTGACATATTTTGCTTTTACAATTTGGTTCCCCAAAAAAGTAATGGTGTCAAGGGTCTTCTAGTTTTCCCTATTTTAATACCTTGGCTATCTTTGATGCCTTGGATGTGGATATCCACCCTCTGCTTCAATCCTTCATCATCAATCAAGCCTAAAGTAGTGGTTCGAGAAGGGTTAATTAATATATTCCCTAGAAGTTTCTCAATTCAGTTTACCAAGTCTATGTCTCTCTTGATGAAGTCCTTAACATCACTACTCTAGGGGATCAAATATTCTTGTTTATCTACCAAAACTACCATGAGGATGTCTGAATGTCTGAGTTTGATAATCTTGAAGTGTAAGGCCTGCTTTGTCTTATGCACATTGATGAGCTCCTCCATCTAAGCTTGAGAATTCTACCACTAGGTGATTAAGGCTTGTGCCATCTCAATTTGATGGTCCAAAGCATTCAATCTAGACTTAATACTTTTCAAATTCTTGAATGCACCCATCAAGTATTTTTTCAACATTTGTAATATATTTTTATGAATTATCAAGAAGACCTGAGATTCCAAATCTTGATTTTTTATTTCCAAGTTGAGGATCCTTTGTTTCAATCCTTGAACTCCAGCCAAGGCCATTGCTAATTGGGCCAATACCACACTAGCTACATCCTCTTGAAAAATAGGATGCTCCCTTGTTTCCTACCCTAGAATAGGAGTTAAGCCTATAAATGTCTCCACCTTTTGAAAGGTCAACTCCTCAGTACTAACAGTGATTTTCTTGGTCACTACTCTTTCAATAGTTGATGTCTATAGATTAAATTAGACCTGAGGATCAAACTATTTCACCTATGGTTATTCAAGAATCTCTACACTTGAGCTCCCAGAGGCTCTTAGGGTACCAACCCATTGGATTTATTTATTGTTAATAATCTAGATGTTTCTCTCTACTTGTTTGTTCAACATATCCTAAATCCATGGCTTGACATTGTCCTGAACACCTATGTCCACTCGGGTCAAAGCTAGTGAAGGAGAAAGAGATGAGATTTTCTAAAACATCCCATAAACAAACCAATCAAGAATGGTTGGTCCATAAATAGTATTCTCATCATTGAAGAGGTTGATTTCACTAGTAAGGTGAGTGAAATTTAACCTAGGCCTCTTTCTTGGAGCCAAAGCAACTAAGGCTAATTCTGACTATCTCTTTCCACTGCCCAATGGAACCAATTCCTTGCCTGATTCCTCAAATGTGTCTTCTTCCTTATCCAAACCATAAATAGCCATGATGTTAACAAGGGCACTCTCCACTATTTCTCTAGTTTCTAAAATAATTATGTTGATAACTTTTATTGGGGAAGAAGGCCTTAGTGGGGATGCCTGAATTTGGAATATTTCAATAGGTCTTTGCTCAATCTTGGACTCTTCACTTATAGCTTTACCTTTTCTTTTTGCATCCTCAATTTTCTCAATCTGAGATGATTTTGTCAATTCTCATGTTGAGGTTCAGAATATTATCCCTCAACAGGTGGTTCTTGATGTGTAGTCCTAGATGGCCTTAGCAACAAGTGATAATGTAAAGAATGTAGCTACCATATTTCTCCTAAAGGCTTATTATCCCTAACCAGCCTACATTTTAAAGGTATGTTGTAGATTTTAACCCTATATAGGACTTATTCAAATTTCTTTGCCTTTGAGTAAATACCATCTCCCACACCTGGTTGATGTTTGTACTCGGTCTTTGGGACCTTCCTATCCTAAATAAGGTTAGCCACTCTATTATTATGGTCCCACATCTTAAGATCATCTAATTGGAAATCAAAAGAGTTCTTGTGTACCACCATGATCTTTAGATATTTCCAATCCTTGATTACAATTCTACCAATGTCCAGTGGGAAGGGATGAACTTGAGCCTTTTTATTCTTCTTGCAGTGCCAATCTATGCCCTGGATGATTTGATAAATAATTTATTGCTCTGCAAGCTTACTGAGAACATATATGGGTAGTATGTATGGTTGGACCATGATTCCTTTTATCCTTATTATAGTGCAATCTGGATAGAACCACACATTCCCCATGGTCTCCAATTTTTTTTATTAGAGGATGAAATCTAGGCATAGGAATACTAGCGATTGTCTCAAAAATGATTGGGAAGATAGCATCACATATGAATTGCATATGATTCCTATATTTAAAAATATGTAGTTTGAAGTAATGATGGGAAATGGTAGTCCTACCATTAGGGGACCAATTTTGGATGCTCAAGAAATTAATGGATGTTAGGAGTGAGTCTAAGAGGTATGAAATCATAAAGAAATGTTTGAAGGTCTTTCTCTTGATGGTTATAAATTGTTTGGCCAAGAAGAAACTTATTAAGTCTCCAATGGGAGGGGTTAGGCTCCACTCCAACATGCAATAGACATAATACACCTAGGCCTTACATAACTTGTAGAATAGGCACCAAAAGATCTATTCAATAAGGTCATAGCTACCCTGACACCCTCTTTGAATTGGGTAATAGTAATCTCTCCATTAGGAGTCCTAAAAACATGGGAACCTTGGATTAACCAAGGTGAAACAACTAAATCTAAGTTTTTGGAATTTGTCCATTCTCTCAAGGATGGAAGATCAACATGAGGTAAAGGGAGCTTATAAAAGTCTCAAAGGCCATGGGATCTATGCATGCAACTTTATTGACATTTTATTCATAAATAATCCATTCTCCATCTACTCTATAGTCAACAAAAATAGGAACAAGAAGGTTGATGCAATGCATTACCTATGGATTAGCAGTTGCATGATGAAGGCTTGCCATCTAAACTGATACTAAATCCATGTATCTTTGGTACACAGAAGCATTTCTCTTTTCTTCTTAAGAAATTGGTTGCAACTCTTTGATAAAGAAGAATAATTCAGACCAATTCCTGATTCCTTATACATTCAATGTTGTTGAATCCAAATTTGTGTCTCTAAAGACCCTTCCTTCACCATTTGAATTTAGATAAATCTCAGCTTCAATCTTCATTTGTTGCCTACCCACTGCCATTGATAACATTATATTGTAATTGTAAAGCTAACAAAGTTTTTACTAAGGCACCTGCTCTGAATTTAGTTTACAATTATCTCAAGTGTCACATAATCATTTTGAATTGACTCTAGCATTCTTTATTAAGGGTTTAGGGTTTTTTACTTTAATGACCAAAACATCCAACTTTGATCTCATACGTGCCTTAGATATGATGGAACCTTACTTATCATATCTCCTATGTTTTCAATCATGAGATATCTTTCATTTGGATCCCCCATACTTATGTGGAGCTTATGTGGCAAGTTTTCATGCCTTTCACGGCAATTTTCATAAATTCCATTGGAAGAGTGACCATTGGTTTTCAAAATTCCTTTTTATTTTGCTTTGAAAAGCCAAATCTAGGTCCTTGCATTTCATTGGTTCTTGATCTTTGAGATTATTGATTGTGACATATGTCAAGCTTTGAGCCTTTGAAAAGTATTCAATTTTGTCATACCAGTGGATCAAATCTAGTGAGCAAGTTATCACCATTGGATCCTTTGGGAGATCTTGAGGCTTCTAGGTTGATGTGTATCATTGGATCAAATCCAGTGAGAAAGCGATCACCATTGGATCCTATAAGATGCTTACCCTTTTAATTAGTAAAATTGACTTAGACCAAGATTTTTATATCTCAATCTTGCCTTCATAAGAAAACTAAGAATTTATTAAAAGGCTTTAGAAATGCCTCCTTTGATTAGGCTTAAAAAATTGTCTAAGTTAAATTTGATGGGTTCGGTCCCATCAAATACATCCTCAAAGACGTCAAATGATGGGGATGAACCTATCAAATTTAAGATAATAAAATATTTCTATTTCAATTTAAATTTGATGGGTTTGATCCCATCAAATACGTCCTCACAGATGTCAAATGATGGGAGTGAACTTGTCAAATTTAAAATAATGAAATTTATTGATCCAACAACTGAATGCCACGTGTAAAACCATTGAGAGATCTCAAAGCTTTTGGGATTATCTAAGTTAAATTTCATGGGTTTGATCATGTCAAATTTAAGATGATAAAATATTTATGTCCAATGAATGAGTGCCACACGTAAAACCTTTAGGAGATCTCAAAGCTTTGGGGATTGTCTAGGTTAAATTTGATGGGTTCAATCACGTCAAATACGTCCTCATAGACGTCAAATGACAGGATCAAACCTATAAAATTTAAGATAATGAAATTTAATTCACACCATTATATTTAAAACCTTTGATTAAATGATCACCATTGGATCCTTACTAGGGCTTGAATCATTAATTGTATGCCTTTCTAAAAGACTTCGATCTTGATGCATTGTTGGATCAAATCTAGTGAACAAGCGTAACGTGCTAGATCTACAAAATTGCATGAACTTTAAGTTAAAACCTGATCATGCATAAAATTTCCTACTAGATTTTCCTATGAACATTTAAATTTAAACAGCTAGGGTTTATTACTTGGGAACCCTAACTTCTTCCATGGAACCTACAATTAATAACCTTTTAGATGATTTTTTAGCAAAATTAAAAACATGATCAAAAAATATTTCACACTTATTCCAAGATATAGAAGTTTTGGAAATAATCACAGGGTCCCCTTTTCAAAAAAAAAAGAGGGGCGCGGGGGGGGTATTGGTCTCACTAAATGGTGACTCACAAGGGCAACATAGCAATATATTGAAACACAAGGATCTAGTTTAAATTTGTGCATGAATTTTATATCCCTTTTTGGACATATACTCTCTCCTAAATCAACTTTCAATTGAAATAAGTTCCTTATGTATAATATTTAAACTTAGATATTAAAACATAAACATGCAATATATGCTTTGATTCCATTTACTATTTGTCATGAATTTCAAGAAACAATGTCTAGGTTCATATCCTTTTGGTCCATTACACTTAACTTTGAGTGCTTTAGATATTCTTTAAGAATAATAACTCTTAATTCAGGGGAGGCTTGGGCATTTCTCTGCTATCAGCTAGGCATCTATAGCTTTGATAGAGAAACCTTTGGTTCCACTCAAGGTCTTGTTCCACTGCCAGCCAGGCATCCATATCCCTAGTGGAGATTACCTGAATCACCTTTGCTTGTATTTCCATAGATTTTGTAATGAGTTTTTTTTTTACATTTTTTAGGTCTTTTTGCAAAGTTTGGAAACCAATACAGCATGGTTTTAAGGATTTGGTCAAATGCTCCAGCATTAGGATACTTTCCTTTAATTGAAACTTTAGTCCATGACAAGGATGTGTTTTAAGTGTAAGCATGACTATGAGTTAATAAACTAAATTCACATTGTATATATATGATTCTTGTTAGAACCAAGTTTTGATGTAAAATAAGGTTTAAATATTTGTAGGATAATAAATTCCTATACCAATACCATTGGTTGCTTCATACTGCATTATTGCCAGCCATGTTCACTTTTGTATTATTTATATTCACACTTTTGAGCAATTCTAAACCAAAAAATAATAACATGAGACTTTACCACAACCAAGGAACACCACCAAGCAAGAAAAAACAAAACAAATATAAACAAGCCCAGCAAGGAAGGAAAAAAAAATCAAGAAAGGGAACTAATTAGCTTACCTATTCTAATTTTAATAATCTTACATATTTATTCCATGAAGACCTCAGGTGGGGCAGTAGCAAATTAATGTTTGAGATATTGTCCATTAGTAGTCAATGTGAACTCTGGTCCTTAGATATCTTTCAAATTGAAAGTATTGTTGCCCAAGATTTCTATAATTTGATAAGGACCAATCCATAAAGGAGTGAATTTACCATGTTTACCTTTGGGTTCTAATACCTTGTCCCAAAGAAGGACCAAATCTCCCTATCTAAATACCTTCACTTTATATCTCTTATCAAACCATTTTTTCATGGTTGATTGGTGTCTACTAAATTCTATAAATACCTTTTCTCTAGCATCTTCCATTCAAATAATGTCTAACAGCCAAGAATTAGCAAGTTCCTGACTGTCTTCCATGTATTCCTGCATGAATGTGAATGTAGGCAACTTCAAATTGATGGGAAAGATGGGCTCCTGACCATATACCAACAAAAATGGTGAAGCTTTTAGAGATTTTTTGACCCTAATTCGATCTACCCATAATGTAAACTTAAGAATTTTATGCTATGTTCTAAGTCTATCTTCAGCAGATTTCTTGATAGCTTTCATCAAATTTTAGTTTATGGATTCAGAAACACCATTTCCTTGAGGATATTTATTAGAAAAAAACTTGAGTGTAATGCCTTGGTCATGATCCCATTCCATCATTTCAATAGAAATGAATGCAGATCCATTGTCATAGACCAAATAAATTGGGTTTCCAAATCTAGTACAAATATTTTCTTCTAGGAAATTGATCACTTCCTCTATTCTGCATTGCTTAGTGGCTACTACCTCGGTCCACCTAGTACAATAATCCATAGTAGTTATAACATACTTATGACCTTCAAAATAATTAGGGTGTATTACTCCAACAAAGTCTAATCCCCATTATACAAAAGGTTTATCTACCATCACAGGTTGTAAAGGCATGGCTGCCTTTGGTTCCTTTGTGTTAAAGATCTAGCATGAATGACACTCCCTCACATGATTATAAGCATCTTTGAAGAGTGTGGTCCAATAATATCTATCCTTGAGAATCTTATGAGTTGTGGTTCTTCCTTAAGGGTGTCCACTTCTTATTTTTTCATGAAAGGTAGTCATAATCCAAGTTGTTTCTTCCTTGGACACACATCTCAAATAAATTCCCTCAAAGTTCCTCCTCTACAAGACTCCATTTTTGATGAGGTAATGATCTGATTTGAGCCTCAAGGCTCTCTTTTGTTCTCTTATAAATCCTAGGGGACAAACACCATTGACAAGTAAATGGATAATAGAGTCATACCACTCATTAGGTTGAAAGTTTTGTTGATCTACTTGCATGATATGAAATTTTGGGTCAATACTAGTGATCATCTAAACTAGACCCTAATATTTCACTAATTTGTCTATTTTCATCTCTATATCATATTCTTGTATAATTGCCATCCATTTACCTCTTCTTTCTCCAAGCTCATTCTGACTCAACATAAGTTTTGTAGCTAGATCATGTAATATAGCATGTACCTTATTTATAAGGAGATAATGCCTAAAAAAAATTATTGCCTTTACCAATGCATAAGTTTTCTTATCAATCATAGAATAATTCACTTATGCATTCATAAAATTTGTGCTCATGAAAGCTATAGTATGATCATTCCCATCAACTTTTTGAGTTAACATTGCAACCATAGTATACTCAGAAGCAAATGAATATAGATAGAAATCCTTTGAAAAATTAGGACTTATGAGAACTAGAGCTTTATTAATTGCCTTCTTAATGTCAGTGAAGGCCTTTTTTAATTCTTCATTCCAAAAAATTATAGAATCTTTCTTAAACATGGCATTCAAAGGTTTACCAATCTCAGCAAAGCCTGAAATAAACTTCTTCACAAAATTAATCTTGCTAAAGAATGACTTAAGTTCTTTTTGGCTATTGGGAAACCCAATTTTAGAAATGGACTCAACACTATCAAGATCCACAAATATTCCATCTTTGATAATGACATGTCCCAAAAAGTTTCCTTTAGTGACACAAAATATGCTTTTCTTGGGGTTAAGAGATACACCATACTACCTACATATATCAAATACTTATCTCAAATGTATGAAGTGTTCTTCCTTTATTTTTAGGAAATATTGTAAGATCATCCATATTTATGATGATACACTTTCCCACTAAACCTTGAAAAGCATGGTCCATGGCCCTTTGAAAAGTTTCCCCTATGTTAATTAATCCAAAATGCATTCTCTTGTAAGCATATGTTCCCCATTTAGTAGTAAAAGTTGTTTTCATCTTGTCTTCTAAAGCAACAAGCCCCTGGTTATATCCAAAAAATCCATCCAAAAAAGACATCATGGAATATCCTAAAATAGTTTGGATAATTTGGTCTAGAGAAGGTAAAGGATAATTATCTTTTTTAGATGCTCTATTTAGATTTCTAAAATATATGCACAATCTTATTTCTCCATTATTTTTTCTAACTGGGACTAAGTTTTCCACCCGAGCAAAATGTCTAATAGGAAACACTATCCTTGCATCCAATAGCTCCTTGACTTATTTAAAAATCATGGGTTCTAAAACAAGATTAACTGGCCTTTGCTTTTGTCTAAAAGGTTTGTAACCTTCTTGAAGAGGTATGGTATGAGTAATGACTCTCAGGTCAAATATTTTCAAATATTCATAAGACCAAGCAATTACATCCTTATATTTTGTAATCAACTCTCTAGATTTTTTATTTTCCATTTCAATGCAAGCCTTCTCTATATTTACCATTTGGGGTTGATCATGTGATCCAAGATTCATTGCATGGTAATCCTTACCATTTACCTTGGGTTGCTTAGGTGACTTAGAAATTTTGTCAAAATTAGATAGTCTTTCTAATGAAATCATCCCTTTAGGTATCTTATTATCACTTAATTGGATGATTTTACCATTAAGTTACTCTTCATGAGAATTTTCATCAATCTCATCAATAATGTGAGATTCAAAAGCTCCAGATTTAGTTAAGAAATCTATGATTTATTGATCATCATTGAAAACTTGGAAATGATTTATATTGTCAGGAACTGAAAGACAAGGTATTAACTAAATACTGATGCTTTAAGAATCATGATTACGCATGAGGTTAGCTGTATTAGAGGCAAGCTCATTAGTAGTTTTATTTTCTTCTCTTAAAATAGCTAAGATGTTGAAGGCATCAAAATATTTGATCAAATTCCACACTCTAAACTTATATCTCTTTAAGTAAGACAATTTGCACTAGTACTTACTTCTCACTTGGTTAACCACAAGTTTAGATTCTCCATAGACAAGGAGGTCTTTAAATTTTTATTTAATGTCAAACTATAATCCAAGTATGAGAGCCTCATACTCAACTAAATTATTGGTGTAAGGAAATTATAACTTATAAGCTACATGGTATTGTTTTTCTAAAGGATTCATTAATACAATACTATCTCTTGATCCTAATTTGCACTTGGAACCATCAATGTATAACTTCCACAAACCACACATTTGAGAAGAACCCTTAGAAACTAGTTCTTTTGTAATGTTAAAAGTGAAAACTCCCAAATTAGAATCCAATAAATTTACCCTTTTGTTAACAACATTATATTTTGTTATCATGCGTTTTATTTGAGGTTCCCTTTCTAATCTTATTTGATTTGGCACACCTTTCCAAGGAAGCCATAAGCGTAAACAATTAGTAGACATATAGACATTTAAAGCCTTAGTCCATTCTCTACTCAAAAGCAATCCATAAGCACCAGGCATTTCTACCACTTGGATATCAATGAATTGTTGAACCCTTGGTTCACTAGCCAATTGTATATGCACATTCAATAATTCTCCTACAACCTTAACTTTGGATTTATCCAATTGAGTGACTACCCTATCAGATTTGATTAGAGTTAACCTAAGTTGTTCAAATATCCCAGCAAGCATAATTTTGGTTGAGGCTCCCGAATCTAAAAGACAATTATGAACATTTTTTCCAAATATCTTGACTATAATTAAAAAAGGTGGGGACTCTGATTTGATCACTTATGTAATTAAATTTTCACTATCATTCTTAGGGGGTTTCCCAATTTTCTTTGACAAATATTCCAAGAGTATCTTTTTTCTATGATTTGAGTTAGCTCATGTAGAGTGAAATTAGCTTTAATCCTTTCCATATCTTCCACAATGTTGTAGCCAACTTTGCTTAGAGGATCAATAGTTAACGTTAACTTAGAATAACTTCCTCTAGGAGGTTCAAGATTATTCTTTGATATAGTGTCTGGAGGGGACCCATAATTGTTAGGAAGGGTAGAGGTAGTCAATGGTTATTTTTGTTCCCTATTTCTCAGAGGATATGTCTTCAAAAATTGTTGGAATGCTTGAATTTCCTCAGGAATATTCTCAGGCTCATTATCCTCTTGAAAAGGGAAATTAAAAGTTTCCACCATATGCACTTGGTCAGATGGTTTAGATTCAGAAGAATTTGTAGCAACCTCTTTATTTGGAACCACTTCAAACATGTCAAGTTCTTCTTGAAAAGCTTTACAAAATTCAATACAATCAATCTCACCATGTTTTGAAGTAACATGCACCCTACAATAATTTGGTAAGGCAATATCAGTGAGGTTTATATCCATGTTCTTATTGCTAGGGAAAGACTCATTAGCTTTGCTATTGTAGAAACTGTCATTCTAAAACCTATTCCCAGGTCTGTTGAACTTTTGGAAAGTGAAGTTCCTTCCAGAGTTGTTATTAGCATTACCAACTTGTTTTTACAATTGCAAAAAATCAGTGCTAAGCTTTTGTACCATTTTCAATATAGATTCATTCTCATTTTTTTAACCCTAGCATTTTGACTTTGGTTACTATTAATGCCATTTATAGGCACTAAATCCTTCTGATCATTGTCATGAAATCCATTGGTAACTTGATGGCTCAAGAAGCCTATATTTTGATTAGGGGCAGCATGACTAGTAGCCAATACATTAAAAGTAGGAAAATAGTTTAATGCTGAAGTAATTTGGTTATTACTTGGGAAAGGTTTAATGCAGGCATTTGAGGATTAACATTTGGGATAGAATAAGCCATCTATCTTTGGGGTTACATTTGGTCACTAATAACCACTACTTCAGAATAGGCTTGAGCTAATGTGATAATACATGGAGTAAATCTTTTCAAAAACATAGAAGTCATGGGGTCAACATCTCTATAAACCTCCAAAGCTAAAGCTTCATTAGGTTTATATGGATCCATGGTCCAACTAGACATCTTTTGGAACCTGGTATTAAATTACCTAATAGGTTCACTTTTATCTCTCTTAATAGTTTTGAATTGATGTTAAATGACACAAGGACTTATGATCTTTCTAAATTGATCAATGAAAATAGTGTCAAAATTATTCCATGAGACAATACAATTGTTAGGTAAATTGAGGAACCATTCATATGCAACATCTTTAAATAGAAATGAGAACAACCTACATGATACATCTTCATGAATAACATTCAACAATATTAAAGCATCTTTGAAATATTTAACATGTTCCTTAGTAGTCATAATACCAGTTGGACTAAATATTAGCAAATATTTTTTTAGATTACGTGGTAAATCATGAACCGCACCTGGTATATTAATAGGGGAACTTCCAAGCCACACCATGTTTGGATGAAGATCAAGCATAGGAATCCCTTGTAAATGTGATGATGGTAGATATTTAAAAGACCTACACTCACCTCTATCTTTCATATTTCTTCTATGAGTTTCTAGTTCGAGCAAGGGTTCTCTAGTCTCTGAATGTGATCTGGTCTTAATCCTTGCTAATTCCAACTTGAAGACTAAGGATCTTGTTTTAAAACATGGTGTAACACATTAATTTCAAAATAATGATAAATAATATGTACAGTAAGCTTAATTTGCAAAAAAAAAATCATAAGAGGACAAAGGACATCAATCTTTAACTAAACAAGTTCAAAGATGTATTGAATTATGCAAAGATGACTAATATTTACAACTTATGACTCAAATAAACTTCTTATTGTCAAATAATTGTCAATTTTGAGCAAAATAAGCCATCCTAACTATGAATACTAATAAATTTTTAACAACAAAAGCCATATTTCCGCAAAGGTCACCATTCTTTACACAATTTATGTTAAAAGAAACATAATCATGTAAAATGTAGATAATTCTGATCAAATACACTTTAAAATGTATTAAGCATCTTTAAAGAGGCCCTCCTTCTAGCACCAATAGAGCTTCTCCTATTGATGCTTCTAATTGTATCACATGTGCTCTTAGTGTTGAAGAACACTTCTCATTTTAGGATTTTACGAATCCATTGCATGAGTTGTAGTTTGTGAATATTTAGTGATTGTCTATTGTGGAATATTAACAAAGTATGAAAACTATCCACAATATTTATTTGATTTAGTGGTTGGGAGCCACCAGGGTCTATACTATTTCAATACTTAATAATTCTAAGGATTTGGTAGTTAAACTAAATGATTATTAACAATGACCTCTAAGCTAGAGTGAATCCTGATAAAAATAAGAAAAAGGAAGGGTAAGGAAGAAAGAAACGTGATTACAGGTTTTCATCTCAAATATTATGACAAAATTCCAATTACTTTGAGCACATTTGAACCAATTTATTTTATAAAATAGCATAAGCTCAAATGATATCACAAATCAAGCAAAATTCAAAGGAAAAATATGAATCATAAGTAAGAACCAAATTTACTTTAAGGTTTGTTATTATGATCTGAATAACCTAAGTACATCCAAATACAAAGCAAATAAAATGAAGTATATTTGAGATCTTTACAGTCAATTTAGCATTTAGCACAAATTAACATCCCTATGACAAAAAATGTAACTCAAACAATAAGAATCATTCAAATTCAAGATAACTCCCTATAATTGAGAGATAACATAGACATTTAACGAAAACTATCCAAACAATCTTTTCATAATTCCTTAGTTGTATTAAATGCTCCTAGTATCAATTGCTCAAAAAATCTCTCTTTACAAATGGTAACCATCTACCTATTTATAGGAAACATAAATGGTTAATTGGTTAAATTTCAAAAATATCTAGATGTGGATAAGGACAAATGTCTTTGATATAAAGCTACAATGCAAAAAAAAATCATGTCAACTTGACAAGAAAGAGTATACGCTAACAGACTAGCATATACTTACAAAAAGAATATTCTTTTAGGAATTTCATTGGTGGGTCCTTCCAATTAACCCTATTTGAGGAAGTCTTTCACCTTGGTGTATTTCTCCTTGATCAACTAAAAATCCACTGCATGCTTCATTAGACAATCCTCTTCTTTATCTGCTAACTTGTCAAATTCACTTTCTACCCAAGATACAAGTTCCTTGACACATTGTGCTTCTGCAATTTCCTTGCTTGCAAAAGTAATGGTGTCAAGGGTCTTCTTGTTTTCCTTAGCTAAATAACCTTGGTTTTCTTTGATGCCTTGGATGTGGGTATCAACCCTCTACTTGAATTCTTCATCATCAATCAGGCCTAAAGTAGTGGTTTGAGAAGGGTTAATTAATAGATTCCCCAGAAGTTTCTCAATCTGATTTACCAAGTCTATGTCTCTCTTGATAAAGTCCTTAACATCACTACTCTAGGTGATCAAATCTTCTTGTTTATCTATCAAAACTACCATGAGGATGTTCAGATGTCTGAGTTTGATAATCTTGAAGTTTAAAGTTTGCTTTGTCTTATGCACCTTGATGAGCTCCTCCATCTGAGCTTGATAATTCTATCATTGGGTGATTA
Organism: Torreya grandis; assembly: GCA_037957365.1. NCBI lineage: Eukaryota > Viridiplantae > Streptophyta > Pinopsida > Cupressales > Taxaceae > Torreya > Torreya grandis. The sequence goes on along the minus strand of JARHVA010000824.1, from coordinate 979,000 downwards.
AGGCTTGTGCCATCTCAACTTGATGGTCCAAAGCATTCAATCTAGACTTAATGCTTTTCAGATTCTCAAATGCATCCATCAAGGATTTATTCAGCATTTACAATTTATTTTTAGGAATTTTCAAGAAGACCTAAGCTTCTAAATCTTAATTTTATTTTTCCAAATTGAGGATCCTCTATTTCAATCCTTAAACCCTAGCCAAGGCCATTTCTAATTGGGCTAGTACCACACTAACTACATCCTCTTGAAAAATAGGATGTTCCCTTACTTCCTACCCTAGAATAGGAGTTAAGCATGTAAATGGCTCAACCTTTTGAAAGGTGAATTCCTCAGTACCAACAGTAACTTTCTTGGTCACTACTCTTTCAAGAGTTGATGTCTCTAGATTAAATTAGACATGAGGATCAAACTCTTTCACCTATAATTGTTCAAGTATCTCTACACTTGAGCTCCCAGAGGCTCTTGGGGTACCAACCCATTGGCTTTCCTTGTTGTGAGTAACCTGGATGTCTCTCTCTACTTTTTTGTTCAACATATCCTAAATCCATGGCTTGACATTATCTTAAACACCTATGTCCACTCGAATTAGAGCCAGTGAAGGAGAAAGAGATGGGATTTTTTACAACTTCCCATAAACAAACTAATAAAGAATGGTTGGTCCATAAATAGGATTCTCATCACTAAAGAGGTTTATTTCACTATTAGGGTGAGTGAAATTTAGCCTAGGCCTCTTTCTTGGAGCCAGAGGAACTAAGGCTAATTTTGCCTGTCTCTTTCCACTACCCAATAGAACCAATTCCTTGCATGATTCCTCAGATGGGTCTTCTTCCTTATCCAAACCATACATAGTCATGATGTTAACAAGGCAACTCTCCATTGTTTCTCTGATTTCTAAATAAATTATGTTGATAACTTCTATTAGGGAAGAAGGCCTTAGTGGGGATGCCTGAATTTGGAGGCTTTAAACAGGTCTTTGCTCAATCTTAGACTTCACTTATAGCTTTACCTTTTTATTTTGCATCCTCAATTTATTCAATCTAAGATGACTTTGTCAATTCTCCCTATTGAGGCTCAGAATATTTTCCCTCAATAGGTGGTTCTTGATGTGTAATCCTAGATGGCCTTGGCAACAAGTGATACTATAAAGGATGTAACTGCCATATTTCTCCTAAAGGATTATTATCCCTGACCATCCTATGTTCTAAAGTTATGTTGTAGCTTTTAACCCTAGATATGACTTCTTCAAAGTTCTTTGCCTTTGTGTAAATACCATCTCCCACACCCAGTTGATGTTTGTACTCAATCTTTGGGACCTTCCTATCTTGAATATGGTTAGCCACTCTATTATTGGGGTCCCACATTATAAGATCATCTAATTAGAAATCAAAAGATTTCTTGTGTACCACTATGATCTCTAACTATTTTCAATCCTTGATTACAATTCTACCAATTTCCAGTGGGAAGGGATGAACCTGAGCCTTTTTATTCTTCTTACAGTGCCAATCTATGCCCTGGATGATTTGATAAGCAATTTCTTGCTCTGCAAGATTACTAAGAACGTATATGGGTAGTCTATATGGTTGTACCATGATTCCTTCTATCCTTATTACAGTGTAATCTAGATATAACTACACATCCCCCATGGTCTCCACTTGTTTTTTATTAGAGGATGAAGTCTAGGCATAGGAATACCAATGATTGTCTCAAAAATGACTGGGAAGACACCATCACATATGAATTGCATATGATTCCTATATTTGAAAATATGTAGTTTGAAGTAATGATGGGAAATGGTAGTCCTGCCATCAAGGGACCAACTTTGGATGCCCAAGAAATTAATAGATGCTAGGAGTGATTCTAAGAGGTAAGACATCATAAAGAAATGTCTGGAGGTTTTTCTCTTGATGGTTGTAAATTTTTTGGCTAAGAAGAAACTTATTAAGTCTCCAATGGGAGGGGTTAGGCTCCACTCCAACATGAAATGGACATAAGACACCCAAATATTCCTCACATAAGTTATATAAGAGGCACCAAAGGCTCTGTTCAATAATGTCATAGCTACCCTAACACCTTTTTTGAATTAGGTGATAGGAATCTCACCATTAGGGGTCCTAAAAACATGGGAAACTTGTATTAACCAAGGTGAAAGAACTAAATCTAGGTTTTGGAAATTTGTCCATTCTCTCAAGGATGGAAGATCAACATGAGGTAAAGTGAGCTTATAATAAGTCTCAGAGGCCATGGGAGATATGCATGCAACTTTATTGGCATTTCCTTCATGAATAATCCATTCTCCATTTACTCTGTAGTCAACAAAAATAGGAACAAGAAGGTTGATGCAATGTATTACCTCTGGTTTAGTAGCTAAATGATGAAGGCTTTCCATCTGAATTGATGTTAAATCCTTGTATCTTTGGTACACTGAAGCATTTTTATTTTATTCTTGAGAAATTGATTACAACTCTTGGACAAAGAAGAATAATTTGGACCAATTCCTGATTCCCTATACATTCAATTCTATTGAATCCAAATCTTTATCTCTAAAGACCCTTCCTTCACCATCTAAATTTAGATAAATCTCGGCTTCAATCTTCATCTATTTCCTACCCACTACCAATGATAACACTTTATTGTAATTGCAAAGCTATCAAATTTCTTACTAAGGCACCTGCTCTTAATTCAATTCGTAACTATCTCAAGTGTCACATAGTCAATTTGAACCAACTTTGGCCTTATTTATAGAGGGTTTAGGGTTTTTTGCTTTAATTACCAAAACATCCAACTTTGATCTCATACATGCCTTAGATATGATGGAACCTTACTTATCATATCTCTTGTGTTTTCAATCATGAGATATCTTTCATTTGGATCCTCCATACGTACGTGGAGCTTATGTGCTAGGGTTTCATGCCTTTCATGGCAATTTTCATAAATTTCATTTGAAGAGTGACCATTGGTTTTAAAAATTCCCTTTTATTTTGCTTTGAAAAGCCAAATCCAGGTCTTTGTATTTCATTGGTTCTTGATCTTTGAGATTATTGATTGTGCCATATGTCAAGCTTTTGAGGCCATTAAAAAGTCTTCAAATTTTTTACACCATTGAATCAAATCCAGTGAGTAAGGGATCACCATTGGATCTTTTAGTAGATCTTAAGGATTTTGGGTTGATGTGCACCATTGGATCAAATCCAATGAGAAAGCGATCAACATTGGATCTCGTAAGATGCTTGCCTTTTTTGTCAGTAAAATTGACTTAGGCCAAGATTTTTCTATCTCAATCTTACCTTGATAAGAAAAATAAGAATTTATTAAAAGGCTTTAGAAATGACTCCTTTTATTAGGCTTAAAATTTTATCTAAGTTAAATTTCATGGGTTTGATCTCATCAAATACGTCCTCACATATGTCAAATGATGGGGGCAAACCGGTCAAATTTAAGACAATAAAATATTTTTGTTTCAATTTAAATTTGATGTGTTTGGTCCCATCAAATACATCCTCATAGATATCAAATGATGAGAGCAAACCTGTTAAATTTAAAATAATGAAATTTATTGATCTAACAACTGAATGCCACATTTAAAACCATCAGGAGATCTCAAAGCTTTGAGAATTGTCTAAGTTAAATTTTATGGGTTTGGTCCTATCAAATTTAAGATGATAAAATATTTATGTCCAATGAATGAGTTCCATGCATAAAACCTTCAGGAGATCTCAAAGCTTTATGGATTGTCTAGGTTAAATTTGACGGGTTCGGTCATGTCAAATATGTCCTCATAGACATCAAATGATGGGAGCAAACCTATCAAATTTAAGACAATGAAATTTAATTTGCACCATTAGATTTAAAACCTTTGATCAAGTGATCAATGTTGGATCCTTACTAGGGTTTGAATCATTAACTGTATGCCTTTATAAAAGACTTTGATCTTGATGCACCATTGGATCAAATCCAATGAACAAGCATAAAGTGTTAGATCTGCAAAAGTGCATGAACTTTAAGTTAAAACCTGATCATGCATAAAATTTCCCATTAGATTTTCTTGTGAACGTTTAAATACAAACCGCTAGGGTTTTTTGCTTGGGAACCCTAACTTCTTCCATGGAACCTTCAATTAATAACCTTCAAGATGATTTTTTATCAACATTAAAAACATGATCAAACAATTTTTCACACTTATTCCAGGATATAGAAGTTCTAGAAACAATCACAGGGGTCCCCTTTTCAAAAAAGAAAGATGGGGGGTGCTGGTCTCAACATACCACAAGTAGAAATGCTTTTGTCTCACTACCACTAGGAAACATTTGGTTGATTTTTCTTTAAGTATCAACTCCTTTTATTATTAACTGAACAATACCTTGTCTTCATACCCACTCATTGGGCATGATATCTAAATGTCATTCTTATACTTTAGTGATCCATCCTCCTCATTTGGAACCAAGTTATTTTTATTTCAATATATATTTGATAATTGGGTCTAGGATCATCACCACCATGTGATAATTTAAGATATAAAACTTGAAATGTTTTACAGATGTGAACATAACATATGCATGTTTCTCCTTAGGATAATATTTGAGTTTGTGATCCTTCAATTTGAAACTCATGAAAGTAATTATGGATTCAATATGTTCCTTATTTTTCCACATTAGAATTTCTAACAATGTATATTCTAAAGAATAACAATATGAAATGAAATATTTTTGAAACTCTGGATAGGCTAATGTCATAGCATTAGTACTGGCTTTCCTAATTTCCTCAAAGGTTGTCTTTCTCTCCTTTATCCATTTTAAAATAGTCTTTATTTTCATCCTTTTATAAATATTTTTAGTTAATTCGATGAAATTAGGAATGAACCCTCTCAATAAATTCATCTCATTGAAAAAAATAATGTGTACCAGTTTTTCTAGTATGTATAGACAATTGTTGAATTGCCTTGACCCTTTTCAGATCTATCTTGGTACCATCCTTGGACACTATATGCCCCAAGAGTTGTCCTTTTATCTTTTCAAATATATATTTATTTCGGTTCAATTAGATACCATGAGTTCTGCATCTCTCAAAGACCATATTCTAATTTTCATAGTGATATTATCTCTTTTGGACATCACAGTGAGATCATCTAGATAGACCACTATAATTTTATTTTTTAAGTCACTAAAATCCAAATCCATTAATATTTGAAAAATGGATCCAATGTTGATGAGTCTGAAGGCATTCTTCTAGAATAAAATTTACCCATGGTGTTGTGAATGTTATTTCATGTTGATATTCATGAGCTACCTCCACTTGATTGTATCTAGAAAATCCATCCAACATTGACATCGTTTCAAGACTTATGAGTGATTATAAAATTTGATCCATTATTGGTAGGTTTATATTTGTCTTTGAGTGAGGCTTGATTCAAAATACGAAAATCAAAATAGATTATGACCTCTCCATTCTTATTTCTTACCAACATTATGTTTACTATCCACTTGGATTGGTGGATTAGAAATATGATTCTACTATCCAACATATTATTAATTTATTAATATATAGTACCCATATTATTTGAGTTATAATGCCTCAACTTTTCCCTGAAAGGTTTGATGCCCTATTTTATAGGGATGTTATGTTTCATATCTTTCAAATGAACATACTTCAAATCATCATAACATAAGGAAAAAAATATCCCTATACGGTTGTTAACAAAGGATCCTATAAATTACCATTAAAACATGATAAGGTTGTGTGTGTGTGTGTGTGTGAAGTGAACTATAGATTTATAACTTATATGAGGATAAGACAAGTCAGTTTATTCATTTTGTTCAAACTTAGTGAGAATTCCTAGAAACATAAGCTATAATGTAAATAAAATTTATTGTCATTAAATTATTAAGCATACTCGAGTTAAATAGAAGATAAATTCTCATGGAATAGGTACAAAAGACATTTAAAATAACCATAATCATGTCTATATATTAATATCTCATAATTCAAAACTCATTTCCTTTACATTTGAACATTATTAAAAAAGATTACAAAGGCTAAGTTTCTTCACATTATTATCCTTTCATTTATTTCCCCAAGAAGTATTTATATATTTTACAAACTTTTGATATACAACCATGTTCCTAATACATATAAAATGACATACATTATATAAAATATTACACATCACACACTTTTCATGCATACATACTCTATGATTTTGTGCTTCTATGTCTACTACCAACACTTTCCTGGACTTAAACAATTGTCTCAACCTGAGACAAAGTTACAAGAAGTATGCTGATTTAAGGAGTTGGTGGAGTTTCTTACATTCCACTATGGGTTTGGTCCAAAAGCATTACTTGCAATTACCATTCAAGGTTTCATTTACTAGTTTCCACCTCTTGCACACTACCTAACCTCCTTTTTTGGTGTGCAACTAAGCAACATACCAATATACCACCCTTTTTTGGTTTTCAATATATTAACATAACCAAGACTCTACATTTTATGGGATTTCAATCTTCTTAGACCCAATCCTAATGCTTATGGCCTTTCCTACTTTTACATTCTTCAAAAATTTCAAAATTTAGACTCACATTACCTACAAAGTTGGCACATACATGGAGTGCAAAAATGGAGTTGGAGGAGGCAATGAAGAAGGTGGTGTAACTAGAATAATGCAGAGTTAAAAATTATTACTAAGCCTTCATAGTTTCCTACATTTTCTAATCTATGATATCTACATGTGGCTATTGTTGCCCCATTTATGGCACTTCAGGTTATTGTGGTGTAGTTTATTATTGAACAGTGGATACCAAAGGTTGAATTTCATGAGTAGGGGTCTAAGGTTTTCCTTTAAAATGGCACTCAAGTACATCCTACAAAACTACCTTTCAAATTTATCCAAAGAGAGAGTCATAGGTTGATAACCTTCCAATGCATAGATATGATTCCAACACAGGGTTGTAACCCTCACCAATTAATAATATCAACATTGCTTTCACTTTAAAATGCATGTTGTGCAAATTGAAATATTTATGCAAGTACAAAATCCATGCATCAGTTTCATCACTAGTTTGCTCTCCTGAAAAGGTTGGTGGAGGGAGTTTCTTAAGTTCTTTAATAATTGGATCAACTAATGCCAATGACAATTCTTTAAGTACAAGTTATTTTACTTGATCATTTTCCTTCCCAAGAATATTTTATTACTAAATACCCTCAATATTTTTGATCTTATGATCATGGGTATCAATTTACCCTTGAATGGCATTTAAGGTTGTTAAAATTCCACTCAACACTTCCTCATAAGTGTTACCACCAGCCAGGTTAGCATTAGGAACTTCATTGTTACTACGTGTATTATTATCAAGAGGAGGATTAACCAGATTATCTAAGTTTTGAGCACCCCATCCTCTACCCTAATTCATGACTCTACCCCTAGAATAATTAAGGTCACCTTGGTTAACATTGGAAATGAATCATCCCCTTGATCTTGTCTTAACCATCTTGAAGAGTTCACAACTTCAAGACTAAGCAGTGTAGAATTCAACAGTTATCCCAAACTTCCCTATAAATTTAAAACTAGCTATAATACCAATGTAACAAACTCAATTTTTTTAAACAAATATATATTGTTTAGAATAACTATATAAAGTTGAGGACTTACCCTCAACTAGGATCAGAAAAGGGTTCATGAAATACAAATCCTTTAGGAATAGGTCTTCTCAAATAGACCTTATAATAAATGATTCATTCCCTCATTATATATTAAGTTCAAGATGTATAATGGTACTGAGGTACTCTTATAAATTTTGACCTGAATATATATACATGCACAAGTCATCTTTCTCATAAGACTAACTAAACAAGACTCACTCCTAAGAGTTCCAATTTCATGGAAGTGTAGTGCACAACCAATTCTAACTTAAAGGAATATTCCCAAGGATTATACCTTAATAACAGTGTGATTTAATTATACCTTGAAAACTAAATAATCAAAATATGCTTGAGCATCTTACTTTCAAAAATAAAATATAGTTAAATAAGTATTCATTTCATAGTAAACCTTAACTTGAGAATGATACTATTCCTCATTAATGCACTGCAACAAATTCAAATTTCCTAATGGCATAGTATATTAATAAATATTAGAATTTCATTACATATGTATTTCATATATATATATATATATATATATATATATATAACATTTTCAAAACACTACCCAATAGAATTAATTACATTTGATACTAGGGTTGACACATATTCTGAATGACCTCCATATCTAAGTTCATTCTTATGGAAACATCTTTAAAATAATTATCATATTCATATGCCTTTTAATGCAAATCATTAAAATAAATCCCCGTAGGGCACCACCAAAATTTTACCTCTAAAAACCATCCAAATATTGAGTGTTAAGCATTTAGGTTCACATTTGATGAATTTGAAGAAAATGACACAAGAGATAAAAAACATAACAAGGACTCTCTCCTCAAACACAATATGTCTCATTGCATATATTTTAGTTTGATGATCATGGAGATCACTACTTTACTATCTTATAACTTTATATTTAAACAACATGTGTATAACATTATACATCTACTAATATATTATTCATAACATTATAACTGCACTAAATTAAAATGTTTAAATTCTTATTACCCCTAAATGGTATCAACAACATGATTCTAAACAAAAGATAAATGTACCACCATCAACTATGTTTAACATTTTTACATGAAAACACCATTACCAATCATTCCAATACAACTCAAGGGTCATCAAGATAAAGTTATCGTAAAGACAAAGTGGAACCAATCAATTACCAAATAAATATGAGTGGAACCCAAAAGTTCTTACAACAAGATAATTCCTTATTTTGAACTTATTTCTGTTGAAGTTCCCAATATACCTCAAAATTAATTTACTAATGTACAAGGATGTAATGATAATAATCCATTCATCCATTTAATTCTTAGTTACTAGAACATTTAAATAATCATTCAATTTGAAAAGTTAGAAACCCAACAACTAAGATCATTTTATAACCAATACTACAATATTATAATAGCTAGAAGTTAAGTATTCAACTAATATCTTATATCCAACCAACGAGAATTAACATATGGTAAAAATAACTTCTACATAATTGAATATTGTTCTCAATTTTATCAACGAATCATAGTACAAATGGATTACATATTCAATCACTACATTCAATAGTTTACTCCATAAATTAGTTATAAATTTAAGCAAAAAATTATTTGTTTGTTTATAGATTATCGGTAAATCAAATGACTCACACCGATTTGAAGATTCCAAGAATTATTTCATCTATATATAACAAAGTTATTTAACACACCTACTATCTCCTTTGAAACTATTACCAACTTTCATAACAATTCAAAGACTACATAAGAATTATTAAATGACTTTCCAAAATATAGTCAACTCAACTCCAAGTTACTCTTCAATAAGGATAAGGCACTAACAAGACTTGGCTTCATACTTAATATCATCTTAGATCCTATTAATCAAGAAACACAACACAACCCAATCACCAATACCAATTGTACAAAGCACAAGATTAATCTACGGTAATTATACCATATCATATTAAAGTTACAAAAAAATAAGCCTTTAAATCCATATCATTCCCAAATCCATAATTCAAAGTGATAAATGGAAATTTATAAGTCATAAACCAATATAATAATATGTCATAGAATGCACTCAAATTCTTACTTGACTCAATCCTAAATAAGAACATCATTCCATATCTTACAGTCTTGCCCATCATATACAAATTTGAAATTCTAAATCATTATAAACAAACAATCAAAGAAATATAATCTTACATGCTCCTATAAACATTAAAAACATAGATATTTTACATACGTAGTCAATTACAAGATTCAAAATCATTTTCAAAATTCTCTAATCATTATGTAATGATTGATTCATTGATCAACTTACATGCACATCAACATGAGTAGGGAATATCCACTTTGTTACTATTGATAACTTGATTAATGCATGTAACTATTAAAAATATTTAACATAGTGTAAATAAATAAGCCATACATTAATAATGATGATTCATTCTATTAACAGACATTCTAATGTAAGATTCAAGAATAAAATATAGGTATGCAACATAGTTTCCAAAATCCATATAACAGTAGATGTAAACTCATAGCCATATTATGCAAGGCATCCAAGGTTTGAATCCATCCATTAAGAAGGAAGAAAAACCCACTTGACTAGCCTCATGAGCCCCCCATTAGTGGCCCTAGACCACCCCAACCATCATCAAGATGGGGAACCAATCTCACGAGATTATGTCCATGTAAAATAAATGATGATGTTCCACACACTAGACCCTATACAAAATAAAACATCTAAACAAAAAATCAAAACATAATTATAGACTTACTCATACCCACCATATATGTGAAACCCCATTGTAGAGTTTTAAAACTAAACCAATAAAAACTCTATTCAAAAATTCACTTAACCAATATGAAACATTAGAACCACTTAACCAAATACACAACCTCAAAATACATCAATACAAGGTAGACAAACTCCCCCTCTACCCTACAGTGAGTAGTGTTTACTCGATCCACAGTTCCAATAAGAAAACTGAAACTAGAATGTTCCACAAGATCTAAAGGCATCCTCAACATAAACAAAAACTTTAAGTCGAATTTTTCCATCATGTTAAAAAACATTTGAAGGCCAAAGTCATCAAACATTATGATTGATTCAATAATATGACCAATCAAAATAACTAGTAAACACAAGTCACTTGCATAGGTCACGAAGGGACCCATGGCTTCATATCCAAGTGAGGAATTAAAATAATACATAACCACTTAACCAACCCAAGAAACATTAACTCATAACATAAACCAAACAAAACTTCACATCACACAATTTAGGTAACCATGCTAACTCAAATCACTAAAAGGCAACAAAGAAACATGGCCAAAAAACAAATAAATGTGATAATATAAGTTGAAACAATCTAATAAATTGATAAGACAATATCCAAAACCTAACCAATCACCTAATTTGTTGAAACATGAATGAAATTTATATCGATAGTACCAAAATTTACATAGGCTCTCTTTTGACAAGTCTAATAACATAGGATTGATTTTGTCCTTCATAAGAACATCATTAAATAATAAATAACTAAACATAAATGAAATTGTCAATTATAAAAACTAGGCAACACTAATATGATAAAATAGTCAACTGCAATAACCATGGTGTCTTTTAAAAACTTATTGCTTATGTTGTAAGATATTAGCATCCATTTTACAACCTTGTTGGATGGATTTTAGATCAAGCCTAGCTCATTAGAAAACCCTTCAATCACCAAAGATGAAATTAGCAATATCTATCCAATAACTATCCAAATAAACATAATTGTATATGTTGTCCTCGAAAAATGTCACTCATTTTGGGGACAACCTATAGACTATTTTGGCCCTGCACAAACCAAAAATCATATCTCCCCTTTTCAAAAAATTGTTATGAGCATTTGGGTTCTTCATTTTTCAAAGCTTTTCTAGAAATCTACGGACTCTGTAGGCTTGAATCTACAGACTTTGCAGGCTTGAATCTACGGAGTCTGTAGGAAGAAAATCTATGGACTCTATAGGCCAAGTTCTACGGGCTTCACAGGTTAATTTCTATAGACTCTACAGGAAAGAAGCAAGCTCTCAACACTTAGGCAAGTTGAACAGATTGAACGACCAATCGTTTCAATGCACTTGGTGCAAAAGATCAAAAAAACTTGGCCAAATAATGAAGAATGAACCAATTGAACCATTGAACTGTTGAACCAAAGTTGGTTCAATCAGTAGGTTCAAGGGGTTGCCCCAAAGCCAAAGAGGCAAGTGCCCTTGCGAAGGGCAGGAAACATTGGTTCGAAGGTCAAAGAAAAGATAGAATTCCTTTAGATTTGTTCAAATGCCCAAAAGGAACAATTCTTTCAGACTTTTTGTCCGATGGAAATGATTAAGTGAAGAAGGCCGAAGGAATTCACTCAAGAAGAAATCCTGAATAAATTGAAAGGAAAAGAAGCTTTCTTTTGAATTTTTTTTTCGAAGGAATTCCTTTAAACTTTTTGTCTGAAGGAAAAGCCCGAGAGCCAAAAGCCCACTAAAGAAGCAAGAACCCACCGGGAAAGTTGAAGCCTGAAGTCTGCCCAAAAAAAATCCCAAAGGGTAGGTACCCTTACAGGGGCACTTGAAGACGCAGAAGAGAGCCTTCCAAAAAACTTAGACAAAGAAGGTTTTCAAAGAACAAGGATGGAACCGTTGAACCTTGAACCAAATGGTTCAATAGGTTCAACTGGTTCGAAGGTTCAATATTTTAGGGCCTCAAAGGGACTTAGAAAGATAAAGGAAGCAATGATTGGATGAGACATAGAATGAATTGATGAACTGATTGAACCTTGAACCAAAAGAGTTCAAAGTTCAATGGTTCATAGGTTCAAAGGTTCAAGGGCGGCCTCAGTCAAGGGAAAAAATAGCAAACAGGTGGCTCAATGGATGGTTCAACCAAGGAGCGGGAAAGTGATTGAACCAAGAAGCGATGGAACAAAAGAGACATAATGAACCAATGAACTTTCATAGGTTCACAGGTTCAAGGTTCAACATGGTTCAAGTAGTTGGCGACCATTGACAGTCCTGCAGACGTTAAATTTAAAGTAAAGAAATATCTATGGAAATTCAAATAAAGCACAAAATTTAAAGGAAGAACCAAACGACTGACCAAAAGATAGCCCGATAGCTCAAATCATAGCATGAAGAGACAAAGCTAGAAAAGACAAAAGTAGAAAGAGGGAAAAGCCTAAAATATCTATGTAGAAGTAATTTCAGTAGGTGGAATAGTCCACTAAGCAGGTATTTTGGCTTACAAATTAAAGACGTAGCCTGTTTTTCCTTCCATGAAGTAAAGACAAAATGGACAGCTGCGCAGATGTCAGAGGGGACAGACCAGATGATCCAAACTCAAGAGAAGACATATGGGATGAAATGACATGCCATAGTTAAGATAGCTTCCCTATTTTCAATGCAGTCCTTTGACAAACTTGGAATGCATTCAAGGCATTGAATGCACAGCATGGGTCATTCTATGGAAAAAAGTGCCAAGTCTTTCTTGGCTGCTATATATTGTAATCTCTTTTATTGTTTTACAGAGATCTTCTTAAATACAGAAGCAAAACTTTGCCCAAATTGAAAGGTGAATACTGAGACTTTGAGCTCAGATTGTATTTCATATTATTTTATCTTAATGAGAAAGCAAGTGATTCACAGACTGTGTTGTATAGCTTGTATCATTTTAGGAAATTGTTCTTATGTATGTCTTCTGAATGTGTTCTTGTTTATTTAATTTAACAAGAAGATCTAGTGGTAGTGATAATGAAGGTGTCCTAAAACTAGTTACTTTCAGACTTTGTGTTGACATAATTGTTTTCAGTGTGTGTTTTTCTTTTCTGTTTCTGTGTAAAGGACCTTGGGACGACTTTATGCCCCCATTGTTCTTCGTACCTCACTCGAGGGTAGTCAAGGTGGAGTCTTTGAGATACATCTTCCACTTTTGGTTACTTTGGACCCAGCTACCAGTCACTTTTTACCAAAAAGAGTCTTGTTGTTTGCAAGAACAAGCACTTCTGAAAGAAGAGAAGTTCCTTCTGTCACTTCACCAGGATTTCTATTATCCAAGAAGGGATCTGGCTCTTGGCTAAATGTTACTTCTAAAAGAAGAGAAGTGCCTTCACCAATCACCCAAGATTTATCCTCTATTTGTTAGCATCATCTCTAAAAAAAGAGAGATGGATGGTTCATTCCACCCCTATGTCTTACTTTCTACTTATATATATAGTATATAGCCTCTGGATATTTAATAGGGAACCTCCCCTTGATGAGAGGAGAGATTTTTCCCCTTTGGATGTGGTAAAACTACAACATTGGATGACCAATCTCCCTATGCTGTGGTGATAGGAACTATTGTGGTCACCAGTTAGCTGGCCAACAAAATATTCACCCAACAATTTTTGGTGACTCCGTTGGGGACACAGTAATTTTGTGCAATTTGGAACCTCAAGTTTCAGATTGAAACCTCACCCATGGCTTACCCATTATCATTGTAACCTTATCCATGCATGCTGTTGTGGAAGAATGAACTGCTCTAGTGCTTTCCCATTGTTAATTTTTCCTCCCCAGCCTCACGCAATAGTTTTTGGCAACTCTATTGGGTATGAATGTGCAGTCTGAAGCCTCAAGTTTAAGATTGAAGTATTTCCTTCCCTTATCCATTATATAGACTCTGGTGACTCTGTTCTATGTCTTACCTATTATCCATTTATACCCTTACCATTTTCCTCCATCTCCATTATTTTATCTAGTCTACAAAACTAGAGATTCTGGGAAAGAGTGCACAATTTGAAGCCTCAAGCCTCAAGCTGAAGAAGGGCCAGTTCTTTTCCATTTTTGTTCTGTAATCTAGCCACTCCACCCAAATTTGTTATCCCTATTTGTCATAATTAAATCATGGTATTTCGAGGCCCCTAGGGTAACTATTTTGGCCCACTCAACTTGACTCCAACTCTGCATGAACTTCCACGTAGTTCAAGAAAGAATTTCACCAAATTCTTTGGTGATGGGAAGGTTCATCTTGATGAACACATTGTAGCTTTCAACATAGCCTACAGTGTAATAGGGGTGGAATTTGAATACATATCGGTCAGGCTATTCATGGAGACACTACAAGGTGCTGCTGCAGACTAGTTTTACTATCTGCAAGTTGGATCAGTGACTGACTGGGATACACTCAAAGACAAATTTGAAGCTAGGTTCAAGCTTGCAGAAGATGCACATGCCTTGCTGGCCCAGCTCGCATAGATGAAGAAGGATCCCCATGAACCTATGAGGGATTTCATTGCCAGGTTTGATAAGCTGAGGCACAGGATTCCCATGGTTGCCCAACCAACACCTCGTAATCTCAAGTGTTTCTTCATTAACTCACAGCTGCCTCAAGTGAGTTTCTTGTTGAGACGGGCCAAACACATAAACCTTGAGGCTGCTCAAGACTTGGCTACTAAGCTAGAATATGACCTTATCTTGGTAGGAAAGATAAGGAGAGATCCTAACAGAGGTAAACCCTCTTCATCTTTTGAATACTCACCCACAGCCACCATTGACCTAATGGTACAAAAGCTGGCAAATGAATTGCTAGCCTTGAAAAGGAAAATGGCACAAGGTATGTCTTCTACTCCTCTATATAAATATATACCAAGGAGGACATTCCCCAATTAGCCATATCAAGGCAACACTGCTAGAAGTCAAGGGTAACCAAATCGTCTTCCTCCCCCACAGATGAACCTTTCCCTTGAAGCACCTCCAACCAACTCAGTAGTGGGATATCTGGAAACAGAACATGTTTCCTATTTCCAACCTAAGTTCAAGCAAGAAAATGATGATGATCTCTTCATGGAGGATCAATAAGAATTAGCTAGCGACTCCCACATCGGTTTCTTGAATTACCATGATGAACCCAGAAGTGAAGGTGAAGCAAATGAGGGATCATACGCAGTATTCACCTAGCCCGAGAATCAATCAGTCCAACAAACTGATAAAGAAAGAACAGAGGAATGAACTCATCCTATAATTCTAATTGCTAAGTGGGGAACCATTCTGCCTTTCCAGTCAAAGACCCAGTGATTGCCAAGAAGGTTAGTACATCAAACATCTCTATACCTTCTACTTCAACTTCGTAGATCAGTCCTCCCCCTCCCAAAAACCAAAAGGATGAACTCCCATCCTCTCTTCCAAGTCCATCTCAGTCATTTGACATGATTGATCATGTCAATAAATCCAAAATTCAAATGACTGAGTTTGAATCCCTGCAAGCCAATCCTGAGCAATTGGACATTGGTGGAGAACTAGGTGTGGACCTGTCTGAGGCAAAAATTTTGGTCACCCAAACGTCAGCCCCTACAGCTCAAATTTTTTTTGAGCCATCAGGCAGGGGTAATTACTTCTTAACCACAGAGGATGCTCATGTCTCAACTAATGAAAGTCATGTGGCTGGCAATCCAGGATTTGATCCAAACAAGACATCAAAAGAATTGGTAGGGCACAGTATAAATCAAGAAGGATCTTCCATCTCTAATAAAGAGAAACCTGATAGAAGATTAGCTTCTGATGATGCTTGGATCCTAGAATCTGATGGTATTAATTATTCCACTCATGCTGGATGCAGATCTCTATTACTTGGATTGAAAACTACTCAAGATGAAGAGATCAAACTCCTTCACACCAAAGGAGATGCTGAGCTGATGGTTTATCAGGAGTTTGAGGCTGACAATCAAAGCATGTGCTAGAATCAACCAGTAGAATAGCAAGCTATGGTGGTGGACCATACTACCTTACTCCAAAGTCAGCAAAAGGAACTCTTCACCAAGAGAGCAAGGAGTTTTGGTTTTCAGTTTGAAGACCACATCTTGCCATGGAGCAAGAGGAAAGAGCCAAGAGGAAGACACAAAAAACTAATTTCCTGGTGGAGAGTTCCATTCACCTGTCACCAATTTTGGGGACAAAATGGTTTCCTACTAGTTTATCAGGATGGAATGCCATTTTCATTGTCTCATAATGGGCAGCGTCTGAATCACTTTAATCCTTGAAGTGTCAGATAAGTACACCTGTACATATGTACATTTGTATAGTCTTTAGTTCTGTTTTGTGTTTTTCATTTTCATTTTTTGGAGCCTTTCTTTTTGGGTAGCATGACTCCGTATCCCAATGGCATACTTCAAGGCACTGGAGATTCTAGTTTCTACTCCCCTCAGATATTCCAAGTTTTCAACTAAAGGAAGTTCCCCAACTGGAGCCAGCTATTGTCCTCGAAAAATGTCACTCATTTTTGGGACAACCTACGGACTATTTTGGCCCTGCACAGACCAAAAATCATCTCTCCCCTTTTCAAAAAATTGTTCTGAGCATTCGGGTTCTTCATTTTTCAAAGCTTTTCTAGAAATCTATGGACTTTGTAGGCTTGAATCTATAGACTCTATAGGCTTGAATCTGCGGACTCTATAGGAATAAAATCTATGGACTCTACAGGCCAAGTTCTATAGGCTTCATAGGTTGATTTCTATAGACTTTGCAGGAAAGAAGCAAGCTCTCAACACTTAGGTGAGTTCAACAGGTTCAACAACCAATTGGTTCAATGTGCTTAGTGCAAAAGATCAAAAAGACTTAGCCAAATAACGAATAATGTACCGATTGAACCATTAAACCGTTGAACCAAAGTTGGTTCAATCAGTTGGTTCAATCGGTAGGTTCAAGGGGCTACCCCAGAGCCAAAGAGGCAAGTGTCCTTGCAGAGGGTAGGCAACATTGGTTCGAAGGTCAAAGAAAAGACAGAATTCCTTCGGATTTGTTCAAAGGCCCAAAAGGAACAATTCTTGCAGACTTTTTGTTCGATGGAAATGATTAAGTGAAGAAGGCTGAAGGAATTCACTCGAGAAGAAAGCCCTAAGAAATTGAAAGGAACAAATGGCTAAGGAAAAGAATCTTTCTTTCAGACTTTTTTTCTGAAGGAAAAGCCCGAGAGCCAAAAGCCCACTAAAGAAGCAAGAACCCACCGGGAAAGTTGAAGCCTGAAGTCTGCCCAAAAAAATCCCAAAGGGTAGGTACCCTTATGGGGGGCACTTGAAGACGCAGAAGAGAGCCTTCCAAAAAACTTAGATAAAAAAGGTTTTCAAAGAACAAGGATGGAACCGTTGAACCTTGAACCAAATGGTTCAATAGGTTCAACTGGTTTGAAGGTTCAATATTTTAGGGCCTCAGAGGGACTTAGAAAGATAAAGGAAGCAATGATTGAACAAGACACAGAATGAACCAATGGACCGATTGAACTTTGAATTGAAAGAGTTCAAATTTCAATGGTTTATAGGTTCAAAGGTTCAAGGGCGGCCTCAGTCAAGGGAAAAAGCAACAAACAGGTGGTTCAACCAAGGAGCGGGAAAGCGATTGAACTAGGAAGCGATGGAACAAAAGAGATAGAATGAACCAATGAACTTACATAGGTTCACAGGTTCAAGGTTCAACATGGTTCAAGTAGCTGGCAACCATTGACAGTCCCACGTATGTCAAATTTAAAGTAAATAAATATTCATGGAAATTCAAATAAAGCATAGAATTTAAAGGAAGAACCAAGTGACTGACCAAAAGATAGCCCGATAGCTCAAATCATAGCAGGACGAGACAAAGTTGGAAAAGACAAAATCAAAAAGAGGGAAAAGCTTGAAATATCTGCGCAAAAGTAATTTTAGTAGGTGGAATAGTCCACTAAGCAGGTATTTTAGCTTGCAAATTAAAGACGCGGCCTATTTTTCCTTCCATAAAGTAAAGACAAAATGGACAGCTACACAGATGTCAGAGGGGACAAACCAAATGATCCAAACTTGAGAGAAGACATATGGGATGAAATGACATGCCATAGTTAAGATAGCCACCTTGTTTTCAATGCAGTCTTTTGACAAACTTGGAAATGCATTCAAGGCATTGAATGCACAGCATGGGCCGTTCTATGGAAAAAAGTGCCAAGTCTTTCTTGGCTGCTATATATTTTAATCTCTTTTATTATTTTACAGAGATCTTCCTGAATATAGAATCAAAACTCTGCCCAAATTGAAAGGCGAATACTGAGACTTTGAGCTCAGATTGTATTTCATATTATTTTATCTGAATGAGAAAGTAAGTGATTCACAGACTTTGTGTTGTATAGCTTGTATTATTTTAGGAGATTATTCTTATGTATGTCTTCTGAATGTGTTCTTGTTTATTTAATTTAACAAGCAGAGCTAGTGGAAGTGATAAGGAAGGTATCCTGAAACCAATTACTTTCAGACTTTGTGCTGACATAATTTTTTTCAGTGTGTGTTTTTATTTTCTATTTCTGTGTAAAGGACCTTGGGATGACTTTGTGCCCCCATTGTTCTTCATACCTCACTCTCGGGCCGTCAAGGTGGAGACTTTGAGCTACATCTTTGATTGCTAGTTACTTTAGACCCGGTTACAAGTCACTTGTTACTAGAAAGAGTCCTGCTATTTGCAAGAATAAGCACTTCTAAAAGAAGAGAAGTGCCTTTTATCGCTTCACCAGGATTTCTACTATCCAGGAAGGGATTTGGCTCTTGGTTGAATGTTACTTCTGAAAGAAGAGAAGTGCCTTCACCAATCACCCAGAATTTCTCCTCTATTTGTTAGCATCATCTCTGAAAAAAGAGAGATGGATGGTTCATTCCACCCCTGTGTCTTACTTTCTCCTTATATATATAGTATATAGCCTCTGCATATTTAATAGGGAACCTCCCCTTGATGAGAGGAGAGATTTTTCCCCTTTGGATGTGGTAAACCTACAACATTGGATGACCAATCTCCCTATGTTGTGGTGATAGGAACTATTTTGGTCACCAGTTAGCTGGCCGACAAAATATTCACCCAACAGTATAATCAATTAAATGATCAATTGAAAGTAATACGTTCAAATACAACCATATACCAAAGTCATCTCCACGTATATCATAATGTGTTAAGTCCATCAATAGTCTTATCAAACTAAAAATGGTCATAATAGCATATCATAATAAAACAAGGTCTAATAACTTGATAAAAACAAAATTAAGATAAATTCCAAATGGGGTTGTCATCTTATCAATAGAACAAGATTCAATGATTTATTAAATAATGCAAAAAATGGTTTTGATAGATTAATTGAGTCATGGCATGAATAAAAGACATCACATAGTCTTAGTCAATTTTTTAAAACCTGACTAAATCCTTAATACTCGGTGTGGTCAAGTAAGTTATAATTGGATATTTAAATCCCAGGGTTTCAATGGCACATTTTACAAAGTTATAAATATTTTTCCAAGGGCTAGCTCAAGTTTTAAATGGTAAAATTCAATGGATGATTTTATAAGGTTTAGAAAGTCTATTTTTCATTATGAATAGATTTATAAGAGTTTAACCAAATTAAACAACATCAAAATGTATCTACTAACTGGTAAAAGGTTTGATTTTCTTATTGGTGGGTTTCATGGTTGGTAGGTTTCTAATGATTTGTTCTTCAATGTATTTTGACTTCTCAAATTCAAAACAAGGTATTTGGCTCCACAACATATTTCAAAAGCATTATAAACAAGTTGTAAGTGGAATTCAAATTCTTGGTTAGGTTTATGTCTTTCAAGGTACTCAACATAATGTAAAGTGGGAATTGAATTCTAAGATGCTAACAAAAGTGTTAATCAACTCCTAATTCTCCACTACAACATAAATATATTTCATTGGAAGAAATGGAAGGATAGATCTATATTATTTTAAAGAATAAGCATTGTTGTCATTTTCCACATAATAAATTTGAGGAAGGAATATTATTTCTATGTAGTCAAACTCAATCAAAAGTTTTGAGAAATGTTATGCTAGACAAGTATAAGATTTGAAGAGATGTTTGGAAACTAATCAAAGTTTTCCAACTTTTTAGTAGATATTCAAATTATTAGAAGTGAAAGAAATTAATTGGAGTTACAATGTGTGTTAAATAAACTACGGATTGATTTTTAGGTGGTATATTATGATATAATGTTTTACAATAAATCACCAATCACTAAAGATGCATTTGTACAAAAAAAATTATTCTTCAACAATTGGGAGTGGGGTAGTTCTTGCATAATATAAGATTGGTGTTATTGATGTACATAGATTTTACACAAATTTTTCCCTTCATTGGGATATAAGGGTTGAGCTCAAGGTGATAAACCATCTTGGGTATGACTCTAGAAAAGATGTGTAAGTCAACAATAAATTTCAAAATACATCTCTACAGTTGTAAGCACCATTCCCAAACTTGAATAAGTCTATATCTCCTTGAAGGTATATGTAGAAAATGAATTTACAAACCCAATAAAATTAGAAGAATATATTTTGAATGAATGTTGCAATGTTATAACTTGGAAACATTACATTTTATTTATTTGATGTTGAATGTCATGTGAGAGTTGATAATGATGAATCGATCAAAAATGCTTCAAGGCTTCTTGATTATATGATAAATTCAACACAAGTATTGTAATATAATACATGCTTGAAAAGTATTAGGTTCTACTATCCTCTTTAGAAAGATCAGGTTCTGATAGGTACATAAAATGTGGTCAAAGTATGAGAGGTGCAAAGGTGTCAATTAACCTACTAGAGTTGGGGAACTTAGGAGTGGTTGTATCCTTATTGTTCAAAAATTTTATTACTCATGAGGACCTATTTAGAGGCAAACCCAAATCTTGGACCTCAAGGGTAAATCTATGGTTCCTAATTCTATTTATTCTCACATGAATTTCATCTCTAGCGGTCTTTGGATAGCACAAGTGGATCTTCATGTTATGAAAATAAATTTTAAATTCATAAGTAGCATCGACCAAGTTGTGTAAATTATGGGGTGATTATGTGTTATAATGATTCATTTCATTCCCACATTCAAACCATCTTTAATACGTATAGGTTACAAAAAAACACCAAATCAAAATAGAATGGTGAAGACTTCATCAAGCTTGAATGCTTGACATGCAAATAAAAGCCTCAGCATGGTGTATTACCATGTGTTATAACTAAGTGAAAACCCTATATAGGTCTTTAGAAATTCAACATGGTTTCTCAAAATTTGAAATGACCTTTGAAATCTTGGCTAGGTCAAATGAAAATGACTTCCAAATCTCACACAAGCTTTGGATGGTTCTCAACCTTCTCAAGATCACATATTTTTCTCATTATTCTATTCGACCTTCCCAAAATTGCATAGGTATTTAGAAATTCAAATATTTTTTTAAGTGACAAATGGATCTGTTAAGTCCAATCAACATATAAAATATTATTAAGTTTCAATGGTGGACCCTGAGCTCTAATTTACATCTCAATAGACTTTGAGACCCTGCACAAGATATGTCATATCTTTGAACCTTGCATGGTACTCATCGAGTTTCCACCACTATTTTACAACTCCTCAAAATCCACCACTTGCATAGTTTCCCCTCAAAACCTACCATGTGTTTTGTATTTTTCAAAAAAAATCCTGCTTACAAAGAAACATTCAAATTTTTACCTTGTATGGAAATTTTGTGTAGGTCAAAAAATATTTTCAAGCATTTCTAATAATGTTAGTTAAACGATGAAAACCCAATTAAATTTTGAAGGTTTTCATAAAATTAATGCAATATATCATAAACTTATCTCCAATTAGGTCTCAAAATATTTCAAAGAGATTTGTGTAATGTTAATTGAGCTAAAACACCCAACTATGTCTTGAGAGCCACAAAGGCATATTATGCAATGCAAATCAAAAATTTATTCTCTAATCAAATCATGAGAATTGACTAGAGGATTTCTTATAGGGGGAGAATCATAGATGTGAAAGCAAGGTCTAGGTTCTCTTTATTACTCAGTAGGAGTGCATTTTGGAAACCACATTTTTGTAACTTTGAATTTGTGTAAATTTTCAAAGTTCTTTTCACAAATTTCAAGTTGTGCACTTTTGCAATTTTTAAGTTGTGTGTTGTTACCAATGCACTTTTGCAACCTGCTAATTTTAAATGTCAAAAATAAAAAGTGCATGCTGTTGGGGATCAACCAACAATATGATTACACTTATGAAAGCAATAAACCGCGAAATTAAATCAGATAGATAAGTAACTAGAATCAGATAATAGCAAAGAACAAGAGATACAAGAAACCACCCTGAAAACTTGTATTAAACTCTTTACAAAAGGAATACAATTGAAGAAACTTCTTTCTTCCACACCTCTCTCAGATGTACAAGATCTCTCTCTAGATCTCTATCCCTTAAGAGCTCTCTCTCTCTCAAGTACAATCAATTCCAACAACCTGGATTGATACAACTCTATAATGTTCTTCAACATTCACATACAATGAACTACTACAATAATCACACTAAGCTAAGAAGATCTAATTCTACATATAGAATTAGGAAACTTGAGCATGCACTTACAACCAACAGTTAAGCCTCTTGAACAAGGGCTCTAAAAACAATCTTGCTAATAATATAAATGCGAACTTAAGACTAAGACTTAAACTCATCATGCAAACACTCGCTTCTATCCTCAAAAATAGCATTCTGGACGCACAGGTAACCGACGCTGGTTCCTGACTGCTTGCCTGTGACCGACGTCGACTGATCCTCTGCCGACGCCGGCATCTCTTCGAATGCATTGGACGATCGACGCCGATGACTGTGTAAACCTGCAACTTTGGTAATGCGCTCATATGTGAAGCTTTTACGCTCCACACCTTAACACATGCATGATGTAATTTTATAAAATTTCTTTTGCATGATCTTAAATTTTATATAGAGGTGGTTATTAATGATAACCACCTCATTCTAAACTATAAATATGAGTTCTTGAGTCATTGTAAGGGATTTTGACAATAGGAGAATTTTTGTCAAGATCAAAGAAAAGAGTTTGTATGTATAGCTCCATGAAGAATCAATATAGAAATAAATTACAAGACTTTGTGTGAAAAAAAAAATCGATAATAATGATGTACATGAGTATGTTGTATTTTGATCCTTATTCTTTCAATCTTCTAAAACATTATTGTTAGATAATAAAAGATGCAAAATTTTAGTGTGGAATTTCATTCGCATCTACATTAAAGATTTTATGACTAAGAATTCTTGGTGAGGTTGAAAATAAATTTGATATTTAATTTCATAGGAAATATAAGGTTGTTTTATACCTTTTTAAGTTATCCAATCTCCTTGGTGTATGTATTACATTTGATTATTTCAAATATTTATTTCCTACCTCATTTCAATCATAAAGATAGAATTATTATACCCTCTAGGATTATTATAGGTTTTCTACGTTTAACTAGATAGAATTGTCCCATTCTCCCTTCTTCCTTTCTTTTTTTACTTTTTCTCCTTTCCATCATTTCTTTTATTTCTTTTTTTGTCACCTTTATATAATTTTAGGTTATAAGTACGAACCCCCTATAAACAAAATTTTATTGTTAATATTTTCCTTTTTTTGCAGTTTGTTTATTTTAAATAAAGGTAGCTCTATCTGCTAATAAGAGAGGGAATTTTTCCCCACATTCTTAACCAAAATCCCTGATTTGTCTCCTTGATAAAGTTTTCAACCAACAAATTTTTTGGTGACTCCGTTGGGGATCAAAGTGCCTTATGCATTTGATATTTACACATAAGGAACTTCCATTGGAATGGAGGTTGAAGACTCTATTGAAGGAAGGTACCTAGTTCCAATGATTGAATAAATAGCATTGGTTCACCCCAACCCCAATGTTTTGTGTGTCCCATGTTGAAATTATTTTGGGATGTTGGCCTTGGCTTAGTATAGTGAGTTACCTTCAAGCTCAAGAAATCTATATTTTGAAAGTTTTCAAGAGATTATTCTCAAAATGTAGATGATCATATCTTTGATTTCATAGTGTCCTATAGCATCTTAGGATTTATGCATCAAGACATTTACGTGCGAATTTTTTTTGAAACTCTCACTGGACCTATTGTTGAATGGTTATGGCATCTAGAATAAGGATGCATTGTGAATTGGGACTCCTTGAAGAGAAAGTTCCTAAATATATTCAAACTAGTTGTGGACATGTGTGCATTATTTTCAAATTTATTCCAAATAAAAAATAAATAAGAAATTTGGATGAGAGAGTTCATATCACACTTCAAAAATTTATTATTAATAATTCCTCAAGCTAATCAACCAAGTATCTATAACTAGTTTTATGTCTTCATTAGCTCTCTACATCCAAAGATCAAATTCATTTTGATGAGGAACAAATTGAATGATATATAAGTTTCACAATAATAAGATATTAACATTGAATATGACATGATTTTTTATGGAGTGTTAAAAAACAAAGTTTTAAAAAGTGCAAAAAATGATTTAAGCGATAAATAAGCAGTAGAACCTAATCTAATCAATATTATTCAACATTCAGAACAAAGTTTTAATAATAAAATCCTTGATCAAGTGTGTCAAAAATTCAATAAAGAAAAAGAGAAAGTGTTTCCTATTTTTTATGATTATTTCAGTTTCATAATCATGGAATAGAGTGAATAGTTGTAAGAACAAGTGATTGATCAACAAAAAAATGAAGAGAAGTTTTTACCTATTTCACATGATTGCTTGAAATTCATAGTCCTTAGATAAAATAAGTTATCTGATGGACAATTTATTGAACCACAAATAGAAAAGGATCATAATGCATAATTTGAAGTTCTGCTTTCTACAATAAAAGATAACATTGAATCAATTTCTTGTATTGAAGATCCCCCTTGTATCAGAATGGAAGACTTGATGGTTAAAGGTGAATAGTTTTATTGATGTTTATTTTTCATGTTCCATTAAAGAATGATTTTCTAGATGAACTAAATCCAAGGAAATTAAGCCTACACAATGTGAAGATTATATTCATGTCAAGGTTAAAATCAAAGAAGATACAAAGATGAAACAAGAGGAATGTTAACCAATATTCATTTCAAATGAAATGGAAAATATCAATGAATAATGAATTGATGAATATGATGAAAATGATTCATTCAATGATGAAATTATCTCTACCATTGTAATAAATTTAACAAATAATAAATGCACTTAATTCATTCTAGAATATATGCCTATTGTTGTTTTAGCTCATGAAAATATATGTGACACACTCCTCTCTGATTTGGGTCATGTATCTAACACAAATGCATTCAATGCCATTTAAGAAGATATTAAATATGTCCAATACTACTCAAAAATTATCACAAAATAATGGATAACTTACAATGATACTATTTCAAAACATGAATATGGTGTTGATTTGTTCATTCAAGATTATCTTAGTGTATATAGTAATTATAGCTTTACCTTCCTTCCACGTTCTTGGTCCTTGTTTTTGAATGTATTCAGGTTTGATGAGTTATATTCATTTAATAAAAAGGTAGGTACTTCTCCCAACCTATTAATGGTTTTGTATAGTCTTCTTATTTTCCTTTGTTCCCTATAAATAGTTTTGTTTTCCACTTTTGGCTTGTTTTTCATTTCCATTTTGGTGTGCATGTTATTTTAAATAAAGGAAATAGTTGGTTTGTTTTTCTTACCCTTTCCATGTATTGGTCTTTTGTGCCTTCATATATTTTTAATTTTTTTACCTACTTGTAAACTCTCAATGGATAATCACATGATTTGCATATAGGCCAAGATAACCATTACTTCAGAGTAGATGAAAGGATTACATTCTTTGGAGATATAAAATCATTTTTTGATGGTTTAGTGTTCACATTTGTCTTTCCTTGGATGCCTACTTTTAATTCAAATTAGAATGGCATCTTTGACCTTATGTTAGTTCTATAGTGCAAGTCTTCTTCAATTTTTAGAATGACATATATCAAAGAGATTTGAAGCATTTCAACTAAGTGGATTTCCAAGTTAGCATATTTTAAAGTATATTCAAAATATGGCACTTGTAATCATAAAGATGAAAATAATGATACAAATATTTATTCCCCAAGTGTTAGAATGGGAATGTAAATATTTTTGTAGCATTTTCAAGTGAGTAGGGAAAAATGCAAAATTTTGAAAAAGTTGATCTGGCCTGGCAACATGTACTCATTTCTCATATGATAAGTATAGATGAATTGGATGTCAGTTCATTGGATCAGGATGTGCGAATGTGTGTTATATAAAAAATCTAGGAAGTCATAGTAATAAGGAACCATTCACCAAATATTTTGGAGTTCTATAGCCTTTCTCTAGTAAATGTGGTCCAATAATCAGAGCCAACTATTGTCATTAAATTTTAATTTAATGACAACACCCTCAATTTCACTCTTAATGGATATTGGAGGTGTTTCAAAAATAGGGACAATGATATTTTTTAGTGCAAAGAGATTGACTATGTTACCCAATGGACAAGACTTGATAATAATTCAATGATCTATTTTCAAGGTATCAATTGTTTTTTTGTGAAA
Organism: Torreya grandis; assembly: GCA_037957365.1. Lineage (NCBI taxonomy): Eukaryota > Viridiplantae > Streptophyta > Pinopsida > Cupressales > Taxaceae > Torreya > Torreya grandis. The sequence goes on along the minus strand of JARHVA010000824.1, from coordinate 951,937 downwards.
TGGCAATGAAGGAGAATCACAAGGAATTGGGTGACCTGTTAGTGAAATATTATCTTTAAACTTAAATAAAATCACCATTTAAATGTTTTTAAAGTTGATTTGAAGGTGTATATGATATTTTTTGAGTATATAGCACCTCAGTCTTGTACACATGGCAATCTCAGATCTTGTTATTCCTCTCAGTTATTTACCTTTCCTACTTTCAAAAGTCTCACATTTGATTTATCTTTGTGCCCCTTGACCTCTATCTCTTAGTCTAACCAATATTATATTGATAACCCAAGTCTTCTATCTTGCCTAGAATGCTTAAAATGTACTTATATTCTGTATCTACAAGTTTTGAACCTATACCTATTCTCTTGCTCCTTGGACACTAACATTTGGGTCAGATAGTAGCATCGATGTCATTATATTATCCTAACACAAGTGTCTAGTGACCTAAAGTCATCCAATTTACAAATGAAACATATCCTAATGGTCAACCTAAATGATTTAATTTGAGTTATTACTCCAAAGGATTGATATAAATATAATATCAACACTCATTCATTCCTCACCTAGAATTTGGAAAAAAGAGAATTTAATTGAATAAATCTTCCCTATCTATTCCTATTTCCATATTAGTCACATGGACTGCACATCTATAAATCTAAAGTACTAAAGGAATTGCCCAAGAGCCTGATTTTCCAATTTACAAGCTAGGTTACTATTGTACTTAATTTGCACATATTGTATGATTCTCACACAAACCAACATGTAAGGGAGAAATACATCAATCTAAGGCCGTATTTAAATTATTGTTTATGTAGGTAGCATATTTTGATAATGGAGTCATTGGGGTCATCTTGACACCATGTGCCCACTAACCCATTTTTCCCCAAGGTCACATTACAGATGAAAAGCTAGGGTTTTTCCATTTCACAAGAAGCGACTATCTATGATCAAGATTTGAATGTACCAAAGTGAAGTTGAATCAAAACCTAGAAGCATCTAGGTATTTACATCTTATTTTAGCAGATATTTTGTAGAAGGCACTAATATTGAACCTAGATAGTTATGTCGACACAACCATCCCAAGTTGACATTATTATCTAGAGAGAAAGAAGCAACATAACAATAATATAATGATTGTTCTAGAATCTCCTTCCCACCTACTTTCAGTTTATTCAAGATCTAAAATTGCATTAGTATTAGAACAAGCTAAGGATGTCACTTCTTTATCATTTTTATATCTAGCATAGTTGCACTTTCTATATTTATACTATCTTAACATAATAAATTTAGTGTATGATTATATCTGAGTTTAGCATCTAATTGACCTGATATATATATTTATCACCGTTGTGCCATTTCATTTTTATATAGTCTTTTAACAATCTAGAAAACACCAATCTAGATTCTATTTTAGGGTTAAACATTCGATGAACCCAATCCTTGTGAATGCAAAAAAATTTAATTCTTAGAGTTTTAAAACATATAGGGTTTCATATTATTGTATTTTTTAATTTCTTACATTTACTATTTTGTATGTAACCTCTATATAGCCCTAGATTCGGAGGTGTACCTATTAAACATATTGAGCTTCCCCTCCACCCATCTAAGATGTCTCAAACCAATGAGGGATCTCATGCCTTGGTCATGATGATACCCATGTTGATAATGAAAAAAATATTGATAGGGTTATCATAGAAGAATATTATGATAATGAAAACCCTAAAACAAATGAAAATGTCCAAATAAACCATGATCAAGTGCATGCAATTACACTATTTCATCAACGCATTTGAGAAAACCTTGAATATCTTGATGAGATCTTAAAAACTATACTCAAAGAAAAAAAATTCCAAAACTATATTTCAAACATCCCTCCCCTTGAACACATTATGGTTAAATACATCTAGTGGGGGCACAGATTATGTGTTTAAACCTTTATTCCCTAAAACTACTATTAATGCATCTATTATGGAATTACCAATTGTTTCAACACAAATATTGATTTCAATGCCTATTACTCAAAACATGGTTGCATCACCTTTGGTGACTACTCAAATTATTAATCTAAATCTCACTAGCCCTATATTTCAATCATTCCTTCAAGTTATAAAGACCTTGGAAGACAAGATTGCAAACATTGAACAAAATGTTTTAAAATCCCTTCATGTCATAGATTTTTAAGATGTGTTTCATAACCCTCTTGCACTTTAAATATATTTAAAACCCTTTACAATTGGATTTATTGCACCTAAGTTCACATTTTATGATGGCAAACATAATCATGAACAACATCTTTGAATATTTTATGTGGCATGCCTTGACTATGCTTCTAATGATAAATTTTTGACCAAATTGTCTCTAAAAAGCCTCAAAGACTATGATTTGAGGTGGTTTTGTGATTTACCTCTCCAATCCATCAAAGCATTTAAATGTCTTGTAGACCAGTTCTTAGCACACTTTTCCATTAAAATTTATAAAAAGGTTTCTTATGCCAAAATTGCAAAAATTAAACAAGGAACCAATGAACCTATCAATGAATATGTCTTGAGATATAAGACAATGTTAGCCAAATTAACCAATATTATGGTAGATAAAGAGTTAAAATATATATTCAAGTGAATTTTGCTTACCCCTTTATAGGAGTCCATTATTTTTAATAAGTTGAAATATTTTGATGACGTATGCCATATTATACAGGACCATGAAATGAAGCTTATGTCATTAAATAAGCTCAAGTATGTAGTAAACACACTAGTTGCATCTACATCTAGTATTGAATTCAAAATTAAACCAAGTTATAAGGTAAATCTTCTTGAGCCTAAAAAGGAAACAACCACCATGGTTAACATAGTTTCATAGTAGCCTAATTGGCTTGTCCTATCTAATGCACCAAGGAAAAAATATACATGTTTACCTAAATCGCCAGCTTCACTACTCTCATGGTTACTAGAGTGTCAGCTTATATATCCCCCTCATCCTCTTGAGGTTGATATGAGTCGACCTCTACCCATGATGGAAATGCTTATTCTAATTATCATCAAAGACTAGGACATTTTATAAGTATATGCTTTACCTTGAAACACAAGATCCAAGATATATCAATGACCAAAAAAAAATATTTGAGGATTCTCCAAAGGAATCAGGTTCACAATCTGGTGATCATCATAAAAATTAAATATTTAACAATCCTTTTCAAGACCATTCTAAGAAGGAATTAGAAGTCCAAATGGCATATAATGCACATCATCGTCCATCATATTATGGACACTCATTAGATGGGGTTATTGGTATTTACACATGACATATAACTCTTATGGTTCAGAAACCTTCTATTTCCTTTGATGATAATGAAATTAAGGATGATGACTCTGATATTCATTCTCTATTCATTCAATCATACCCTTATAAACACTCTATACATAGTGTTATGATTGATAATGGTACAAGCTAGAATGTTTATACTATGACATTACTTACAAATTTAGGTTATACTCATTATGATTTATGCCCATCTACTAGATTAGTTAAATCATTTGATGGCACCTCGCAGAATATTCTTAGCAATATTAGCCTACCTTCATAATTTGGTCCCGCACATGTGGTTACTACCTTCTTAGTTATCCCTTCCACAAACATATTTGATATGTTATTGGGAAGACCTTAGATACAGACTCTCCAAGTAATACCTTATATAGTGCATGGGTGTGTTAAATACATTCATGCCAATCTGGTAATTAAAATTTGTAGAATTCCATATGAGTATCCTCTTGAACATAAGAAACTTTTACCTAGACAACTAGTTATCAAGATGAATAAGGCTAATTTACCACAAAATGGTAAAAAATAAGCTATCCCTTTTACTAGGCAGTCAGTAATTGAAAGACCATTACATCAAAGACATTCATTGTATTCCATAGAATCCCCATCTTCTACTACACACCATGATCAGATATTTAAAGCACCTTCAAATGCAGTTATTACTTTTATGCCAAAGAAACCACACAACACTCAATGATGGGTTCCAAAAACCCTACTCATGTTATGCATACTATTTCTTCAAGACCAAAGAGTCATATTTTACATATGTAGAGCACCATTGATACCATAATAATAGATCGTACACCTATGCATACTCCTTGGTAGCATAAGCTAGCTATTACACCAGATTCATAGTGGGGAGATAGCTATGGCCATCCACTAGATGTCATCATAGGATGATCTTTCCTATTCAAAAATTCCAAAAATACCAAAAAAATCAAAAAACATACAAAAATCCAAAAACATTTTAGACAAATATATGTTATAATGGATCCTTGACATCCATGTGTTATTTACATATTAATGGATGGCATACTCAGTTACTCCTACATACACATATATGCCACACTTCTACTTGAATGTGATACATGCATACATGATACATTCCTATTTCTTATGTTGGGATTTCCCTCTACTCATGTCATATGGGCATTGGAGGCATTTACTTCTTTGTTCTTGATACCCACAGGTTACATGATTCAATGATCACTCTACATTATCATGTATGAGCTTACATATGTACATACACATTCCTATTATCCATGATTATATCTTACAAAGGGTACTTGATATGCTATAAACTTGGCATCTTTTTCCAACACATTGGATCCATGGGCTACTATGACATGTTTTATGTCGGTTGATTATGCTTTAATTTATGCACTTCCTTAAGTGTCTTGTATTCCTTTACTGAGCATTTGAATATACTCCTTTGCTTGTGGCTCCCATGTTTGTGTATTCTTTCATTGGCTTTTGCATGTCATTATTTGTTGTATGTGAATTTAAATATGTCATTATTGATTTTATGTACATTTTACTAAGTCGTGTCTCTTCAATTGTGTAACATTTGAACATGCCACTTATTTTCAGTCTCCTTGGACCATTTCCTTTTGAATTGCTTTTGAGTTCTCTTATATGTGTGATTTTTTACTTGTTGATAGTGTACTATTACTATCTAGACATTGCCATTATATTTATCATGCATCTTAGGCTTACATGTTATCATAACTGTCCTATGCACTTTAATTTTATATCTATCTAGACATGTTATTTTTTATGTTACATGGTTACAATCATAGAGTATACAATTGTCTTATCATTTTGAGGTGGGGTAACAAACATTTTATATCTTTCCCTCACCTAAAATGGGGCATATTAGTGGGTGCATGTCATAGAAGCATGTTCTCCACAGTTGAAATGGTTTTTAGATTTAGTGGGGGCATGCTTTGGAAGCATGTTCTCCACACTCATTCAATATATGGTACTTATATCAGTTTCTAGATTTAGTGGGAGAAATATTTGGAATCATATTATCCACACTCATTTAGTATAGGTACTTATATCAATTTTTAAATTCAGTGGAGACATGTCAATGGTCATGGTTTCCACACGTTCATAGTTTTCAAATTCAGTGGGGGCATGCTTTAGGAGCATGTTTTCCACACCTATTCAGTATTCAACATCTCCAATTTATAGTGGGGGCATGATTTTGGAAACATATCCTCCACATTAGTACTTATATTAGTTTTTATACTTCTCCATATATAATAGGGGTATGTTTCAGAAGCATGTCATCCACACTTACATAGTTAACCGAGTTGTCCAAAGCAGACAGTTATATGATTCAGATTTACAGTTGTGGCATGATTATATACATTGGTACTATTGTTATACATATTCTCATCATGATAAATATATAAGGTCATAATATATGCAACATGTGCCTAATATTTCAAAATCAAAATTATTTTCAGATTCCAAAACACTATTATGGATTGTTACCATATCACAAACTTTTTCGTACTGATACCCTGTAGACTTTTACGAACTTTATTAAACCAATAAACTACAATAGTTGGTTCACTTTTTGGTATGGTTGAGCCAATAAAACCACTCAATATTTTTAAGTTTTTAGGTTATATTTGATTTTCCAACCTCACCAGGTTATAAGTATCATTGGGTTACATAGTTAAGTTATTCTCAACTATCAGGTGGCAACTCACTTTTACTCCAAAGTTGGGGACATGCACCTTCTAATCTCTCTCTCTTAATCTTTCTGTCTATATCTCCATGGATATATGCACTTTAAATATTTACCTATAGTTATCCTAATCTTAGTTTTAGAGACTTATAATGATACATCTTTTTCAAAACATCTTGCTAATAGGCAAGGTAGTTACATCAACACACAAGTGTACTCCTAAACCTTGCTCTTTTACTTTCAATTTATTTCAAGTAATTTCAAATCAAATATATGCATTGATTTTATACTTTAACATTCTCTTTTTTAGAGGTCAATCACCATCAAATCACTCAAGTTGGGCACATGCAAATACAAGGTGTGAATACACACCCAAGTTTACATTCCTTTCTTTTAAAATAGAAATTTCATTACCAAATTGAAGGGGTAAAATGTAGATGATATTTTATGATTATATAGCTCCTCATTATTTTACACTTGGAAAACTTATACCTTGGTTTTTCCTCTCAATTATTTACTTTTCCTTCTTTTGTGAGTCTTACATCTACTCTATCTTTATTCCCTTAGCCTGTATCTCTTAGTCTAACCAGTCTTATATTGATTATCTAGGTCTTCTATCTTACCTATAATGCTTAAAATGTACTTATCTTCCATATTTACAAGTTCTAAACTTGTACCTATTCTCCTAATCCCTAGACACTAGCATCTAGGCCAGACAGTAGCATCAAGATTACTATTATGTCTTGATGCAAGTTTTCAGTGCCCTAAAGTCATCCAATTTTCAAATGAAATATATCTTAATTTTCAACCTAATTTATTTAATGTGAGTCACTACTCCAAAGGAATTGATATAAATACAAGATAAACCCTCATTCATTCCTTACCTAGCATTCAAAAAAACAAGAATTCAAAGAGCATTCAATTAAAAAAAACTTCCTTATACATTCTTATTTCCATACTAGTCATAAGGAGTACACATCTACAGGTCTAAAGTGATAAAGGAGCAGCCCAATTTTCCATTTTATAAGCTAGTTCACTATTGTACTCACTTTTCACATATTATATGATTCACACATAAGCCAACACATAGGAGATAATTACATTAGTCTTAAGCCCTCTTTGGAGTATTGGCTATGTAAGTATCATCCTTTGATAGTGGTGTCATTGGCTTTAGCTCGAAACTACGTTCCCACTAACCCATTTTTCTCCAAGGTCACATTGAAGATGGAAAGCTAGGGTTTTACCATTTTACAAGAAGTGACTATCCATGACCTAGATCCAAATGCACCAAAGCAAAGGTGAAGAAAAACCTAGAAGCATCCAGGTGGTTGCATCTTGTTTCAATAGATATTTTGAATATGACACTAGCGTTGAACCTAAAAAGTAGCATCGACATAACCATCATAGGCTAACATTTCTTTTTAAAGAGCCAAAAGCATCAAAATCAGAATCTGACAACTATTTCAAAATATCCTTCCACCTACTTTCATCTTGTTCTAGATCTAGAATTGAATTAACATATAAACAAGCTAATTATATTACTTCTTTGTCATTTTTACATCTAGCATATTTTTACTTTCCATATTTAGATTATCTTAGTATAATAGATTCAATCTATGCTTATATATAATTGTAGCATCTAATTGGCTTGTTATAGATCTAACTATCACCCTTGTGCCAATTCATTTATATATACCCCTTTAATAATCTATATAACACCAATATAGATTTTATTTTAAAGTTAAATAAAAAGCATATTTCTTAGACTTATTAATAAAACAAGACTCAAAGACTTATTAAACAATTAAAAAAATGGTTTTGAGACCTTGATTAAGTCATGGCATGAATGAAAGACTTCACATAGTATTAGTTAATTTTTTTATACCTAACTAAATATTTAAGACTCAAATCATGGTCAAGTAAACTATAATTATATCTCTCAAGCCCAGGATTTCAGTGGTACATTTTACAAAGTTGTAAATGTTTTTCTCAGGGTCAGCTCTGTTTTTAAATGTAAAAATTAAATGGATAATTTTATAAGATTTATAAAGTATATTTTTCAATATAAATAAATTTATAAGAGTTCACCCAAATAAAAAACCATAAAAATTTATCTACCAAGTGGTAACATATTTGATTTTCTCATTAGCAGGTTTCATGGTTGGTAGGTTTTGAATGAACTATTCTTTAATGTATTTTGACTTCTTAAAATTCAAATAAGGTATTTGGATCCACAACATATTTAAAAATAATTATAAACAAGTTTTAAGTGGAATTCAAATGCTTGGTTATGTTTAAGTCTTTCAAGGAACTCAACATAATCTAAAATGAGAATTGAAATATAGATGCTAACAAATAGTGCTAGTCAACTCCTAACTCTCCCATACAATATAAATATATTTCATTGGAAGAAATGGAAGGCCATAAATATCTTATTACAAAGGATAAACATGATTTGCATTTTATATAGAATACATTTGAGGAAGGAATGTTATTTCTATATGGTCAAACTCAACCAAATTTTTTGAGAGATGATATGCTAGACAAGTATTGGATTTTGAGAGATGTTAAGCACGTAATCGGATTCCATCAAATTCTTAGTAGATAGTTAGATTATATGAAGGTAAATAAATTGGTTGGGATTATGATGGGTGTTAAAAAACCTACAAGTTACATGAGTTACTCTACTGGTGAAATATTATGATAACATGTTTTACAATACAATCATCAATCACTAAGGGTGTGCTTCTTAAAAAAAAAACAATCTTCAAAAATTGAGAGTGGGATATAATGCCCTGCATAATATAAAATTATATTTATTTATACACAATATATTGTACATAAATTCCATCCCTAATTGGGATAATAGGTCTAAGCTCAAGGAAACATACCATCTTGGGTAGTCTTATGCTTATTTAAGAAAGTCTTGAGATGATTAATTATGCCATATGATGACTTATGTCATAACATCTAAATCTACTAGTGGAGTCCAACTCATTTGCATTCATTTAAATAATTACTTTTATGTGTATGTGAATATGAAAAATATTAATATATTATAATGGCTTTTATACTCATGACATTAATATGAGGTACTGCATAGCATAAGTTGGATCAATTAAGTGTCAGTTATATTCAAAAAATCATTATATTTAGTGTATGTGCATCTCATTCTTTCAATTAACAATGTCCACTCATGTTATTTGTAATAGATGAGATTCTTATTGATTAGTATAGTGGTATTATAGTTAATAAATATTTTTGTATGATACAACTTTATTGTAATATTTTGAAATGTGATATGTGATTGCACAACATATTTGATATTTTAACTCTATAATAAATGTATTCAAACTGTTAATCACATGGTCCTATTTTTACTAATTGAACACCTTAGAAATGATGAGTAATTTGATAGCTAAATATAGTTAGTTGTTTTATTTTTTTGTTTCTCTAGATAGAATGCATATTTATGTGATTTCATGTCTTCTATTTTAACTGTGTCGTAATGTTCTTGGTACTCGTAAATCATACCCATATATGATCTTTTTTTATCAAATTAGTTATAAGGAGATGGGTTCATGTTTTATATTTTGGTCACATTTTTCTTAAACATAAAACCCTAAACATTATACATTTGGAACATTGTTCATGATGTGGTATTTGAGTTCATAAGTTATAATGGTTAAAATATATTCGAACATTGGCATTTTGTCTGGTCATTATTGAGTAAATGTGTATATTACACATTATCTTTGACTTTAATGAATAAACTGGTAAGTTGTATTGACATTGATTTCAAATCATAGCATGGAGAATTGTTAGAATTTTTTATTTAACATAGTATTTGAGGCATTTATCCTCACATCCATTTTAAATATCATGATGGGAAAGTTAGTAAGGTCCTAAATGTGCCACTAAGTACTTAGTCTTGCCTGAGGATTTGGTTTGGTAGAATTTTTATTTTTACTAACATCAACCATCCACTAAATATGTGGACACATCACTAGTCTTATTAAATGAGCAGTTATGACAACTACCTAAACATAAAAGACCTTTATTTTTTTATCATCTCACCATTTTGACAAGCTTCTAAGTAGAAGCCAAACTCTACAGGATTGTTGGTCGAGCTAAAATATTGGACTGCATGATTTTTTTGTCATTTATTTCACTCAGTTGTGTCAAGGTATGACTTGGTTTATTTTGTTGAGATTTTGTGCAAAAGGTGAATTCTATTTCAAATTAGTTTATGAACCAGTCATGATTTTGAAGATAAAATATTTTAGTTTGGAAGGGTGATAGGATATTAGATGTATTTCATTTTTTGAGTTCCAAATTCTATTTTTAATCATTATGATTTAATGTCTTTTTGTTTCTTTGATTTTTAGAATATTTGTCTCGACTTATCATTTCTTGCATGTGTAATATTAGATGGTATAATGAGCAAGATATTGCATATATATAGTAGTGATGGCTTTTAATTTCATAAATCTTGAAAAGTGAAGGCTTCATTTTATTGTGCTTGCATTTTTGGTCTTCAATGGCATTTGTTGATTTTTAGATGGCACATTAGTTATAAATTTGGCAGAATGGTTTCGGTTGTGTTAAAAGTTTTGATAGAGATATGTAATAAATTACATACATTGGTGTTTGAAAGATCCTTTTAATTCATTTTTCTAGATCATAAATATATATGTACTTTCTTTGAATTAATTTTCATGTATTTGATTTGGTTTTTTTCCGTTTGGTTTGAAGGAGACTCTTGAAAGAGTTTAAGTTGGTTATTTTCTTTACTATAATAAAAAGGGGTTTTGTGATTTGTAAAGCCTTAAATGCATAAATTTGAACCTATGTCGTATATTTTCATGTATTTGAATATAGCTTGTATTTGTTTCTATAAATTAAGTTGGAGGTTTTCTTGATGCAAGGAATAATTTTAGGCAATCAATTTTTGATATAGTTGATTTATGAGTGCAATCAGTGATTAAAATTAGCATGTCTAGGGTCTTGGCATTTGAATATATGCATAAAGAGTTCAAGATGGATTATTTTCAGTTATTGTTTGAATATAAAGATGGATTATTTTCAGTTATTGTTTTATTAATGGTGTTTGGATGTTTCAAGGTAAAATAACTATTTTAGAGTGTTTTAGACTCCCTGAGGATCATCTATATGGATTTGGAGGTTTGACCAATCCATTTTTAGTATGAACAATTGCTTACAATTTGACTTTTAGTTTTTTCATGGTGTTTTCATGTACAAGGTAAATGATTGATAGTTTTTGCATATGCAGATGTGTTTAGTGATGAATTTAATCAATTAAGGGTGTTTTATGGGTCATATGGAGAGAACCTATGTGTTTTGAAGTGGTCTTGTGTTCCTAGTTTTTCTCAGTAAAGTGTTAAAAGTTTGAATAGGTCTCCATGGACCTATAAGGGCTTCTTAGGCCTAATTGAAAGATGTTATTGCTTAAGGGTGACATATCAAAGCTATGGAATACCTATATAGGTGAAATTTATCTTATTCTAAGTGTGATAGAATCCTTAAGAGTTAGGTTATGTCTTATAGCTGACCAAGAAGATGGTGATCAAGAAGGCTCTATAAAGAGCATAAACAAAGATAAAGGTTTTTAGAGTTGACAAGTGAATAAAAGAGAAGTTTGAGTGTGTTTGGTGGATGGATTGAAGAGAAGATCAGTGTGAGGAATATGTGTCTCACCTAGATGTCATATTTATGATGTTATTATAGTGTTCTTGCAGGGTTGAACATTGAGGATGAGCGAAGAAGTATAGAGTGATCCAAAAAGTTGTTTTGGATGTATTAATTATGTGTGAAGGATTGAAGGATTGAAGGGAGTTTTTATTTATTATTTCTCCATCATATTGAAAGGCAATCAAAGATTTGGAAGTGTTGATATCATAAGGTGATGTGTGGGTGCTCAACATCTAAGACAAGTGGGTCTTTGTTCATGCTCAAGGGTTGGTGATCCTTGTGAAGTGGGTGTTTCACTAAAGTCTCTTGTTTGTAAATATCTTATAAAAATGTAGTCCACTTATTTTTAGACTTGACCATGGGTTTTATCCCCCAAGAGGGTTTCCCACATAATCCATGTGTTATGTGTGTTGATCTTGCATAGTTTCCTTTATTTTTTACATTAATTGGTTTATATCCTTCATGAATGCTTTTGTTGATTGGTTAAGATTTTGAGGTTTTGGAATTAGAATTAAATTGCTTACATCACTGATTCATCCCCACCCTTTCAATGATTGTAACTCTAACATATGTTTCCCACCACGATACTAAGATTGATTCCAAGAATCTCCTCATATGACCAAGTGAAAGTCTCATGATATTTATTGAACAATAGACTAAAGTTATCATGTATGGTCCACATGAGTTCTCTATAAAATATTATAGGTCAAGGACAGAAGGGTGTGTTATATTTTATTCTTATTGTTTCCTCGATAAGAATAGCATTTATGTCTTGCAAATGGTATGGTGCTTTGAGAAGAGAGGAGTTGGGATTGGTTTTGGGATCAATGCTTACAATGAATTTATTAAAACAAGGGGCCTTTATCTTGAAATTACTAAGTTTATGTTGTTGTCGAGGAAGTTGAGGTTCTCAGGCATGAAACAATTCAATGGATTCATCACTAGGTAACATAGGTAGAGGTCCAAAATATTCCACATCTACTTCAATATCAATAATTTTGTTACCATGGTGATCATATTCAGAATGTATCTAACATACATCTATGTCCTTGGCATCAAGAGTGATCTCACGAGTAGGTGAAACTGTAGAGGAAGGTTGATTAGGTTCAATTGGATTAATAATAAGCATATATTTAGAATTGTTGATGGGAAGAGGATATGGTATAGTAACCAATGTGATAGGAGGTATAGAAGATTTTAGATGTTATAAATTTACAAGAGGTAATAGTTGTTCAACCACCCAAGGAGTATCAAGAAGGGGAGAATTAATTGGAGGTATATAACCTTCAGGATATAATTCAATATCCATGGTGGTTAAAATCATGTATTTTAAATAAGGTTTTCTAATAGTGTTGAACTTCCAAATATCTTCATTGGGCTTGGGCCATCATGTAGTTATCATCATAAGTAGGAGAGATAGTACATGTTTTTGTCTCTCAAGGAACTTCAAAAGGTGAGATGCCTAGATCACTAAATTTATGAGATGACATGGTTAAAGGGTCTTCAAATAACTTGGCCACTCCATAATCATTATAATTGAAATCATCTTCGATATAAGATGTTTCATGTGCATTACATGGAGGAGAGAAATCGGTGATCTCGTTAATAAGAGGGATGGTGTGATCACGAAGTAAAAAGGAAGGAGTAAGCTTAGTAATATTGGATGTATTTTGAAAATCATTTGGCTCATCATCATAAAAATTGAAAAGAGTGACTTATAAATCTAGATTCATACTAATAAATTTAGGTAATGGTGTACTATTAATTTTTGAAATAGTGAGAATCTGATATTGAGATTTAGGATTAGGAAGCTAAATACTCCATGGGTTAGGATTGGCCTCATGTTTATATCATTTTCCATTATGAATAAATTTGATACTCTGGCTTCTAGATGAGGCAATAGCCCTTATGTGATGAGTCCATAGGCATCCTAGGAGTATTTTATAAGATAATAGTAAATTGATAACCATAAGCTTAGTATACATAGTTTTGGGTCCAATAGTAAAAGGGAGTCAAATACAACCAAGTGGATTTTGATTGGTCTTGTCGAATCCATAACATGTTAAATGAGTTTACATGAGATGATCTTTGTTATATCTGAGTTGTTGAATGAGTCAAAGATATGTCACATTAATTTCCAACCCTTCATCTATTAATACTTTTTGAATGAGGGTGGTATTAATAGCTATTTTCATAAAGAGTGGTGGATCCTCGGCTCGAAAGAGAATTTCAACATTGATCATGTATTCTTCAAGGAACTCTATGGAAGGTTTTAAAGAAGGACAAATAATTTCAATGGTATGAACTTCTATTGGTTGAGGCTCATGATAAGGTTATTCCTCTTAAGGAAGATGGTTCTTTGATTTCTTGGATTTGTTGCATTAATAATTTATAATGATAGGGATAAGTGTGAACTAACTCCATGAGAGAAATTTTTCAAGGCATAGAGTTAAGTTCTTCTAAGAAATTCTAACGAGTTTTGGAGTAAAAATAATCAACGCAAGGCTTAGAAGGTAAAATATGTTTGGGAGGAAGAGAAGTGGTAGGAGGTTCATATTGAGGAAGTGATTCCTCATTGGTTTCTGAAGGTAAGTTAGCAGTAGTAGTATATTTGATAATTTGCTCTTCTAGTGATGGTTTCTTTGGTTTGATAACAGGATCTTTGGGGCTAGTTTGTGTTGATAATTGGCCTTAGCTACATTCACGTATTGAGAAATGGTATAGTATTGATCATAATCAGTGTCAATTGCACAAATATCAATTTTTTATTTTTGAGGGTTAGATGTAGAGAAATATTTGGGATTGTTAGAGGAATAAGCTTTAGAAGGTTGTTTCTTTTGAGAAGCATTAACATAATCTTGATGATGGATTTTGATCATGGCAACATGATTGAATAAATCTCCTAGCATAAAAGAAATGAAAAATTTTGTAAGCCCTCAACATGTCTCATGGGAATGACCTATAGCGACGTGAAACCAACAAAATTGATTAGTATCAACCCATTTGGGGGGATTATTAAGATACATGAATGGTGTAGAAGGCACTAAAACATGTTTCATTTGTTGCATGGTTAATGGCATATGGGAAGATTTGGGATTTTCTGATTTGGATACTCCTATTTTGGGTTGAGGATAATTACCATTTATTACATTGGTTGAATGTTGGAAATATCTCTTGATGATTTTAATGTTAGGTTCTAACTATTTCATTAAGAATTCTTGACGCTTAGCTTGGTCAAGAGCATCATTTAAAGTTTGGGGAGCAAAAGTTCAAACCTTGTATTGAAGTGAAGGTGTTAAGGCCGTTATAAAAAGTTCAAACAAATTGTCATCAGTCATGTTGTGACCAGCCTTGTGAGTCAAAGATTTTTATTTTTTAATAAAATCACAAGCTGATTCAGTAGGAGATTGTTTGGCATTGATAAAATTATTAAGATAATTTTTGGGAAGATCATTGTATTGGAATCCTTTAACTAAATGATTGACTAAATCTTCAAGTTTCCATATAGAATGCTAGAAAAATTGGTTATACCATTCTAATACATCACCAGTGAAGGTTTTAACTAAAATTTTAGTTGTGGCTAAGGTATTAGTTTGGATCCACTCTTTATAAATATTACCAAATGCCTTAAGAAAAGATGCAGGGTCTTTAGTCCCATCATATTTAATAGTTAGATATATATTACCAATATTAATAGAGATAATGAAAAGGGCTAAAATCTAATTTTGAATGTGTTGAAGCATCTTATTGTGCATAATAGGTTGGGGGATAACATTTATCGTGACATCTTTAAGAGGTGGAGGGATGAAATTTTGATTATTTTTAGGGAGAAGAGTGGGAGGCTGATTAGCCATGTTTATAAAATGATGTTATACTTACATCATTTGAGAAGTGTTAGATGTTTGCATGATATTTATTTGTTGCACTATTTGTTCAAAAATTTGAGTTGTATCATTTGGTGGATTAGTTTTGGTAGGAGGATTCCCTGAATTGGTATTAGGGGGAGGATTGATAGGTGGTATATTTCCTATGGGGTTGTTTTTTAGGCTTGTATCAATTTTCCCCATAGTATGATAAGATGTTTGAAGGTGAGAAGTATCTTGATAAGTATGAAAAGGATTTGATCCACCAATCTCATATGTTTGAGTGATTTGAACCATGTTGCAATCAAAATATGATGGAGGAGAAGAGGTGCTCCAAGAATGAGAATCTTCTTGGTAAGTAAAGGTAAAAAGAAAAGAACATCCCATATAGTGTTTAAATAGATTCAAGTTGTCCAAAAATATTCTAATAGGATATTTCATAATGCTTAAAGAAAGAATCTGATATCAAAAAGTAAAGATAAAAAATAGGGGCAGGGTTCGCCACACACAGAACAATATCGACCAATAGTTATAGATTTGACTAGGTCAATAAAATATATGAGAAAGGTCCATAGAACAAGATGCAAAAGACAACCAAATAGGTCAACTATATTTTTTAAAAGATAAAATTGAAATAGGCTAGAAGGATACACAGTCGTATGGGCTGAATAAGTACTATAGATGAAGAAACTAAACAAATGAAAAACATACACATTCAGATAGGTCGACTCTATAATTCAAAAGGAGAAATTGAATAGGATGAAAAAGATACATAGTCAAACAAGGTGCTTTTGTACTAAAGAGAAACAAGATGAATAGTCTGTAAGAGACTGTGTCGATAGGGATGACAATGTTCTGAAAATAAGAGAAAAAAATTTAAGATAATATCTAAGCAAATGAAATGAATCAAACAATTAATTAGATCAAATATGATTGATATAATTAGAACACAGCACAAACCTTGCACTAATTTTAGATAATGTAAGTTTTGCAATACAAAATACAATGATCAAAGAGCAAACAATAAAATTGAAAGTAAATGTTAACTAATTGGTTATTCCTAAGTGTTTTTCAGTTATAATAAAATTTAAAATTAATGTGATGGATATTTGGTTGAAAGAACGAACTAGAAAGCAATCTATGAATAGTTTCAAAAAATTTAGACTAAAAAGGATCTGTATTGGTGATGATATTGACTTGGTATTGGGGCCTACCCCCTCACTTCACAATCTCAGAGTGATAAGAGTTTCAAGTGCTTTGTCAATATATACCATCAACTACATGTTTATACTTGGATAAAAAACTAATTCAACTTTCTTGGTGATGAAATCCAAGTAGGTAGACCTTGGAAAGAAAATGTTTAAATAATTTTTAGTGTAAAGTGATTTGGAAGTGTATGCAAAAGAGAAAAAAATGTGACTAAATCAATAAATTGAAAAACCATGTAATTAATCTATTTTTGGTACTCTAAGCATGCAATCAACTGAAATGAAAAGTGAACTAATTATTAGTAAAAATAGATTAATTTCACTAAGTGTGAAGAGTATGAAATCGATTTAGACAACATTGTATGCAAACAATACAAAATAAAGTCAACGAGATCACTTTTGTTCTATAAAAGTATGATCTGGAAGAGCATAGATGAATAGATTGAATTTGTCTTCTAAATATAAAATAGGCTACAGAACTATGTTGAGCTAATCGACCTAGTTTATTGTGGGGTTGTAGTTTTAAAAACTACAAAATTGTGAAAAAATAGTAGTATAAATAAAAAATTGAAATGACAAAGAGAGTAATAATGAACCTTGATGGTTTTGAAGATGCTTAGTTTTCAAAAGTTATTGTCATGTCCCCTTTTTAATTGACATGTTCTGAGTTCATGGTTAGCCTATTATGCGACCTTCGTAGGCTAATAAGATGGATAGAGGGTCATAATGGAGCTTGGATCGACTTTGATTCACAGGATTTCTACATTTGATTTTCATTCAGGGTATTTCAGACACATTTGGCCTGAGCTCCTACTTTTTAGAGATATTTGATATGCAGCGGAGCGCCTTTATTGTGGTATGGTTATGTGCGTAATCACTCCCCGATTCACTAGCTTCGATCGGTTCGTGGATCCGACATGTATTGAGGGAGATATTAATATTTGATTGATTTAATCAAATATTAATTATTTAGCCTATTTTTAATTAGAAACCCTAATTCTAATTTAAGAAACCCTAATTAGGGCAAGCATATCTTTTTGAGGGTATAAGGGTTTCTCATGGAGGCCATTGTTCATTATGCTATTGATTATTGATTATTGAAATTGGAGAAATTCTTCTGTGAAGACTGAGCCAAGGGTTACAGGATTGCATCTGCAGTGGAGAACGTCAACTCTTCATTGTGTGCGATTTAGAGGTTGTGAAAGATCAGCCGATCTATTGCCAAATTGAGAGATAGCTTCACCCAGAAGTTATCACAGAGGTACAGATTTGAGAGATAGCTTCATCCAGAAGTTATCACAGAACTTCAAGGTTGAGAGATAACTTCACACAGAAGTTATTACAGATATTTCAGGTATTTATCTTTATTTAGTTTTTGATCCAATAAATTATACAGATAAAGATATTCTGTATTAGAATAGTATATCTTCAGATCAGGTGGTTCAACAATCAGGGGTTAAGAACAGACAGGTTGGCGGCCATACTAAATCTGTACAGATCCGTTCAGATCAGCTCAGGTACTGACCTCGGCAGACAGAGGGCTACAGTGACTGACATCGGTCGACTGAAGACCGACGTCGGCAAAAAGCTGACCGACAGGGACCGACGTCGGCGATATATCGACCGACGACGGCGTCTGTGTGTCGACACAGAAAGGCCGAGACCTTCCAGAATCCAGTTTTCACTTCCAGTTTTGCTAAGCCAGAGTTTTTAAGACTGTATTTCATTTTTTATATGCATAAGGAAGGACTGCAATTGTAATAGTTTAGAAGGACAAGTGATACAATCTGTAATTTGTTATTAAGAGACTATATTATTGTGATCTTTCTGAATTTATTCAACAGAAGTTATATCTTGTTCAGAGTTTTTTTTGTGTTGCTATATTTCCTGTTTGGAGGGGATATTACAGTTATGTTATGTTACAAAAGTGCTGATTTAAATATTCTATGAACAAATTTGACTAGCTTGATGAAATTTAGAAAACTTGTATGCTAAAAAGAAATTGTGAACAAAGTCAAATGGCTCGACTATGTCTGCAAACTTATAGTTGGAAAAGAAGAACTACAAACAAATTTAACTGGCTTGACTATGTATGCAATCTTATATCTAAATAATAAGACTATGTTGAGTTGATCAATCCAATCACCTTTATTTAGAGAAGACCTACACAGATAGAACAGAGTCATTTTGGGGTGACTGTGTGTTAAACCTACACGTAGACTGTTATAACTATACCAACAAGTTTGATATAATACTACAAAAATTAAAAAATATAATATGATGATAAAATAAATGCGTGAAAGAAAACTTATAAGTATTTGATTCATGTTGGGTTCACTAGAATGTATACAAAGAAAAATACAGTTGACTTATTAATCAATTATAGTTCAGATAAGATGAATTGACTTGTATTTTCTATTGTTGATACATTAGACATTTAGGGTCATGACTAAGGTAGATCTGCTAGACCTAACCAAGGGATCTCTTACTATAATAACATCATTAAAGAGGGTTTCAAAGCTTTTAGTCAATCAACACCATGCAATAACCCTAACTAGGTTCTATATTTGCATATTCATAAAGTATATATGTAAAGTAAAATCTAATCTAGTGCTCACCAAAATTTATTAAAAAAAGTGGGGTAAAAAACATAAAAAATAAACATGCATAGAATAATTTTAATTAAGTTATGTATAGATATAACCCAAATGCATGGAGAGAGAAATATATTCAAAATTCATTACTTATGTTACTTATTTTCACTAAAATAGAGGAGTAAAGTTAGAGATATTTACCTTAAAGATGAACCCATTGAGACTGAATCTTTCCCTTGGCCAAATGTGTTTTGCAAGAGGTTTTTGTGGTTTATAAGGATTACTAAGAGAGGCCTAAGCATCCAAGACTTTTCCACAAGATAATATTATTATCCAAGTATAAGCCCTAAGCAATAACTTCTCAATTAAAATGGTCAAAGAGCAAATTGTAAAGAAATGCAAATGAATAATTAACTTTGTTATCTCTCTAATAAATGGAAAAATGAATGTGTAACATTATTTGATAAAAATAATTTAGGTCCTGGTCTAGGTCGGCTAAGGCCAACCTAGACCAATAACATGAAAATATCAATAAGACTACAAGGTCATCCCAGGCTAACGATGTACCATAAACTAACATAAATAGTTTTTAGGCTTAGAAAGAGAATAATTAAGGTGGTGAATTGCTTGGAGGAGTGTGTAATAGAGGATTTAAATCTTAGGTAAGTGTATAGGATATGGTTATCTAGGTAGCAAATGATGGTATAGGGAACAATAACCTTGTGAATCACCAATGGTCTACTCACCATTTTTCTGGTGTACTCTTTAAAGTGTGCACTTAGAAATATTAAGATTCAAAAGGTTATTACAATATATAAAGCATCAGTTATTGATAAATTTTGAAAATATTATATATATACACTAACATTTAATAAAATACTACAAACTTTTATTACACAATGGCTTAGTGAAGATATCAACCATTTGTTCTTGAGTAAGACAGAAAGAGAGAAGGATTTGATTATCTTCAAGAAGTTCATGTTGAAAGTGATGTTGAATCTCAATGTGATTGGACCTTGCATGGAAAATCATATTTTTCTTTAAGACAATGACACTGTGATTATCACTAAAAATCAAAGTAGCCAAAGATTTAGGGTGGACCAAATTTGCAAGAAGTCTTTGAAGCCAAATAGCTTCCTTGTTAGTATGATTACAAGCTTTATATTCATCTTTGGTAGAAGATAAAGATATTGTAGTCTAATTGTTACTATTCAATGAAATTTTTTTAGAACTCAAATAGAAACAATAGCCACTTATGGATCTACTATCATTAAGATCACCAGCCCAATCAGAATCAGAATAACCTGCCAAAGATAAAGTGTTATTTGAGGTATACTAGATGCCAAAATTTAGGGTACCTTTAATATAAAGAAGAATTATTTTAGAAACTTTAAAATGATTAGTTTGAGGTTTAGACATAAAATGAGAAAATAAGCCAATAGAAAAAATAATATCAGGACGAATATGAGTAAGATAATTCAAACTACCAACTAATTATCTATAAAGAGTTGGATCAATATTTTTATTTTCCATGTCACTAAAAAAATTTACACCAAGTTCACAAGGGGTAGAAATAGGTTTTAAATCTAACATATTAAACTTAGATAACAAGTCATATGCGTATTTAGATTGAGAAATGCAAATGTTATGTTTTTCTTACCAAATTTGAATGCCTAAAAAGTAATGTAAGAGACCCAAATCAGTCATTTAAAATGTATTTTTCAAAACATTTTTAGTGAAATAAACCATTGAACTATTACTATCAATTATGATTAAGTCATCAACATACAAAATAATGATAACTATGTCATGTGAAGTGTTTTTGACAAAATAATTAAAATCATTAGAGCTATGCATAAATCTTTGAGCTATGAAAAATTGATAGATTTTAAAGTACCATTCTCTAGGGGATTGTTTCAAACCATAAATGGCTTTGTTTAAATTGCAAACAAAATTTTCATTGCCTTTATTAATAAAACCATAAGGTTGAGACATGTAAATTTCTTCATGCAAGTCACCATTTAAAAAATCACTCTTAATATCTATTTGATAAATAGGCCAATGCATATGAGCAACTAAAGCTAAAACAACTTTAATTATGGGCATCTTAGCTACACGCATAAAAAATTTATTGTAGTCAATTCTTTTAATTTGATAAAAACCTCTAGAAACTAATCTATTTTTATATTTTCAACTTAATTGTTAGAATTGAACTTAGTTTTAAAAAACCACTTACAACTTACTAAATAATGTCCTTTGGGGAGAGGGACTAAGTCCCACATGTTGTTATAAATCAAAGAGTTGTATTCATCACGCATAACTTTTTTTCAATGAGGGTGACCTTAGCTTGTTTTAGAGTTTAAGGATCATTATTGTTCACAATTTTAGATATTAAATCATAATTATAAAATTATTTCCTAGTTCTACAAGTATCATTAAGATCTACATCAATTCTAGAAATTTCTAGAGTAGTCTTGGCCCACTTTGGCATAGATTTTAGTGGAACAAGACTAGAAGAATGAGAAGGAACTTTAGGAATGACAACATCCTTATACGAAACATCATAATGATCATCACTTGATTCAAAATACAAAGGAGTAGAAATTATATCAAGAGAATCCAAATTTGAAGCACAATCAAGTACGCCACTTTCAGCTATTCTAACATCCCTTTTAATCTTTTTTTTTTAGTATGAGGATCATAAACCTTATAAGCTTTAGATGATTAATCATAACCATAAAATATTTAAAAAAAAATTAGAATCTAACTTCTTTCATTTTTTCATGGGAATATGAATAAATGTATCACAACCAAAAACACATAAATTTTTTAGATTAAATTTTCTACCACTCCAACCTTCTTCAAGGGTAATATTTAAAACAAATTTAATGGGATATTTTCAACACCAATTCTAAATGCAACAAATAATCTTCTTTTTTATGACTAAAAATTAAAATGTCATCTAAATACAAAATGACAAACTTACCCAACTAAGGTTTCAACACTTCATTCATGAGTCTCCTGAATGTGTTAAGTGCATTTGAGAATTTTAATGGCATAATAAGCCATTCATTAAACACATCCTTCATCTTAAATAGACTTTTCCACTCATCACCTTCTCAAATTTTGTTTTGATAAATCATTCATGAAGTACCTTGTTCCACTCAAAAAAATTATTAAATAGTTTATTCTTGATAATGGACATATGTATTTAATAGTGATCTTGTTAATTACTCTTAAATCCATACATATTTTGTTAGAGGTACAATCATTGAGGGGGTGAATCAGTGATCCCAGATATTTCAATTTCAATTTCAGTATTTTAAACTAATAACCAATCAACTTATATTAACCTGATCAAGCAATGATAACAAGAGAGCTCATCCATTCAATGCATACACAAGTTCAAACAGATAACACATAGTTCCTATGGAAAACCCTCGTGGGTAATAAAACCCACTCTCAATCTTGAAACACAAATGGACTAATTTTCTATAATAAATTACAAACAAAAGACTGATCAACTCCTTTAGATCAGCAAACTTTGATCATGTCCTCCTAACCAAAGGTATTTAGTGAAACACTTATTTCATAAGGAGTAACTGCCCCTAAGGAAGACCAAGTCCTTTAGACCCTCGTTTTAATACTTCCACATCAGAAATGATGTCTTCAACACCTAATAATTTATCTCTTTTCTAATCTCTGCACAAACTCTCTTTCTATCTCAAATAGGCCTCTCACATAGGCATGTCACAAACTCTTTCTTTTTTCACTTAAACTATCCTCATATGTAGACTCAGATCTCTTCGCATATATTAAAACTATAAGAACACTATTTGGACATCATAAATATGACATACAAGTCATACACATAGTCATCACTCTACTCTGTTTATCAACTCATCCAACTAGGCACTCTACCTCTCTTTCGCTCCACAATTCTCAGATCCACCTTGCACAATTATTTCACACAAAAGTCTAAAAATTGTCATCTTTAATTTCACTTTAGATATATCATGATTTATTAATAACATGGTCTTCCACAAAAACATGCCTTCACCCTTAATACATCTTACATAGGTCACACTTAAACACAATCCACCTTCAAATAGGCCTAAGTCACTTTTAGGTCCTATGGAGACCGATTCAGCTCTTTAATATTTCTTCTAGAAAATTAAGAACATAGAAACATCTTTCAAATGCATGGACACATTCCACATGATATATAGGTCCTCTTTCAGTTCTAAAAACCATCACATTAATGACTTGCTTGAGCACAATTTGCTCAAACAACTTTTTGTACACACAATCATTATGAGCGAACACATAATCAAATTATAAGCTTTTATTCATACTTCATACGATTTGTCAAACCTTCATATGCACATAGAGCATCCTCATGGAGTATAAAACACTCCCTAATATCCAATTCATCAAGATATATCAAAATAACATCATAACAAGCTCAAACAATCTTCTTCGGTCATTTATAGTCTATACATGAACACAATCAACTTTGAACCTTCATAACTATGTATATACATACTTTCAAATCTTCAAATCCATATTTACATATGCGCCTTGGAGTCATATACCACTTTGATTTTTATTGCATGATAAAATTTGTTTTATATCAAAAGATATGGACAAATTACTGAGCACTGATTTTTTTCCTTAACAAATTTATATATTCAAATGGAAACGGTCACAGTTAAACCTCAAACATTATGCTCACATCTCGTGTCCTTGCATCTTCAAATTGATCGTGCACTGTCGATCTTATTTGATCTTTAATTTATAGGTTCCAATGTTTAAAAGTTAAATCTCAATCACTTTGACCTCATCTCGTGCACCTTTGTAATGTTGACTCAATATGCAGCATCAATCTCTATGGATTAACCAGGTCTTTAATATGCAACATGCACCATTCGATCAACTTATACAAACACCCACTGACCATTTATCTTCTAAATAATCTTTATCTTTACCTCTATTCATCATTAAACTTTGGACACTTGTCCTCATCACACATCATCTTGACATCTTGGAACACATACGCTTTGTTGATCCTCTGTAAGATGCTTGATCTTTATCTTTGCTAAATAACTATCACATTGACCCATTTGACTCTACACATGTTGTTGGATCTAGAATTATGAACTCTCATGAACCGTTGGATCTCTACTACGTCCAAATCTTTAACATCATAAAAATTAACTATGGGGACCAACTGCAATATGCCTGGAAAGCCTACTTTGGATCTCAATAACTTTTATTGCATTTAGATGCATGATCGGGAATTTGGACTGCATGGTCACCTTTCAAAGGAGAATCCATCCATATAACTAACTTATCCTGGAACCTTCATGCATTTTAGATATAATTCCATTAAAATACTCACTCAATTTTTTCTGCCACAAAGCCAACTATGTCAAAAACTTGTTTGAAAGGCCAACTTTGAACATGCATATCTTTTGCCATGCTTCGACGCTTGACCTAAAAATTAGTGAAAATCAACTAGGCTCAAAACTAAACAAACCCATATGATCACCTTCTCTTGAAATATCTACACAAGGAATATATGCCACCATCAAACTATTTACTCATCTCTTTCTTGCCTCATGTAAATTTGGCCGAGTATGAGAAAACTTAGTCAAACTATCTGGGAGCCCAACTTTGCACTTGCATATCTTTTAATGAGCCTAGGTGCATGACTTATAACTTAGCACATAATAACTAAGCACAATAATGAACAAACCCATATGACCATTTTCTCTTGAAACCTCCATGCATGTGAATTATGACATCATCAAATGCTTATTTGGCTCTACTTGAACCCTTTGCAAATTTGGCTAAGTATGGGAACTTAGTGAATTTTGTCTAAGAAGCCAACTTTGCACCCTCATATATTTGACTATATTTTGATGCATGACCCAAATTATAACACGTAATAACTAGGGATTAATGTATTCACAACCATATTACCAACTCCCCTTGACTCATCCACATGTGGCAATTATGACACCATCAAACTGCCTACTCAAATTTTCTTCCACTAGACCCAAACTGTCTGGATGAAAACTATGGACTACCAAATGAATTCCACTTATGCACGTAAGCTCTCTAAACATATAACACTTTTTATGGGACCTTTTTCACATGCTCAATATTCCATACTAATCCCTAAACTCTAACCAGTTAAACTCTGAAGATCAACCAAGCCAACTTCAAGCACACTAGGATAAACACATTCCATACTTTGTGCACACTTTTTCATTGTTACTTAATCTATCAAGGCACTTCATCCACTCATCATGACACCTCCATGACATCATTTAAAACTCTCCAATAATATCCCTCTTTGTTATTGATGTCAACAACCATCATATATAGCAATATACAGTTCACCTTCTCTCTCTTCAAGCACTCCCACAATAGAAACTTTCTCCCCCTTTGACATAATGACAAAGTGGTCACCAACTAATCTTGAGACCCCAAAAATACCATAAATAGGAAATGATCATCTTATAAATATTATACAAACTCCCCCTTACCTTGAGTCTACTTTTGCTTGTCTTGACAACTTCCTCTTGCTTCATGCCAACACTATCTTCAACCAAGTACTGAAACTAATGAATAAAGAACACACAAAACCACTAGAATATGATGGAACTCATCAAGAAACATTTGAGGGACTCTCCCAAATAATTATGAGCAATTTCACCTTTTGAGCATCTTCAGTCTCCATACATCATGAAGAACCACCTCACACGCTTACTAGCCTTCTCTCTCAAACCACCTCAAGGACCACCAACAGAACTTCATACCACATACTAAAAATTAAATATTCTCTAAAATAACATAGAAACTCTCCCTGAGATATACATACCTTGCTTTTCTATAAAAATTGAGCAAAAACATCAAATCTTCATACTGGGCCTGTCTAGACTCCTTGTAGCCCTACTTGGAACTTGCAAATCCCACATCTTTTAGTAGATATATCTTCAGGGCCTAAAAATTCATGTATGGAGCACTCTCATATTCCCCCTCAAACACGCGTATTTACAATAACTATCTCATCTTCTGTAATATACTTCATTCACAAACCAACTACTTAATTAGGCCTTCAACTTGACAAAATTTTGAATAACTTGAAAACTGTAAACCTTCAAATCTCTTTGAATCTTGATTTGACAACCCATTTGATCCATTCAACATATTAAGAAGCCTCAGACCTCAACTCATAAGGTAGACCACTTATTTAGTAGAGCCCAAAACCCTAGAATCACAAAACAAATAAGGTCAACACAACATCTTCAAGTCAACATCCACCTCTGAAATTTTTTGTACACCTGGAGACAACCATTACTAACTTCTGGACAAAAAATTGAGCTTCCACACCACTTAGAACCTTGACTTCCTATAACCCATTTTAGGACCTGCAAGCTCTTAAACACAAACTGGGAAATTTGAGAGCTAAAAAAATCTTCAAATTGACTTCAACATACCTTCAAATCATAAAATCACCTGGAGAACGCTACAATAAGTTCAACATACCTTATTATGCAAAAATATTATCTTGATAAATCACAAATCCTCCTTTGCCATCTGAGAACCTTCAATCTAACTTTGTAGACTGCTCCATATACAACAACACTTACTTTTCTTTTGAAATAAGTCTCTTAAGAAGCATCAACAGAGACCTCCTCTACACCATAATGTCCTAAAACAAAGTGAATCTAAGAGTGGCCCACATCTCCTCAGTAACCACTAAAATCCTTTTGTAGTTATAGGCCAAATTGGCCTTTTTCTTCTTCTTAGGCTTAAGAGAAATAACTTGCTCCTCTACTGCAACATTTTCCTTCTCTTTAATGATAGAATTGACAAC
Source organism: Torreya grandis (assembly GCA_037957365.1). Classification (NCBI taxonomy): domain Eukaryota; kingdom Viridiplantae; phylum Streptophyta; class Pinopsida; order Cupressales; family Taxaceae; genus Torreya; species Torreya grandis. The sequence continues at coordinate 924,659 of JARHVA010000824.1, read as the reverse complement.
ACATGGAGACAACATAGATTCATGACATACCTTTTCAACTGAAGAATATTCCTTGCAGTTTGGAACCTCATCACTAGGCACTAATAATTGATGTTCTTTGCATGAAGTTTGCTCAATAATAGCAAGATGTTCACTTAGATCCATACAAGCCTCAACTAGTACCTTGGTCTTCTCATTTAGCTTGGTCTTTTCATTCTCAACATGAGCAGTGAATGAGAGCTCTTGGCACTCTTCAACATCTGTAGCATTCTCCACCATAGTAAATAGATTACTTGGACCTGCAGACTCATCATAATTCCTACTTACCATATTTGATCTCTATGAGTTCACTTGCCTTCTATCTTGCACTATAGGAGCATAATAAAACTTATTCTATCTTGTAGTCCTTTGCTTGGAGAATCTATCAATATGACCTCTCTATTCATAGTTGTAGTAAACCATAATCCTTGATGTAAACTCAGCTTGTCTTACCTTGATTGGATAATGTTTTGTAAAGTATCATATATCATGATAATTGAAGCACTCAACCTTGCTCACACCTTTTGATTGATGACATCCATCATAGTTTCATGCAAATTCATTCTTAATAGGTCTTCTACTTTCTCTATATCTATGCCCAAACTGATTACAAGTATAGAAGTATCCATTGAAATTTGCATACCTCATATCATTTGGCTATCTGATCTGATTTGTCTTCAATCTATTTGCACCATCATTCCTTGTTTGATGATTTATATTCAAAGGTTGATTGTCCTTATTCACATTAATCTTCATCTTGTCTTGAGTTATAGATTTTTATTCTTCTTTGTATCTAAGACCAATTCTATCACTTGCATGCTTTTAATCATTCAAAATATTATCTAAATCACTTGAGCTATTTTTAAATCTCATAAATGACATTATCTTACTAGATTTCTTTTTCAAATCATATCTTAATGACTCATTTTCAATTACATACCTTGCACATTCATCTTATTTAGATTTTAGGCTTGTAGACAGAATTTCCAAGTGACAACTAAAATGCTTGACCATATCTTCATGCTCCTTGGCATCTTCATCCATTCTTACCTCAAACACAATGAATTTCTCCTCTAATTCCTTGAGTTTAGATTTTATCTTCTTATTGATCTTTTTCTCAATCTTCAGTTCTTCATGAGCATTATTCAATGCAGTCTCTATTAGTGTAGGTTTTTATTTTTCCCTATGTATTAATTAGGAAATATCATATATTTGTGCATACATGGAGTTTTCCTACATTCGTGGGATAGGCTAGCTTATGTGGAGATTGTGTGTCATATTTGTGTCATAAGGTGTCATAAGAATGTCATAAGATACTCCTTTGACTGGCTATTCCGGGTATGGGAGTTACTTCTCTATTCTTGGCACCTTGTCACCACCTTTTTTGGAGGAGTCTATTCTTGGGGTGCTTTGACCACCTTTTGTGGAGGAGTCTATTCTTGGGGTGCTTTGACCACCATTTGTGGATGAGTTACTTACTAGCTCTCCTATATGTATTCTTCATCTTGGCCATTTCATGTTAATCAGATTTTGGTTTTCTCCATTTGTCTTGGGCAATTTATCTTCTTATTTTCAAATTGCTTTAGCATCTTGTGGTGTGCACTTGTTCATCTTGTGTGATCACGTCTCCATTGCACTCGCGTTATCCGGATTCTAGGAACAACTCCGATAGTCTCATAGTCCACCTCATCTTTATTATCATTTAAATCACTCTAAGTAGACTCCTTTTGTTGTGAGAAACTTCCTTCCTTAGCCATGAATAGATCTTCATCTTTAATAGAACCATCATTTGATCATATTCTGAGTCATTGGCTTCACTCTCATCTGATAAGCTGTAATCTTCTTTGATGTAGAGACTCTTCTTGTCATTGAAGTACTTCTTGTTGTTGTCAAACCTTTTGAATCCCTTTTTGTTTTTATCAGACCTGAATGATATCTTGCCATCATCATGACCTTGATCATGTTCTTCATTATCATCCTTATTATACTTATGAGAGCACTTATTAGTAAAATGTCCTATCTCACCATAATTGAAGCATTTTCAGGGATAGTTTACCTTTATACTTGCCTAAATATGTTCTCAATTTCTTTGAAATCAAAGCAATTAGTTCATCTTCATCTATATCAGGAATTTCATCTTCCTTGAGTTTCTTACCTTGGAACTTCTTCTTTGTCTTCATTTTAGTCTTGAATGTTGTTTCCTTCTTTGGTGGTATATCATCATTCTTTCTCATCTCATAGGCAGTAAGGGTGCCATGCAAATGATCCATCTTCAACTAAGTAAGGTCATGAATCTCTTCTATAGCAAATAATTTTGGATCAAACTTAGAATATAGAGACCCTAATAAATTTTGAACTACAGTAGCTTCTTCAAGGTTATCTCCAAGACTTTTGACGATGTTCACAATCTCATCACCTCTTTGTAGAAAGGATGCCACAGTATCTTCTTCGTTCATCTTGAGACTTTCAAATTACCTTATGTGAGTCTGTAACTTAGCAAGATTGAACTTTGAATATCCTTCATAAATGATATACATTTTTTCACATATCTCTTTATTATATTTGCAATGGATTACCTTAGTGAACTCAGTCTCTGTAAGACCATAAGTGATGGCATTCATTACCTTAGAACTGTTCTCAAACAACTTCTTGTTTGTAGCAATAGATGGAGGAGTAGTAGGAATAACATAACCATCCACAACATATTGTATTACATCAAACCCTAGGTACATAATGTATGTTGATGCGAGCAACATTTCAAGTGATAATTCAAGTGATGGTTCTACCCCAATTGGTGGCAGAACTTTTGGGAACCATAACTTTTGCACCGTAGCTCTGTTTGACTCCCCGTTTGAACTGTTGGAAAGATAAGAACAAGGAAAATGCAGTGAGATGGCATGGAGATCCACTTGATTTATTTTGACCCTTTATAATCCAATGTAAGTTCCTCAAATTTTAATTTTAGTAGTGTAGTATAAAAATAGTAAGTTTCTAAAAATAATAATTCTTTGAATTTTGTATTGTTGTAAATTGTGAAAGTCAAACCACTTAATCTCCCTCGAGATTGATGACCTTCCACATCCTCATCCTACCTTCAAAACATGTATAAATAAATATGTAACCTGAAATTAAAATCAAACATCTCTTCTCAAAGATAGACATATATTTGGGTCTACAAATTTAATGAATAAAACATCTCTTCTCAGAGATAGCATTATTGTTATTGTATTTTTCTTGTTTCTTAAATTATCTTTCAACCAAAGATTTTGAGTTTTGTATCAGTGGTATCAGAGCGGTTTGTCTTTAGAGTGTATGATTTCGAGGATGAGGTCAGATTATAGGAAGCTTGGGTGGAAAATAGAACCAGCAAGTTATCCACCTATTCACTCCAAATGACTTCAAATGGTGGACAACACCAAGACATCTGATCCTTTCAAGGAAATGGTTAATGAAGCCCTCCAACAACAACAAGCACAAATGATACAACAATTCACCCAAATTCTCTAACAAATTTTGATGGAAAATTTTGGCTCCTCATCTGCAACCCCACATCCTTTCAGTGCCTCAACACCCTTCAAAGTTTAGGTGAATTTTGATATCCCTACATTTGAAGGCAAAATAAATGCTAATGTATTAGAAATTTTTTTTGATCAATTGTCATCTTATTTTTTTTATAAATAAATTCACCGATAAAGAAAAGATCACTTTTTCTCTTTTGAAAGTATCATTGCATATCAAAAATTGGTGGAAAGTGTACAAAAACATATTTAGTATGGATGATATTGGCCTTGAGAAAGAAACTACCCAGGATGATTTCATAGAAACTGTAAATAAAAAATACTACTCCGTTGGAGCTTATGATGATCTATATATACAGTGGTAATAACTTCACCAAGGTAAGGAATAATATATTCAAGATTACACTGATATTTTTCATTCTCTATCTGCGAGATTGGGCATCCAAAAAAGTGAGAAACACAAGGTTCTCATATATCATGGTAGACTACAATGGTACATACAAGGAGAAATGGAACTCTTCAATTTGGAAACCCTCGGTGAGGCGTACAAGGTCGCAATGAAGATTGAGAAGAAGCATAGAAGAATGAATACGAAGAGTCAGCCTTCAAAATGGAAAAGTGACAAAGAAGGTCAAACACAAGGCCAAAATTGGAAGCAAAAGGAAGGGAAGACTGGGAAGTGGTGTGATTATCACAAATCTGGAACTCACTCCAAAGAATAATGTCGAGTCATCAAGTCCTTGCTTTTTGAGTCACAGTCCTCAAAATATATTTCTCTACCTCATACACAGCCTACAGTTGAAGAGGATGAAGAAGAGATTGTAGATGTTGTTCCTAATGCCATTGTTGCTTCATCACAGACCCACGAGGAGAGTCCAGATGATAAGGAAAGGTTGTTTCATTCTAAGTTATGGGTGAAAGGTAAGCTTTTGCATTTTATTCTTGATAGTGGGATTCAAAAGAATTTAATCTCTACTAATGTTATGAAAAGACTAAAATTGTTCATGAAGCCTCACCCAAAGCCATATGGTATTGGATGGTTGAGTCCAGGGAGAAACTTATGTGTCACCCACAAATGTCTTCTCTCATATGTAATAAAACCTTTCCAAGATAAGGTCTTATGTGATGTGGTCAATATAGATGTTTGTGATGTACTCTTTGGTCAGCCATTCATGTATGATCGACATGGCATCTATGAATCAAGAAATTGAAGGATCACTCTCACTCTTGGAACACGGTGCTACAGGGTACCAGAGGTACCACCTTCTACATCTATCTCTCTAATTAGTGCCAAGAAATTTGTTCTCGTGGTGGTCAAGCCATAGGAATCCAAAAGGGCTGATGTTGCAACCTTGACTACACAAACAACACAACAACAAAAGTTAATAGATAATAAGCTCACGGCCTTCCATCCATAGATTAATGGTTAGACAAAAATGGTGAACAATCGAGCCCTACATAGCTCCATAAAGCACAGCTCCACAAAGCACAGTCCATTCCAAGTATGTATTAGGAATAAAATCAAAATACAATTTCCACACTTGATGACAAATCTTGATGCAATTGGGACCATTTTTTATCAAGGAGGGAGGAATGATCTGAGCAACATTTTAGCGAACAATTCAGGCAATGGTTCTACATCAATTGGTGGCAGAAATTCTAGTAGCCATAACTTTTGCACCATAGCTCTGTTTGACTCCCCGTTTGAACCGTTGGAAAGCTAAGAATGAGGAGAATGTTGTGAGATTACATGGAGATCTAATTGATATATTTTTACCCCTAAAACCTAATGAAAGTGCTGTAAATTTAAATTTTAAAAGTGCAGTATAAAAATAGTAAGTTTCTAAAAATAGTAATTCCTTGAATTCTGTATTGTTGTAAATCGTGCAAGTCAAACCACTTAATCTCCCTCAATATTTGTGACCTTCCACATCCTCCTACCTTTAAAACATATATAAATGAAGATGTAACCGTAAATATAAATCACACATCTCTTCTCAGAGATAGGCATATGTTTGGGTCTGCAAATTTAATGAATAAAACATCTCTTTTCAGAGATAGCATTATTTTTATTGTGTTGTTCATGTTTCTTAAATTATCTTTCAACCAAAGCTTTTGATTTTGGATCATATGTCCTCATCATCCCACTCCAAAAATCATAATTGGATCCATTGAACATCGATGCTTGCTTAGTAGAGAAACCTCCTTGATGACTACCCATATTGTACCTTGGATCACCTTCAAGTTGTCAATCATTTACCAAAGGATCCGCTCTGATACCAATTGTTAGAGGTACAATCACTGAAAGAGGGGGTGAATCAATGAGCCCAGATATTTTTATTTTTATTTTAATCATTTAAACTAATAATCAATCAGCTTATTTCAACTTGATCAAGCAACAATAACAAGAGAGCTCATTCATTCAATGCATACACAAGATCAAACACATAATATATAGGTCCTATGTGAAACCCTCATGGAGAATAAAACCCATTCTCAAGCTTGAAACATAAATGGACTAATACCCCATAATAAATTATAAAAAAGATACTGATCAACTCCTTTACATCATCAAACCTTGATCATATCCTCCTAACTAAAGGTATTTAGTGAAACACCTGTTTCACAAGGAATAACTGCCCCTAAGGAAGACTAAGTCTTTTAGACCCTCCTTTGAACACCTCCACCTTAGAAATGATGTCTTCAACACCTGATGATGTATCTATATTTTATAACCTCTACACAAACTCTCTCTCTATCTCAAACAAGTCTCTCACATAGGCATGTCATAAACTCTTTCCTTCTTCACTCAAATTGTCCTCATATGCAGACTCAGACCCCTTCGCATATCTTCAAACTATAAGAACACTATTTGGACAATATAAATATGAAATACATGTCATACACATAGTCCTCACTCTATTTTTATTATCAACTCATCTAATTGGGCACTCTACCTCTCCTGAGCTCCATATTTCTCATATCCACCATGCACAACTCTTCCACACAAAAGTATAGAAATCATCATCTTTGATTTCACTATATATAGAGTTATCATGATTTATTATTAACTTTTTTAGCCAAAAAATCATGCCTTCACCCTTAAGACATCTTACATAGGTCACACTTAAGCACAATCCACTTTCAAATAGACCTAAGTCACCTTTAGGTCTTATGGAGACCCAATCAGCTCTTTGACAATTCTTCAAACAAATTAAGAAAATAGGAACACTTTAAAAATGCATGGACCCATTTCACATGATCTATAGGTTCTCCTTAAGTGCCAACAACCATCACAATACCCACTTGCTTAAGCATAATTTTTTCAAACAACTCTCTGTACACACAATCATTATGAGTGAACATATAATCACCTTCTAAGCATTTATTCATATTGAATATAATTTTTCAAACCTTCATAATGCACAAATATCATCCTCATGGAGTCTATAACACTCCCCACTATCCAATTCATCAAGAGATATTGAAACAACATCAGAATAATCTTGAACAATCTTCTCGGATCACTTACAGTCCATGCACAAACACATAGTCAAATTTTAACCTTCATAATTATGTCTATACATACTTTTAGATATTCAAATCCATATTTCCATATTTACCTTAGATACCTCTACCACTTTTATTTTTACTGCATGAGCAAATTCATCTTCTATCAAAAGATATGGATAAATTACTAAGCACTATTTTTTTTCCTTAGCAAATTCAAATATTGAAATGAAAATGGTCACATTTAAACCTTGGACATTATGATCGTATCTTGTGTCCTCACATCTTCAAATCAATCATGCATCATTGATCTTGTTCTATCTGTAATGTATAGGCTCCAATGTTCAAATGTAAAATCTCAGTCACTTTGACCTCATCTTGTGCACCTTTGCAATGTTGACTCAATACGCACCGTCGATCTCTGCAGATCAACTAAGTCTTTAATATGCAACGTGCACTATTTGATAAACTTGTAAAAACACCCACTCACCATTGATATTTTGAAGAATCTCAATCTTTAACTCTACTCATCATTAAAATTTGGACACTTGTCATCATCATGCAATAACCTGACATCTTGAAACACACACACTCTGTTGATCTTCTGTAAGATGCTCGATCTTTATCTTTGCTAAACAGTGATCACATTGACCCATTTGAATCTACATGCATAGTTGGATATGGAAGTATGAACTCACATGGACCTTTGGATCTCCACTAGGTTTAGATCTTTGACATCATACAAATTGACTATGGAGACCAACTACAATATGCATGGAAAGCCTATTTCAGGTTTAGATCTAGAATTTGGATCACATGATCACCTTTCAAAGGATAATCCACCCATATAACTAACTGATCTTGAAACTTTCGTTCATGTGATATATAATGTCATTAAAATTCTCACTTAGATTTTTCTGCCATAGAGCCAACTATGTAAAAAACTTGTCTGAAAGGCCAAGTTTGAACATGCATATCTTTTGCCACGCTTCAACGCTTGACTTGAAAATTAACACAAATCAACTAGGCTCAAAATTGAACAAACCCATATGATCACCTTATATTAGAATGTCCACATGTGTGAGATATGCCACCATCAAATTTATTACTCGGCTCTTTTTTTGCCTCATGCAAATTTGTCTAAGTATGGGAAAACATAGTCAAACTGCTTGGGAACCCAACTTTGCACTTACATAAATTTTGATGTGCTTAGGCGCATGACCTAGGATTTAGCAAATAATAATTAGGTACACTACTAAACAAACTCATGTGACCATTTCCTCCTAAAACCTCCATGCGTGCAAATGTTGACATCATCAACATGCTTACTTGACTCTACTTGAACCCTTTGCAAATTTGGAGTATGGGAACTTAGTGAATTCTATCTAAGAAGTCAAATTTGCACCCTCATATTTTTTACCATGATTTGATGAAAAACTTGAATTCTAATGCATAACAACTAGGGATTAATGTTATCACAACCATATGACCAACTCCTCCTGACTCATCCACACATGGCAATTATGACATCATCAAACTACCTACTCAGATTTTATACCACTAGACCCAAATTATCTAGATAAAAACTATTGACTACCAGATGAATTCCACTTATGCACACAAGCTCTCCAAGCATAAAACACTTCTTATGGGACCTTTTACACATGTTATTTCATACTCATCCCTGAACATCTCTAAACAGTCAAACTCTGAAGATCAACCAAGTCAACTTCAAGCACACTAGGATAAGCACATTGCACACTTTGTCATTGTTACTTAGGCTATCAAGGCACTTCATCCATTCACCAGAACACCTCCATGACATTATTATGACATCACTGATAACTCTCCAACACATTATCCAATATCCACCCTTTTTAGGAGTTAATGTTGTTGGAAATATACATAGGCTTAAACTTTTCCTTATCAAACCCTTTTTCCAGTAGCTCATTTATTTGTTTTTTTAACTCCTCGTTCTCCATAGGCATTAACTTGTTTGTTTCCTTGTTTGCTAAACAAGATACGATTACTAGATACATATGATGAATATCACTTCTCAAAGATGGTAATCCATTTGAAAAATATTTAGAAGCAACCTCAAAAAACTCATTCAATAAATTTTTTTCTTCGAGTGAAATTTGACTCACCTCTTTTATAATTGTTGACGTTGTGGATTGCACCCTTGATAGAAAGGTTGAGCTTCTATCTTCTACACGACACAATGGAGACTCCCCTCTTGTTGTGGGTATGGCAAAACTAAGGGGAGAATCTCTAGATAAGGGCTAGCTCCATTTGATGCATCTCTGTGGTCTTGGATTTTCTACTGCTAACAATGGGGGGGTGAAAAGAGAGAAGAAATAACTAGAATAGAAATCTAATCTAAGTGGTGATGCACCAAATGATGTTGATCTACTCAGTTATTCACACTTCAAACCAGAAAGGGGGTGAACATACACTTTATCTGGAAAAAGACCAGACTATAGGGAGCTTTAAAAGGGAGGATTAATGAAGACACACAAGAAATTTAACTTACCATAAGCATTGTAGAAAACACATTGTTTGATAGCTACTCTTTTCTATCTCTATGCTCTAGATGTAGCACTTCCTATTAACTTGTAGAAATGGTGCTTTGGCTACACTAGGTATGTTGGTGTCAATCTGTGAAAGCATCAAGCTAAAAATGACTGAGCACAAAATTGATACACAGACACACTCAAAAGTGTATCCAGCCAGATAGAGGTAAAATGCATTCTTATTGATCAAAGGTAAAATTTTTGTAGGGTTATGACATACAAAAATGAGATATCCCCTCCTCAACTGAGAGGTTACAATATATATAGCATGAAGAAGAAGACTTTGGCACTTTCTAGAATAAGTGGCCCATGTTGCGTTGAACACCTTGGGAAGAGGAAGCTATTGAAGGAACCATGTTGTAGGTGTTGCAAGTCTTGATTTTGGTTCCTAACCTGTATTAAATATCACTGCAAGAGCATGGGTCACTTTGTCTATTTGAATGACAAGGCTGCTTCTTAATAAAATTCATGCGATTGTCTGCTCATTGATGTAAAATGAGGAAAAATAGTCCATCCTATTGAATACTTGCGCTCTCCTTGGTGGCCACTTGGTAGATAATATTTCATATGCTGTAATAACTTTTTGTGTTGATGATTTCTATGCCACCTGGACCATTTATATCTGCTCCTACGCTTGGCTTTTGTCTTTTCCTATATTTTCAACCCTCAGGGCTATCTTCTATCATTTCTTGGCTCTTTGGGCTCATTTCTCAGTGGGTCACTGAGTTTTTTAGGAAATCCTTAGAGTACAATTGATTACTTTTGTATAAGCAACTAAACATGAAATTAAACCAAAAGTAATAAGTAACTAAAAATCAGAAACAGCAAATAATAAGAGATACAAGAAACAACCAATCTTGTATTAAACTCTTTCAAAAGAAAATACAATGAAGAAATCTCACTCTTCCCACACCTCTTGGGTGTACAGTAATTCTCCCTCAAGAGTTCTCTCTCTCTCTCAATTATAATCAACTCAATAATTGAGTTGTTATACCCTTCTCTTAATTACAATACTGTCCCATGGGTCTCTTAAATAGGATCCAAGGCAAACAATAATTAGAAAAATAGACTCAAAACTAAAATTAGTATTTACATGCAAACCAACTATTCTCCTAAAATTAGAACAAATCTAATTATGGAAATGCATGCAAATGCACACACACAGGTGACCAATGTCGGTCGTTGTTGGTCTGCATATGACCGACGTCGGCCGATCCCTGACCGATGTCGATCGATTTTGATCCGTGCCTAACCGATGTCAGTGATACTACCGATGTTGATTACTGGTTAATCCTAGCAACCTCCACACTAGCTCATTGGAGAAGCTTTTAGCTCCACAACTCAACAATCTCTCACTTGGAGATAAACAGCTGCACCTGTACCTGTACAGCAACATCTTCTAGCTTGTTTCTCCATCTTCAAGTTCAATCTTGAAGACCAATAAAAGTTGAATGAAGATTCAACTTCTCCTTTGTTACCAACTTTATTAACATATCAACAGGGTTCTTATCCATATGGATCTTTTCTAGCTTCAACTGACCATCCTCCAATACCTGTCTAATGAAGTGGTACCTAAGCTGTATATGTTTGGTTTTTGAATGAAAGGCTGAATTCTTTGCCAAATGAATTACACTTTGACTATCATTGTACAATCTGCAACTCTCTTTCTCTTTTCTCAATTCTTTCATGAACCGTTTCATCCATATCATTTCCTTGCTAGCCTCTGTGACTGCAATGTATTATGCCTTTGTAGTAGACAGGGCAACAACCTTTTGCAACTTTGAAATCCAGCTAACCACCATTCCACCAATAGTGAACACATATCTTGTGGTGCTTCTCCTGCCATCCAAGTCACCTACCATATCTGAATCTACATACCCATGTAGAGAAGTGTTTGATCCTCCATAGCATAAATGCCGACCACTAGTCCCTCTCAGATATCTGAGAATCCACTGAACTGCTTTTCAGTGTTCCTTTTTTGGATTGGCCATAAACTTGCTGACAAATCCCACTGCTTGAACAATATCAGGTCTATTACATACCATTGCATACATCAAGCTCCCAACTGCTGAAGCATATGAAACTCTGCTCATGTACTCAACCTCATCATGTGATTTAAGACACTGTTCTTTGCTCAACTTGAAGTGTCCAGCCATAGGTGTGCTTACCAGTTTTGCATCCTGCATATAGAACCTCTCCAACACCTTATTCACATAATCCTCTTGAGACAAAATCAAACTGTGATTTTTCATATCTCTCTTAATACTCATGCCAAGGATTTTCTTTGCTGCTCCTAAATCCTTCATGGCAAATGTGTGAGCTAATTTTACCTTTAGCTCAGTAATTTCCTGCATGTGTGAACCTGCAACAAGCATATCATCTACATACAGTAACAGGATAATATAATTACCATTATCCAATCTGGTAAATTAAACACAATGGTCAGATTGACATTTACTAAAGCCATGCTCTGTCATAAACTTGTCAAACTTCAAATACCATTGTCTTGGAGCTTGCTTAAGACCATATAAGTTTTTCTTCAACCTGCACACAAGTTTCTCCTTACCTTTGACCTCAAAACCTTCCGACTGATCCATATATATCTCTTCATCCAAAGCTCCATGAAGAAATGTTGTCTTAACATCAAGTTGCTCAAGGTGCAAATCCTCAATAGCAACTAAAGACAATACAGTCCCAATAGAAGTCATCTTTACTACAGAAGAAAAAAATTCACCAAAATCAATACCTGGTTTCTGTGCAAATTCCTTTACTACCAACCTGGCCTTTTGTCTCATTTGTCCATTCTCTTCTTCCTTTAACCTATAAACCCATCTATTTTTTAGTGTTTTTTTTCCAGCTGGAAACTCAACCAAATCCTACGTTTGGTTCTCTTTCAAGGAATCAATTTCCTCATTCATGCCATGTTCCCACTGTTTTCTGGATTCTACATGCATTGCCTCATCAAAACTTTCTAGTTCTCCACCATCAGTGAGAAACACATAGTATAAAGAAGGGAAATAACGAATTGAAGGTTTACTTACCCTTATAGTCCTCCTCATGGGCGTTTGAGACTCATTGACAGCTTGTTGTCCACCCAAATTTTTTGACAGTGACCGATCCCGGTCATCTCTCGGTCTGCACCCGTCCGATGTCGATTCCACCTGTCTGACCTGATCGACCTGACTGACGTCGATTGCCATATGACCGACATCAGTGTCTACTTGACAAGTGTCGGTTTCCACCTGATCGACATCAGTCTCTGTGTTTTTTTGTGAGTGATGCTTTTTACTTGCAAGCTTATTTTGGATCATAACCTCATCCAAATCAAGATTGCCCTGCTCAGAATTATTCAGCCTCTTAATCTGATCACTGTACATCACCTTCTCATTGAAAACTACATCATGACTTCTGATAATTTTGTTAGTTTCTAAATTCCACAACCAGAATCTGAAATCTTCAAAACCATAACTAATGAAAGTGCACCGCATAGATTTAGCATCCAGCTTCTTTCTATTTTCTTTATCAATGTGCACAAAAGCTTCAGAACCAAAAATTCTGAGAAATGAAAGATCTACCTTTTTACCTGTCCACGCCTCTTCTGAAATTCCACCATCCAGTGCAGTAGAAGGTCCTTTGTTAATCAGATAAACTGTAATATCTACAGCTTCTGCCCAAAACTTTAAGGGCAAACTAGCATGCAACCTCATACTCTATGCACGCTCTATTATTGTTCTATTCATCCTTTCAGTAACTCCATTTTGTTGAGGTGTCCTTAGAACCATCCTTTTCCTGCGTATTCCACTCATAAAACAATAACTGTTGAATTCATTGCTGCAATACTCACCACCATTGTCAGACCTAAGGCACTTCAATCTCAAACCTGTTTCATTCTCAACCAAAGTTTTTTATTTCTTAAATGTGTCAAAAACATCATATTTTCTCTTTATGCAATAAACCCATACCTTTCTTGTAGCATCATCAATGAAAGAAACATAATATTGTGATCCTTTAATAGAAGCTACCTGAGCTAGTCCCCACACGTCTGTGTGAACAAGCTCCAACTTGTGCTTCTTCTTTGTTGACCCATTTTTGAGAAACCTCACTTTCTTCTGTTTCCCAAAAATATAATGCTCACAGAAATCTAGATCTATGCTTTTCAAATCTGAAAGCTTACTATTTGACTTAAGAACATTCATTCCCTTCTCATTCATGTGACCAAGCCTATAGTGCCACAACTTTTCATCTACATTTGAAGTAGAAAAAATAGAAGGAGAATAATTAGTAATACAAGTAGATAGATAAAGTGTACCTACTCTCTTACCTCTTGCTAATACAAGTGCACCCTTGAAAACTTTCCAAGTTTCAGCTGTGAGAGTTATTGTGCAACCCTCATCACCCAACTTTCTTGCAAAAATTAGATTTCTCTTCAGGATGGGTACATGCATGACATCCTTCAACACCCATGTGTTGCCATTCTACAATTTCAATTGCACTCTTTCTTTGCCAACAATTTGACAAGGCTTATCATCCCCTAAATAAACTTTTCCAAAATCTCCATGGACATAATCATTAAAAAATTATCTATTTGGGGTTACATAGAAAGAATCACCAAATTCTAAAACCCATGATTCTACTTGACTATCCAAAGAAAATATAAGAGCATCATGTGCAACAATACCTGCAACATTTGATTCCTTATTACCTTCATGCTGATTTTCTTTGTTATCCTTCAACCAACACTCTTTCTTTGCATGCCCTTTCTTTCTACAATTCCAACATATTATTTTTCTATTTCTAGATTTGGATCTCCTTCCCATCTTTGACCTTGATTTCCCTTGCTTGCCCTTCTCTCTTTGCCTTCCCCTGCTTTCAATACTTAAAGCATTACCTAATGTTTCTCCTGTGTTTTTCCTGTGAATTTTTTCATTCAAGATTACACTAACAACATCATCAACTTTCAAGATATTTGAAGCAGATGTAGTATTACTAACTTCCATTACAAAGCTACGCCAGCTTTCAGGTAAAGAGCATAAGATTAAGAGAGCCTTAATTTCATCATCAAAAACTATTTTGACTAAATTTAACTGATTTACAATTTCATGGAAATCATTAAGATGACTATATACAGATCCACCTTCCTGCATTTGCAAATTAAATAATTGCTTCATAAGATATACCTTATTCGAAGCTGAGGGTTTTTCATATAAATTTTCTAAAGTATCCATTAACTCTACCATTGTCTTTGCCTGTGATAAGTTGGAAATCACAGAAGATGTCAGGCTCAACCTTATAGATCCAAGAGCCTTTCTATCAAGAACATTCCATTCTTCATCTTGCATATCTATGGGCTTGCTTGAAACCCCACCCAACGATAAGTACAGATCTTTTTGATACAGATAATCTTCTATCTGCATCCTCCATAATTGATAATTCTTGCCATTGAATTTCTCCATTCTTAGTTTACTTTCTTCTGCCATTGTTTTACTCCTACTCAATCAGAAACCCCTGTGAGTGAATCCTGTAATCAACAAAACACTAACCCACTCTGATACCACTTTTTAAGAACTCCTTAGAGTATAATTGATTACTTTTGTATAAGCAACTAAACACAGAATTAAATCAAAAGTAATACGTAACTAGAAATCAGAAAAAGCAAATAATAGGAGATACAAGAAACAACCAATCTTGTATTAAACTCTTCCAGAAGGAAATACAATGAAGAAATCTCACTCTTCCCACACCTCTTGGGTGTACAGTAATTCTCCCTCAAGAGTTCTCTCTCTCTCTCAATTACAATCAACTCAATAACCGAGTTGTTATACCCTTCTCTTAATTACAATACTGCCCCATGGGTCTCTTAAATAGGATCCAAGGCAAACAATAATTAGAAAAACAGACTCAAGACTAAAATTAGTCTTTACATGCAAACCAACTGTTCTCCTAAAATTAGAACAAATCTAATTCTAGAAACGCATGCAAACGCACACACACAGGTGACCCATGCCGATCGTTGTTGGTCTGCATATGATCGACGTCAGCTGATCCCTGACTGATGTCAGTCAGTTCTGATCCATGCTTGACCGATGTCATCGATACTACCAATGTCGATTACTGGTTAAGCCCAGCAACCTCCACACTAGCTCATTGGTGAAGCTTTTAGCTCCACAACTCAATAGTTCACTTGCGGCCTTCGGTTATGAGTTCTTTCAGGCTCTCTTCAACTGTTAACATGCGTGATCCCATTTTTTAAACATTTTAGAATCAATAGATATTCCATCACTGTAAAGTTGATGTCTGCAGGCCCATCGCCATTCAAAATCTAATGGTTGTTTCACCACCTTAAATTTGACATTTGTGCACCCGTCATCGGATGTTTGAAGCTCCAACGGCTAGTTTTCTATGTTGAATTTGACGTCTTCAAGCCCATCACCCCTTTGGAAATTTCTTCAGCTTTCCAATTCCTTCGAGCTTTTACATTTGATCCTTTCTGAAGGGAAGGTGTCCCTTCTGTCTTGGAAAAGGTCCCTTCTTGGTCCTCTAAGAGCCCCACAAGGGCACCTTCCCTTCCAGCTACTTCGGTTCTCAATTCCTTCAGATTTTCCCCTTAGATTTTCTTCAGACAAAATGTCTGAAGAAATCCTTTGCTTTTTGCTCTTTGATGAATCCACTTACTGCCTTCTGCGAGGGCCCTTTGGGTCTTGGAATGACCTTTCAGAACTTCTAATTTGGTCCTTCCTAACCAAAGTGTCCTCCAAAAAAATTATGTTTCCCTTTTTGCAAATTGCTTAGACCATTTTGGGTTCTTCAATTATGACTTTGAACCTTTCAATTGAACCTGAACCCTTTTTCAGAGTTTAATAGTTCAATAGTTCAACGCCTTATGTTCTGCAAGGAGTCGTGTTCACTCAATTCCCTTGTGAATTTAATGTATCGTTGAACCTACCGTTTGAACCTACCACTTGAACCAACCGCTTGAACCAATCACTTGAACCAATCGTTTGAATCAGTTCAATAGTTCAACACTCTATGTTCAAAGCTCCTGGAAAGATCATGTGACTATGGTCGGTCTGTGTGGTTCATTTCATATCATTGAACCTCGATGTTGAACAACTTTTTCCAATTTTTTAGGAAATGTGCCTCCAAATTTTGGTCTCTTTCCTTGTGAATTTCTTCAGACAAAATGTCCAAAGAAATCCCTTCGGGCACTTTGTCTTTAGAGCTTTGTAAAAGCTTTGCATTCTTTGAACTAACCCATCTCTTTGTCGAAAGGCTTGTGCAAACCAAATTCATGACTGATGGCTCAGAACAGCATGGGAAGAAGGAGATCAATTTTTGCCCTGTAGGACCAAAATGGTCAATAAATTGGCAATTCCCAGGGGAAGCATGCCTACTATGCTTAAGAAACCAGTGACTTGTAAGTTCATTGGGCACGGAGTCAGAACACAGCCCAAAAGGTTGGCAATAACCTCGAGAGATCCAAGAATCAATCATGAAGCCTTCACCCCAAATGGTAAACAAAAAACACACAAGGTTAAAAACTATGAACATGTGCAAGAGCACTTAGGGAAAACAAGGAAAAAAAAAAGGAAAATATATACATGATGAGAGAAAGCTCAGTGACAGTGCTTAAGATATATCCCATTAACTGGGATATGCAATTTTTCACCATTCAATCTAGAGAGTTGGAATGCATTGTGTTGTTTGCACTGAGTGATAACATATGGGCCACCCCATAGGGCATCAAACGTTGTGTGCTTTCCAGGCTTAGCTCGGTCCTCATCCCATTTTAAGATGATGTCACCTTCAAAAAAACTTTTTGACAAGGATTTTTTGTCAAAGTTCTTCTTTGTTTGTTGTTGATGGCTGGTCATAGAAACCATGGCTTGGTCCCTTGTCTCCTGAAGTTCTATCAATTCACACAGCCTAACCTCCATGTTATTGCATTCTTTTAATTGCAGCTAGTGAGCAAGATCCAAAGCTATAAATTCAAGTGAAATAGGAAGTCTAGCTTCCCTTCCATACACAAGCATGTATGGTGAATTGCCAACTACCCTCTTTGGAGTAACCCTGGTAGCCCACAGGGCTATTTTCAACTTAGTATGCCAAGTTCTCTGATTCTCTTCCATTGTCTTTCTAATGATTCTAATCAGATTCTTGTTGGTGGACTCAACCAGCCCATTCCCTTATGGGTAGTAGTTGGAAGAAGTGCTAAGGTAGATTTTGTATCCCAATGCCCACTCGCTCATTTTGGTTCCCAAGAAAGCTAAAGAATTATTTGAGATGATGGTAGCTGGGACTCCAAACCTTGTCACCAAGCCTTCATAAAAATCTAGGCCTACACTTTCATTGGCCTCCTTCAAAGCAACAGCTTCTACCCATCTCGTGAAGTAGTCTGTAGCGATCAAGACCCATTTGTGGCTAGCACTAGAGGGAGGGTTGATCACCCCTATGAAGTCTAGGCCCCATTGCATGAATAGTTATTCTACTTGAATAGGCTATAGAGGCATTGCAGCCAACCATTGTTTCCCATCAAAGAGAGCACACTTTTAACACTTTTGTACCCAAGCATGGGTGTCTCTAAATAGAGTGGGCTAGAAGTAACCAGCTCTCATAATCCTTGCAGTTATAGGCTTAAGAGCAAAGTGACCACCAGCTGGCCCATCATGGAACTTAGACAGCACCCTATCAACCTGACCTAGGTCTATGCACCTCAAGAGTACTCCTAAAAAATCTCTTATAAACAGCATCAATTGGGACATAAAGGAGAGATTGGAGTCTAAAATATCTCCTCTTGGTCCTATCAAGGCCCTGCGGGCACTCACCAATGAGAAGGAAAAATTTCATGTCTGATGTCTAATCTTTCATGACTGTTGGTTCTTCTACTGAAGCTTCATCATGGATTAGCAAAATATCTTCTTTCTATTGTTTAAGGTCTGAAGTAAGGTGTTCACACAGGCCTTTTCCCCTTACTAGCTTGGTGGTTTTGATGTCCACATCATATTCCATTACTTTGGTGATCTATCTCACTCTCTTTTCATTTAGATCATAACTAATCAAAAAATCTTTGACGTTGGGATGTGGCACCATGAGATGAACTCTGTTGTTAGACAGCATATGTCTAAATTTATTTAGGCTTCGTATGACTATAAGGACTAACTTCTTCACATATGTATACCTGATCTCAAAAACTTCTAGACCTTGGCTAAAAAATGCGAGCAGTTGTTCAAGGTCCTCGCCATTTGCTTGGGTAAGCATAGAGGAGATTACCTCTTCATTTTTGAAGGTGTAGAGGTTGAAATCCTTGGTGAAGTCAGGACTGATCAAGGCAAGATCTTGGGCGATAGCCCGCTTAATCCCTTCAAAACTATCCTTCATTTGCACTGTCCATGCGAATTTTTTATCTTGCTTCAGCATGGAGGTCAGTGGCTTGACTATCTCAACAAAATTTGGGATAAATTTCTTGATAAAATTTATTTTGCCAAAGAAGCTTTGCAAACTTTTCTTATGCTTAGGCAAGGACAGCTTTAGGATGGAGCGAACTCTTTCTAGATCAATGGTCAAGCCCTCTTTTGAAATAGCATGGCCAAGGAGTTTACCTTTATGGATAGCGAACATGCATTTCTTTGGGTTGAGAGAGATACCGAACTCTCTACACCTCTCAAAGATTTTCTTAAGGTGTCTTATATGTTGGCCTGCTTCCTTAAAAAATATGGTCACATCATCAAGATATACCAGTACAATATTATTTATCAAGCCTTGAAAAGCCATGTCCATGGCTCGTTGAAAAGTGGCATTAGCATTAGATAGTCCAAATAGAATTTTTTGGTAAGCAAACATCCCCCAGTTGGTAGTGAAGGTTGTCTTGTATTGATCACAGTCTTGCACTAAAATCTGATTATACCCTAAATATCCATCCAAGAGGGAGAAACATTCGCTACCTGTCACCATTTGGAGGATTTGTTCCATACTTGGGAGAGGATAGTGGTCCTTCAACAAGACTCTATTGAGGTCTCTAAAATCTACACATAATCTGATCTCTCCATTCTTTTTTTTACAGGAATAAGGTTGGCCAGCCAAGAAGAGTGTTTGATCAGAAATATGATTTTGGACTCAATCAGCTTAGTGAGTTTCTTCCACATGAGAGGCTCAATCTTCGGGATGACAGGCCTTTATCTTTTTTTTATGGACTTGGCGCCTTCCTCTAGCTCAATAGTGTGTTGGGCCAAACTTGGGTCAAAACCCTTCAGGTCACTATACTCCCAAGTGAAGACATCAGCAAATTCCTAGCACAACAAGATGAAAGCCTGCCTTTCATGATCTGTATATACCTTCCCAAGTGCAAGCAACCTATTCTTGAATATCTCAACCTTTTCATAGTTTTCATTCTTCATTTTGATGCTTGATTTGTCATTTTTCAATTGGTCATCCTTGTTGAAGATACTTTCGAGAGTCACCAAGCCTTTGGAAAGTTTGTTGTTCTTTAGCTGAAGAATCTCGTTGCCATACTGTTGTTATAGCTTGGCTTGATTTTTAGAGTCAAACTCAGCCTCTTCTTGCAAGAAGAATGTTATCTTTTGATCGTTGTCAAATACCTGTCAGTTGGTGATGTTATCAGGCACGGAGGGTCTGATTACCACTTTTAAATGGCACAAACTACTATCTCAGCCTATTTTCTTGGGGACATCAAATTGAGCACCAACTATTTTTAGCTTGTTAGCTTGTTTATTTTGCTCTCTTGGGATGGAAGTAACATTGAAATCAAGAAAACTCTCCACTAAGTCCCATACCTTGTGCTTGTAAGACTTAAGTAAGGAATTTTTTGTCAAATTTTGGCCTTTCACCTGATTTATGATCAACTTGTTGTCCTAAAAAACTTGTAGATCTTTGATTCATCTTTTCCTTGCCCACTTCAAACCATGGATGAGAGCTTCATACTCTACAACATTGGAAGTGAAAGAAAATTGGAACCTGAAAGTCGAGAAGTATTTCTCCTATGAGGGGGAAATTAATACTACTCCACCACCAGCTCCCAATTTGCTTCTTGAGCCATCAAAGAAAAGCTGCCATAAACCTGAGCTCTCTTGGTTTACTTTCATCAAATTTGGTACAAAAATACCCTCTTCATGTATTTAATAAATTTCGAGGCATGCCTCCTTTATGAACTTGTATGGGTCATGTTCAAAGTTGTCACTTCCCCATTCGTCTAAGAGCAGGTCATCAACTCTTTCAAGGGTAGAAAGCAGAGATTGATCCACTTGAAAATATTTTTTATCGATAATGATGTAGCTGACGTTCACCACTTTGAGTGAGTATGGCTCCATATGATCTCTATGGATTGGCTCTGACTCAATCTTGACCTTAGTCCCATATTTGTTTCTAAAAACAATGTAAGACCAGTTTACTGCTAGGTACCCACCTATTTTGGATGTGAAATCCCTGGACAAGCAAATGGAAAAGTAAGGAGGAACATCTGCCACCACCACATCGTGGAGAACTGAGAAAGTTGGACAGGCGTGGAGCGTCAAGTTCAAGCCTCTCACCACTCCTACTGTCTTAGCTAGTGATCCATCTAGCTGCAGGACTCCCTTGGTCATTTCTTCGTATTTGAGTCCCAACTTATTCACTATGCATTTGGGTATTACTGAGGTGTTTGCCCCACTGTCAACAATACAATTGTGTACCAATAAATTTGCTATGACTAAGGATAGATAGAAAAGGGGAACCTTTTCTTCTTTCTTTACTTGGCCTGCTGTGGAGAGGTGTCCATTCATGATCAAAATGTCATCAACTTTTGTTGGGACAGCTGGTTGATATAGCTCATGTAACTCCTTCTGGAGTATGTCCTTTTATCCTGGTATTGCTAATGAATCCCATAAGGAGATATTCATGTGTATCTTTTTCATCTGGTCTACCACATTGACCTGAGGGTTATTCCCTTCCAAATTTTTTTTAGGGTTGCCTGCAACCTGAGGCGTAGGCCTGGAGCTGAGGGTGTAACTGGTGGCCTAAAATTTATAAATTTTGGTTCACATGTGATGAAGAAGATGTTGCGAATGTTTGGGCAGCTACCTTGGCTTCTTCCATAGCTCTTCTTTTAGACCTGGTGTTGGCTGCAACATAATCACCTTGGTTTTTCATACTGCCCACATAGTTGACTGCATAAAATTCACCTTCCATGTGATTCATGAGAGTGGAATCACGTTGAGCCTGACTGCTGCCCATGCCAAGTTGTATTGGCGTCTGAAAGCTTAGAAATTGGGCAACCTAATTATATTGTGCATTCATATATTGAATTGACGTCTCATTTGTATAAGCAGCATGATCTTGACCATATCCCAGGGATGAACAATTTGGTTGTTCTTGTACCAGATTATTTTAAGCGGGCACAAGAGCTTTGGATGATGAAGGAGCACTTGGATTATACCCTTGTTATGGTCTGGCTTGTGCAAACTGACCTTGTCCTTGATTATAATTCTGAAAAGGGAATCTGTTTGCTTGTCTGAACTGTTGGTATCCTTGATTTGGCCGGTAGTTTTGAGCTTATTATCTCTTGAGAGCCACTAGCTCATTGGTCACATTTTGTAGCAAGCTCTTAACTTCATGGAGGTCATTGGGCGAAGTAGCAGTCAGCTTTTCTATGCCAGGAAGAGGAGATAAGGTGGGTGCAACAGTCTAGACTGAAGGTGGCAATTCAAAGAAGAGCGGCATATGAGGTCTAGGGGGTATCTTTCCTACTTGCACCAAGTAATTTTCAATGGCTATGGCTATTTCATAGGCAACTGGCAGCACTTGTCCTCCCATGGACTATATCACGACAGCAATGTCACTATTCAAGGCTTTTAAATAACAGAGGAAGGCATAGCTTGGGGTTGGTCTTACCAAAATGGGGATTTTGTCCCATGTATTTTAAAACCAAATATTGAAATCTTGCATGAATTCATGTGGAGCTCTCTTCATGGTGGTTAGTTGCTCAGCAAGAGAGAGGTGATCACTTTTCTCCCCAAATTTGTTCGTTAAGAGAGTGCCTAAATCATTCCATGTGCTGACTAAATTCATAGGCAAAGTCCCATACCAATCTAGAACCTTACCTTTAAAAGACAATGTTAGCAACCTAATAGCAATGTTTTCTTCAATAATGTTGTAAATATTACAGAGGTTAGCAATATTTTTGATGTGTTCAATGGCAGTAATAGGCCCCTCCCCATTAAAAGGAAGAACACTCTTAAGGGTTGTCCCTGGGATTGGGTCATAATGTAGAAGGTTCAAGGGGCTCTGACCATGAAAGCCCACAAAAGGTAAAGCCATGGTGATGACAGGTTTCTGTCGGGGTCTTCTTGCGTAAGTATATTTTATAACAGATTTGTAAAAATGCCTTGCTATATAGGGATGGTCTTTGTAAACTTCAGTCGCCTTGTTGAGTTTAATGATAGTTCAACAAATTCAAAAGGGACACCTTTGGCAGCAGATCATGTAGTGACATTAGGCATAGGATGTCAGGTTGATCTCTGACTAGAGACTGATGTTCTTGAAAATGGAGTTGCCAGATGCTGGATTAGTGGTTTATTCTTGTTGTAATAGGACCAGCACCAATCTTGAAACTTTTTTGAGAAATTAAAAATGGACCCACCGAGCATGCCAAAAATTGTTGACAATGTGGATTGCACCCTTGACAGAAAGGTTGAGCTTCTATCTTTCACGCGGCATAATGGAGACTCCCCTCTTGTTGTGGGTTTGGAAAAATTGAGAGGAGAATCTCTAGATAAAGGCTAGCTCCCTTTGATACATCTCTGTGGTCCTAGATTTTCTACTGCTAACAATGGGGGGGTGAAAAGAGAGAAAAAATAACCAAAACAGAAAGCTACTCTAAGTGGTGATGCACCAAATGATGTTGATCTACTCAGTTATTCACACTTCAAACCAGAAAAGAGGTGAACATACACTTTATCTGGAAAAATACCAGACTGTAGGAAGATTTAAAAGGGAGGCTTAATGAAGACACATAGGAAATGTAACTTACCACAGGCGTTGTAGAAAACACACTCTCTAATAGCTACTCTTTTCTGTCTCTGCGTTCTAAATGCAACGCTTCTTGTTAACCTACAAAAATGGTGCTTTGGCTACACTAGGTATGTTGGTGTCAATCTGTGAAAGCATCAAGCTAAAAATGACTGAGCACAGAATTGATACACAGACACGCTCAAAAGTATATCCAGCTAGATAGAGGTAAAACACATTCTTATTGATCAAAGGTAAAATTTTGGCAGGGTTGCACCATACAAAAATGAGAGATCCCCTCCTCAACTGAGAGGTTACAATATATATAGCATGAAGAATAAGACTTTGGCACTTTCTAAAACAAGTGGCCCATGCTGCGTTGAACACCTTGGGAAGAGGAAACTGCTGAAGGAACCATGTTGTAGGTGTCGTAAGTCTTGACTTTGGTGCCTAACCCATATTAAATATCACTGCAAGAGCATGGGTTGCTTTATCTGTTTGAATGACAAGGCCGCTTCTTAATGAAATTCACATGGTTGTATGCTCATTGATGTAAAATGTCAAAAAATGGTCCATCCTATTAAATGCCTGCGCTCTCCTTGGTGGCCACTTGGTAGAGAGTGTTTCATCTGCTGTAATAACTTCTTGTGTCGATGCTTTCTATGCCACTTAGACCATTTCTATATACTCCTGTGTTTGGCTTTTGTCTTTTCCTAGGTTTTCGGCCCTCGGGGCTATCTTCTATCATTTCTTAGCTCTTCGGGCTCCTTTCTCAGTGGGTCATTGAGTTCACTTGCGACCTTCACTTATGAGTTCTTTTGGGCTCTCTTCAACTGTTAACATGCATGGGCTCATTTTTTAAACATTTGAGAATCAACCGCTATTCCATCACCATAAAATTGATGTCTGCAGGCCCGTCGCCATTCAAAAGCCAATGGATGTTTCACCGCCTTAAATTTGACGCTCACGCACCCGTCACTAGATGTTTGAACCTCCAACGGCTAGTTCGCTCCATTGAATTTGACATCTTCGAGCCTGTCACCCCTTTGGAAATTTCTTCGGCTTTCCAATTCCTTCGGGCTTTTGCATTTGATCCTTCCCAAAGGGAAGGTGTCCCTTCTATCTTGGAAAAGGTCCCTTTTTGGTCCTTCAAAATTCCCCCACAAGGGCACTTGCCCTTCAGGCTACTTCGGTTCTCAATTCCTTCAAATTTTCCCCTTGGATTTTCTTCAGAAAAAATGTCTGAAGAAATCCTTTGCTTTTTGCTCTTTGATGACTCCACTCACTGCCTTCCGCGAGGGCCGTTTGGGTCTTGGAATGCCCTTTCAGAACTTTTGATTTGGTCCTTCCTGACCAAAGTGTCCTTTGAATAAATTTTGTTGCCCTTTTTGCGAACTGCTTAGGCCATTTCGGGTTCTTCAATTATGACTTTGAATATTTCGATTGAACCTGAACCCTTTTTCAGAGTTCAACGGTTCAACGGTTCAATAGTTCAACGCCCTATGTTCTACAAGGAGTTGTGTTCACTCAATTCCCTTGTGAATTTAATGTATCATTGAACCTACTATTTGAACCTACCGCTTGAACCAATCGCTTGAATTGGTTCAATAGTTCAACACTCTATGTTCAAAGTTTCTGGAAAGATCATGTGACTATGGTCGGTCTGTGTGGTTCATTTCATATCATTGAACCCTGATGTTGAACCACTTTTTTCAATATTTTAGGAAATGTGCCTCCAAATTTTGGTCTCTTTCCTTGTGAATTTATTCGGACAAAATGTCCAAAGAAATCCCTTCGGGCACTTTGTCTTTAGAGCTTTGTAAGAGCCTTGCATTCTTTAAACTGGCCCATCTCTTTGCCAAAAGGCTTGTGCAAACCAAATTCACGACTGATGGCTCAAAACAGCTGGGGAAGGAGACCGATTTTTTCCCTGTAGGACCAAAATGGTCAACAATAACCACATCTTGCATCAATTTGGGGATGAAATCAAAACATGCCCTCTCGCCTCCTTCAAAAATTGTTTACCTAGAACCAATAAAACCTTATAACTATTGTCCACCTCTTCTCCTTTTTCCTTCAATGGGATCAATGTGAACCTCTTACCATCCTTCACAAGCATCTAGGTGTTTTCTCTACCATCATTCATAGTCTTTCTATCAAATTCCCACAGTCTTCCCAATAACACATGACATACATCCATGGGTATTAAGTCACAAAACACTTCATCTTTGGAAGACCCAATCTAAAAACTAACCATACATTGTTCATTTACCAACACTTGGTGACCCTTAAGCAAACAAGAAATCTTGTATGGACTGAGATGCACAATTATTTTTAGCCCCAGAATCTCTGTCATTTCTTTTGAAAGCACATTATTTGTGCTACCACTATCAATAACAAACTTACAACACTTACCTCATGCTTTGAATATATTATATAAAAGATTATTTCTTTGCATTGGTTTATCTTCTTATTTGACTATTTTTAATCACTCTCTTCATATTTAGCTTCACCAAGCTTCAGTTCCTTTGTTTAAGTCGGGGTGCAACACTTTCCTCATTTACAGGAGAAATACAATTGTTTGCTTCTTTTCTTCTACTATTGATATGAAATAGTTTAGGACATTCAAAAGCTTTAGGTCCAACATCTTGATGTTCAAGTAGTAACCCATGAATCATCTACCTCTTCTTCTTAAAAAGTATCCTCTTCTTCTATAAGAATACCCTCTTCCTCTTTGGATCTAATTATGATTCTGAGAAGTGTTAGTGTCCTCTTTAGCAATATGTTGTCGTCTACTATTATTTGTTTAGTCCTTTTCCTCTTTAAAACCTTACTATCCCTGTATATTTATTTTTCTACCCTCTATATAACTTTTCTTCCACTTTAAATGCACATTAATAAGCTTCTATCGAATTCAACTTGAACATTCCAAACTCATATGAGAAATTCGTTTACATACCTTGATATGTTTTTTTTATCATCTTCCATATGACCAACTCTAATGATGACCTTTTATAACTCCTTTGTGTAGAGTTTCACATTAATTTCCTTTGGCCTCAAATTCTGTAACATTTTGAATAAACTTGTGATAAACAAAATGTATAAAATTACATGTATGCTTTATGACCATTATGTTCCAAGTTTTGATTTTATCTTTGCCTCTTCTCTCCCTTTCCAATTGTAAATGATCCCACCACAAGGATGTGTATCTATTCAGCTTGGTACAAGCAAACTTCACTCTATTGGGGCCCTCCATTAACTCGGTCAAAATACTTTTCCAGCTCTATCATCCAATCAATAAGATCCCTAGGGCTCAAGCTTGCTTCTCATCTTTGCAATAGATTTCATAAATCTATCTTTTGATTCATCCACCATCTTTTCCACTTAAATCTTTGGAGTTCCTCCATCATCACTTACATCAAAAAATTTATTTCTTCTCCTTCGTGCAGTCTCCATTAATTCTAATCTCACTTGGAGTCCTTTCAGCATCTTTGACAAGTCTACAAATTTAGGTTCCCTTCCTCCTTTAAAAGGTATTCCTTTATGTGACATATGTTCACAACAATACATGCTTCTCTTTCACAACCTAGAATTGACTCAAGAAGAGCCTCACATGCTAAATCCAACAAAACAAATCTTGCTCTGATACCAATTGATGCATATGGGAATGAGGTGGTAAAATGAATGGTTTCTTGACTCCTGGTCAAAACTTTCACTCATTCTCAATGGGCACACACATAGACACAAAAAATCATAATGGAAACCAAACACTCTTTTTATTGAATGAATATATAATATTATAGAGGTTCACTCACTCACACACACATCATTCCCCTACTGACTATGAAGAATACATTGCACTCAATCACATGGATTGGCTTTCATGAACATACATGACACTTGCAGGTTCTCAAGCTCTGTTCTCTCGCTCCTAAATCTAAAACCTATTCTTCTTCAGCTCTACTTTCCTCCTAGATTTGGAACTCTTTCCCTCCAACAACTTGTCTCTAACTCCCAAACTCTTCTTAGAAATAGTTTACATAACGTGTTTTCCATTTATGGGTGGTTGCTCTACATGTGCTTTCAATACAAGCAAAACCATCGATTACTGTAGACTGGAGTTTTGTAACCACCTATTAATGCAAACAGGGAGTTTCAAAACAACCACCTACATTAAGTAATGGTTTCCTTCCCATCCCAAAATAGTCATTTGACCTTAGGCAAGTGACTAAAACCATTTTTTCTTGTTTTTCCTAACATGTTAGACCTTGAATATGTTTTATAGATTATTTTTGATCTTCTTCTACACATTTAACATTATCGACATTGTCGACAATTCGCATAAACAAATATATGCATGCAAGTGTAAACATGAACTCAACCTATGTTTTTGGTTGATGCAATATTGTTCGTGGACTTAGATGCTCTTCATCATATGTAACAACCTCAAAATATTATGTAAGGTATAGGGTATCTAAATTACAATCTCAGTTGTGAAATGTGGCAACAGAGAGAAGACATGTAAATTGTTTGACAAACTATAACATTTTGTTGCGAGATTTTAACAAACTCCTTGAGCTCGTGGATTTTGATATTTGTTTGATATGCACAAAATCATTATTTCGGTTTATTTTTTATTGATGTTTTGTGTGTTGTAGACCATACTTACTATAGCCATGCTTTGCATATCATACAATCATTCAATAGTTGGTTAGGGTATGTTCCATAAAATTTCATTCATTCAAACAGTTTGAGAACACCTTTGTGAAAGCCTTCTTATAAATGTCATTATGTGCACATCCTACAATCATTATAATACATGTGATCATATTTAGCTAGAATCATTTTACCAAATAGATCAAATTCCTTATATATAATACCACATTTTATGTACGTATCTATCAATTGTGTTATATATTTATCTTACCACAAATTAAAATACTTGCATACAGATAAAATCTATATCAACTAAAGCTCAACTTAGTTGAAAGGAAATTAATTTGTGTTTGTTAAAAAAAAAAAAAACTATCATTTTAAAAATGATTATAAATACTTTTTAAAGTAAAGCTCTAGTGTAAGATAGAATAAATTTGTTACAAGAATATTGAAAATAAAATGTGAATAGTTAATTTTTAAATCCAAAAATATTTTGAAAAAAAATCACAATTAACAATTTGACAAATATTTCAAAAATCGAATTTTAATTTTTCTAGTCTATATTCAATGTGGGGAAAATTTAAAAATGGACCAATACATACAATAAAATGAAATTATAAAAATGCTAATTTTTAAATAAATAGACAAAATAATTTTAAAACTCTCTTCTCCCCAGAAATGTGGGAACATAGAGATTGGCACCTTTAAGTCTTTTGAATATATCTCTATCAAATGCATTGGTGTTAAGTTATAAAATTTGCAATGTTATATTCTTAATAAATTATTTATAATATTAATGGCATGTGTTATATTTGTTCTACACACACCAAAGTGTGTATTAGATTTCTAGAAGTAAATAATAGGGAATACACTAATATCAGTGTAGTTATAATTGTTGTAATCAAAGAAGTGGCACTTAATATGCCTCTTAAAGAATTAGAACTAATTAGAGCTATAGTTATATGAACGTATAAAGAACTTAAATGTGATGATGGAATTATAATACAATCTTAATAATGCAACAATTATCTGTGTATTAAATTTCTAGAGGCAAATAATAGGGAATATACTAATATCAGTGATATGTTATAATTGTTGTAATCAAAAAAGTGGCACTTAATATACCTCTTAAAGAATTAGAACTAATTAGCGTTGTAGTTATATGCATGTATAAAGAACTTAAATGTGATGATGGAATTATAATACAATCTTAATAATGCAACAATTATCATTGATCAGAAAGGAAATCCAAAAGGAACAAGAATTTTTGGTTTAGTCATTATGGAATTGAGAGAATTGGTTTTCACCAAAATAGTATCTTGGTAGGTTTGAACTAATATAGAATTAAGGAATTGAGAAACTGAATTTCATCAAAATAATATCATGGACCCCTGAAGTATTATAAATATTGATAAATCATATAAAATTAATAGATAAATTTAAATCAATATAAAAAGTAGAATTATAATATATAATGTTTGTTATGTCAATTGCATGTGTTATATTTGTTCTATGCACACTAGAATCTTAAATAAATATTGTGTAGAATATACATTTCAGCACATATTAAAAGACTTAAATTCATGGTATATTCTTTCATTTCATTGAACTAAAAAAATTATCAACTAATGCCCGATTTGATTGAAAAGATCTTACTCTTTGTTTGTCAAATATTTTTATTTCGATTATTTTTAAATGGTTTTAAATTAAACTTCTATTATATGATACAATAAATTTGTTTAGATTGGTTTAGTCTATTTGGCCTTCCCGATATGTAAAGGTAATTCTTGTTATGGGTTCAACTCTCGACTTACCCGTGGTGTACGGTAAGGGCTCACTACACACTACCCAGAGGTTATAAGCCCGCTATGTGTTAGAGCAACCAACTCTAAGCATTGTGCTAACCCCACTTCCTTTGATTTTTTTATTTTTTGTTTAAAACTAAACTGAACTTCCATTTGTATAAAAGTATATCAAAAATAAAATATACACATATTTTTTAAATCCATAAATAATTTGAAATGTTTGAAAAAATAATTAAATCAAAATATTAATAAAATTTGTCTAAGATTTAAAATCCCAAAAAACCAATATATACGATAAGACAAAATTTTAAAAAATCTAATATTAAAATGAAATAAAACAAAGTAATTGCAGAAGCCTTCCACCATAGTTCTATATTTTTTCTTCTTGGCGGTGACGGCCTGCGATCAGGCTTTGGGCTTGACCCTGCGGCGACCCCTACCTCGTCATTTTCCTGGGTCTTCCATACGCCTGATTTTGTGGGGGGAAGATGACGGTCACAAGAGCAACTGCGTTTAAGGAGTTGACGCCCAAAGTTGCATGGTTAGACAAGCGGGCTAGGACAGAACAAGGGAGGAGATTGAGGGTTGAGGGTTGAGGGTTTAAGTCCAAATTTGCAGCAACCATATTCTGAGTCTACGGCAGTTGGGATTTTGGTAAAGAGATCTCAGGTAGCCTTCATTCGCCACCAGCTAATTTGGTTTTGGAGGTTAGGGCATCATCGAAAAGTGTCAATTTTGATCAATCGAGGCTTTTGAATCTCTTAGTGGTCAAATTCGATGGAAAAGCTCTGGAGGAAATTTCTGCAAGCGAAGCTTGGTTTTTGGAGAGGGCCCTGATCTGTCACTTTGATAGGTTTTGGCCGTCTCTTTCAAATTTGCATAAAAGGCTTTCGCTTCCCTGGGAGTTGTTGTTAACAGGGTATATAGAAATTTACCCATGTGCAAAAGGTTTTTTAATTGTAGCTTTTGATTATTTGATCGATCGAAATAAGATACTTAAAGTTAAATCTTGAAATCTTGACAATCAATCTTTCTATTCACCCAATTTAGGTAAAGGTGTTGTATCTTCCTCGTTCTAAAGCAAATCTGGGCTTACAGGGATAAAGAAAGCTTTGGGGGAATTGTTGGAAATTGATGCCTCTTCGCTTAATTTTCTCGGGATGGCTTTTGCAAGAATGTTGGTTTGTTTAAATATCTCTCAAGACTGGGTTTGATTTCAATCCACCGATTTTGAAGGAATAACTTTAAGATGTAAAAATTGCTTTTAATTGGGTCATGTTTCAGCGTCATGTCTCAAATCCAAGAGTTGATTACAATCCACTGAATTTGAAAGAATGCCTTTCAGAGGTAGAGATTGCTTTCAATTGGGTCATGTTTCAGCGTTATGTCTCAAATCCAAGAGAAAATTAGTCTCTTCTTGGGGGAAGGAGATTCAAGAAGAGCTTTTGACAATGATTTCGATTAGCAATCATGGATTGTATTTTGGGAATATTGCAAAAACTTTTCCACAAAAGATATCTGAGTTTAGTGAAAAACCAGCTGGGCTTTATTTTTCAAAATCCAAGAATGTTGGATCTAGCG
This sequence comes from Torreya grandis, assembly GCA_037957365.1. NCBI lineage: Eukaryota > Viridiplantae > Streptophyta > Pinopsida > Cupressales > Taxaceae > Torreya > Torreya grandis. Next base: position 893,003 of record JARHVA010000824.1, on the reverse strand, counting down.
AAAAGAAAGATTGGCCCTGAACATTCAGAATAAAATAGATAAAGGTAACGCTAAAAAATTGGACAGCTTGGAACGCTGAATTTCAGACAAATTGAGTAATCAAGAAGAATGGGAAGTTGTTAGAAATAGAAAGAAACGCTGCATCATTCTAAATTCTCCTAAAAGGACTTCGAGTTCTCATAGTTGATGGAAGAAGGTGGAGTAATAATTTTGAGGATGTTTGATTTTTTGGTCTAAAAGTAATTTAAAAAAAAAACTTTCAAATATTTGTCACTTTTAAGTAACGATAAAAAAAAAAAAAGAGCTAATTACAAAATGACAATTAAAATTTCTAACAATTAAATATAATCTACATTTTAAAGATAAATTCATTTTGAAGTGTATTTGAAATATCCTGAAATAATATTAATTCAAAAGTTACTCTCCCCAATTAAACATACCAAACAAAAATAATATTGTAATAATATCTTTCATAAATGTGAAGCACACATAACATTCTTAATAGAATTTAAAATATAATGTTCAACTACCCAAATTCTATTTTTTATTATTATCGTACATCTTTTAGTTTTTTATATGCAATTTTTTTTAATGCCCAAAGGATCAATAAGCAAAGTACCACCCATGTGAATGCCTAAGGGTCAAATCATACTAGATGCCACTATAAAATATAGGCACCATGATTGAACACCAAAGACTACTTTCCCTGACCACTTGATCTACCCTGAGGGGCATAAATAAATGCTTTGTAAGCTTCAAAAAAAAAATTGAGTTAATTTCCATTTTCTTAAAATTATATCAGTCGCTGACATAACTTAAGGTAACTCAATACCCAAGCTAGTGAATATCATGGGGTCTTTTAAAGTTTATTTGCCAAATTGTTTAGTTGTCAAATTATTTCCATTTTCTTAAAATTATATCAATCGCTGACATAACTTAAGGTAACTCAATACCCAAGCTAGTGAATATCATGGGGTCTTTCAGTTTATTTGCCAAATTGTTTAGTTGTCAAATTATTTAAAAAATTCTGACTTTTATAGATTAAATCGTGGCCAAATATTTGTGTTTAATTCATCTGATCATGGTGTAAGTGGGATGTAACAACGAAGTTATGCAAAATGATGATATGCTTTTAAAAGATGAGCTTGTCAAGGCTTTATATTTGATATTAATTAATGGATTTGTTCCTCTTCAAGGGAATAAACTTATCAAGATTTTATATTTGATATTAATTAATGAATTTGTTTCTCCTCAAAGGAATAAATAGATTGAATCGTCAAGATGACTTGCTCAAATGATATTGTGTGACTAAACATAATTTAAGGATTTTGTATATGAAATTGTGTGACAACATAATTTAAAAATTTTGTAAAGCAACATATGAAACTTGCTTATAGATGAAAGTAGAACTCAAACTTATGATGCAACTAAACTTCAATTTCAACATGCTTTAACCTATCATCTTGTTTCCCAAATTAAAGTATACAAAAACTTGGTAAACATCATGCTCCCCGTATTGTTGTAAAATTCCCTAAAACTACACCTTTTGGTTGTTGCCCTTATGTTAATGTTATCAATCTATATTGCACCCCTAAGAACATTGTTTAAGCCTTCTTATTTAGATGATAGCATGGAATCACTTCTAAACTGTGGGTGGCCTAATTGATGAAATGAATCTCTAGATTGGGCTACCTCCCTTGATGCTTCACTCAAGACTACTCACTAACCTACTTAGATAGTACGGAAAAGGAGGTAAAATGGACTAAACCCAGAAAAAAAACATGGAAATGATGAACCAAATGTAGTTTCCTCTACTTGCCTATGATTGCACTATGAAATGACAAGATTACACCTTGATTTTCACAACTCCAAAACATTTCTTCCCACACAAGTGTTTCTGTATGAAGGTTATAGCTCATACAACAGCAAATATGAATGATCAAGAGGTCTTAGAAAGAACACTAATGACACTTCTACACTTCAACTCAGCAAAACCATTTGATACACACCATATGCCCTGTGGAAAGATAACCAATTCACTTAGAGGCATGATAGAAAAGGACAAATGCAAGGAAGTAATATAACTATCACTAACATCCATCAACTCATCTCAAAATCACCATATGCAAGATGAAGATAGTACAATTCAACTTGAATTGATTTCAAAAGGCAATAACTAGTATTAAATTTTACAAGGCTTCACCATAACCACCTTTAGGATGCATACAATGCCTTTCAAGGCTTCCTTTATAGTAGAAAGAAGATGAGAGGGAGAGATAGCCGTAGAAATGCCCATCATAGCTGCCATATAAATCACATAATCAATTACAAAACATGGAAAACTTGCCACCAAGTCTACAAGTAATGTGTTGGCTTCTTGATCTCAACACTCAAGCCATGTGTTGATGAAGTTCTAACTGAAAAGTGGCGTGGAAAGCCATCTTGGTAGGTTTGATGCTTCTTGAATCCAACTCCCTTTCTACAGAGTTACACATCTGCTTCTTTGAGGGCAGTTACAAGTTCTTCAATTAACACTTGGCATACTTGAGAACCTTCTACGCCAACCCCTACCTCTTGCAATGCTTCTCTACCATCTGAGGTTTGAACTTGAACTTCAGACTTCTTCTCATACCATATTCTTTGCTATCAAGGTTTGATTTTCCAAGCAAGGTCTAGTTATTTGTCTTGAATGTTGCCATCATGGCTTGTTACTTCATGGGAGTGTTGTAGGAGTTCAAGGAGTCCATGTTCAAGCATTGGAAATCACCTTGTCATTGTATTCTTCACACTTGTTTGACAAGAAGGTAACAAGAGGCCCTCATGCCTAGAAGTTTCATGTGATCTTGAGGGCCAAGAAGGATTCTTGCTTCTATCTTATGACTCCTAAATCTTGCATAGATGGCATTAGGTTCTCATCAAGATGTTTTGAAAGTCTCGAGTCTTGAGGTCTTGAAATAGGTCTGAAACTCTTACCTTCTTGATGTAAGATTGATCACACTTCTTCATTGAGGCTTGACAGAGACTTGCAATTTGTGTTATCATTGTAGGAACCTCTTGAATGACCTCTGAAGGATCATAACAACCTGTTTTGGCTCAAGGAACCTCTGCAAATAGTTAGCGAGACTTTGTTGACCCAAAACCCTGTAAATAGGCTCAAAAGAACAGTCTCTTAGGCCATTTTGTAGTACATTTCACCTCACATGCGCTACCAATGCCTTGCTTCATCAAATTTCCAGGAAAGGCATAGAGACTATTCAAGTAGTTTTAAAGCCATCCCAATCCATTCTGGGCACTTAGAAAATTAATCTTTTCCATCGGGTCTTTTGAGAGGGTTTTACTAGGGTTTTAGAGTCTTAACTTGTTAAGGATTGTTCATAAAGAACATATCCTTGATCTCCCAACTAATGCCACAAGATTGGAGTAGGGAGACCTTACTAACATCTCCAACAACCACTTTGACCCATGCAACTTCTTAAGTTCCCTCGTGATGAAATTGGGCTTCTCGAACAAGACAACCCTGTTAGTGAACTCGAGAAGGCCTAATTTGGTAACAAAGATATGAACGTGCTTGGTTTTAGTTGGTAACACCTCCTTCAGGTTTGTCTAGCATCTCATGAGGTGTGCAAGTAGTTTTCTCAACCCCTCTGACCCTCAAACTCCCTAGAACTTGCATTAGGCCATTGCTAAGTTTATGGACAATCTTATGGAGATGACCCTAACATTCTTTGTTTAGCACTTTCTCTCCCTCGCAATGGGTTCAAACCTTGTAGGATCCTATACTATGGTCATTTTCACCTCATTAGAGCCTTCTTTTCTCAAATTTATCCAAAAAAATGTACTTCATGTTTTATACACAAGCATGTAGGTGTTCTTTAGGCTTCTTGGTTGTTCCACTGTGTTTTTGTCATCTTCAGGCCTCTTTGATCAATGGTGGCCCTGTAGACAATGTGATCTATTGTTTTAATATCTCCTCCATGGCTTTAATAGTTTCAAGTTACTTTGCATGTTCATTTGAACCCATCATGGTCATGTTCTTGGTATTGCACAGTCTTCTTACAAGATGCCTATTTCCTTCATGATTGACTGCACACAAGTACATGCATTTCCTTCTTCGATGAAACATGCCAATGTGTGTGTGAGCTTAACTGGATGTAATATACATGTTTGAACCATTTGTAGGGATGAGAAACAAATCCCATATTGGTTTTCTCCAAGATGAACCTAGGGGCGCTATTAATCTCTTGAACCTTCAACGGGACTAAAACAATCTTCAATCCAAGAAGCTTGATGTTTTATAATCTTCCCTTCAAAGCAAGGGTTTTCATCATTCTTAAGGCTTGATCTATGCTCTTTGTACTCTATTTGATTTCTCCCAACTAGACTCCATGCAAAGCTTGCTATTTTCTGACCACTTTCTTAGCACAACCCTGTAGGTGGTGCTTGAAACTAACTCGGCCATTCTCGTGCTCTCTTTGCTTCACACAACATATCAACATTTCCCATTCTTTCTATGAGGTCTCTCATACCTTGTACAACCTTTCAAACTCTTTGTTCATCACAAGCCCTCCCTCTTTTAGCCTAGTTCACCGCAGACTTATAGGTCACTACTTTAGGCTTGAAACTCTCTTTTTCACTATCATGGTGGATTCTCTTGATTTGGATGATTCAATGGAGGGCAAAGTCAAGTCAACATTTCTATTTGAGGACCTTTCCAATGAAGAAACTTGCATAGTTTGTCAAGGATTCTCATCCATTTGCAAACTTGTAGTCTATTGATATGCATGGCTACCTTAAGTCTTTGGTTACCCCTGTTCTTCACTTGCTTAGAAGAGGTTTGATGATTTGATTCAAATAACTTGCCAATAGGGACACCCCTAGATGTATTAGGATTTGACCATCAATATGACCACACAAGATTACATTGGATCTCGTTCATTAGTTCAAACATGCATTCATTCTTTCACCTAAGAGCACTAGCACCTTGTTGAGAAAACTATGATCAGTTACCTTCATGATCTGTTATTTGCCACTTGAGGAGATTGATAAAAGGAATTAGAGGTTACTAGAGGTTGCTTGAGTACCACTTGAGATAGGGAAACTTGCAAAACCAAAAAAAACCCTACCTATAACCTCTCATAAAGTCTACAACTCATTCAAAATGGAGATTTTGCTCTTCTGATACTGGCACATGCCTAATGGATGACAAGAGACACATGGGAAGACTAGTAAGACCCTGCATAAGCTCACACAATCCTCCATTTGCACCGAGTTCTTAAATGACCTAAAACCATCCAAAATTGAGCCTTTGAAGTTTTGAGAGGGATTAAGACCTCTTATCTTGTTAATGATGATTCATAAAGCTCAAGCCCTAAATCTCCTAACTCCTACCATGAATTGGAAGGGCATAGGGGTCCCCTCCTTCACATAAACGCATGGCCCTGATCTTATCTCTCCTCTGTGTATCGACATCAAATCATTGGGCTTTCTTGAGCTTGCAAGCAAACCTATAAACCCAATGGACAAATGGGGTAAGCTTTTGCCTCTTTTGAATCCATCATTTCCTTCCAAGCATGGATTTGACTCTGAGGGGTCTCGGAAGAGCCTTGGAGAGGTTTAGAACTGAATATTCAATAGGAACCCTTTGCAATGGGATCCTCACAGTGTTGTTCTCTTCAAGAAACTACTTGTTATAGCTTTCAAACCTATTGGAGTTGATAAACCAAGGAATTGTGAAGCTTTCCTCAACCTATATGGAGGTGGAGAGATGCACCAAAGCATTTCCCACCTTTCTCTACAACTTTCTCATTAAGCCTTACTTTAAATGTGATGAAACTATGTAGTTACAAAAATGTTAAAACGTTAGAAAAGCAGTCTTAAGACTTCTTGGACAAGATATACAGCAAAGTACAAGCATCATGACCTTCCACAAGTGTTAAGTGACATAAGAGACCCCTTTTCAATGGTATAGACCTTCATGTTTGATCTTTCCTAGTAAGTCTCATTACAACATTGGAGCATATCATAAGACTAAAAGCAAATGAAATACCTTAATCTTTACCAAAAATACATCAACTTCTCCCAATTACTTGAAATTGCAATGTGATCAACTTACTAGTTCTGCTCCTTGGTCTACTTGCTCAATTTGGAACACATTTCTTCTCGGAGGATCACCATATTGCTTTAGCATAGCTTAGGGTTTACCTTGACTTTCACAATTAAACCTTAACCTTATCAAAGTTACATTAAACCTATGCTAAGTGACCACATTGAATGACTTAATGACAAGACTAAGTGCCTTGACTCATTCTTCAACCAGACCACCTTGAGAGGCTAAAAACTACCAAGAACAACACAATACTTATCACTCTGAGACCAACCATGACCAAGACGAGACCTTTCAAATGGCTATCAACAAAGTTAAGACCATTATGATCAATTTTGAAATGCAACTCACCTATGGTGGCCAATTTTGGCTTACCGTTAGCATGCTCCCACTTCAAAAGAAAAGGCTTACTTTCAAGCACCACAGTAAATAATAGAGTTGTCAATATTTATCCTCATCCCGTTCCTAACAAATCATATTTGCTTAATATGGTTATAAGTGCAAATATTTCTCACAATATGATTGTAAATCTAAATTATTCCAGATAAAGGTTAAAGAAACAGACTGCAATCTGCTGCCTATTTGGTCACTACCATTGAAAAGTTATGCCATTTGATTTAATGAACGCCCCAACATTTTTCCATAGCCACATAGATAAAACACTGTCTCATATCTGATTTTCTGTGTTTATATTGAGGACACCCTAATTTCCAATCGATGTCTTGAAAACCATTTACAGCACCTTAAAAAGTTCTATGATACCACTGTTCAAACAGGTATCATACTACCAGAAACTAAAATTCAGTTGTCAAACCGAATGCAAATTTCTTCAGTGTTTCTCAATATATACTCGAGAGATCCGATGCTCCACCACTGAGCCACCCACCCTTCACAATTCAGACCTTGCTGGAGTATGGGTTGAAATTCAAACACAGCGTGAAAGTACCTAGCCACCTATATCCAATACCACCAGCCTTGCTGATTCCAAATTTGCCAGTTATATATGGGTAATATAACCATTAAATTTCTACATGGAGCAGCAAATTTTGATCTCAGCCCACCTGAACGATGTGATATAACCATAAATTCAGCATTTTATAATTAGGAAAAAAACAAAGTGGTCAAATTAAAGGATTATCATCCAGGAAACTTGGTAACTAAAAAATCGTTCATCATTAAACAGACGAGTTAAATTTAGCGGCTATTCAAACGCAAAAATAGGAGCATTCCAATCTCTGGCCGAGTACAATCCTCATTTTTATTAGCATCTCTATCAGATCAGGGATCTACAATACCAAGCCCTGCCTGATGAGGAACAGGTAAAAAAGAAAGTTCTCTAGGTTACTCCACACTTTAATTTCTGGACTACTTATAATGCTCTTCATCTTGTAAGAGCCAAATTCAATTAAGCATAGAGTCAGATGTTGGCAATGGAAACATCTTATATTAATTCAGTGCTCAATAAATCTTAATAACCAGTCTCTTCGGAGAAAACACTACTCAGTCTCAAATAAAGGACTTGTACAGTTAGTGAAGGGCCCTTACATTTAATCTGCTCCACAAAATTATCAAGAAGTCTATTTTTTCATTCTGCTACAAGAAATGAGATGTCTACCATAATCACGCTAACATTATTCTCTGCCTTAAGAAAAGAAGAAAAACTCCCAGATGAACTTTTCCTATAAGATTCACCTTATACTTTACATGGACACGGCCAACAAAAAATCTATGCCACTTTAAAGTTCATGCAAATTAGTGAACCTCAATAATACCCAGGATAGTACTGTGGTGCTGCCTGCTGCTGAGGGGGTGTGTAAGCAGGTGCAGGTTGTCCATAACTTTGTTGTGGGAATGCCTGCTACAAATAACATAGTGCCTATTTAATCAAAAATTTCTAGCATATGATTCTCTCCATATACTTACGAGAAAAATATTAAGCAAATCTAGCTACATGACTAACAACAAACCTGTGGAGGATATCCTTGACCATAACCCGCATAACTTGGTTGCTGTGATGGGTTTGCTGGTTGTTGAGGAGGCCCATAATTAGTATAACCCGCATAGGGAGCATAACCACCCTGCATATTACAGAAAATAATGCCACACCTTAAACTTGTTATTTGGTGTATGTAGATTGAATTAAAAACCATTTGAATCATGTTATTCTAAAAAAACAGAACTGTAAGAGGAAATAATAAACTGCACCTGTTGACCATAGCCAGGCATCCATTGTTGGGGTTGAGTCTGGGGAGCCTGCTGAGCTGGTGGCTGCTGCCAACTTTGAGACTGCTGAGCATAGCCAGCACCCCACTGAGCCTGCCCATTTGGATAAACAGCAGCACCAGATTGTGCAGGAGACACAGCAGCAGTAACGGCTGTATAAGTCTTAGCTACTTTTGACTTATCGGAGGCAATACTATCTTGAGCAGGACGTTTCTTAGATTCACCCGAGTTTTTGTGAGGTAAAAACAGCTGCCTATGACGGTAATCTGCCTTTGTAATAGCATTAATATCACCAAAGAGGTCAACAAACTGCAGATTTGAAACAAGACCACTCGGTTAATACATAAAACACCAGATCACAGTTCAACAAATAGTCAAAGAGTCATCATCTAACAGGAAAACTCAAACTAAAGTCTTTTTACCTCTAAAAATATACTTGATATTTCCTCTCTATCTGCAGCAGTTATTTCGTAGGATCCATCAGGTTTCGGAGCCAACATTAGTTCTACAATAGAATCAAGATAATCCACTTGCTTGGGACCAGGTCGAATTGATTCCAAATGGATAGATGCCTAAAAATACAAGTTGCAGATAAGGTTACTTCAATATTTTTAATTGTCACGAATAGCTGCAAACCGAGGGGGTATTCAATCAACTACACTTGTTTTGGCCTCTAACTTCAGTAAAACTTGAAAACATGACAATATGTTTCATAAAGTTTTTTATACAAGCAAAATGTTATTTATTTGGTACAAAACAGCAGAGTATGATACATGTTCTGCAATGTCACATAGAAGTAATGTAACGACAATTATGAGAACTTTTGAGAAGAAAGACAACAATTCTGCAGTCAAATTAATGTGTGCAACTCAACAGTTATTTACATGCTATCAAAGAAATTTATGGTTTAATAAAAGTCTAAGCAGCACCTCAAGAAGAAGCTTTGAATAAGGCAGCAGCTGCAGCGCTTCAGTCAAAACCTCTCTTGCTCTATCAGCATTGCCTTCCACCTGCAAAATACCCCAAGAATTAAACTGATAATACATGAAAAAAATTCTCTGTGATAATGCTTTCCAAACCATTTATATATGACTTGACACAGAGACACATATTTATTTTAGCATATTAAATATACATGAAAAAGTTTAATTGGTAAGGACAAAATCTTCAAACAGTACATATTACAAGTAAACAGAGTAAATATAATGGAAAAAAAAAATTAGAAACAATGCCACTGGTACCCATTTAGGTTATCCTACTCACTAGCTGAAGGTAGCGAGAGTACTGAATAAATAACAAAGGTAGGGACTGTGAGTGCTCTTTCGTTTTTTCAGCTGCAATAGCCATTTCAAATGCCGAGGATGCTGCTTCCAAGTTCCCCTGCAAATGATGATAATAATGACATATAAATCTGATATTCGTTGATAGTGTTATCAAACTAGATACAAATATTAAAGACATAAAGAGGCATACCAAACGATGCTCCATGTTGACATGTTTAATTACACTATCCAGAAGGCCAGGAGCTATCTCTGTATTAAGAAGCTGATACTCTGCACGGGCCCCAAGAGCATCTCCCAGCTGTTCCTTGAATCGAGCAGCAAAAATGTGTATATCTGGTTGTCTCTGGTAGATGAGATTTAGATCAGTTACACATCCTTACATATTTAGAAAAACAAAAAATGTGGAGGCCTACTACATTGAGCAGTGGAACAAAAAACAGTGATATTGTAGGCATTTCTAGTTACATGAGAATATGTCCAAATAGAACAAGCCACGATGAAATATGCAAATATCACAACTCAAAACTGGAAATTAATTGCAATAAGAACTTAGAAAAAAAGTATATTTAAAGGCATTCAAAGACTGGTCTAGGCAATAGAAGTTAGATTTATACAGCTAATACTGCCAACATATTTACCTTAACAAAAATCTGTGTAGCTCGGGCAAGTGCATCACTTGCAACTTCCATGCTTCCAGCTACTTGCATGCATTGGACATACCGGATCCAATATTCAGGATAGTTTGCACATGCAATAAGACATCTCTCATATACCTTCACCATCTGGAATGCACATAAATATTTACAATGGCGTGAGACAGACAACTTGCTTTGAACTAAACAAGTAAGATTTTGTATATACAGCATTTTAAATGCATTTAACTGTGGACTTACCCGATCAAAATCATTGGATTTCTCAATGAAATCAAGATAGTGATGCCAATTGCCTAGTTGCACATCATCCAAAGGCTTTACATGAAAATAGGGCCGGCGAATCGCATTCTCAAAATCACGAATCTTTGCATCCATCTCTTTTGATGTCTTGTACATTGCTTCTCTAACAGCTATATACTTCTCCAGTTCATCAGCTTCCGATAAATTAGCACTTTCTGGCTTTGGTGCTTCTTCCTCATCATCTCCTGTTCTTTCACCCCCTTCTCTGCCTGCCAACATTGCAGCAGCTTCTGCAGCCAAAGCATTTTCCTCTACAGTTCGCAATTCTATTAAAGGCCGAGAAGCAGCTAGTTCCTTGAAGCTGCAAAGAATACAAAAGAAAATTCAGTCTACCAAATCTGAATAAGACTTTAAACTAATGTAAAACATAAAGTACAAAATTAATATATTTTGTGAAAAAATGAGTGGTTTTAATAAGTCAACCATGCCTTTCTTCTAAGATTATAAAAACATAATAACTCCCAATGAAGCTAAAATATGGAACACATTACAATATATGCCTTGTCAAGCAATTAAGGCCAAGAAGTCTGAATTATCTACTTCAGACTCTGTCCTTGAATTGTCTGTCTCCTCTCTTAAATTTCTACTTCATGTCTTAAATCACTCAATCTTCAATTTAAATAAAATAAAGAACCAAACAAAATACCTGCTAAAATAACGGTCAAGCTGCTGGATAGGAATCTGCAAAATTCGCGTATAAATCTGAGCAAGGCGACTCCATTCCTGCTGTGAATATTCATATTCGATGTACTTATCCCACAAAGGATAGGACAAGTAGTCAGTTCCAACAAATGACAGGGCGCGTTCAAATAACCTGAAAACACATGCAAAAGGAGAGCTATTGTTGTTATTACTGTAATCAATCTCCCATATGTGCTTGTGCCGCCATCCCATAAAAGATCGGATTAGAACCACCACAGACCGAAATGTTGGATGAGAAGGAAAAATTTCACTGTAACATCATTTGACACATCCAAAGTTAGACACAAATATGCTGCATTTACCTTCCCGCCAAAACCATACTATGTCCGAGATATGAAGTGGTGCTCAGAGGCCTTCTTTGCCCTCATTTGAAGTTGATCTTCCCCAGCAGCATTGTACGTATAGTTGCACCCATGATATCCTCAAGAGTGTCGAGAAGTAAAAAAAACGAGCATTCAAACAAATGACCACGAGACAAATACAGAGACCATTCAAAGAACAACATTACTTAATGAATGCGGAGATATAATCAAAAATCAAGTCATTAATATGTACTGGTTTTTAATAAAATAAATTCATTCAAATAGGGTATAGAGGTTTCATCAGACTAGGACTGTCTTTCATTAATAGTATAATTAGTCCTAATGAAACAATTTGGACAAACCGTTCCGCCATAAACGTGTAGAATCAATGCTGCAGCAATACCAAAAAATGGTCAGAAGAAAAGACAGCAAAGGTTATCCCAACCAACACTTCCAATATGGACGCATGAAACTGTTGCCTGTCTATAGCCAAATAAATAACCATAACAAAATACATTTTGTGGTTACATAAAAAGAGATCAATGTACCTTCGAATGATATCTGGATCTTCATATGTCGACATCGCAAATATAGCATAATGCATCCAGATATCAACCGAGTATGTTACAGATTGAACAGCTCTCTCGTACACCTCTAAAATCTTTTCAGCACTGCCTGATCGTGCCTCATGATCTGCATACTTCTTCCAGTATCCATAACATAAGGGAAATTCTGCTAGGAAAGCATCATAAACTTTCCGAATTTTTGGCAAGTAATCCTGCAAATCAATGCCAATATTTAAGAACCACTTGAAAATGTACAGTGCACAAAAAATTTAATTTAAATTAAAAACATCAACAAGAGAATATTGAAATCACAAAAGTTATCAACAACTAACCCTTCACTCGAGTTTTTCCACACACACTGGTTGCCTCAAGAGTTATTAATGCATAATGAACATGTTCATTTTACCAGGGCTATCATGCACACCAAACTCCAGTACAATCAATACAAATATCACACATTTCACTTAAAATAATCAATCAACGATTCAACTTGTTCAGCATGGCATGAGCATTGGAATTCCTAAGTGGACAGAAATGCCATAAATCCAGCATTACTTGGGACACATAAAGCAGGCCTCCAAGGTAATCCCAAGAGGGAGATGCATACAAGCCAGACAAACCAACGAAGAAGCACCCAAGAGGATAATAACTCCTTTTGAGGTAGTGGCATGAACTTCAAACCTAGAATTTAGAATGGTGGAATCAGGATCGACCAAAATGCCAGAGAACTTTTGGTGAAAAAAAATCAGATGTAACCAAACTTTTGAGTATAGGTTGCAGCAAAAGCCCACTAGAAAGTAAACTTCTCATTTTTTTGTTTAATCTGTTTCTTACTGAATAGAATAGTTGCCTCCAAAAACGTCTTCTGTAAGATAACCTACTTATAAGTTTATAGTCTGTCAATCTGCTTCAGAATAGCAGGCAACAATCCTAAAGAATAGCAACATCAAAGTTACAAACAAATTATAACATACACATGGCACAAGTGTGTGCAAATACCCCTGTATAAAAACGACCATTAAGTACCGTAAAAAAAAAACTGAAGAAAAACATTGCTTCCAAAAACACCGTACTCAGATACTATTTATTAAAGATCGTCTGCACCATAAATACCAAAGAACTCCAGCAGGAATCTAATAGTAATATGATCCCACAAAAACATTGGCCACAAGCACAAAATAATATGCAAAAGGAAAATTGGTGAGTTTCTATCAACATACCTCTGCTGTCTTCTCGGTCTCTTGAATCAGTGATGTCCATGCAGTGAAATCTGCAGAGTTTACCCTTACAATGCCCCACAAACGTTCCTCTTCAGTTGAAATGGCCACTGAAAGAGTACAAACATGTCACATTATATATATATACTCCTGATTGCTGATCAAGGCAATGAATACAACATGGGCATGCTTTTATTCTAGTTTTACCACGATCATGACAGATATTGAAAAAAAACCCCAGAATATGGGAATAAAAAACATATTCAGTCATGATATGCTACATAACATGACCTTTACATCCCACGGCCATTCACAAATAAAATTACTGATGTAGAAAGAACAGAAACAAGAAAAAATGCCAACTAATTGCAAGCAAACTCACAAGCCATTTGGAAGATTTATATAAATAAAAAAGGAAGCTACCTGGGGGTTCCTCATATTGTGGTTGTTCAGGTTCCTTGTTCTCTAAAGTCGCGATATTACCATTCCCATCGGCCTGATGTTCAGCAGAATTATATTGGTTTATATCTGACATACTAGCAGCTTCTTGATTTGTGGCAGGTTCCTGATCTCCCATGTATTTATTTGCATCATAGTTCACAGGAGCATCTGCACCTTCATAAACAGATGATTGAGTAACTTGTTCCATGTGAGTGTCCACTCCTGTAACAATTTTGTTTCCATCAGAAAGAAGTGTACTATCTTCCATAACAAAAGCAGCAGGTGGAGGACCTTGTTCTGTAGCAGGATCTTGATGTATACTTCCATGACCATCAATTCCACTAGATAAAGCAGTGGCATCTCCAGTGCCAAAAACAGCAGGGGGGCAAGAAGCTCCATCAGGCAAAACAGCGCCATCTGCGGCATACTCTACAGATGGAGAATGCTGAGGCACTACAGACTCATTGTCTGGAACATATTTGCTTGCATCAGGCATAACACTATTGTCTGTTGAAATATAGTCCATGACTGGAGGAGCGTGAGAATCCTGGTCTCCCATAATATCAAACTTCAAGCCTAATGTATATACTGAAAGACAACACAAATGTCAAATAATGAATGTTGTCAAATATAAAAAGCTTTCAAAAGAATAGAACAGAAGGTTTCACTCATAAAGCTGCATGACTGGTATAAGCTTCGATTCTGTCATACTACATTAATTGGCAAACAGAGCTTTATTTTCTCTCAATTGCTGGTAAAAAGGACCTGCTACTAAACATAATAATAAAGAACCAACCAATGTAAAAGCTCGAATTAAGGATGATATAATGGTCGAATACTCATTAAATATCCAAACAATAGCCACACCATGACACAGATCTAGCTCATGACATAATAAATGTGAAGAGCCACAACATTTCCCAAACAATCATCGACTTTAAAAAGTTCCATATATGTTTTCATCATTACTTGCAATGACAATCTATGGCACAGAGGAAAGCTGCCTGGGATTTTATTTGACAAAATCCAAGTCATCTTAGGTTAGGTTTTGTCTAATTATTTCCAACAACAATTATAATTTTTAAGCTGGTAAAATATTCACATGAAACAATCATATGTCCCAGCAAAGAACACAAATAATGCCTTACTAATAAGAAGAAGTCAGCATATGATCATCCATAATTATTAATAACTTTCAGTGCATACATTCACGTACTCTTAACAGTCAGAAGCTATTTTGTACAGAAAATCAGAAACTCAATACTAGGACGAAATCAACAGACAACAGTGTTGGAAACTGAAGAAAATCTCAAAAATGACTCTTTTAAACAATATCATAAAATCCTGGAAACATTATCAGCAATTATAAAACAGTCTGGAAAGTTGAGTTCCATATAGGAAACTTTTGAAATCTACTAGAAGCCTCTGGCCCCTTTCCAAGAGTTTCCAGAACTCAAAATGCAGACATTTTCTTAAAACCCATAAATCATTTTTCAAGGTTAGCAGTTGTTACCAAATAAGAAAAAAATCACAAGTACTTATATTGATGGCACACAACAAGCCATATATGCCAATAGCATCCTTATATACAGCTAAAATTTTAAAAAAACTTGCACGTATGCACACACAAAAAACATAAAGACCAAACATGTGAGGAATCTGAAGCCAAACTAGGGTTTGCTCTAGTTGCCAGCAGGTGTAATGTGAAACCATATGGTGGATACTGCAGAAAAAACGCACAGTACGCTCCTCAATGAAAATTCAACACAGCAACACAAACCTCCACCCCACATCTGGCAAAAAACCTCTAACCAGCAGATAAATATTTAGCATGTACTTTACCACAAATGCACCCTGAAGATGGTAGAAGACAAGATCATACATTAATGATATGTTTAACTCGAAAGTGCTGGGGAGGCACTATGCAAATTCATAACATAAGCAACAATCCAAAACTTCAACCCTAACACCAACAAACATCACTATTTTAAAAATTAAATAACCAAATGTCTGAATCAACAATTTATTTAAATCATTTAAGTATGTCAAAATAGGTCGCTTCTCAAATAAAGTTAATAGATAAATACCGTTCTAGAATAGGAGGGCACCCGAATACAGTATGTCATGGCAACTAGCCCACCCCACTTTCATATAAATAACATAACAATCAACCTCGTAAGAAAATTATCACAAAAATGCAGAACTCACCAAAACAGGGCTGCAGCAAAGAAATAGCCTCTTCTAAAAAAATTATGACTTGGTTTCGGATTCATAATTTATGAAAAACTGCAGACTCAACTCTGTGATCCAAAGCTCATCGCTCGGCCTCCCCTCACTTGCAGTCAAAGGTTTCACTGATGCTCACTCCTCAATATATAGGTCTCGTCCTTTCCCTATCGGTCTCAGCTAGGCTAGGTCTATTCAGATTATCACCTCATATAAGCCCCAAATAGAGCACTTAACCAGGCCGAACAGAAAATATTCGTTCCTAAACCCTAACATTAAAGAAAACATTCGTTCTTGAACCCTAACACGAACGAAAATTTTCGTTCTAAAACCCTAACAGTTCAAACCCTAAACAAGCCAAATCAAAAAAAAAATTATGGACAAAATACACTCAAGAACCCTAAACCCTAGTCCAAAAATGACACAAAACACAGCCTACCACTGCGAAAAATAAACAAAACATTGATTAAATTCGCTCACAAAGACACGCACCAACACAAACCCTATTTGCACGGTAACAAAGCCAAAACCCTATAAATCCATAGAACAAGCTATTTCACACCACTGCATTCATAAAAATGGAATTTTCAACCAAATCGAAAGGTAAAGAAAAAACATTTTCTTTAAAGTAAAAGAGAGAAAAAACTAAAAGCTAAAATAACAGAAAGAAAATCGTCTTACCAGTAATGATGCCGAATCCGCCTGCTTACTCTTCTCTCCTTTGGCGCAGTGATCTCTATAATAATATTGATAGAAAAATGTATTGTTGACGGGAAAACTCAGAGCTGTCGCCAAATTCTTAGCCGAGGAGCTAAAGATAATAGAAGACTCGCTTTTAAGCCGATATTTTTCCCGATTTGATTTTATATGCATTCCCTATGGGATTTTTTTTTTTTTTTTTAATATTTCATATGGGGTGGATTTTTTATTTCATTTTTTTTAAAATAAGTGAGGTTGTGGTTTATCTCTGGAAAGAGAGAGACCACCGATTATCTTCATTACTTTCTATGTTTTCTTTTTTAGGGCAGGGGCAGGGGCAGGGGCAGGGGCAGGAGCAGAAACTCTTTTTAAATTCATGATGTCAAGGTAATTTATAGTATATAAGATCATTTTTTATTGTGTTTAAAATGAGTTAAATTTGTGACTATTAAGTTAAATGGAGGGATTATGTGAAAGTAGAAAAAAGAATTTGAACGAAATTAAATAAAATACAATTTTTATGGTGCATTTTAAAAAAATCTAAATGATGAGTAATACAGTTGTTTGATCATTGTTACTTCAATATTACTCCAATCTATTACGAGGCATTGCAATACATGTTTAATAAAGGCCATGTAGTGGGTTGAATTATCTTTTTTGTGAGCAATGTTATTAATTTGTTTTTTTTAGCAATGGCCACTTATTTAGGGCTTTGAATTTTGTGTGTATGAGCCTACAATGACATTATTTTCACTGTATTAGTGTGCATAATGGGGTAAGGGCTAAATTTGATGGTTAGTATGGTTGTTTGTTTTGGGGTATATTGTTTGAAATGCAAAGTAAAATTTTGAGCAAAGTGGCACAATTTGTAAAGGATTGTAATAAGTATACCTATTTTGTTTAATGGCTCTTGCTTCTATTATGAGTTGTTTTAACATTTATATGTTAATATTTAATTTTTAACCATCATAAAAATTTCCCATGACATGGAGGTGTCAGATGATGCCAAGATCAACTGAACAATGAAGCTTGCACGGTGACCCTGTATGGAGAATCTACATAAAATCTTAAAACCCTCAAGAGAAAGAAACTTGTCTCACCAAAGAAAAGTTGTATAAAGAATGTTTGCATTTGCCAGAAAAGCAATAGGAAAGGTACATTTATAGGTGAAAGTTTGACAAGTCCTAACAACCTCATGCCTGTGGAATAAACTTTCACTAATGACCTGGAATAACCTAATCAAGCTAAAATATATCATGTACACAAAACCCAATGGGATAAAAGTCTACACCAACAGTAGGGTCAGTCATCAAATCTTAAACGAATGAATTGGACATCGTGTTGGACTAAAATAACATATTCATAGACTTCTTCTTGAACCGTTATTAATTGTAGTTGTTAATTTTCAGTTGGAATCAGAAATAACTCCTTATAAACCATTCTTAATTTTGTAATTGCCAAAATAAAAAGTAGTGTGATGTGGTATGAGATTGTATGGATTATCAACTGCCACCTAGAAAATTGCTTTAGTATGTTTATGTTGCATGTAGACGCCAATTATTCATAGCTCGCTAAAGTGGTTTATCATATTGTTGAAAACTACATTGAATATCTTGGAGAAAATGAATGATCCCAATAATGATTAGGGACCACCACATAAGAGTAACAATTTATTTTCAAAAAAATATAATTTTCTCATAAGTTTTAACACAACATAATGGCAGTCTCAGAGGCCTTCAGAGCTCTAAGCACCTTGTCCCAAAGTGTTAGTTTTGTGAATGTGTTTCTGGCAAGCCAAGCTTTTCAAAAAGGTATTATAATAGAATTAGAGAATACCTGGAAAAGTTATCCCTGATAGAGTGGCCCAACCCGATAAGCTATAATTAGTTATTCTTATTCTAGTAGATCTCTAATTATTAGGAGTTATTGTATTCACAAGACTATGCTTGTGGAAAGGATATTTTTAGTTTTATTTGGCTTTAAATAGAATGTATATTTGAATGTGCATGCATATTGGGTAGATGTTCTTAGCTTTAGTTATCTTTAAAGCAGTTTTGATGCAAGAACATCCAAGTCCATAAGTAATCTTACATCATCCAAAAACATGTTTGGGTTAGTGATAAGTAGTTTGTGCACTCCTTTGTTTATGCACAACCTTGGATAATTATTTTTTGGAAGTCATTGTGTGTACACATAATTATCATGCATAGTCCTCATGGTGTGTGCAACCTAAAGAGTCAAAAGAACAAGGACTTGTATTGTATGTAGCTTGTGAAATATTATGCACATTTTGGATAGAGATATATGCGAGTTCTATGTGAGGACTTGTGAAGTTTTACGTAGATGTGTGAAAGGTGAAAACCTATGTGACCAAAATACTTGTGCAATATTTTTTGTTCTACGAAAATATGTGAACCCTGTGATGACTTGCGAATTTGAGAATTTATGCGCAACATTATATTGAAAAGTCTTCACAAACCTTATGCATCATCTTTTATGTGTAGTCTCGTGTTTCTTCCTACTTGTGAAGGTTTCAATGTAAGCTTACGATGTTTGAGATCGACATAGTAACCATCATGTGCAAAGTTCCTATAATCTTCTATCATGTGTGACTAACATGATCCTTCTATGCAACCAATGTATACTTAATATTGCATCATGTGTGATGAAGCTAGAACATAATCATTTCTACAAATTACTCACCCATCAAGACACACCATAGTTAGATCCATGTTATGCCTTAATGTTAAGTGTCAGTACAAGATGGAGAGGTAATAGCCTTGAAAACTTATGGAGTGTAACCAATGTAAGCTTTAATGTCACAAGAAGATGGTGGTTATCTGATAGTTGGAGGATGATCTTCTCCAACTTCTATAATGGTTTCCGACATATCCACATATAAATCAAGTATCATTGTCATAAAGGTTGGTTAATTATGAAGATAAGGCTTTAGTTGGTGAGAATAGAAACAAAGTTGTAAAGACTAGGAGTTAGCAAGATCTATGAGGGAGTAGCCAAACTAGAGAACCAAGTTGGGTTCAAGTAGAGATTTGTGGCAAACCAAAAATCTAAGCAGAGACATGTGTTATAACACATCCCTTGTGGGAATGTTGTAATACTGCATGTAGCAAGTTTGTAATCAAATTGGAATCTGTAATCAAATAAGAATAGAGTAATGTGTGCACAATTGTAACTTTCCTCATTGAAATCAATAAAAATAATTATTTTTTTGTGTTTTATTTTGTGCACGTAGTGCGATTTAATTAATTGTTTTGTGTTGAGTTCATAGGTTGCATGGTCAAGGTTAGGGAGTCCAATGAAGGATGGCCTTATACCATACATCCTATGAGGGCATTGAGCTTAATATTCATCAACAATCTCTAGGTGGTAGTTCAGGGTATCTAATTGAGGGATGAGCTAATGTCACAAGGGAATGTTGACAAAGATCATGTGCCTGAGCTCTTGATCAATGTTAATTTATATGGAAATGTCTAGGTTCAATTATTGTACCCTGTTTTTTTATAAAAACACTAAATGAATTCATAAGTGTTTATTAAGTGTGTGTGTGTGTGTGTACACACGCGCACGCACACACACATGGTATATCCTTAGCATCATGATATTTATAGTTTTACACAATGTATGCATGTAAAACTATAAATATCATGATGCTAAGGATATGCAATGTGTGTGTGTGTGTGTGTGTGTGTGTGTGTGTGTGTGTGTGTGTGTGTGTGTGTGTGTGTGTGTGTGTGTGTGTGTGTGTGTGTGTGTGTAAAACTATAAATATCATGATGCTAAGGATATACAATGATTAAATATTCTAATTTTGACAAAGATGTTAAATATGGAAAGTTGTTATTTGGGAAAGTAATAAGAATAAATATACTTAACTTGCACACTGATCTTTGTCGATTGTTTTGATTGTCTAACTATGAAAAATAAAATAAGATATGATTGTGTAGGCTTAGTATCAAAATCAGAAATAGAAATAGGATATGGACAGGTCTAAACACGTGTATGAGCAATAAACACAAGAAAAGATAATATTTTACAAAGAATAATTACTATTGTGTGAACTAAAACTAAGTGAAATATTGAAAATTTTGTAATATTAAGGATTTACATGCTTAGTTTCTAATTTGGCTATGAAAAAAGGTACATGACATGATCAACCATCTCAAGATAGTAATGGCAGTTAGTTTTGACCCATACTTGTCAATATTGTCCTTGACATCAAATGCAATTTCCTTAGTTTAGACTATGAAAACAACAAAATACATGGCAGAATATGACCTAGTATAGATCCCCATGTCAAATGTTTTGAGATCTGAAAAGTGAAAAAGTTGAGCCAAAAGGCCAAAAAGTCACTAAGAGTCAAGGGTTAGAAGAATTAAACAAATTGATTGCATGTGTAAGAAGTAGAATAATGGTATGATAAATGAATCAAAAAGTTGTATACAATCATTTTTTTATCGTCAAAATGTTTTCAAATTAACCAATAACTTGATCCACAAGATGTTCCCATTGAGTGCCTTCATAACATATGTAATCACCATTTGAATTATGTGTTAAGACACTATTTGGGATGGAATCCTGATGTGTAGGTCCTATGTTATAAGAAGTATCATAATAATCCTCTGCATAAACATGATTGTAATTATCTTCTTGTTACTGAATTATGGCATGCCACTCTCATCATTGTTTGTGTTGGTATATATAAAACCAACTACAACATGTTGTGGATTTGAAACTTTTGATTTCTTTTGCTTTGATATATGTGTTATATCATATGTCAATGTTATAACTATATTAATGGTATTTACTAAAACGTTAACTGAAGAGATATTTTCTTTAATTTGTTCTTTCTCTACAAATTTGTCCTCTCTTAAAATTGTAAACATCGATCTTTCATGCATAAATGTGACATAGTCCTTATCTTTACCATATGTGGCCCTCATTACTCCCACCCGTGATCTTCCTAATGTTACATTGTATTGATTCAAGGTGGGATCAATGTGAAATCCAATGGATCATGTTTTTGACCCAAGTGTTACTAGTAGTTTAATAGATCCAATGAACACTAGGGCCTAATAATATTACCCAATTATTTACTATCATACCCAAGATGGTGGAAAAGTGTCATGTTACATATATTTGCTTCATAAGAAGATGTAATCTCGACCATCAATATGAAGATTAAGAGTCGAAGGATCTAGATATGATGAATTATTTTTGGATGCCTCCTTTGGAACCACATTATTTACCAATTTTTTCACAAATATAGTATGAGATCTACCATTGCAATAATTATTTTCATTGTCGTCTTTAGGCATACCTACAAGAGATTTGTTCTTTGTAACTAGTTGATTTCTAGCTATTAATTTATGGGTTTTGTTCTTCTCTACCTAAGCTTCCCAAACATATTGAAACTTGTAATTTTGTTAAGAAATGAAAATGATATGTGAATTTATGTGACACTGTTTCAAACCAATTATTTATTTTTTACTTTTTTAAAAATAGATCCTCATTGAATTCCTCCTTACTTGTCAATGGTGCTTTAATTTTGGCGGTTGCCTCCCAAACTCCAATGCTTCCTCAAATCTGAAATAAAATGTAAAAAAATTAGACATATATCTATACACACATATATACATATACATACATACATACATATTGATTTAACTTTTAATGGAGATATGACATGTAAAAACCCTGGGTTGCTAAAGTGTTGGAATAATAAATTAGGAAATAGATATAGTAATATCAACAACCATTGATTTATATAATAATTCATTTATCTAAATTATTTTATAAATAATAATGAACTAGAAAGGATGTACTTTGCTAGAAACTAACTGAGACAAACAAATGATAGGGTGGAAATGGGTACATGAATAATGCAAAGTGTTGTGAATAATAATTAAGAGTCAAAAACACTCCTAGACAATAATGTGGTCCTTTAGACAATAACATACCATATTAGTGTCTTATATGATGTGATAGTGTCCTTTGGCAGTAGGGATAGTGGGCTTCTGGGTTGGCCTTTTCCTAGTTCTAAAAAACTTATGCCTATGTGAATGAATGTTGGTTTGTTATATGTTCCATATTTTGACTAATTCCAATGCAAAACCCTAGGACTACTTGTTTGTAGGGTATTTGAGGAACACAAAGAGAAAAATAGTGGTGTATCAGGGTAGGTTAGACATGGCCTTAACACCCCATGTGTTGAGCATTGCCTACATACCAGTACCTCAAAAGGGGATCAAGCCTGATATAGTTCTCCCAATTTAAGTGTCGGTGCAAGTGCAAGTGAATAATAATATAAGAGTCGGTTTGAGTGCTTTGAGTGTGACTTGAGACTGAGAATCTGAGTAATCTGAACTGTGGGCTACTATATATGGGTGTATGCATAAGGTAGAATAGGGATCAATGACCTTGATTTGCATAATTGTTTTTAAGTTTGTTTATGAGTATTTGCATCCGATTTCCACCTAGTGGATAAATGAATTAAAGTGGTTTATATATAGAGTTTTGGTGCTTGTCAAGATGTGAAATAGGTCTAGGTTGACCCTAAGTTTGCTTTGAGGAACAAAAAGATATCTATTGGGAGAGTAAGGAGCAAGGGAAAATTATCATTGCCCTTTAGTCAATAGTGCAATGCACTATAGTCTAAAGGACCGTGCCAATGTCCAAGTGGTAGGGATAGGTGAAAAAGAGACCTAGGTACCTAGAGGGTGGCTTAGTGTTGCTTTTAGTATATCTGGGAATGGGTTGGACTCACATAAAAGCTATAAAATGATCAAGAGAGGCCCTAAAATAGGTCTAGCAATAAGCTTAGAATGAGGTGGTTTTAAGTGACACTTATTGCACTAAAATGGAATTTTAGATGACTACATTTGCCCCCCCCCTTTATTATATAAATGTAGCAAAGTGATATGACTAGGATAAAGGAAAATAAACATACCTAGACTTACCTAAGAGGTAAAGCCCATGAATCTGGGTTTGAGTCTCCAAATCGTGTTTCATTGTGTGTCCTTCAAATGAAATATGAATGAATCAGTTCATACTTAATAATTATGAAAAGTAAAGACAAATTGAGTAAAGATACGAGAGAAAGAGGAAAATAATGAATACACCTTGTTGGGTATGTGAATCAATGCTAAAAGTTGGTGACATCCTATGTGCGTGCAGCTAGTGATCAAATGGTGAATAACTTGGATTGAGTTTATGGCTTGTTCAATCCTCATGTGTGGGTGGCTCAATAACTCAAGTTGGCCTTTACTCCATCATTGCCCACCCCCAATCAATGGATCATGATCTATGAATAACTTGGATTGGAATGATGAGTTGTCTAACCCTTCTATGTAGGTGGCTTAAGAACTCAAGTAGGCTATGACTCTATCATTGCCTACCCATGTGTAGTAGATGCATTTGAAACTAAAATTACACAATGTAACTAAAGTTATGTGATGTAACTGAAACCGTGTAGGATGGATTTGGGGCCACTCAAAAACTCTAAAATGTAAAATGATTCAGGGGCCATTCGAGAACTCTAAAATGTAGTTTAGGGGCTGCTTGAGAATGCCAACCACTATAGATAGAATAAGGTATCAATTTGGTGCAAACCTAGTGCAAATGGTGTTTAGAGTAACAACATGGAGAATGGCATAGAGTTGCCATTCCATCTAAGATTTCTGGTGTTAAATTGAATATATGGGATAATGTGTTACGCATATGCCCCCAACTCTGATATCTATGTATATGGATTCTAGACAGAGTCATAATAATCTATGTTTGAGCATCTGAAATTGAAATAAGAGTGATCATGCCATCCATGATGCCCCCAATTTGAGCAATCATGTGTAATCTATTTAAAAACTAAGTATATATTGAACTTATCTAATAATTTATGCATAAGACTATGCAAATATGAACTATAATGATGTACCTTTCTAACAATTCTAGAATTTTCTACTTATAGAGCTACTGGATAATAGTGTGGTTCCCTAATCAGTAACACACTGTGCTAGTGTTATATGTGCCATACCATTAACTAAATGTGTTGTTTCCATGCAAAACTAACATTGATCTGTATGTGACTATTTTTCATTGTGTTTTCCTGAATCTGAGCTATATAATCTATGTCTGCATGCTGAAAACTATGTTATGAGTGCATAAAAATGGCCTGATCTTTATGACAAACCCTTGTGAATGCCCCCTATTTTAAAGGTAGTTGTTGAAGTTTTGCAATAACTGTCCTCAAAAGAAAAGTTATGCATCATGTGTGTTATATTAAAAACATATGATATCTACATGATAAACCAATATACTGTGTATACATGACATTAGAATGTAAAATAATCTGAGCATAAGTTTTTAATGTATGATGTATGTTAGATCTAACATTCACAAGGTTGTCAAGATAAATATAACAAAGTAATCATCTATATGAACAACAAAACTTTATATAATATGAGTAACTACCTAGGGGGGTGGGGAATGATGTCCATTAAGGCACCAAAGGAGGAAGGGAAGATGTATGAGGTTTGTAATGGCATAAAAAATTGGATGTGATTGTAACAAGCAAGAAACATGGATTAGAGCAAGAGAAATTGGATGTCCATGATGCATACATGAAAGCATACATAAAAACACATGAGGCATACAAAGTAGGCCAAGGGGCCAAAATACAAAGGACATGGGCACATGTCACTAAGCATAAGAAAGAGCATACATACAATGACATGTTTATATGTCCATATACGTAAAAAGCAAACAAATTTAGATTATAGCCACAAGGAAGGACATGGTTAAATGTTCACATACATAATTAAGAAGCATACACAAGGACATGGGCACATGTCCAAAGCATACATATAATGAAAGGAAGTGACTTAGAGTCACAACATAATGGCATATTCAAATGCCCTCAAGTAGATGTAGAAACACATAAACACGATCAAATCTAAACTAGTAAAGCTAGAATTAAAAATATGTGTAAACATGTGGTACAAGTTTGTATAAGAGTAAAGATGTACACAAGTTGAATCTGTAGTAGTGGTAGTTGATAAAAAATCATTTTAGTATAGAATGATCAATATCAAAATATAATCAATGCTAAATATGCGATGTGGAGTATATAAAGATATAAATTGGCAAATCAGAAGCTGTGTAGTATGATTCCCCCAATAGGGTTGATATTCAATGATGAATCTATGTATCTATGTATGTGTCCCTAATGGGTCGATAGTAGCAAATCTAGATCTGTGTGCAAGACCCAATTCCTGTAATGATTTGTGAACACTCAAAGAGAACAAGTGAAGCATGTATGTATGATAAAATAACTACACTAAAATAGATAACATATGTAGTACCTAGAAAATAGAAGGAATGTAAACATGGATTTGCATATAATATAAAATTTATATTTTTTGAGAAAATATTTGAATATGTTATATCATTTTTTATTTTTTGAGTATAAGTTATGCACAAGTAATATAAAAATGAAACTATGTACAAGTAGAGAAAAACATACAAATTAATGAGTCTCGTAAGAGACTCACTATCAAGGTGTCCTATATAAAATAAAGGAAAAGTGATCGTACATGTTGTACGAGGAGGCATTTAAGTTCTAGAAACTAGATGTACTAAGTAATTTGTAGTTGAAATTGCTGATGGAGTGGGGATATGAATATGTGGAGCTGACTAAATAGGCTTGTGAACTTTGGGGTTATTGGGGATCCATCTGGTAGAAGAAGTTGTGATGGTAGGGGTGCTCTATGTTGTAACACTAAATTGGATGGTAATGGGGTAAAGAGAGGCTCTCTAAAATCCACAACATGTCTCTAACATAGGGGTCTCTCTAATAAAGGTCTTTGTGGGAGAGTATGTGTACGTGGTATGCTATAAGAGTAGACCTCACCTACACTGGTGGCTCAATTGATATAAGAGGTGTGCTAATGGAAGAGGTTAATTTGTAATTGGTGTCTGTTATGTAATTGACTATGGAATAGGTAAAGGATACTCATATGGAAGGCCCTCGACTATAACCACCTGATTAACATGTATATACTTAAGACATATATGTATGGTGGATGGAATGGCTCATAGCTACTATATCCAAGGCCTACCTAATAACATATCAAATGTGTCAGCACTAGGTACAACTAAGAATCTGGTGGCCACATGTGTAGGACCAACCTATAATGGAAGTATTATCTCCTTCATGGAGCTCTAAACATAGCCACTAAAGCCACAAATAACTATATATGTATGAGAAATATCCAACTTTGAATAACCCAAGCGATGTAGAAGTGTAATAGTACACATATTAATGCTTGAACCATTGTCAACCATGACACTCTAAATAGGATGATGATTAATGTAAGCTCATACAAAGAGTGCCTATAAATTGGAGTCATCATTGATGATCTCCTGCTCTAAGAAAGTGATGAGAGGTCTAGTTAGCATTGTCGTATGATATACACCAATGATATTATTTAGAGGGTGTGTGTCCATCATATGAGTATGATAAGATGTCGGTGGTGGATGTGCCTAATAAGTATAATGAACACCTAAAGTGCTTGTTGTCTCATTCATTGTATGCTTTGGAAATGGATTAGAAAATATTTTCATTGATTTTGCTTTCGTTGGTTGTGCTTTGGGTGCCTCTGTATGAGTTTTGACATCAATGATATTAGTATCTATCAAATCTTGTATCTTATGTTACAAGTTGATGCATTTATTTTTAGTATAACCTTGTGCCCTGTGATAATTGTAAAATGTATTGGAATCACAATTCTTTGGAATATGCCTAGTCATATTAACCTCTTTGATGGGAGGGAGAGATATGACATTGCATTCTAAGAATTGTTGGAGAACATGTGCTAACAATTCAAGAACATTAATGAAAGGTCTCCTTGGAGGAGTTGGCTTTGAGGTTGCATTAACTGTTGTATTTTGCTTGTTCTTGTTTTCAGTGGGTCTCACCTTATATGGGGGCTTATTGGAACTCTTATTAGTTGAATCTGATCCAATTGTGTACTTTAATTTGTTCATGGAGAGAAGCTTGACTTCCCATTTTTTCACTATATGGCATAGATCTTTAAATGATGGAAATGTTTTGAATAATATAGCTTCATGTAATGCCAATAATAAACTATGCTTGAATATGTCATGGAGTTATCTATCTACCATGGGGCTAGTCATATTTACTAATATAATTTTATATCATAAGACATATTAAACTATTGGATCATTGGATTTTTACTTGAGTTGTGCAACTTGAGCATATGAAACCTTGTCACTGATGTTGATTGAAAAGTGTGCCAAAAACATATATGTAGTGGATTAAATGTTATGATAGACTAATTAGGAAGATCATAAAACCATTTTAATGCACATTATTTTAAAATGTGGGGAAACAACTTAGTTAGGAGCTAATCATTGGACATGTAGTCCAAACATGCTGCATGAAAAGCACATAAATGATGCTTTGGGTCACCCTTTCCATCATATAGAGTAAGCTTGGGTGCCAAAAAATAGTCTTTTAAATTGAGGGGAAATAACTTAGTCAGGAGCTAATCATTGGACATGTAGTCCAAACATGTTGCATGAAAAACACATAGATGATGCTCTAGGTTACCCTTGTCAGCATATAGAGTAAGCTTGGGTGCCAAAAATCTAGAGGGCAAAGGATTTGCCACTATATATTATGCCAAAGGTGTATGTAGCAACATATGAGAATCCAAGGCATAAGATGGTCTAGTAGCACCCTCTTGAAGATGTAACACCTTAGACTGTAGAGAATTGATCTCCTACCTAAAGGATCATACATTTGAAGAGGAGGGATGTGTACTAGCCAAAAGAGGCATTTCCACTGGTGAGAGTTGTCTAGTTTTAGCAAGTTGTTACACAGTCTAAGTTGCCCTCATAGTAGGTGTAACAATATTATTATCTATGGAGTTGGATGATTGACCTATAGTGGATTTCATGAGCTCTCCTTGAACAATATAGATAAAGTCATCTTGCATATCAGGATGTTTAGAAATAAAATATTTCAAATGTCTCTTATCAATCTCATCAAATCAGTTATTGAATTCTACCATTGTAAGTTGGGAAGTAAGAAAACAAAAAGTTGTATATTTCAAACATTTTAAGAAATTAAATCTACAAAAGATTGTAGAAATAGAATAATGAATCAAGTATGAGATTTTGAAACTAATTACTAAGCATAAAATATAAAAGGATATAAACCCTAGGAACATTTAAGAGTTTGGATGGTATTCGAAGTAAGTTGGGTTCACCAAATGATTTAACTTTTAAGGGAGTTATGGAATGTAAAAACCCTAGGTTGTTAAAGTGTTAAAATAATAAATTAAAGAATAAATATATCAATATCAACAACCACTAATTGGTACAATAATTGATTTATCTAATTTATTCTATAAATAATAATGAACTAGAAATGATGTACTTAACTATAACTGACTCAAACAACCAAATGATAGGCTAAAAATTGGTACAAGAACTGTGAAAGGTGCCATAAACAATAATTAGGAGTCAAAAACCCTCTTGGATAATAGTGTGGTCCTCCAAATAGCAGTGCATTGTGCTAGTGTTTTATGTGACAAACTAGTTTCCTTTGGTAGTAGGGACAATGGGCTTCTAGGTGGACCTTCAAATGGTTCTGAAAAACTTTTGCCTATGTGAATGAATGTTGGTTTGCTTTTTGTTCCTTATTTTTACTCATTATAATTCAAAACTCAACCTCCATTATTGTTAGGGTATTTTAAGATCATAAGTAGAAAAGGAGTGGCATTAGTAGGGTAGGTTAGACGTGACCTCAACACCCCATGTGTTGAGCATTGCCTACATACCAATACCTCAAAAAGGGATCAATCTCAATGTAGTTCTCCCAATCTAAGTGTTAGTGTAAGTGCAAGTGAATGGTAGTATAAGTTTTGGTTTGAGTGTGACTTGAGACTGGAAACCTGAGTAATCTAAGCTCTAGGTTACTGTAAATGTGTGTATACATACGTAGGGAAAAATAGGGATCAATGACCTTTATTTTCATAAATGTTTGTAAGTTTATTTATGAGTATTTGCATCTAATTTCCACCTAGTGGATAAATTAATGAAAGTGGTCTATATATAGTGTTTTGGTGCTTGTCAAGATGTGAAATAGGTCTAGAATGACCCTAAGTTTGCTTTGAAGAACAAAAATATATCTATTAGGAGAGTAAGGAACAAGGGGACATTAGTGTTGCCCTTTGGTCAATAACACTATCTTTTATAGTTCAAAGGATTGCATTAATGTCCAAGGGGCAGGAACAAGCAAAAAATAGACTTGGGTGCCATAGGGTGGATTAGTGTTGCTTTTGGTATATCTGGGAATGGGTTGGACTCACACAAAAACTAGAAAATGATCAAGAGAGGCCCTAAGATAGGTCTAGGGTTAAGCTAAGGATAAGGTGGTCTCAAGTGAAACTCTTTGCACTAAAATGACATTTTAGATGACTACACACATGCACACATATTTTAATTTTTTGAGTATGCAAATAGTGGATAAAATGGAAATGAAAACTATGAGTAGAATGGATACGATGGAAGCAAAGAGGAAACAATGTAGGTGGATGAAAATGTTAGTAACTTTGCATGTGGTTTGTACTACAAAATGTTATCAACATGCAAGCAAGGGTGGATGGAAAAATATTACATTGGAATGTGGGATACACTGCATAGCCATTAAGTCATTTTGATGTATAAAACATGGATGGAAAGAAAAATAGAGGTCCAAAAGAACCCATTCTGATACCAGATGTATAAATTACTCCATTTTGGAGAATTTATTCAATGGTGACGAAGCTCAGATGTGCACAATATAATTTAAAGGCCAATAAACTTAAATTCATTAATTTAATTCAAAAGGAAAGTATTCTATATAGTTTTTTGTACTCCTTAATCCCTAGAGTCAAACTTCATCTCTTATCCCACAAATCACTCTATCATTTATTTCTCCTAGAAACTCTCACCTTATTCTCTCTCACAATCCCATCTACGTGAGTTGCATTATCAACTCACTTATAAATTTATTTGATCCACACATTATTTGCACATACATAATAATAAATTAATATTATAATGTGAAACACTAAATGTCTATTCCTAACAAGTATCTAATCAAAGATAAAGTGTGTAGTACACTCTCAGGTTCAGTTCTTCCTCTTTTACTCTAACAATTTCATTTCTAGAATAAAGGGGAGAAAATGTAGACACATACATTTGGTCATAAGTACTTGGAAATCATAATTCTTGAAATATCCCTAAACACATTAATTTCACCCAATTTACATGACTCTTCTTTTGGATCAATACCAGGGTTCAATGCGCCCCTTTCCTTATATTAAAAAACACAAAGTTTTACAAAAAACCAAACCTTAAGGATTTACATAAGAGCAATCAAGGTCCCAACAAGGACAAGGCCAACTAAGTCATGAGTCTGTAATACAAAAAACAACACCTTACTAGTAGGCCCAACCGGATAACTAAGGAACCAAAATGGAAAGACTAAAAATAAACATCCATACTAAAAATTTAATTCTGAATTTTTCTCTGACTTAACCTCAAGAACAAAATTCAACCCAACAGCTAGGTCATGCTCAACACTTTTTGATGCTTGATAAAGCCTTCCTTTTATACTACCAATCGTGGTTGATCTATAATTTCTAGTTGGCTGACCGCACATCGTAACAAAGATCACTCATCAAGGAGACCAAACTAGCTAAGGAGGAGCCATTCCATGGGCCTCATTAACCAACACAAAAAATCTACAGTGGCCACCCTTTCCTTACAATGCCTCACTTCCTTCCAAATTTCAAGTTCTAGTATAGGCCTCTGAATTTGAGCCAAGGGTGGGGGAGAAATGAACTATCCACCAAACAAAGGCTGATGTCAAAGATTCTCCTATAACTCTTTCACAAAATCTAGTATGCAATATATCTATTCTCAAAGGCCCTAAAGATTGAAATTGGAATGAACCCAAAACTATCATTGCTAGAAAAGGGAAGAATAGGGAAGGGACCTACCTTGAATCTTGCCAAATTCTCCAGCAAACCCTTCTTATGAACCAAAGCCACATAAAATTATAAAACCTTAGCAACCCTTTTTTATCAGGCACCAACACTAAGACATTCAAGGTGAAGAGAGCAACCATTTCCAAATTGAA
Source organism: Torreya grandis (assembly GCA_037957365.1). Taxonomy (NCBI): domain Eukaryota; kingdom Viridiplantae; phylum Streptophyta; class Pinopsida; order Cupressales; family Taxaceae; genus Torreya; species Torreya grandis. The sequence continues at coordinate 861,059 of JARHVA010000824.1, read as the reverse complement.
TCTACTTAGGGGACAATCCACCAGATATCTTCCCCCAAAGTGGAGAGGATGGCCTATAATATCTCCTCTAATGGATCCCAAAAGATCTTCTTGATACGAGCTCTTGAAACACCTCCACTGAAAGCTATTTCTCTAACTTCACTACCACCAACCACTACAAGAACCCCAAAAGCCACGCAACTAAATATTCCATCACTATTGTCACTGTAATGAAGGAAATAGAGGAATACACATAGGGAAGAAACAAACTTTGAGAGAATGACATGAAAATAGAATCCTCTTGAAGATATAAGTTGCCCATGGAAATTGTCATGCCTATAATCATTCCCTAATACCACCAACCTCGTGCCAAATGAGAGAAATAGAATTAAGAAAGGGGTTGAAGAAACATAACCCCATGTTAAGACCCAAAATTGATATTTGAAATCCCCTCAAACTCTTCCCACGAGGCTCTTTGATTATCAACTTTTATAGACTCCTTTTGATCTATTCCACAGTTGGCAAGAAAGTCAGTCGTTGAATTGGCCTCCTTATAATAATGATGACTTTCCCAAACTTCAAAACTAGTTAGACACTCCCAATCCTTGGACATAATGTTCTCTAAATTCTAGGAAGAAGTTGATTTCTTTTTCAAAGCAAATAAAACAATTAGAGAGTCTCCTTCAATTTGAAGCTTGACAATACCACATTGGGATGCTAAATCATGTTTGAACACTAGGGCATGAGCCTCCACTTCATTGATGGTTCCATCCATTAATTTATTAGAGATGACGCTTATAAGAGAGCCACTGTAATCTCTAATAATATAACCTACACCAGATGTTCCAAGATTACCCTTAGAGGCACCACCGAAATTCAATGTAAACCAACTAGGTGGAGGAGGATGCCACTCAATGTTATCCTTTCTTTTCTCTTTTATTTATGCTACCATTGACACATGAATGGGGGAAAATTTACATGACTCTTATCTGCTATTCATCTAAGCCATTTGTCTATATGTAGGTTCAACCCTATATTTTCTTTTACTGTTATGCATAAATTTCAGTGTTAAATGTTTAAGATATCTAAAATCACCTTCAAACTATCCCCATTAGAGGGCCTATATCTTTGATATCCCTGGATAGATATGTGCCAAGTGGATAGCGGTGTAATGCACCACTTCCACTTAGGTCAGTCATGTCCCGCACTAAGTAATGACTAGTTTTGGATATTAAAAATATCCTTTTGGGTCTTCCCACATTTTTCATAAGGCCAGCTAAAGGAAATTGTCAAAATATTCTCTTATAAATACATATCAACAGTCATTCATTTTCACCTTTTTGTATTTATTTGGTTCAAGCATATACACTTATACACATTAAGAAAATCTACCCTATTTTTCCCAAATTCCAAATCATTCACAAGGAATAGCCATAAGCCAAGTTAAGGGCCCTCTAAATCAAGTCAAGAGTTATCATTATTAAATCTATAATCCATCTTCTAGCTACATGCACATAGTCAAAGGATCACAATTGCACATTCACTCTATACAAGAGAATTATGTGGGCTTGATTTCCTTCCTTGGAGTATTGGATACATAAGTAACAACCAATCATCAAGGGAGTGATTTAGGTTAGCTTAACCCAATACCATACCCTCTTTTTCTTATAACTTTTCAAGCTATTAGAGTGCCCTAAGGGTTTTAAAGACAAGAGACGACAAAAAATAATTTATGCACGACCAAACCCTAGTTGAGATATCTCTAATTACTTAGCATCCACATGAACAAAAGGCACAATGATTAGTTTTTACATAATCAACTAGGACAAGATGTGGTCAATGGAATTAAGTGCACTATGTCATTATCCTTATATAACATACCTATCTAAAAATATATTTTTATTCTTCTTCTTCCTCTAATCTTAAACTTCTAGATTCTTATTTTCTTTTTCTTTATCAATAACTTGTGACAGTCAACTAAGACAAGTGCATGGTCAACAGAATTGGGCATATTGTGTTATTGTTTACTTACAACAGATTAATATAGATTCTAAACCATTCCCTGATTCTGATACTAAACCTACACATGCACCTATTATTTTAATTTTCATAGTTAGACATTCAGAATAATTAACAAAGTTCAATGTGTAAGTTAAGTATACTTCTTCTTAGTACTTCCCCAAAATAGAAACTTTCCACATTTAGGAATTTATCAAAATTGGAATAGTTGAGTATTTCATATATTCATCATTTTGATATTTCCTATTTTACACCTATAAATAATCATAAACATTTGACTATTTTATTAAAAACAAGGTTAAAAAATCACCGTAATATATTTCTAAACTACATATTGTTAGTTTCCAACTTTCCTAAGGGCATGGTTTTGATTGAGGTAGGTCCCCAGAACTATACCCCTTTTTAAAGGGTTTTTAAGGATTAGAGAGTGAATTAGGGTTTCAAGGAAGGATAAGGATTTTCGAATGATCCACAATAGATTGTGACAAAGTGAGCAAGGTATTTGGAGCACAAGTGAAGGAAGACATCATTACAATTTATATTAGGACATAATTTTTTCTAGGAGCATAAAATGTCTCACTAGGAGTGTACCAACCTATTCTTATTACTTTCATTATAATCATCAAATTACTTAATTTTTTGGGTTATCTCTACATCACTTTCTGGACATGTTTTCACTTGATTTTAGCCTATGAAAGTACATGAGTTTGATGAAATTTTGTATTTATCTTAGTACCCTATTTTTATCAAGTTAAATAATTTAAATAAATTCCTTTTTTTCAATTAAGTCATTTTACTTTTATATTATTGTATTTTACTTGGATCTATATTGCATACATTAATTATTATTACATGCACTATGTTTTCATTTGGATCTATTTAGTCATAAAACATAAAACAACAATCAAAACAATTGAAAAAAACCCATCAAATCTACCAATAATTGAACATAATATAATGAAGATCTCACTATTTAGAAAGACATAAAGGATGCCAAAGAACAACTATTTTTTTTGGATTCATATTGGAGGAGTTATTAAATAACTGATCCATAGGTAAAATTGTTTAATTTCGTGGGGACACTAAGGGATGACATCTTATGAAAGTAAATACAAACGAAAATTTATCTCAGGACGATGTAAAAACCACCTTCAATAATGATTTCCACTTTCCTAGCATTTCTAATGAGAGTGTTAACAAGATGAGGGATTTAATATAGAAAGAGGAATAAATTGTATAGTATTTTGACCAAAGGTTTAAGGCCATTTTAATGAAACTAGAGGATCCATTAAAATGAGAAACAAAGAGTGGAATTGTTTGTGTTAGGGATTATCCCCTATTTAAGAGCATCCATGCATGGAAAGGAGTTTGCTACATTTTCTAAGGCATTAGAGATGATATCACGACTTGAGGCATGGTTATGGAGAAGATAAAATGACTATGCAGTGAAAGGGGGGTAAGAAAAAATGTAATAGGCATTGGTGTAGTTAAAATTGAACCAAGAAATTCAAATGAATGGATAAATTATACATTATACCCCATCATAGTGTGTCATGAGATAAAGAATTGGGTGCATATTATAATTCACAAAAAGACACAACAACATAGTGCCAATAATTTGAAATAGTAAACAGACCAACAATAATAAAAATGAAGCTTATTGGAATGACAATACGAGCCCAAAAATCCATATATAAGGAAAGAGTATGGTGTGGAATTTATAAGATGTGGGATTGATACAATCAAAATATGTGCTCTCTAATGGAGATACCCCCACTCATAAACCATTTGATGTATTTCACCACTTGTGACTCATTCAATCAATATCACCATACATGCCCATGAAAGAATGCAATAGATGATCTTAAGGAGTATATAGGGAGAGCTTCAATAGGTCAAACAATATTGGTAGCTTTCACAATGCCATGAGTTATAGGGTATCAATCACATGCCACAAACCACATACTAACTTACCTTGAGATAAACACAACACCTCACATATTTCCAAACCAATACCATAATCAAGGAGGTTATATGTGCATAAACCAAGAAGAATATTGTTAGGGAACTACAATAACTATAAAGGAGGGTATACATGTGGATATCAAGGTAGTAGAGGATACAAGTTATATATGTGTTGTGTACTTTCCATAATTTACAAATTTTATGGGTTTTATATCTTGACATGTATTAATGGGGTCACTATATATGTTTTTTAATCGATATGGGGTGATTTTGGCCCATGGTTTACAATCCAAAAAAATTAAGCTTGTGGTTTGTAAACCTTATATTGTAATACTACTTGGATAATTTACTATTGATGCGCCTAAATATACTTGTACATGCATTAAGGTAAAACAAAAATTTGAAGTATGTTATTGTATTATAAGATGGTTGAGTTGATGCAATAAGAAAGAAGGTTGTTGTGTTAGGTATTTTTTTCTAGAAAGATTTTCCCACATGAAAATATTATATATAGTGTGTGTTTACCACATTGTTTTTTCATTATAGATTTATATTATATTAGCATTGTTTCTCCTGCATATGTTTATGAGATGAAATATCTTCATTTAGAATTATATATAAGGTTTTATCTTTGTTGGAAGAATTAGGGCATCTTATCCATCTGATAACTATTTCTTGTGAGGGAATTTTTTTCTAAGATTATTTTTGTAAAATAAGATTGTTGGAAGCAAAAGGATAGAGATAAAAAATTTAATGGCTAACATTTTGAGTTATGGATGCTTTAGATGGAAGTTTTGTTATAGACAGAGATCAACGGGTTGCTCTATCAGGGGAAAAACCTATGGGTATGAAGGTAGACGATTGGAAAAATATCGACTGGAAGGCAAAGAATTGAACTAGACCATGGCTTTTAAACTTAGTGTTTAATAATGTCTTGGGAGAAGCCAACACTAAGGATTTTTGGGATAAGTTAGGGAATTTGTATTAGAAAAATATCTAGTGAATAAACTTTTTCTTTGAAAGAAGTTGTATTCTCTAAGGATGAATTACGGTGACTTTATGACAGAGCTTCTGAATGTGTTTAACACTATGGAAAGTTAGCTATTTTTAGTCAATATTAAAATGGATGATGAAGAAAAATGTATTACTTTGTTCTATTGTTTTCCCAATGCAAGGGATAATATTGTTATGGCCATTAGTAGTACTTTGTCTACATCAAAGTTTGAGGATGTAGTTGCAACTCTGTTATCGTAAGAAATAAGGTGAAAAATCCATGGGAGATTATCTAAAAATGGATGCCTACTTTATGAGTCATTCCAAATAAATAAATAAAAACAAGTCAAAAAATAAATAATTGAAGTTAAGAGGTAAAACTAAAACTCTAGGAAAACCTATAAGGAAACGCTGGAACTATGGTAAAATTGGGCATTTAAGAAGAAATGTTTTGTAGGGTTAATTTTTTTGATAAATTCAAGAAAAAAATGATGTTTCCTCTACAAAAACAAATACTTTTAGTGAAGACTTGAGGGATATACACTTGGAAACTTTAAGTATACATGCATGCCATGATGCAAGGTTGATTGACAATGCTAAGTGAAAGTCCGAATAATGTGTTGAAAATATTTATTGAGTGTAATATGATTAATTTTCCTCCTACTAGATAATTTAATCATTCAAGATAATTGATTGAGAATTATGATGCCAATGCGTTTTGTGATTATCATATAATCTTCAAATAAATATATCACCTTGAAGCATAAGATTAAAATTCTCATCGATAAAAATAAAACTTAAGTGGAGGGGATTATTTTTTTATGAATTAGTAGCTTGTAGATGATATTTATGGATTATATAGCACCTCAGTCTTGTACACTTGACAAACTCAGACCTTGAATGTTCCTCTTAGTTTTGGACCTTTCCCACCATGTTCATATGTCTCACATCTACTCTATTTTGTGCCCCTTGGCCTATCTCTTCATCTTATCAATTTTATGTTGATGACACAAGCCTTATATCTTAACCAGAATTCTTAAAGTGTACTTATCTTCCACCTCTATAAGTTTTGAGCCTGTACTTACTTTTATGCTCCTTTGACACTAACCTCTGAGACAGACATTAGCATCTATTCTAGTGTCCTACCCTGATGCAAGTGTCCAGTGCCCTAAAGTCATCTAATTTATAAATGAAATGTATCCTAATGGTTAGTCTAAGTGATTTAATGCAAGTTACTTCTCCAAAAGGATCAATATAAATATAATATCAACCCTCATTCATTACTCACCTAGAAAAGACCTAATATAGACTAAGGCAACGTATCAAAAATACTCAGTCAAACACTCAATAAAGCAAAGCTTCCCTATTTGCTCCCTTTTCCATACTGGTCATAGGGACAACACATAAATAGGTCTAAAGTATTGAAGGAACAACCCAAGAGCCTAATTTTTCAAATTACAAGCTAGGTCACTATTGTATTTGCTTTTCACATATTGCATGATTCACACACGAGTCAACACATAAGGGATAAATACATAAGTCTGAGGCCCTCTTTAGAGTATTGGTTATATAGGAAACATTCATTGACAATGGAGTTTTTAGGTCACCTCAAAACCATAACCCATTTTTTGCCAAGGTCACTATGAAGATGAAGAACTAGGGTTTTACAATTTCTTGAGGAGCAATTGTCCATGTCCTAGATTTGAATGCACTAGAGTGAAGGTGAATAAAAGCCTAGAAGCATCCAGGTGGTTGTATCCTTTTTCAATATATATTGTGTAAATGATAGTTGCATTGGACTCAGATATTAGCATCTATGTAACCATCCTAGGTTGACATTAGTGCCCAGAGCTCTAGAGGCACCTAATCTAGAATCAAGCAAGTATTCAAGAATCATATTCTAAATTGCTTTCTATCTATTCTATTTCTATAACTATATTAACATTAGAACAATCTAAGTTAATTACTTATTTGTCATATATATATATATATATATATATATATATATATATATATATATATATATATATAACTTATTTATATATTTTATATTTAGCCCATTCTCAGTTTTATAAATTCAATGTATGTTATATATGGGTTTAGCACCCAATTAGTCTATTATAAATCTGATTATCACCCTTGTTTATTGTCATCCCTATATAGCCCTTTAATAGTAATATAGGGCTAGCTCTGAGTACTTAGATTTATTTTAGGGTTAAACATTTGGTGAACCTGATTTGTCTGAATGCATTTTTTTCTAATTCCGAGGATTTTAAGCCATTTAGGGTTTTAGATTCTTGTACTTTTTCATTTCCTACTTCTATTATTTTGCAAGCAACCTAGGCATATCCCTAGATTGGGAGGTGTGCCTATTGAACACATTGAACTTCCCCTCCCACCATCTAAGATGTCTCAAACCAATGAGGTGTCTCATTCTATAGATCATGATGATACCCATGTTGACAATGAAAAACATACTAATGGGGTTATCATAGAAGAAGATTCTGATAATGAAAACTATGAAACAAATAAAAATGAGAAAATAGATTGTGATCAAGTGCAAGCAATTACATTATTTTGTGTGTGTATTCATCAAAACCATGAAGATATTGATTAGATCCTAAAAACTATATTGGAAATAAAAAAGTTTAAAAGGTATGGTTGAAACATCCCTCTCGTTGAACATGTTACAACATAATACATCTAGTGAGGGCATGAGTTATGCGTTTAAATCTTTGTTTCCTAAAAACTAAGACACTATTGCTACATCTTCCATGGAATTACCAATGGTTTCAACACAAATACTAGTTTTAATGCCTATAACTACTCAAACCATGTTTACACCCCCTTTGGTGACTACTCAACCTCTAATCTAAATCCCAATGGGTCTATAGTTCAAACACTCCTTCAAGTTATAAAGACCTTCGATGGAAAGGTTACAAACATTAAACAAAATGATTTAAAATCTCCTCATGTTTTTGATTCACAAGATGTGTTGCATAATCCTCTAGCACTAGAGATATCTCTACACCCTTTGCCAACTAGTTTTATTGCACTTAAATTTTCATTTTATTATGGTAAAGGTGATCTTGAATGGCATCTTCGATCCTTTTATGTGACATGCCTTGACTATGCCTCTACTGATAAAAAATTTACCAAATTATTTCCAAGAAGCCTCAAAGACTATGCTTTGAGGTGGTTATATGATTTACCTTTCCAATTTGTGAAAGCATTCAAACCTCTTACAGACTAGTTTTTAGCACACTTTTTCAATTATTTTTTCCAAAAAACTTTCCTATGTTCAAATTTCCAAAATCAAATAAGGAGCCAAAGAACCTATCAATGAACATGTCTTGAGATATAAGATAATGTTGGCTAAAATGACCAATTCTATGGAAGACAAAGAGTTACAAGATATATTCATGCAAAGTTTGCTTACTCCTTTACATGAGTCCATTATTTTTAAGAAGTTCAAATATTTTGATGACTTATTCCATGTTATATGGGACTGTAAAATGAAGCTTATCTCACTGAATAAGCTCAAGTATGTAGCAAACACACTAGTTTCATCTACATTTAGTACCAAATTTACAATCAAACTAAGTTATAAGGTAAAACCTCCTAAGCCTAAAAGGAAAAAACCACCATGGTTAACACAATTTTATATTAGGATAATCAACTTGTCTTATCCAATACACTAAGGATATAGTTATCCCATTTTCTTGAGTCCCCAACTTCACTACTCCCATGGTTACTAGAGTGTTAGCTTGTATCTCTCCCTCATCTTATTGAGGTTGATATGAGTCAACCTATACCCAAAGGATATGATGAAAATGTTTATTGTGATTATCATTAGGGAACATGGCATTCTACAAATAGATGATTTACCTTGAAGTAAAATAACCAAGACCTTATTGATGAACAAAGCTTGTATTTGATGATCCTCCAAAATAATCAAGTTCACAGCCTGGTGATCACCAAAAACATAAAATATTTAACAATCCTTTGGAAGACCATTCTAAAAATGAACTAGCAGTGCAAATGGCATATATTTCACATCATCCTCCATCACATTATGGGTACCCACTAGATGGGATTATTGGTACTTACACATGACATATACCTCCTATGGTTTAGAGACCATCTATTTCTTTCGATGATAGTGAGATTAAGGATAGTGACTCTAATCTTCATTTTTTTTTTCATTTGAGCATACCATAATAAACACCTTGTATGCAGTGTTATGATTGATAATGGTGCAAGTGAGAATTGTATACACTTCATTTTAACCACGTATGTGTCTAAATTGCAATCAAGAATGACTTTCTACAATCACATGCAAATTTGATCAGAAATTATCATTTAACCCAATTTATCCACACAATTGTAGTTTTAATCCAATATCACAATGATACATCCCTGATTGGGGAAATGGATCATATTGAATCATTAATCCTAATCAACACTTTGTAAGTGTCTTCATAAGGCAATCAAGTGAATACTTAATTGATAAACAAACATTGCAAGATTTACCTTTATTCTAATTACCAATTAATCACCTTTATTAATTATCCTAATAATTACTCTAATAGGAAATTCCATGGATTTGGAATAACTTATTTTCCTAAAACTAAAATTGAATTATTGCCTCACACAGTGATGTCACTCAAAGAAGTCAATGAGAAAGAGAAGGAGTGCAAACAAGCTCTTGCACACTTTTCCTCTTACACACCTATTACACATTCCAAGAGGAATAATGATTACACTTTCCTCCTAAATTCATTTTATAATATAAAAGGCCTTAAATGGCATGTCGTACATACTCCGTGTGTGTAATCATGGATTTGAGGATTGATTGTTAGGGTATGGAGCTAAAAGCTTCACCTCATGAGCAAAGTACAGGACTTACTGGAACTGACAGTCACCGGCATCGGTCAGGAGAGACCGACGTCGGTCAGGAGCAGACCAGGATCGGTCGACGTCAGCAGGTTCAAGCAGGCAGGAATTGATGTCGGTTACCTGTGGCATCCAAAATTCTATTTCCGTGCGTGAACAGAATGTTTGCATGTTAAGGAATGAACTGTTGGTTGTAAGCCCGCGCTTCTATTTTGAGTAGAACTAGTTAGAGCCCTTGTTTAGGAGGTGCATCTATCAGTTGTAAGTGCATGCTCGTGTTTCCTTATTTTATATATAGGATTAGATCTTCATAGCTTATGAGCAGAGCAGAAAAGGATAATACTGTAGAATTAGAATACAGATTGTATATCAATTCAGATTGTGAAGTTGATTGTAATTGAGAGAGAGGACTCTTGAGGGAAAGAGATCTAAGAAGAGATTTGGACACCTGAGAGAGGTGTGGAAGAAAAGAAGTTTCTTCAATTGTAATTCCTTCTGTAAAGAGTTGAATACAAGTTTTCAGGGTGGTTTCTTGTATTTCTTGTTTCTTGTTAATTCTGATTCTAGTTACTTATCTATCTGATATAATTTCGTGTTTATTGCTTTCATATAGTAATCATATTGTTGATTGATCTCCAACAAGTGGTATTAGAGCCTGGCTGACTAACAGGTGTTTCAGATCTAGTTAGTGTGTATTGATTACAGGTTACTCACAGGAATTTATGTTTGAGTGGGAGAAGCAATGACAGAAGAAAGTAAACTTATAATGGATAAGTTCAATGGCAAGAACTATCAATTATGGAGAATGCAGATAGAAGATTATATGTATCAAAAAGATTTATACTTACCGTTAGGAGGGACTGCAAAGCAACCCAAAGACATGGATGATGAAAAATGGAAAGTTCTTGATAGAAAGGCTCTTGGATCAATAAGATTGAGTCTAGCATCTACTGTGATATCTAATTTATCACAGGCAAAGTCTACGATAGAGTTAATGACTACTTTAGCAAATTTATATGAAAAACCCTCAGCTTCTAATAAGGTATATCTTATGAAGCAGTTATTTAATTTGCAAATGCAGGAAGGTGGATCTGTATCTAACCATCTAAATGATTTCCATGGAATTGTAAATCAATTAAATTCAGTCAAAATAGTGTTTGATGATGAAATTAAAGCTCTATTAATCTTATGTTCTTTACCTAAAAGCTGGCATAGCTTGGTAATGGCAGTTATTAATACTGCTTCTGCTTCAAATATTTTAAAAGTAGATGATGTTGTTAGTGTAATCTTGAATGAAGAAATTCACAGAAAAAGCACAGAAGAGACATCAGGGAATGCTTTAAGTTTTGAAAGCAAGGGAAGGCGGAAAGAGAAGGGCAAGAAAGTGAGATCAAGATCTAAGTCCAAGATGAATGGTAGATCTAAATCCAGAAATGGCAAGAAGCCACCATGCTGGAATTGTGAAAAGATAGGGCACATAAGCAAAGATTGCTAGTCAAAGCCTAAAGAGGACAAACAACATGATGATAAAGAAGAAGCAAATGTGGCAGGTATTGTTGCACAAGATGCTCTTATATTCTCTTTGCATACTAATATAGAATCTTGGGTTTTAGATTCTGGTGCATCTTTCCATGCAACCCCTAATAGAGAATATTTCAGTGACTATGTCCATAGAGATTTTGGAATAGTTTATTTAGGGGATGATGAGCCTTGTAAAATTATTGGCAAAGGTAAAGTGCAGCTGAAAATGCAGAATAGCAACACATGGGTGTTGAGAGATGTCATGCATGTTTCCAGCTTGAAGAAAAATTTGATTTCTGTAAGAAAGTTAAGGGATGAGGGTTGTACAGTAACTCTCACAGTGGAATCTTGGAAGGTTACCAAGGGTGCACTTGTATTAGTCAGAGGTAAGAGAGTAGGTACTCTTTATTTATGTAATTGTATTACTGACAATTCTCCTTCTGTATTATCTACTTCAGATGTAGATGCAAAGTTATGGCATCAAAGGCTTGGCCACATGAGTGAGAAGGGAATGACAATTCTTAAGTCAAAAGGTATGTTCCCAGATTTGAAAAGCATAGATCTAGATTTCTGTGAAGACTGTATTTTTGGAAAATAGAAGAGAGTGAGTTTTCTCAAGATTGGGTCAACAAAGAAGAAGCACAAATTGCAGCTTGTTCACACAGACATGTGGGGACCAGCCCAAGTTGCTTCTATTGGAGGATCACAATACTATGTTTCTTTCATAGATGATGCTACAATAAAGGTATGGATCTATTGTATTAAGAAGAAATCTGATGTTTTTGACACGTTTAAGATTTGGAAAGCTATGGTTGAGAATGAATCAGACAAGAGATTGAAGTGCCTGAGATCTGACAATGGTGGTGAGTTTTGTAGCCATAAGTTCAACTGGTATTTTTATATGCATTGGATTCACAGGCAAAGGACTGTTCCAAGAACACCTCAGCAAAATGGAGTTGTTGAAAGGATGAATAGAACGATCATGGAGCGTGCAAGGTGTATGAGATTGCATGCTGGATTAACCTTAGAGTTTTGGGTAGAAGCTGTGGATACTGCAGTGTACCTGATTAACAGAGGACCCTCTACAGTGTTGGATGGTGGAATTCTAGAAGAGGCATGGACAGGTAACAAGGTAGATCTCTCATTTCTCAAAGTTTTTGGTTGTGAAGCCTTTGTGCATGTTGATAAGGAAAATAGAAAGAAACTAGATGCTAAGTCTATGAGGTGCACATTTATAGGCTATGGCTCTGATGAGTTCGGATTCAAGTTTTAGAATCTTGGAACTAACAAGATAATTAGGAGCCGTGATATTGTCTTCAATGAAAAAGTGATGTACAGTGATTAGCTCAAGAAGCTGGATCAACCTGAGCAGAGCAATGAAGAATTGGACAAAGATAAGGTCCAAAATAAGCTCGATCAGGTAGGAACCGATGTCGACCGTACAGGGACTCATGTCGGCCGTATCGAAATTGACGTCGGCCAGGTAGAGACCGACGTTGGTCAGGCAGAACTGACGACAGTCAGTTACAGGCCTGGAAGTGACCGAGGTCGGTCACTGTCAGAGAATTTGGGCAGACAGCATGTTGTGGATGAGTCTCAAACACCCAACAGAAGGTCAGAAAGGGTAAGTAAACCTCCTATTCGATATTCCCCTTCATTATTCTATTTATTGCTTACTGATGGTGGAGAACCAGAGAGTTTTGATGAAGCAATACAGGTGGAATCCAAGAGTCAGTGGGAACTAGGCATGAATGAGGAAATTGATTCCTTGAGAGAGAACCAAACATGGGATTTGGTTGAGTTGCCAACAGGAAAGAAGACACTGAAGAACAGATGGATCTAAAGATTGAAAGAAGGTGAGAATGGACAGATGAGATATAAGGCCAGGTTAGTAGTGAAAGGATTTGCACAGAAACTAGGTATTGACTTTGGTGAGATTTTTTCTCCTGTTGTTAAAATGACTTCTATACGGACTGTACTGTCTTCAGTTGCTATTGAGGATTTGCATATTGAGCATCTTGATGTTAAGACAATGTTTCTTCATGGAGATTTAGATGTAGAAATATACATAGATCAGCCGAAAGGATATGAGGTCAAAGGTAAGGAGAAGGTAGTGTGCAGATTGAAGAAAAGCTTGTATGGCCTCAAGCAAGCTCCTAGGCAATGGTATCTAAGATTTGACAGATTTATGACTGAGCATGGCTACAGTAGATGTCAATTTGACCATTGTGTGTATTTTAAGAGATTGGATAATGGTAGATATATTATTCTATTGTTGTATGTAGATGATATGCTGGTTGCAGGATCACACATGCAGGATATCTCTGAGCTTAAGGTGAAATTATATCACACATTTGCCATGAAAGATTTGGAAGCAACAAAGAAATACCTTGGCATGAATATTAAGAGAGACAGGAAAAATCATAGGTTGATTTTGTCTCAAAAGGATTATGTGAACAAGGTGTTGAAATGGTTCAATATGCAGGATGCAAAACTGGTAAGCACACCTATGGCTGGATATTTCATGTTAAGTAAAGAATAATGTCCTAATTCACATTATGAGGTAGAGTACATGAGAAAAGTTCCATATGCTTCTGCAGTAGGAAGTTTAATGTGTTGGGGATCAATCAACAATATGATTACAATATGCAAGCAATAAATGCGGAAATAATTCAGATAGATAAGTAACTAAAATCAAAATTAACAAGAAACAAGAGATACAAGAAACCACCCTGAAAACTTGTATTCAACTCTTTACAGAATGAATTACAATTGAAGAAACTTCTTTTCTTCCACACCTCTTCTAGATGTATAGATCTCTTCTTAGATCTCTTTCCCTCAAGAGTCCTCTCTCTCTCAATTACAATCAACTCCACAATATAGATTGATATACAATCTGTATTCTACTTCTACAGTATTGTCTTCTTCTTGTCTTCAATAAACTATGAAGATCTATCTCTATTATATAACTATAGAGACTCATGAGCATGCACTTACAACTGATAGATGCATCTCCAAACAAGGGCTCTAATTACAGTCCTACTCAAATTAGAAACGCGGACTTACAACCAACACTTCGTTCTTTAACATGTAAACAATCTGTTCTGTCCACGAAAATAGCTTTCCAGATGCACACAGGTAATCGACGTCGGTTCCTGCCTGTTTGCACCTGCCGACGTCGACCGATGCTGGTGTCCTCCTGACCGACGTCGATCACCTTTGGTCTATTTCTGACCATCGTCGGTGACTTTTGAACGCCTGTAACTCCTATACTCGCTCATGGGTGAAGCTTTTAGCTCCACACCCTAACAATCTCCCACTTGGAGATAAACAGCTGCACCAATACCTGTACAGCAACATCTTCTAGCTCCTCCATCTTCAACTCAATCATGAAGACCAACGAAAGTTGAATGAAGATTCAACTTCTCCTTTGTAACTGGCTTGGTTAACATATTCACAGGATTCTTATCTGTATGGATTTTTTCCAGCTTCAACTCACCATCCTCCAATACCTGTCTAATGAAGTGGTACCTAAGTTGTATGTGCTTTGTTCTTGAATGAAAGGCTGAATTCTTAGCCAAATGAATTGCACTCTGACTATCACTTATAATCTACAACTCTCTTGCTCCTTTCCAAGCTCTTCCATGAACCGTGTCATCCATATCATCTCTTTGCTAGCCTCTGTGACTGCAATATACTCTATTTCTGTAGTTGAAAAGGCAACAACCTTCTGCAACTTTGATATCTAGTTAACTGCCGTTCCAGTTACAGTGAAAACATATCCTGTAGTGCTTCGTCTACCATCCAAATCACCTACCATATCTGAATTTATATAACCATGTAGAGAAATATTTGAACCACCATAGCACAAATGCCTATTGTTGGTTCCTTTCAGATATCTAAGGATCCACTGAACTGCTTTTCAGTGTTCCTTTCCTGGATTGGCCATATATTTACTTACAACTCCCATTGCTTGGGAAATATTAGGCCTAGTACAAACCATTGCATACATTAAACTTCCTACTGTGGAAGCATATGGAATTTTTCTCATGTACTCTAACTCATCATGTGAATTAGGACACTGTTCTTTACTTAACTTGAAATTTCCAGCCATAAGTGTGCTTACCGATTTTGCATCTTGCATATTGAACCGTTTCAACATCTTGTTCACATAATCCTCTTGAGACAAAATCAACCTGTGATTTTTCGTGTCTCTCTTAATATTCATGCCAAGGATTTTCTTTGCTGCTCCCAAATCCTTCATGGAAAATGTGTGAGCTAATTTCACCTTAAGCTCAGAGATATCCTGCATGTGTGATCCTGCAACCAGCATATCATCTACATACAACAATAGAATAATATATCTACCATTATCCAATCTCTTAAAATACACACAATGGTTAGATTGACATCTACTGTAGCCATGCTCAGTCATAAACCTGTCAAATCTCATATACCATTGTCTTGGAGCTTGCTTGAGGCCATACAAGCTTTTCTTCAATCTGCACACTAGTTTCTCCTTACCTTTGACCTCATATCCTTCCGACTGATCCATATAAATTTCTTCATCTAAATCTCCATGAAAAAATGTTGTTTTAACATCAAGCTGCTCAAGATGCAAATCCTCAATAGCAACTAAAGATAGTATAGTCCGTATAGAAGTCATTTTAACAATAGGAGAGAAAATCTCACCAAAGTCAATACCTGGTTTTTGTGCAAATCTTTTCACTACTAACCTGGCCTTATATCTCATTTGTCCATTCTCACCTTCTTTCAACCTGTAGATCCATCTGTTCTTCAGTGTCTTCTTTCCTGTTGGCAACTCAACCAAATCCCATGTTTGGTTCTCTTTCAAGGAATCAATTTCCTCATTCATGCCTAGCTCCCATTGATTCTTGGATTCCACCTGTATTGCTTCATCAAAACTCTCTGGTTCTCCACCATCAGTAAGAAATAAATAGAATAACGAAGGGGAATATCAAATTGGAGGCTTACTTACCCTTTCTGACTCCCATTTGGGTGTTTGAGACTCATGCACAACACGCTATCTGCCCAAATTCTCTGACAGTGACCGACCTCGGTCACTTCCAGGCCTGTAATTGACTATCGTCGGTTCTGCCTGACTGACGTCAGTCTCTGCCTGGCCGACATCAGTTCTTGTACGGTTGACATCGATCTCTGTATGGCCGACGTCGGTTCCTACCTGACCGATGTCGGTCTCTGTGTTTTCTTTCATGTGACTTTTCTTTCCTGCGAGCTCGTTTTGGACCTTCACCTTGTCCAATTTTGCATTGCCCTACTCAGATTGATTCAACTTCTTCAACTGATCATTATACATCACTTTTTCATTGAAAATAACATCATGACTCCTAATTATCTTGTTAGTTCCTAGATTTCAAAATCTAAAATTGAACTCATCAGAGCCATAGCCAATGAATGTGCACCTCATAGACTTAGCATCCAGCTTCTTTCTATTTTCCTTATCAACGTGCACAAAGGCTTCACAACCAAAAACTTTGAGAAATGAGAGATCTACCAGGGCAATCTAGCATGCAATCTCATACGCCTTGCATGCTCCATGATTGTTCTATTCATCTTTTCAACAACTCTATTTTGCTGAGGTGTTCTTGGAACAGTCCTTTGCATGCAGATCCCATGCATATAACAATCCCAATTGAACTTGTGGCTACAAAACTCACCACCATTGTCAGATCTCAAGCACTTCAATCTTTTGCCTGTTTCTTTCTCAACCATAGCTTTCCAAATCTTAAACGTGTCAAAAACATCAAATTTCTTTTTAATACAATAGATCCATACCTTTCTTGTAGCATCATCTGTGAAAGAAACATAGTACTGTGATCCTCCAATAGAAGCAACTTGGGCTGGTCCCCACACGTCTGTGTGAACAAGCTACAATTTGTGCTTCTTCTTTGTTGACCCAGTCTTAAGAAAACTCACTCTCTTCTGTTTTCCAAAAATACAGTCTTCACAGAAATCTAGATCTATGCTTTTCAAATCTGAAAACATACCTTTTGACTTAAGAATTGTCATTCCCTTCTCACTCATGTGGCCAAGCCTTTGATGCCACAACTTTGCATCTACATCTGAAGTAGATAATACAGAAGGAGAACTGTCAGTAATACAATTACATAAATAGAGAGTACCTACTCTCTTACCTCTGGCTAATACAATTGCACCCTTGGTAACCTTCCAAGATTCAGCTGTGAGAGTTACTATACAACCCTCATCCCCTAACTTTTCTGTAGAAATCAAATTCCTCTTCAGGCTGGGAACATGCATCACTTCTTTCAACACCCATGTGTTGTCATTCTACATCTTCAGCTGCACTTTACCTTTTTCAACTATTTTACAAGGCTCATCATCCCCTAAGTAAACTATTCCAAAATCTCCATGGACATAGTCACTAAAATATTCTCTATTAGGGGTTGCATGGAAAGATGCACCAGAATCTAAAACCCAAGATTTTATATTAGTATGCAAAGAGAATATAAGAGAATCTTGTGCAATACCTGCAACTTTTGCTTCTTTATCTTCATGCTGTCTATCCTCTTTAAGCTTTGACCAACAATCTTTGCTTATGTGCCCAATCTTTCCACAATTCCAGCACTGTGGCTTCCTGCCATTTCTGGATTTAGATCTACCTCTTACCTTAGATTTAGATCTTGATCTCCTTTTCTTGCTCTTCTCTTTTTGTCTTCCTCTGCTCTCAAAACTCAAAGCGTTCCCTGATGTCTCTTCTGTGCTTTTCCTGTAAATTTTTTTATTCAAGATTACACTAACCACATCATCTACTTTTAAAATATTTGAAGTAGAAGCAGTATTACTAACTGCCATTACTAAGCTGTGCCAGCTCTCTGGTAAAGAACATAAGATTAATAGATCTTTAATTTCATCATCAAATACTATTTTGACTAAATTTAATTGATTTACAATTCCATGGAAATCATTCAAATGATTAGATACAAAACTACCTTCCTGGATCTACAAATTAAATAACTGCTTCATAAGATATACCTTATTAGAAGTTGATGGTTTTTCATATAAATTTGCTAAAGTAGTCATTAACTCTACCGTAGACTTTGCCTGTGATACATTAGATATCACAGTAGATGCTAGACTCAATCTTATTGATCCAAGAGCCTTTCTATCAAGAACTTCCCATTCTTCATCATCCATGTCTTTGGGTTGCTTTACAGTCCCTCCTAACGGTAAGTATAAATCTTTTTGATACAGATAATTTTCTATCTGCATTCTCCACAATTGATAGTTCTTGCCATTGAACTTCTCCATTCTTAGTTTACTTTCTTCTGCCATTGCTTCTCCCACTCAAATAAAAACTCTTATGAGTAACCTGTAATCAATACACACTAACCAAATCTGAAACACCTGTTAGTCAGCCAAGCTCTGATACCACTTGTTGGGGATCAATCAACAATATGATTACAATAAGCAAGCAATAAATGCGGAAATAAATCAGATAGATAAGTAACTAGAACTAGAATCAGAATTAGCAAAAAACAAGAGATACAAGAAACCACCCTGAAAACTTATATTCAACTCTTTACAGAAGGAATTACAATTGAAAAAACTTTTTTTCTTCCACACCTCTTCTAGATGTACATATCTCTTCTTAGATCTCTTTCCCTCAAGAGTCCTCTCTCTCTCAATTACAATCAACTCCACAATCTGGATTGATAACAATCTGTATTCTACTTCTACAGTATTGTTTTCTTCTTGTCTTCTTCTTGTCTTCAATGAACTATGAAGATCTATCTCTATTATATAACTATAGAGACTCATGAGCATGCACTTACAACTGATAGATGCATCTCCAAACAAGGGCTCTAATTACAGTCCTACTCAAATTAGAAACACGGACTTATAACCAACACTTTGTTCCTTAACATGCAAACAATCTATTCTGTCCACGAAAATAGCTTTCCAGACGCACACAGGTAACCGATGTCAGTTCCTGCCTATTTGCACCTGCCGACGTCGGCCGATCCTGGTGTCCTCCTGACCGACGTCGATCGCCTTTGGTCTGTTTCTGACCATCATCGGCGACTGTTGAATGCCTGCAACTCTTGTACTCGCTCATGGGTGAAGCTTTTAGCTCTACACCCTAACATAATGTATGCAATGGTTTGTACTAGGCCTGATATTGCCCAAGCAATGGGAGTTATAAGTAAGTATATGGCCAATCTAGGAAAGGAACACTGGAAAGAAGTTCAGTGGATCTTTAGATATCTGAAAGGAACCAACAGTAGGCATTTGTGCTATGGCAGTTCAAATACTTCTCTACATGGTTATGTAGATTCAGATATGGCAGGTGATTTGGATGGTAGGAGAAGCACCACAGGATATGTTTTCACTGTAGGTGGAACGACGATTAGCTGGATATCAAAGTTGCAGAAGGTTGTTGCCTTGTCAACTACAGAAGCATAATATATTGCAGTCACAGAGGCTAGCAAAGAGATGATATGGATGACACGGTTCATGGAAGAGCTTGGAAAGGAGCAAGAGAGTTGCAGACTATATAGTGATAGTCAGAGTGCAATTCATTTGGCTAAGAATTCAGCCTTTCATTCAAGAACAAATCATATACAGCTTAGGTACCACTTCATTAGACAGGTATTGGAGGATGGTGAGTTAATGCTGGAGAAGATCCATACAGATAAGAATCCTGCAGATATGTTAACCAAGCCAGTTACTAAGGAGAAGTTGAATCTTCATTCAATTTTCATTACTCTTCATGATTGAGTTGAAGATGGAGGAGCTAGAAGATGTTGTTGTACGGGTACTGGTGCAGCTGTTTATCTCCAAGTGGGAGATTATTAGGGTATAGAGCTAAAAGCTTCACCTCATGAGCAAAGTACAGGACTTATTGGAACTGATAGTCACCGGCATCGATCAAGAGAGACCGACGTCAGTCAGGAGCAAACCAGGATTGGTCAACGTCGGCAGGTTCAAGCAGGCAAGAACTGATGTCAGTTACCTGTGGCGTCCAAAATTCTATTTTCGTGCATGAACAGAATGTTTACATGTTAAGGAATGAACTGTTGGTTGTAAGCCTGCGTTTCTATTTTGAGTAGAACTAGTTAGAGCCCTTGTTTAGGAGGTGCATCTATCAGTTGTAAGTGCATGCTCATGTTTCCTTATTTTATATATAGGATTAGATCTTCATAGCTTATGAGCAGAGCAGAAGAGGACAATACTGTAGAAGTAAAATACATATTGTATATCAATTCAGATTGTGGAGTTGATTGTAATTGAGAGAGAGGACTCTTGAGGGAAAGAGATCTAAGAAGAGATCTTTACACCTGAGAGAGGTGTGGAAGAAAAGAAGTTTCTTCAATTGTAATTCCTTCTGTAAAGAGTTGAATACAAGTTTTCAGGGTGGTTTCTTGTATCTCTTGTTTCTTGTTAATTCTGATTCTAGTTACTTATCTATCTGATATAATTCCGTGTTTATTGCTTTCATATAGTAATCATATTGTTGATTGATCCCCAACATTGATCCTCAACCCACCATCTTGAGATGAGATGAACTATCCATAATAATTTAGGAAATCTATAAATAATGCTCTCACACCTCTTATTTCATGAAGCTTCTTAATGTAAACTTATCCTGTTGGATTATTCCAAGGAGCTTCATCAACACTCTCATGCCAAGCCAAAGCCAAGACCAAGTGTAGATAAGGAGAGGTGCTTCCCATGCAAGGAATTCAAACATTGACGAAGACTTCTACATTTACAAGTTGAGCTCAACCTCTTTAAACTGATTTTCAAGCACATCTTTAAGAGAGGTATAAATGTTGTTTTTTTTTAATCTTCTAATATTATATTTATTACTTGATTATCACATAACTCAACCTAGGGATTAGGCTTGAGAAGTCATGTTTTTAAGTTATTTTAGATTTGTTCGCTAATAATTGACTAACCTCTTTTTGATTCTTGATCTTTACATAATGGCACATCTAGTGGGTTATGAAGGATCAGATGCACCCCATGAGCTCTTGTAGACCATTTACCATATTCTAATTACCATAATTATCCTTACAAACAAGTTAATTCACTCTTTTTTCTTAATGTTTTTATTATTTCATTCAAAACCAAACAACAAATTTGTGACTATGTAACTACGAATCTGGGAAGGTTTTTGATGAAATCGATACAAAAAATGATGAAATCAACAAAATAATGAATTTGAACCAATCATCAGTGAAATCATTACTTATAGTAGTGAAATAATTTTAAGCATGCTTTATTATTTTCTGTTCATTAGCAAAATCACAATATCTTTAGTGAAATTGATTTCGTTGTGGTGAAATCGTTTGAAAATTATGAAATTATTTTTTATGCCTTCTTTGTTCTGACCTATTTTCTTGTAGAGCGGTGAAATTGTTGGCCTTATTGATAAAAATGTGTTGCTTATCAGTGAAATTATTCATATCAATAGTGAAATTGTGCATATGATTAATGATATTATGATCCTAATGGTGAAATTATGCATATGATTAATGAAATTGTGATCCTGATGGTGAAATTGTTTTACTCGTTTTCTATGTGCCTTTCTATCTACAGGTTGACATCAATGAAATCATGGACAATAGCAGTAAAATCACTCAAGATGAAAGTGAAATCATAATTTATTATTAGTGAAATCATCAACCTTATTGATGAAATCATTTAGATAGTAACAAAATCATTTTCTCACTATTATGTTTTCTGTTTGTAGGTTGCAGTGGTGAAATTGGTGGATTTAGCAATGAAAACTGCCTACTAAATGACAATCATATTGTGCAAAACTCGAGGCTTAAACGAACTAATTTTCAAGATCTTTTTTGACTCAAAAACCATTTTTATCAAACTTTTAATCATTTTGTGTTGCAAGACCTAGGCCAAAGAGTGGTATTTTGGGTCAAGTTAATCAAATTCACTTCACATGATGATTTGGGCATTTAAAATGAATTCACATTTCAATTTGGGTATAATTAAATTTATTATTTAAAATTTATTTACTTTCTTGCAAGTTTATTTGTT
This sequence comes from Torreya grandis, assembly GCA_037957365.1. Lineage (NCBI taxonomy): Eukaryota > Viridiplantae > Streptophyta > Pinopsida > Cupressales > Taxaceae > Torreya > Torreya grandis. The sequence goes on along the minus strand of JARHVA010000824.1, from coordinate 838,622 downwards.
GCTTGATTTTCTTATGGGGTTCATTGCACATATCTCTCCCCTTTTTGGGTAACTCAAAAATGTAAGGATCTTATTTACCCTTTACCCTATTTTTCATTTGAATTTCTGGGTTAGATTTCATCACCTTCTTGCAAGTCTTTAGGAGTGCATTGACCTAGGAAGTGACATCTTATCATCCTACCAAACCTCCTTTATCCTATGAGGTATACAAATTAAGGAGCGTTACCACCAAGAAGACCTAGCTTTGTGCTTGCACATTGTCATGTGAAGAAAGTAACCCCAGGGAGTTATTTACAATATCCTAGGGCAAGGTGTGGTACCCTCAAAAGGAAAACTCTTGGAAACAACATGAAACTTATTCATTATGGACTTGTGCCCATGTACTGCCTATTATGGGTTGTATATAGGGACCATTTAGAAGGCTCATTGTAAAATAATAAGCAAACCCCAAATATGGTAGCACTTCACTAAGACCCTTACGACTAAAGTGGTTGCAAAGGGACAAGACCATCTTGTGAATGGCCCAATCTTGGATTGCTTCTTAGATGCCTCTTTTTCATAGATCATTCATTAATGGAGGGGTGCAAAGGTAACAACCCTTGAAGATTGTCTTAATTGTATAAACCTTGAGAGAAAATGGGGGCTTAAATACCCTACCAATAATTGTAATAATTTATTTAATGAACACTTGAATTTTATAATCCTCTCTCAAGGCAAGTGTTTCATAAGGTTCAATGGATGTGATGAAAACCCACACCAGTTATTAAATTCCCTTGTGATGCTTATGTGTTGTTGCTTGATAGTTATGTTGAAACTTTGTTTATACACAAAAGACCAAAATCAAACCAACCAAGTCCAAGTCTAAAACCATTACTATACACAGACAATGAGATGTTATTCTACCAAAATTCTAAGTTAAACAAAAGTGACATATTAAAACTTGGTCCCAATATCTATACCACTTGTTCAAACCACCCTGTTAGGCTACTTAATTTGAACCAAAAGTCTTGTTCTAATCCAAATTTTCATTCCAAAACAAGTCCAAAATTCTATACTCTTGTCTATGTTGTGCCATTTCATTTCATTTTAAATCCAAATGCCAATTCTAAGTCAACCTTCTTTGCAAGGTCAAACCAAGTCCAATTCTAAAATCGATTCCAAATTCCAATTCTAGTCCAACTGTGCCAATACCAATTCCTTTTAGAAGTCAAAGAGTACAAAAGCTTAGTTCAAATCTTGATTTACCATTTCAACCAAAAAAATTATTGTCAACCTTTACACATGTCAAAGTTCCTAAAGTGCCTCAAATAAATTAAGTTTCATTTCTTTGTTCATAAAGTCAAGTGTCAAATATTAAAACCTTTCAAGATAGGACCTAATGCAAAACATTTCCTAAGTACATAAACATTAAATATTTAGACTTGAAACCTTGTACCCAAAACTCGTATATTTACCCTTTAATGAACACATTTGAAACGTTCACTTTGACATTTACCTCAACATAGACCAAGCATCTTACCTCAAACCAATTGCCAAGTAATATTCAAAGTATGGTCACATACAAAGGTAAAACATGATTTAGGCATTTAAGACCTTTTAAATATGAATATTATAAACTTAGAAATGCCTAAGTACACATGTAGTGGGCCATTTACAACCCCTCATTTGATGAGGAGGTAGTTTACAATCCCTATGGGTATGATCACTACATAGAATATGAACAAGATCAATAATACATTACCAATGTACCCTCTAATGTATAAATCGAACAACATAACCTATACCTTCTGATTGTATCACCTAACATTGAATAAGGCCAATACCAATTGTACCTTTCATATGTGCCTTTTGATATCGAGCATTGACCTAATCCAAAGTATCTTGTAAATGTGCCATCTAGTGATGAATATCAACAAAATAAATTTAATCGACAACTCTCTGATAATAAAGATAAACACCTTGTTGGATTATTGAAAATGGGTGTAAATTCCCCCCCCTACTTTTTCCCATGGAAGATTTGTTCTATTTGGTTAGAACACCTAAATAAACACCTCTTACATTATTAGATAACCAAGGTGCCTTTAGTTAAGATCAATCTTACAATAAAACCCTAGTCGTGTCAGATAAAGGAAAGGGTCAACTAGTTGATCTTCTCACACAAATCCAACTCATTACTTTACAAATACAATAAGCTAATCTAACTATAGCTACTTTATCCAACTCCTTAGCCACATTAAAAGTTCAAAATCCCACACTAGTGGAGTGTAATCCTCCAATAGAATAAATAATGGATTTGTCTACTTGTCCTATGTATAATCTGAATCCATTTGCAAACAAAACATTAGTTACAAATATGTTTAACACACCCCTAGTTGAAACCAATGTAGTGACTAATCCTGATTCAGAACTCCTTGTAGATTCTACGCAACATGTGGTAGATAACTCTCAAGTAACATATTTTAACCCACATTAGGTACCATGTAGAACACAACAAAACATTATTCCATCTTCTCAATGACCTTCTCCTTCCAACATTATAAGTACCTTGCAAAAACAAGTTACAAACCCATCTAAACTACAACAACAAGTTATAAGTACCCCACTTCAACAAGTGGTGACTAATCTACCACCTTAAAAAGTGATAAGAAATCCTCCACTTCAATTAGTGATGACTATTTATAAGGGAAAGTGAAGCTAATTTACAAATCAATCCTAGCTCGAAGAAGATAAATCATACTTACCCTTCCACTTGTTGGTACATTTAGACAATCGGGGTCATGACCAAGATGGATCTGATAGAGCTAACTAAGGGGTCCCTTACCATAATAATATCACTAGAGAGGGTTCCAAAACCTCTAGTCTAGCAACACCATACAATAACCCTAGCTAGGTCCTATGTTTTCTATATTCACAAAGTAAATACAAAGTAAAGTAAACTATAATCTACTGCTCACCAAAGCTTATGGCACAAAATAGGGATAATAAACATAAAAGTAAATATGCATAGAATATATCTACTTAAACCAATGTATAATAAATCTTAATGCATGGAGAAAGAATCATATAATCTGACAAATGAAAATCTATATACTTTAACAAGGAGGAGCAAGAGTTAGGAATACTTAACTTTGAAGATGAACCCGCTGAGCATCAATCTCTCCCTTGGCCAAGGTGCTTCAGAAGAGGTTTTTATGGTATGTAAGGATAACATGGATAGGTCATCTCTAGGTTACATAACTTCTTTATGCATCCAAAAAGACTTCTCCACAAGACAAGATTTGTATCTCCAAGTGTAGTATTAAAACCCTAAGTAATGCTCAAGTAGAATGGTGGATAAGCAGATGCATAATATATGATGTTCTTCTTTCAGTCTCTTTCTAAGAAATGGTAAAAAGGATGTGTATATATATCTATATCTAACCCTAAACCCTTTTAAAATTTTATCTTACATAGTCGACCCAATCAACCCTGTATCATTAATTAAAAAAAATAAGTTAGGTCTTAGACTAGGTCATCCAAGGCCAACTTAGACTTGTAATATGCTAATATATTTTAAGTATAAGGTCGACCTAGGTTGAAATTATTTAGTAAATGTCAAAAAGAGTTTTTGGCTTAGGTAGGGGCCATTTATGATCCGTGTAACAATTCAGACGACAATTCGGGTGATGTTTCCACCTCAATTGATGACGAAACTTCTGGGAGCCATAACTTTTGCACCGTAGCTCCAATTGACTCACCGTTTGAACCGTTGGAAAGATAATAATGAGGAGAACATCGTGAGATGGAATTGAGCTTGATAAATGAAGTTTAACCCCCTAAAACCCAATGGAAGTGTCCTAAATTTCAATTTTAGTAGTGAAGTCTAAAAATAGTAAGTTTCTAAAAATCGCAATTCCTCGAATTTTGTATTGTTGTAAATCGTGGAAGTCAAACCAATTCATCTCCCTCGAGATTGGTGACCTTACACATCCTCCCCACACCTTAAAAACATGTATAAATGAAGATGTAACCTGAAAAGGAAATTAGACATCTCTTCTCAGAGATAAGCATATGTTTGGTTCTACAAATTTGATCAATAAAACATCTCTTCTCAGAGATAGCATTATTTGAATTGTTTTGTTCTTATTTCTTGAATTATCTTTCAACTAAAGCTTTCAAGTTTTGGATCAGTGGTATCAAAGTGGTTTGTCTTTAGAATGTATGATTCCAAGAATGAGGTCAGATTACAGGAAGCTTGGGTGGAAAATAGAATCAACAGACTATCTGTTAGGAACCTGTGGAAGCACAATTGATTACTTTTCTTATAAGCAATTAAACACGAAATTATACCAGAATGATTAAGTAACTAGAAACTTGAAACAACAAAGAATTTGAGAGACAATACACAATCTTGTATTAAATAATCTTTAGATGAAAATACAATAAAGAAGATGCCACTTCTTCTTCCACCTCTAAGGCTTGCCACACCTCAAGGACTTCTTCCCTCTCTCTCTTGCTCAACCACAACTAACTCAACAACCTGAGTTGTTATACCCTCCTTGATAGCTTTAGCTGACCTCCTTGACCTTACACCTTGCAGATTTCCTTAACCTTGCTTTTTTGCTTGAATGCTTTACTTGCCTTCTTCTTAATTACAATATATGCCCATGGGTCTCTTAAATAGGATCCCATGCATACAATAATTAGACCTCTAATTAAAATAATTAGAAACACAGACTCAAGACTTAAATTAGCCTTCAACATGCAAACACTCTCAGACCACTTAAATTAGACAAGTCTAATTTTGGAAACACGTTCTGGAAAACACATGCAGAAGCATGCACACGCACAGGGGACCGACATCGATTGCTGTCAGTCTGCTCCTGACCGACATCGGCCGATCCTTGGTCCCTGCCTGACCAACATCAGCAATACTACCGATGTCAGTTACTGGTTACACTCAATAATCTCTTGATTAGCTTCCTGGTGAAGCTTTTAGCTCCACAACTTAACAATCTCCCACTTGGAGATAAACAGCTACACCTGTATAGTATCCTCCACTAACCATCTTAGGAACCTCCATCTTCAAGCTCAATTTTGAAGACCTTCCACCACACATCCTATGATGCTAAACCTGTCAACCAAGTCCACTGCCACATCTAAACTTTCTGACAACTCCCACTGCTTGGGAAAACTCAGGTCTACACCAGACCTTATGTGATTTCAAACACTGTTCTAAGCTCTGCTTGAACTGTCCAGCCATAGGTGTGCTTATCGATTCTGCATCCTACATCTTGAACCCCACCAACACCTTCTTCACATCAGCTCCCACTGGAGATCAACCTGTGATTTTTCATGTCTCTTATGCCAAAGAATTTTGCTGCTTCAAATTCTTCATAACATACCTCTGAACTAACTTTACCTTTTAGCTTAGAAAACTCCCTGCAACCCTGTAACAAACAACCACACCACATACAGTAACAAGATAATGTCGCGACTCATCATCCACCTGGTAAAGAAAAACATAATGGTCACATTGACCTTGACTAAAGCCATGCTTAGTCATATCCCTGTCAAACCTCCATTGCCCTGTAGCTTCCTCAAGACCTTATACATTGGCCTTCCGTCTCCCATTTCCACTCTTCTTCATCCTGAACATCCATTCATCTCTCAGTGTTTTCTTCTAGCTGACAACTCCACCCAACAACTCCTGTTTGGTTCTTCTCTAAGGAATCACATTCCTCATCCATGCAAGCTCCCACTATTTCCTGGATCTACCTGTTCTGCTTCTTTAATGACTTCCTAATTTTTGACCATCAGTGAGAAACAAGTAGTGTAAAGAAGGGAAATGATGAATTTGAGGCTTACTTACCTTTTCAATCCCCCATATGGGCATTTGAGACTCCTTGATAGCTTGTTGTCCACCCAAAAATCCATCTTAGTGACCGATGCTGGTCACATCTCAGTCTGCACCCGACCAATGTCAGTTCCATGTGACTGACTCATCACCGACATCGGTTCTCCTTGACCGACACCGGTGTTTATCTATCCAGAGTCAGCCACGCTGGACTTCACCCAGCTGACGACGGTCCCTGTCTAGATGTCGATGTCAGTCCTCTAACCGACGTCGGTCTCTGTGTTTTTCTTATGAATGATGACTTCTACCCGCGAGCTCATCTTTGATCCAAACCCTATCCATACTGCCTTGCTCAAAATTATTTAGCCCCTGTGACTGATCTCTATCCATCATCTCTTCCATGAACACCAAGGCTTCCCTGTTCGTGTCAAAAGCATCAAATTTCCTTTTCCTGCACTGAACTCGATCTATGCCCTTCGAATTTGAACTCATACCTTTTGACTCAAGAACATGCATCTCCTTCTTATTCATGTGACTAAGCCTATTAAGCCACATCTCTGAATCTACAGCTGAACCAGAAGAAGAATTAGTAATACAAGTAGATAGGTAAAGCGTACCTACTTTCTTACCTCTTGCTAAAACAAGTGCACCCTTGGAAACCTTCCAAGAATCCGCTGTGAGGGTTACTGTGCATCCCTCATCACCCAACTTCCCTACAGAAACCAAACTCTGCTTTAGGACTGGGACATGCATAACCTCCTTCAACACCCATGTGTTGCCCATCTGCAATTCCAGCTGCACTTTCCCTTTGCCAACCATTTGACAAGGCGTACCATCCCTTAAGTAAGCACTCCAAAGTCTCCCGGGACATACTCATGGAACAAATCTTTGTTTGGGGATGCATGAAAAGAAGAACCAGAATCTAAAACCCATGATTCTAACTGACTATCCAAAGAAAGTATGAGATCGTCTTGTGCCACAATACTTGCATCTCTTGCTTCTTCATTACCTTCATGTTGATTTTCTTTACCCCTCAACCAACAGTCTTTCTTTGTGTGTCCTTTCTTTCCACAAAACCAATAGGTGATACCTCTAGATTCAAATCTCCTTCCCATCTATGACTTTGATTTCCCTTGCTCATCCTTCTCTCTTTGCCTTCCCCTGCCTTCAGCACTTAGAGCATTCCCTGATGATTCACCTGTGCTTTTCCTGCGAATCTCTTCATTCAAGATTACACTAACCACATCATCAACTTTTAAGATTTTAGAAGCAGACGCAGTATTACTTACTGCCATTACCAAACTCTCCCAACTTTCAGGTAATGAGCATAAAATTAAGAAAGCCTTTATTTCATCATCAAAAACAATATTGACTGAATTTAACTGGTTTACCAAACCATGGAAATCACTAAGATGAGTATACACCGATCCACCTTCTTACATTTGCAAAGTAAATAGCTGCTTCATAAGAAATACCTTATTTGAAGCAAAGGGCTTTTCATATAGATTTGCCAAAGATTTTATCAACTCTTTCGTTGTCTTACACTGTGATAAGTTGAAAATCACAGACGATGCAAGGCTCAACCTTATGGATCCCAGAGCCTTTCGATCAAGAACGTTCCATTCTTCATCCTTCATGTCTGTGGGCTTGCATGCAACCCCACCCAACGGTAAGTACAAATCTTTTTGATACAGATAATCTTCGATCTGCATCCTCCAATGTTGATAATTCTTGTCGTTAAACTTTTCCATTCGTAGTCTACTTTCTTCTGCCATTGCTGTACTCCCACTCAATCGAAAACCCTTGAGAATGACCTGTAATCAAACAATAACCTGCTCCCTGCAACCTTAGCTCTGATACCAACTGTTAGGAACCCATGGAAGCATAATTGATTACTTTTCTTATAAGCAATTAAACACAGAATTATACCAGAATGATTAAGTAACTAGAAACTTGAAACAACAAAGAATTTGAGAGACAATACACAATCTTGTATTAAATAATCTTTAGAAGAAAATACAATAAAGAAGATGCCACTTCTTCTTCCACCTCTAAGGCTTGCCACACCTCAAGGACTTCTTCCCTCTCTCTCTCTTGCTTAACCACAACTAACTCATCAACCTGAGTTGTTATCCCCTCCTTGATAGCTTCAGCTGATCTCCTTGACCTTACACTTTGCAGATCTCCTTGACCTTGCTTTCTTGCTTCAATGCTTTACTTGTCTTCTTCTTAATTATAATATATGCCCATGGGTCTCTTAAATAAGATCCCATGCATACAATAATTAGACCTCTAATTACAATAATTAGAAACACAGACTCAAGACTTAAATTAGCCTTCAACATGCAAACACTCTTGGACCACTTAAATTAGACAAGTCTAATTTTGGAAACGCGTTCTGGAAAACACATGCAAAAACATGCACACGCACAGGTGACTGACATCAGTTGCTGTCAGTCTGCTCCTGATCGACGTCGGCCGATCCTTGGTCCCTGCCTGATCGATGTCGGCAATACTACCGATGTCGGTTATTGGTTGCACTCAGTAATCTCCTGATTAGCTTCCTGGTGAAGCTTTTAGCTCCACAACTTAACACTATCCACCTATTCACTCCAAATGACTTCAAATGGTAGACAACACTGAGACATCCGATCTTTTCAAGGAAATGGTGAATGAAGCCCTCTAACAATAGCAAGCACAGATGCTACAATAATTTGCTCAAATTCTACAATAAATCTCGATGAGAAATTTTGACTCCTCATCCACACCCGCACATCCTTTTAGTGCCCCAACACCCTTCAAGGTTCAAGTGAATTTCGATATCCCTACATTTGAAGGCAAAATCAATGTTGATGCAGTAGAAAATTGGTTGAATCAATTATCTTCTTATTTTTCTATAAATAAATTCACCAATAAAGAGAAGATCACTTTTGCTCTTTTAAAAGCATCATTGCCTGTCAAAAATTGGTGGGAAGTGTACAAAAAGAGATTAAGTGCGGATGATATTGGCCTTGAGATAGAACCTACTTGGGATGATTTCATATAAGCTGTGAAGGAAGAATACTACCCCATTGGAGCATATGATGATCTGTATATAGAGTGGCAACAACGTCGCCAAGGTAAGGAACAATTTGTTCAAGATTACACTGATATTTTTCATTCTCTATCTACAAGATTGGGCATCCAAGAAAGTGAGAAACATAAGGTTCTCAAATATCATGGCAGACTACAATGGTACATATGGGGAGAAATAGAACTCTTCTATTTGGAAACCCTTGGTGAGGCGTACAAGTTCACAGTGAAGATTGAGTAGAAGCATGGAAGAATAAATATGAAGAATCAACCTTCAAAATGGAGAAGTGACAAAGAAGGTCAAACACGAGGCCAGTGATTATCACAAATATGGAACTCACTCCAAGAAGAACGTCGAGCCATCAAGTCCCTGCTTTCTGAGTCACAATCCTCAACATCTACTAATCTACCTCATATAGACCCTACAGTTGAAGAGGTTGAAGAAGAGATTATAGATGCTGAGCCTGAAGCCATTGTTGCTTCATCACAGACCCATGAGGAGAGGCTAGATGACAAGGAAAGGTTGTTTCACTCTAAGTTATGGGTGAAAGGTAAGCCTCTGCATTTCATTCTTGATAGTGGAAGTCAAAAGAATTTAATCTTTGCTAATGTTGTGAAAAGCCTAAATTTGTCCATGAAGCCTCACCCAAAGCCATACAGTATTGGATGGTTGAGTCCAGGGAGAAACCTCCATGTCACCCACCAATGTCTTCTCTCATATGCAATAAAACCCTTCCAAGATGAGGTCTTATGTGATGTGGTCAATCTAGATGTTTGTGATGTACTCTTTGGTCAGCCATTAATGTATGATCAACATGGCATATATGAATCAAGAAATCAAAGGATTACTCTCACTCTTGGAACACGACACTATAGGGTACTAGAGGTACCACCTTCTATATCTGTCTCTCTGATTAGTGCTAAGAAATTTGTTCTCATGGTGGTCAAGCCACAATAATCTAAAAGGGTTGATGTTACAGCCCTGACTACATAAACAACACAACAACATAAGCAAATAGATACCAAGATAAAGAATTACATGGCCTTCCATCCACACACTGATGGCCAGACAGAAATGGTGAACAATCAGGACCTACACAGTTCCATAAATCACAGTCCCTTTCAAGTATGCATCAAGAATCAAATTGAAGTACAACTACCACACTTGATGAAAAATCTTGATGCAATGGGGACCATTGCTTCTCAAGGAGGGAGGAATGATCTAGGAAATAATTCAGATGACAACTCGGGTGATGGGTCCACCTCAATTGATGGCAAAACTTTTGGGAGCCATAACTTTTGCACCGTAGCTCCAATAGACTCGCCGTTTGAACCGTTGGAAAGATAATAATGAGGGGAACATTGTGAGATGGCATTGAGCTATGATTAATGAAGTTTGACCCCATAAAACCCAATGGAAGTGTCCCAAATTTCAATTTTAGTAGTACAGTCTAAAATAGTAAGTTTTTAAAAATAATAATTCCTCGAATTCTGTATTGTTGTAAATTGTGGAAGTCGAACCAATTCATCTCCATCAAGATTGGTGACCTTCCACATCCTCCCCACACCTTAAAAACATGTATAAATGACGATGTAACCTATAAAGTAAATCAAACATCTCTTGTCAGAGATAAGCATATGTTTGGTTCTGCAAATTTGATCAATAAAACATCTCTTCTCAGAGATAGCATTATTTGAATTATTTTGTTCTTGTTTCTTGAATTATCTTTCAACCAAAGCTTTCGAGTTTTGGATCAATTTAAGGTGGTGAATTACTTGGATGAGTGTGTAAGGAAGGTGTCAAAACTTAGAGAAGTGTATAAGAAAGGTTTATATAGGTTGTAAGTGGTGACATAGGGGACAACAATCTTGTGAAGCACCAATGGTCTACTCACCCCTTCATCGGTACACCATTTAAGACATGCACTTAGATAAGTTCTTACAAGATATAAAACATCAGTAATTGATAATGTTTGAAAATATTATGTGTATACATATGCCTCACTCAAAGCTCATCATGTGTCACACAGGTGTAAAATGGGATGGTGCTTCGGGAAAAGAACATAGCAACACACAACACTGAAGATAAATAAATTATGGTAAGAAGTGAATGAGATAAATTAAAAGACATAATTAAAAAATACATACCTTTACTTACCTTAGTGTTGTAGAAGAGGAAGGAAGTGAGAGAAATGTGAAGGTGTGCAATGTAGGGAATATTAGGTGAATCTATAAAAATTAGCAAAATATACATGTAATATGTGAAAAGATTCTCTACGACGTCAGGATTCCAAAACATCTTGTGGTTCAGAAAAAGAGCTAGTAGAAACAAAGTTATGGTTGAAAAATGGAATCTAAGTATAAATATTTGATAGGTAAATAATTTTGAATAGTAACTATAAATAGGGTGAAAATTAATTTGTTTGTTATTTTACTATTTTGAGAAAATATTGCTGTGAGAGACCCAGTTTAATCCTAGAGAGTGACCATGGTGAGAAGATGATAACTATGATATAGAGGATGGCTAGCGGTCGTGGCAGGTGCAACATAGGTAAGTGAAGCATTGCTTTAAAAATTTTGAGTAATTTTAATTAAAATTAAGCTAAATATATAAAAATAGATGCTAGACAAATTTTAGACATTGAAAATGACCCTAAGAAATTTTTAGGTAGACTAGGGATAAAAAGGGGTATTGGGTAGGAAAAGATCATACCAATAAATGCCTAAGGCATTTATGGTAAATGGTCAAAAAGTAATCATAGATTTACAATAGAGTCAGCCCTATTGACTCAATTTGTAAGGTGAGAGAAATCTAGGGGTCGACTGTGTAGCAGTGGGTCGATCCAATTGGAAATGGGGAAATAACTAATATAGTACCTTTTAGTTGATGTAATTCATACTATGTGACTGATATAGTTTGTTGAATGAGGTCAAATGTGTAACAGAGGGCCGATGTAGTATGCTAAAACTAGAAAAGGGCCAATTTATTATCAAATAGGCCAATTACATCTGGAGGAATGGGCCAACTGTGTAACAAAAGGTTGATATAGTATGGAAAAAATGTGATAGAGCTATTTTGACATTAAATAGGTCGATTGTGTAAGAAAAGAGGAAAAATAGAGAAATAAATCAAACAATCTGATGAGGTAGTTAATTTGTAGTCTTATGAGAATATTTAAGAATGTATTTTATTATTATGACATTGAGATCTAATACATTCTTTGTTGTTTGATATTCTATAGATGTGATGGAGATTTTATGGTCTAGAGGATGCATCCTGACTACCAGATTTATTGGAGCATTTGTCAGATGTGGATAGAGCTTGGTTGGTTGCCTTGGGTTTTAGATGCATCATAGAGATGGGACTGATCTTGTTGAGTGTTGATGTCACCATCATATTCCTAAGAGCATGGGAATGATTGACCAACACTTTTTGATGGGAGGTGGAGGGGGATACTATAGAGGTGGTGGAGGATGTCCATACTTTTCTTAGACTTCCTATTGATGGGATGTTGATGATATGTGATACACTAGAGTCAAAGGATGTAATATCCCTTTCTATATTGGACAAATTTTTTACAATTGCTTGGTTGGATAAACGTCAGGTAACCACACAACCAAGGGTTCAAAGGAGTTCATGCCACTATAAGATGGTCACAAAATGCATGCAAGCTCCAGCAATCTACAACATATTCACCCAGTACAAGGTAATAGTCCCAGTTGGCCCTTACAAATGAAGAATGGCTTGAAGGCGAGCCAGAATGAATCACCAGAGACTAGCGACTCACTCCCAAGGAGTCACATCAATGCAACAACTAAAGTTTGGGTTCAAAACATCCTCCATAAAGAATATTGGGCAAGGAGATATTGGTGATCGCTTGGTACAATATTAAACCCATCTTTTTACAAAGGCTCGATAATCTCCTAAATAAGGCACTGTTGTGGAAATATAGATGGTTTTCTTAATGGTCTCCAACACTGATTTGTCTTATTCAATCCTAACAATTAATTTGTCTTTTCTTGACTTTTCATTGTAGATTTGTCTTTAACTCTGATTTGCCTTTTTTAGCTGCTCACGTGGCCTCAACAACCTAGATATTTGATTGATCCTTTTCATCACACTGATCACAAGAGCTACGATTTGGTCTTTAGGAGATTAAATGCACATATTTCAAAATAAGATCTAATAACCCTAACTCTTGCAACCATAATTTTTGAGTAAACATCACCTCAATAATTATTGAAACTTTATGCAAATACCTGTAAAACCTATTTCTTCTGAAAATTCACCATAAACCCTTGAAAGGCAGATAATCATTTAAATATTAAAACATCTTTCACTTCGGAATATCGCATAACCCTAGAAATTTTGTCTTCAAAGAAGACACAAATTTTCCCAAAAATCGCTCTTCCACAGCAAATGTCTTTAAAGCTCCATATTTGAATTAATAAGCTCAATGTGAATTCTGTCACGAATCCACTCCCGAAAAGAGCTAGGTTTTCATCCAAGCCTTTTCCAATCTGCTGAATGTTTTCATCCTCAGAGATTTAGTTGAATCAAAGTTCAAGCTTTGCAATAATGCATCAGAAATATTACTCAATAATGGATCCCAATTGCTTTGCCCTCAACTTCTTTTAAAGGCTCTAAGGAATTTTCTAGAAGAAGCGAACTTGCAACTAACTCCAAATCTAAAAGAAACTTATTTATTAAAATGACATTTTTAATATTTTATTATTTCCATTTTAATTTAATTAAAATAATTAATTAAAGTCATCCTTTGAAATAATATTAATGTTTGGACAACTTAAATTAATTAAATCACTTTATCATAATTTTGGGGACATTACAGTCCTCCCTTCCTAGAGATTGCTTGTCCTCAAGCAATCACACCTGATACCCAACACCAACTTCTAGGATCACATATCATTCTCAAAAATTTGCAAACTGTACTATTTGAAGCACTATGTTGCAATATATCCATGAATAATTTCTCCTTATCTCTCCTAGATATTAGTGCGATAATTCTCAATATGTAATTAACAAACTCACCATCACATACCTTAGTCTTCACAGAAGACCGCTACGCTACTCTGATTATCATGCTCTCCAAATCCCCATAAGGATGATGACTCCTAATTGGAAGTGAAAATGTCATGCAACATATATAATCATTCACCTCATCATTCATAAAATGAGCCTCCATCCTCTTTGTTGTTGCAACACTTGGAGCACCATCTGATGTGAAATCTAGCTCCATCTCTATACCATGCTCAAAACCTCTATTTGGAGGTACCCCTAAAGGTATGTCACCAAATACTCTCCTGTGACGGTCCATCACTGATTGAATATCAACATGAAATACCTGGTTATCCTAAGGTGTGGGTGTTTTGGACTTAACCAAGTAATATGTAGCCCAAATCACATCATTATGTCTAATAATAGTCTCCATCCTACGAGACAACACCTCCTTAGGTCCACTATCTAATGTTGCCCTCAAGATAATCTTCTTTCCCCCAAAAAGGAACTCTAACTACATACGATGGTGATCAATAATGTAATGCCCATTACCCTGTAACCACTGTATGCCCAAGACCACATCATAATCCTCTAAGGGAAGCACATAAAAATCATCAGTCAGAGTATAATCCCCCATCTAAATACTAAGATGTGAAATCCATTTGGTACAACCCAAAACTGCACCATCTTCCACCTTTACTCCAAAACCACCAAACTCCTCATACTATAATCCATGCCTTTCCACTAACTTTTGGTCAATAAAGTTATGCATAACACATGTGTCTACTAAGCTCATGACCCACTTGCCCTTAAGTGTAACTTTCAACTAAAAGGCATGAAAGTCAAGATAACTAGAGAGGGTAGCCATAGTTACTTTGGTTGACACCATGGGCTCAGGGGTATCTAACTCCAACTATGTCTGTACCTACTCAACATCCTCCATGCTATCTTCAATATTAGTGTCGGCTACCTCCTCATCCCCTAACTTAGATGTCACCTCAATCAAATGAACCTTTCCTTTACCCATACAATGGTGTCCGGGTTCTCAAGGTTCTTTGTAGGAAAAGCATAACTTTTTCCTTCTCTATTCGTTCCTCATCTCCTGATTCATCTAAGGGGTTCTAGAAGATGACCCTTCTTTATTTTGTGCTGTGTTGGCCTTTTGTGTAGGTCGAGAGTCCCTGAATGGTTTCTTATCTGCCTGATAAGAAGTGGGAACAATATCCAATCTCAATGTCACATCAATGGCCTCCTTAAGAGTGGCTGGTTGGAGAGCACGTACCAGACCCTTAAGTCTATCCTGTAATCCCTCAATGAATAACATCACACTCCACCTCTGGGGCATATCAAGTACCATAACCGTAATACGTTAGAACTCATTAATATAAGCTTCTGCGTGACTAGTCTGTCTAAGATGGGCCAACTCTCTATAGTAGAGCTCTGTGTCCTTATGATCAAATCGTGTAATGAGTTGCTCAGTGAACTCGGCATAGGAACATACCAAGGTGTGATCTTGGGTGACCAATCCATGGTGCCACCAATCATATGCAATTCCCTCTAAATGCAACACAACAAACTAAATAGCCTCATGCTCAGGCATGGGCCGCAAGGACACAAGGATAGATATATGTCCAACTTGTGCACACAAGCTCGTGCACTCGTATCACTTGAGCCATCATATGTAGCCAATGTGATCTTCCCAATAGCTCTATTGAGGTCAAATTTATGTTATTGGAGTGGTCTATAACCACGATCTCCCCTGAATCTAGTTGTATATCTATGCTGCACACAATACTGGGGAAGAGGGAAAACATCCCTAACCTCTGGGGGTAGAGCTCTCCACTCAACTGTGGCTACCAAAATGGACTCCTAGAACCCAACCTATGGTGGCTCCCCCTATGCTCACTATTCACCTGGTACAAACTGAGGAAGCATTGGTCTATTTGTACTAGGTGTACGATGGTGATTCCACCTCGAGGAATGAAGGGAGCTCCCAACTGAAGAATGGGACTAATGGCTATGCTAACTGGACTGATGGCTATGATGACTGCCTACCACTAAAACTGATCATCTCCACCTACATCTATGTTTATCCACCTCCAAACATTCCAAGGTGTCCTGTAATCTCTCTAAAGCCTGAGCAATCCTGGGCTGAGTAGTGATGAGAGTCCTCACCATCTCTCTCTCTCTTCCTCATCCTAATTTCTTTGAGCATCCTCCTATTCTTCTTCCATAATAGGTTCTTGTTCTATTCTAAACTCATGCTCGTATTGAGCTCTTCTACGTGTATAATACCTATGGGTTATATCAATTCTTCCTAGATGCATAGAAATAAGATATATTCACCCATACAGGCTGGCAAGAAGCATAGCTCTAATACCACTGTACTATCCCTTTCTAGATTGGACAATTTTTTTACAATTGCTTGGTTGGATAGACGTCCTGTAACCATGCAACCAAGGGTTCAAAGGAGTTCATGCCACTACAAGATGGTCATGAAATGCATGCAAGCTCTAGCAATCTACACCATATTCACCCAGTTCAAGGTAGTAGTCCCAGTCGACCCTTACAAATGAAGAATGGCTTGAAGGTGAGTCAGAATGAATCACTAGAGACTAGCGACTCACTCCCAAAGAGTCATGTCAATGCAACAGCTAAAGTTTGGGTTCAAAACATCCTCCACAAAGAATATCAGGCAAGGAGATATTGGCAATAGCTTGGTACAATATTAAACCCATCTTTTTACAAAGGCCCGATAATCTCCTAAATAAGGCGCTGTTGTGGAAATATAGACAATTTTCTTAATGGTCTCCAACACTGATTTATCTTATTTAAAATCCTGACAATTAATTTGTCTTTTCTTGACTTTTCCCTACAGATTTGTCTTTAACTCCGGTTTACCTTTTTTAGCTGCTCATGTGGTCTCAACAACCTAGATATTTGATCGATCCTTTTCATCACACTGATCACATGAGCTATGATTTGGTCTTTAGGAGATTAAATGCACATATTTCAAAATAAGCTCCAATAACCCTAACTCTTGCAACCATAATTTTGAGTAAACATCACATCGATAATTATTGAAACTTTATGCAAATACCTGTAAAACCTCTTTCTTCTAAAAATTCACCATAAACCCTTGAAAGGCAAATAATCAATTAAATATTAAAATATCTTTCACTTGGGAATATCGCATAACCCTGGAAATTGTCTTCAAAGAAGACACAAAATTTCCCAAAAATTGCTTTTCCACATCAAATGTCCTTGAAGCTCCAGATCTAAATTAATAAGCTCAATGTGAATTCCATCACGAATCCACTCCCGAAAAGAGCTAGGTTTTCGTCCAATCCTTTTCTAATCTGCTGAAGGTTTTCATCCTTAAAGATTTAGTTGAATCAAAGTTCAAGCTTTGCAATAATGCATCAAAAATATTACTCAACAATGGATCCCAATTGCTTTTCCCTCAACTTCTCTTAAAGGCTCTAAGGAATATTATAGAAGAAGCCAACTTGCAACTAACTCCAACTTCTAGAAGAAACTTATTTAATAAAGCAACATTTTTAATATTTTATTATTTCCATTTTAATTTAATTAAAATAATTAATTAAACTCATCCTTTTGAAATAATATTAATTTTTGGACAACTTAAATCAATTAAATTAATTAAATCACTTTATCATAATTTTGGGGACATTACAGAGGATGAGAGACGAACTTTACCCATTGGGAGACATGCTCATATAAGATATATCTTGGACTACATGTTAGCTTATTTGATGTTTATATCATGACCATTTTGGATATCTGGAAGGCCATGATAGGGATTATGACAGCATGAGTATTGTCTCACAAGTTAGATGATAAGGTATTGATATATGCAATTGCCTTATGTAAGTCCATCCTAGATTAGGGTGCTTTGTATGATCTTGGTTTTGTCATTTGGGTCCAACTCATATATGATATATATGGGATGTTGATTTTGGGGTAGAAGATGATGGGCCCCATCATTCTATTGAGCACATGGATCTATGAGGGATTTCCTATGTACTAGTCTGGTGGGTTGCCCTAAATGATCGATGATAGGTTACATGTACATACACTACAGGTCCATCATCCTAATTTTGTATCTTAGCATCCCAATTACATAGTAATGTATAAAACTCTATAGTATTGATAAACATCAAGTGTTGTCTAGCTTGTTTTTTAGCTTGAAATTATTACATCCATGGTGTAGCTAGGACTAGGGCCATCACATCCAATGACCCCTATAGTAGTGCCTACTTATTAGACATGACGTGATAGAGAGTCGAGAGGGTGAGAAGGCATAGTGGTACCTATCGAGATACCTATGATTAGGCCTTAGTGAGCAAAACCATTGGCTAATCAAGCACTACAATAGGAGGTAAGGAGGCTTGAAGGATATGACACCATAGATGTGGATTTAGGAGATGTGGGAGTATAGCAGGGACCGCAATAGAGGTGACATCAACCACTATGAGCTCATTGCAGATGGAGACACCATCGATGAGAGGATTCATAGTCATTGACTATCATACAGGGGGATTTGATAGTGGCTATAGGACATAGTTGGGTTATAGAGAAGCCACTGAGGAGGGGGACATGATGGGCTTGGGTGGTGGCTCCCATTTTTACACTTATACAGAGGTGATCAATAAAGGAGGTGCTCGATGGGTGAGCAAATGGGGAGACCATGGTCGGTGATACCAATGTTGGTGAAAAATGTTTTGGTTTAGTTTATGTTTTTGATATAGAACACTAATTGTATCATTGTTTATGATAGATAGATGATTTGAGATATATACATGAGATCTGATGTATATTTAATTTCTTATTTTGTAGTTTCTATTATTGAAGAGATAAGATGGAGAACCCTGATTAGGTTGCACATCATGATATTTTGGATAGGGTGTTGTCACATTATGAGCCTAAAACTTTGGTTGATTTTTTGGTACCATCTACCCTATCTCATATGAGTTATTTAAAATTAGTGGGATAGGTTGTGCGATAACTGTAGGCATGAGGTGATGGTTTACAACCACCTATAGGGATAAAAGTTGGAGAGGCTCGAGCCTAATAGGATTTGGTGAGTTGTGCACATGGTGACTACTATATAATTAAGAAAGGTACAGGCCCAAGTGTCTAACCTACATGGTTAGGTTGCTAGCTTGAGATCTCAAACTACCTCTTTACAATACACCATTCAGAGGGGTCAGTCACAGGCATTGATAGGTAGCATGGCTAGGCCATAGTCTAGGCAGGATGGAGCACAACCTTCGAGATATAACTATTGTATTTTTTACTTGTATTATATCAAACTCATGGTATATAAATTAATATGAACATTTCATTAATCTATGATTTGTACTTGTATTTATATGTGGATGGATGTATGGATACATTTCCTTTTTAGCACGTGTATTTTGCTTTTATTGTATATGCTATGAGAAATATGTGATGTATGTTTTCTTTTCTATCATTATGTGATACACATGCATGGTTAAAAAGAAAAGGCAAAAATGATTTTAAAAATTATAAGTAATAAAAAAAATGTAATACACACTATATCATGATGGGAAATGTGTAAAAACAAAAGATGAATTAATATAATAAACCAAAACGGTAAAAAGGGTAAAAAATGTTTTCAAACCATAAAAGGATTTGTACCAAATTAAAACAAACAAAAGTCATACCATATCACATTGGGAAGTGTGAAAATTTGTAATAAAATGAAAGGAACATGAAAACCAAGGGTATAAAAACAAATAAATAATAAAGTTAATCGATCATACTAAATCAAGAGGGGAAGTATCAAAATAAAAATAAAATGTAAGTATAAATCAAATTAATCATACTAAATCAAGATGGGAATTATCAAAAATAAAAATAAAATGCAAGTATAAATCAAATTAATCATACTAAATCAAGCTAGGAAGTATGAGAAATTTAATAAAATGGTTTTAAACATACATGCAATCATAAAATAAGAAGATAAAAGTGAAGTGCTTATAAAGCGTAAAACATATTAAATCAAGATGGGAAGTATGTCAATGACATGTAAATCATAATCTAACACAAATTAACTCAAATTTGAAGCAATGTTATTTTATTGCGACTTAGTTATAATATAAACTGGGTATTTTTGTGAGGATGGCCTAGTAATATCCAAGGTCTTACACTATAACTCATAAAGTGAACACCAATGAGGTGGAAATAACTATGGGAATAATTTAAAGATGTTTGAATGTGGTAATGTGTGAGGAGAGCTTGGTCCTATCCATGATCTCACACTAAAACTCAGAAAGGGGAAAACCAATGAGGTGAATGGTAATAAGGAAATGTTTTATTATGATAATTTGTGAGGAGATCCTAGTCCTATCTATGGTCTTACACTGTAACTCACAAAGGGAAACCCTATGGGGAATGCTCAGTTAACAAAATAATATTCCTCAAGGGTAAATATTAGGATTGTTGTGATGAAAGAGGGAATGTAAAATAGCATGACATAGGAATCTATGATAAAAATCTTAGTAAACATGAGGCATACAAGGTATAAAAGAGAGATACTAAGAGGCTAGTGACCATTAAAATACAAAGGACACCTGCTCACAAGAAACAAAAAGATATATAGGTGAAGATGTGAGATATCAAGATCAACTCATGAAGGTTATATGAACAAGAAAATTAAAATGGACCTACCTTCCCACAACATGTTCCCCATTCCTTAGGACCTCTTACAAAGCTATCGATTTATGTTAAGATTGGGTATGTATGTGAGAAATTAGGTAGCACTTATAGATTTTTTTATTCTCCTATCCCAATTTACTAGCCTACTGCACCGTAATGGACCTCAAGTTTATCACGAGGCTAATTGTGGAGTTTGATCTTTGATTAGGAATAGAAAATGTATTATGAATCAAAAAATTTGGTGTGATTAGACTTTTGAATTTGTATGTTGCCTTTTGTTTAAATGATTTAGCTTTTAACTTTTTCTTATGGCTTTTATGGTTCTTCCTCCATACATATTTGGAATAACCCACATGAGTGATAAAAATAATACACACAAATGAGATTTAGACTTTGGTTTAAAGGAGATTAAGTAACCAAATATATGACTGACTAAATACATAGGCTTACGTATGAATTGGTATGTAATCTCAAGTTTCAACCACATATATGTTTAGTATGTGAAAGGTAAATAAAGGGAAGAGAGGAAATCCAAAATAGATCGTTATATGGTATTAGCACAATGAGAAATCTTATTTGATAATTGATCATATGGTAGAGATAGAATACTAAGGGAATCAAGGTTGTATATCCAAGTCACAATAATAATTATTTCTTTTTTGAGTGAGATAAGATAACAAACAATGATTGTAAAAGAAAAAGAATCCATGAAAGAAGTGAACTCATAATCATAAGTGAGCATTCATGAAAATAATGATAATAAACCATATAAGGATGAAAGTAAATGAGACCATATAAAACACATAAAGCATATATAATGATCCATGTAAAATAAATGAGTGAAATCAAATTTGACACATAGTCAAGTGTATAAGAGATATAAAATAATGAATCACCAATCCAATCCAAATCATACCATATAACAATGTGAAAGGACACCATGTTATGTTTAAAAATACTAATATATTTGACCATAAATATTATCCATAACATCCAAAACATCTATATGAATCTGAATTATGATGCTAGCCAGAGTGACATCAATCTTCACACAAAGTTATGCAAAGACTTCCTTTTGTATCATCTCAACTGAAAAGATAGGTGTATCTAACAAAAATTAAAGCTCATGTGGGATCTTGTGCATAAGATACTCAAGGTGAGGAATGGATGTCTCAATGGGAATAATATCTATAGGACAAGAAGGAGGTGTAACCTATGGAGAAGGAGGAGCCTTCTTGCGTGTATAACCTATATAAGGAAAAATTAATTGGTGTGGCTATTGACTAGGGAAATCATGAATATGACACCAGATAACATGACAATGATCAATATGATGTATATCACACTAGTGCCAAAGACAATATACTTCCTCGTATTTAGGGATATGCTTTGGTAATAGCTTAGGAGGAGGTATGGACTTATCTTTGGGTTGAGTGGTGGTTGGGTGCAATGTGTTGATCTATTGCCTAAGTTTATGGAAATAAGTGGAAGAATGGTTATCTATCTTGTGAAACCAATAAATACATTTATTAGTAAACTTTGGAGGCCTGCTAGCTGAAGGAGTGGAAGGAGAAACCTAGGGTGACTGATATAACTAGAAATCTTTGGTCCAATGACTGTAAACTTTGTGAATATCATAATAAGTTTGATCTTCCCATTAGGTGAGCATGGGATCAAGTTTCAATAAAATAATAAGGCCATCACCAAGGAAAAGTCAGGCTAGAGTAGAAACTAGACTAGGCTCATCAGATGGTGAGGTTGGCCATGCAACAAGTTTAATTACAGTGACTAGCATCTTTGGAGGAAGCAAACTATAAAGGTCATGATATTTAACAAAGTGATAAGGTCCTATCATGACATGATCCATGGGCATACTCCTGAGGGGACCTATTATGATTTGAGGCATACCATGTGAGTACTCCATCTCTACCCTATGAGAAATAGTAGAAAGACTATTATTAGGTTTTAGAAAGGAAGGAATGCTAAAAGATGAATGAAAATACTAAAATAAATAAGAATGACATCGAAGAACTTCAACATTTATAGCTTGGATGAATCTAGCTAAAAATGGGTCATCTAAAGCATATACATCATCATAGTCGAGTGTATGCAAGCTAAAGTGTGTAGTTTTGGTTGAGATAACATGTATGTCATTAGAAGGTGGTTGATAGGATCGAGGTTGTAAAGAAGGTGGAAGTTGGGAAATTATCTGAGGGGAAAGATCAAAGGTTTTAATCTTGAGGCTTATCTCATCTGGCTCATCATCATCAGAGTCTAATAGGTTAAGTGGAATGTTCCCAATTAATTCAGGGTGACCATTATAACCTCGAGTGAAATTGACTAGATAGTTGAAGAGTTGGGATTCCTAAAATGGGACATTAGGCAAAGGTTCAAGGGTAGGAATTTTAAAGACACCATGTTCTTGGAATTATTCAAAATTCTAAGGGTTTGTATATCCTTGAATTTTGTAGATGACTCCATTATGAGAGAATTTGATGTATTGGCATACAAATGAGGAAACTTTTCTCATATGATGAGTCTAAGGTCGATTGAGTAAGATGTTGTAAGAAAGTGGAAAGTTAAAGATCATAAATTTCACATGAACTATGATAAGAGGAATGGTAATGGGAATCCAAACATAACTTAGAGGAGGCATTTGCCTTCTATCATATCCTTTACATATATTATGTGTGGATTTGAGATTGCATTCAAAATATCCAGATGTCTTAATGAAATTAAAGGATCTAACACGTGTCTGAACCTTCATCATTAAGGAATGCTTAATTTGGATATCACCAATTTGGATGCTAATGAATAGAGGAGGATCATCCACATGAAGCAGGATCTCATCAGGAATCATGGTAGTGATAGGTAACTTAAGTGGAAGATAAGTGTCAATTATTTCATCAACATGGATGGGCATTTCTTCACATTGTTGAAGTATACTATCTTTGGATCCATATAAGGTAGCTTCGTGTCCTATCAGAGGAAGATGAGGGATGTTAATTTTACATAACAATTGCATTATATGGTTTTGATGATGGGGAGGAGTTCTCATTAGTTCTAAGAAAGGGATTTGAGATGGGATCCCATTCATCATAACCCATGGGAGGATTGTTCGAGATAGGTGCATAGTGTTGTAAGAGATTTTGAGAAAGAGGGTTAGAGGTATAATTGAGCTTATGTTGATAAGGTATGGATGGTTTAGGTTGATTAAAAATGGGTTGAGTTACTTTAGGTGATGTGGTGGTTGGTTGAAATATTTCTTGTGGTTGCGTAAAAGAAAAACTATTGGAATTTTGGGGTATGTTGTCTTGTTGTGTGGATGTTGGGGGAAGAGTAGAAATGATATGAGAGGTATAATCAAGTTGTGAGGTTAGAGGTGATTCTTGAATTAGTGTAAGTTCCTCTTTCACCAATTACATTAGATGGGATGGGGAAATGTCTTAAATGACATATAATGATTGATAAGTTTGATGCCTAGGTGTTGGATTTGAGTCAATACAAGTAACTACTCTTCTCATGTTAGTCATATTAATCGTATTTTCATTGTTGGTAGTGAGGTATATAAGACTTACAACATTATTTATATAAGGGGTAGGTTTTTCGATGTTATCTTGGTGATTGGGAAGAGGATCTTTGTAAATAGCAAAATGAGCATTAGTTTGGTTTAAAGCTTGGTGTTTATTTTGTGTTTCATGAGCTTTAAAATCTATATCATATGCTTATTGTCACTTGCAAATAAGGTTTTCATCAAATTTTGGACCAAGAATAAAATCCATAGCAAGATTGCATAATTTTCTACAAGTTTCATGAGAGTGGCCCTAGCTTGCATGAAACCAACAAAATTTGTTTGGATCATACCATGATTTCATAGTACGAGTGGGGTCAAGATCTCATGGTAGAGGTCTTGGAAAATGTTTTTGAAGTTATACTAGAGACAATGGTTTGTGTACATTAGTGTGGTTGGATTGATACAATATGTGAGTAGGAGTGATGTTTATATGGGGAGCATGCTCCACAGTGTTATTCAGAGCAATTGCTTGGATGGTATGAAAAATGTCATAGGAGTAAGTAACACCATCACGAGTAGCATTGGTAGAAAAGGAATCACTAGTGACATGAGAAGAATTGGTAGCAAAAGATGCACTAGTAGCATGGTTGAGGGGATGAGTCTTTTGAAGAAGCCCACTAGGAGTTGAACCTACCATGTTGGTAGAAATACTTGGCTTGGAGTTTGAAGAAGACATAGAAGATGATGCCATGGTGTGGAAAGGAGACATTATAAAGGGAAAAGTTTGAGCTTCAAAGAAAATGTTTCCCACAAATCCATGAGAAAAGGTAGGTTAGGAGGAATGGGGTTCTCCTATATGAGGATAAATCATGAGATTATAAATGGTTATGGGATATTTTCCTCTATGTTGAGGGAATTCATTGATGAAAAATATCATTTCAATTGTGTACTCTAAATCATGCTCATCTTCTAGTGATAACAAAGGGTTGTGTACTGAGGATGAATGGGGAGGAGTCCCATTGCTCGTAGTGCAAGTGGCAACATGACATTGCTTTCATCCATGTTGTGTGCCACAAGATATGTCTTAGGGAACCTATTAGGGTTGGTAAAATTCATAATGTTTGTTTGATTTAATTTTGTATTGTCATCAAATAGGAAATTCATGATGAAGGAAAGAGGTTAAACACTTTATGGAAGGATCAACTGGTAAGATATAGAGTCGAACCAATCGATAATCCTATAAGATAATAAATAGAATAGGCTATAAAGGACACAATTATATAGTTTGACTGTGCACTATAAATGGAAAAACTAAACATGATAAAAAGATACACAGTCAGATAGTTCGAATGTGTACTGAAGATAAACATAAAAAATATCATGTAAGAGATTGAGCCAATAAGGGTGACTGTTTTTTGAATATAGGGAAAAAATTTCAAGATAATAATAAGAAAAATCAATTGAACACACAAGAATCTAGATCAATGTGTTTGATCTGATTATAGCACACAACACAAACCTTGTACCAACATTGGCTAGTACAATTTTTGCAATACAAAGTACAATTTGTAAAGAGCAAGAAACAAAATTAGAATGCAAATGCTAATATAAATGGTCATTTTTAAATGTTTTTAACTTATAATAAAATTTGTAATTAATGTGATAGGGAGTTCACTGTAAAAAAGAACTAGAAAGACAATCTATGGATATTTTCAGGTAGTTCAGGCTGAAAAGGATCTATATTGGTGATGGTATTGACTTGGTATTGGGGCCCACCCCCCTCAATTCATAATCCCAAAATGATAAGGGCATTGAGTGCTTTTCCAATATTTACCATCAACCGCATATTTATACTTGGACAGAAAACCAAGTAAGCTTCCCCCTCAATCATTTAATCCAAGTAGGTAGACCTTGGGAAGAAAATATTTAATGTTTTTTTTAGTGTTAAGTTATTTTAAAGTGTGTGCAAAATAGAAAAAATATGTGACTAAATCGGTAAATTAAAAACTTCCTATTTAGTCTATGTTTGTTAATCTAAGCAAGCAAGCAAAAAAAATGAAAAGTGAATTAATTACTAGCAAGATAGTTTAATTCCTTTGTTTTTGAAGTGTACAGAGTCGATTTAGGTGACATTGTAAGAAAACATTATAGAATAGAGTCGACCAGGTCACTAATATCTGTAGAAGAAAGATATAGAAGAACATAGTCAAACAAATTGACTAAGTCTACTAGAGAAGAAGTAGGCTATAGAACTGTGTCAAGCTAGTTGACCTAGTTCGTTGTAGGGTTACAATTTTATAGACTACAAATTATGAAAATCAAGTCTATAAATGAAAAAAAAATGATAGAGAACATAAGAATGAACCTTAAATTTTTTGAAGATGCTTAAATTTTAATTTTTATGTTGTGTTGCTCAAATGTTGATTGTTATATTTTACCTACAGAGTCAATTGGGTTGACGAAGTCTATAAAGCATGTATGATGAAAATAAGTTGTAAACAAAGTTGATTAGGTCGATGAAGTTTAAAAACATATGGTTGAAAAATAGAACTTTGTTGAGCTAATTGATTTAGTTACCTATTATTAGAAAAGACCTGCAAAGAGAAAACAAAGTTTATTTGGAGCGACTGTGTGTTAAACCTATGCATACAATTTTAGATTGTATCAACAGGTTCAATATAACACTATAAAAACAAAAATATATAATATGATAATAAATGAATGCATGAAAGAAAACCTACAATGGTTATATTCACATCGGGTTCAACAAGATGTATACAAGGGAAATTGAAGCTGATCTACAAATCAATCCTAGCTCATAGAAGATAAATCACACTTACTCTTCCACTTGTTGGTACATTTAGACAATCTAGGTCATGACCAAGATGGATTTACTAGACCTAACCAAGGGGTCCCTTACCATGACAATATCACTAGAGAGGGTTCTAAAGCCTCTAGTCAAACAATGCCATGCAATAACCTTAGCTACGTCCTATGTTTTATATATTCACAAAGTAAATACAAATTAAATTAAAATATAATCTAGTGCTCACAAAATCTTGTGGCATGAAATAGGGGTAATAAACATAAAAGTAAACATGCATAGAATATCTCTACTCAAGCCAATGTAGAGTGAATCCTAATGAATGGAGAGAGAAGCATATAAGCTAACAAGTGCAAATATATCTACTTTAACAATGAGGAGCAAGAGTTAGGAATATTTACCTTTGAAGATGAACCCATTAAGCCTCAATCTCTCCCTTGGCAAAGATGCTTCATAAGAGGTTGTTTTGGTATGCAAGGATAACAATGATAGGTTAGCTCTAGGCTACACAAATTCTCTATGCATCCAACAAACTTCTCCACAATACAAGATTTGTATCTCCAAGTGTAGTATTGAAACCCTAAATAATGATACTCAAGTCGAATGGTGGATAAGTAGATGCACAATCTATGATGTTCTTTTTATTATCTCCCTAATAAATGGCAAAAAGGATTTGTATATATAGCTAGACCTAATCCTAAACCATTCCAAAAGTTTAGCAGATAGATTTGGCCTGATCGATCCTATATCATTAATTAATAAAATCAAGTTAGGTCCTAGACTAGGTCAGCCAAGGTTAACCTAGACCCATAACGTGCTAATATATTTTAAGTATAGGGTCGGCCCAGGCTGACATTGTTCAGTAAATGTCAAAAATATATTTTTGGATTATTTGGGGGCTATTTAAGGTGGTGAATTTCTTGGAAGAGTGTGCAAGGGAGGTGTCAAAGCTTAGGGAATTATATAGGAGAGGTTTGTGTAGTTTGAAAGTGGTGGTATAAGGGACAACAATCTTGTAAAGAACCGATGGTCTACCCACCCCTTTCCTAGTGCACCCTTTTAGGTATGCACTCAGAAAGATTGAGACTTGATGGGTTCATACAAGAGAGAAAGCATTAGTAATTGATAAAGTTTAAAAATACTATGTGTATACATTAACCAATCCCCCACCTTAATAGATGGTGACCAACATTACATTGCAACATGTGTCAATTAATCTCCAACCAATGTTGTCTAACCAATAATGTGTTTCTATTATCCAATTGCTTACCACCTTTATTCAACAAGGGTCCTCTTCGAGTCAACAAAATGTTCCTCCTATGTGATAAATTCCCAGGAATCAACAAAAGATTCCCCTATAAACCCTACAAATTTCATTGAATGCCCAACAAAACATTCCTCCATTAAGGCCTTTGTTCCCTTCAAATCAATGCTAAACTCAAAAATAAGTGTCTTACCAACAAAAAATCCTTTTTCAATGATACAACTCTAGCCAAAGAGTCAATATCATTGGTAGAACCAATCTTATTCCAAATTCTCATTATTCTATACCACCTCTTTACTTTATTCAAGGTATTGTACCTTCAAACACCCAACAAAATTTTCCCACTTCCTCTCACTCTAGTCCTACCTTTTAGGATTTGAAAGAGGTTAAAGATGTAGTTTTAGCCATTTAGGCAAGAAATTAGATTAATAAGTTCAAATTAGATGACATATGCTCCTATCCCTTTGATATGAGTTACTTTCAAGTACTTTTCCACATCATTTTGAGATGTCCAATTTTGAAATATATAAAGGGAAAGGTGATCCTAAAGAACATCTGAAATAATTTTTCATTGTGTGCCAAGAAGTTGGATATGCTCGTATATACCTAATTCAATTGTTTCCCCATAGTTTGGCGAGACATGCTTTAGAATTGTTCCTTGGTCTACTAAAGAATTTTGTTCATAACTTTAACTTGTCCAAAAAATTTGTGTGATACTTCTCTTTTAATTTTGAACATGAACTAACTATGGTAGCTATGTTTCTGACTAAACAAAGAGAGGGAGTAAAATTTACTAATTATTTACAATGGTGGTGCTCATTAGCTAGACACATCCCACGTAATCTCTCTAACATGTAATTGGTCATGATGTTCACTAACAACCTATAATTTGATGTAGCACATAATCTCAAGCTTATTTATGACAATACATTTGAAGAGGTTATTGCCAAGGGAATATAGATTGAACAAGCCCTCATCGATAAAGGAATCATCGACCTTTACTCTCAAAACCAAACTCAAAACAAGGCCCAAATGTAGGCTCTTGCATAAATTCAAGCAATCACATTATAAAATCTTAAATAGTTTAACATGAACAAGAATGTTGTAGGAGATAGGATCATTGAACCTTGACATGTGTAAACAGTGAAACCACTTCCTGTCCAAACAAACCAACCTACTCAAACTCTCACTTTGCAAAGACCACCTCCAAGAATAGGTCACTATAATAATTTTTTTTATAGTAATATTGGTGATCCTATTGAGATGGTTTTCCAAAAGTTAGTTGCTACCAACATGATAGTTTGACTAGTGCCTAAACCTTTTCCACAAAACTAGTTTAAAAGTGACTGGTATAATAACAATGACTTATGTGATTATCATCAGGTAAAAGGTCATTACATTCATATATGTGTACAGGTTTGACATCTCATCCAAGATTTGATCAAGAGTGGTGAAATAACATTCAATAATGTGGCAAAAACATCTAATCAATATTTAGATATCTATCAAAACTCTTTTTTGCAACATAATGACAATAACAACTGAAATCAGAATAGGCCTCCTCACAATCAACATCAGAGATTAAACAAATAATAGTAAAACTAGAAACAAGGTCAAGATACCCATTCCAATCAAGTTATTTATAAAATTATCCGTTACGATTACAATGTTATAAGTCATATCACTAGTGGACACATTACCACCATTAAGATCAATCCTAAGCCAAATGCCAATAATAACTGATGACCTCCACTATCCATTATAGGACCTCCACCTCTATTTTTTGGTAATCTTCCTTTGGTTTATAATATCCTTGTTATTAATATATTTTGCACCTTAAGGTAGACCACTCCAGCATCCTTAAATTTGTAATAACATTGAAACACCTCATATATTATGGTTGACAATTCTTAGAGGTGAGTCTCTAGATTATGGGCTAGCTCCCATGCATAACACCTACAACTAACCACTAAGCTCCTTGATTTGAATGAAAAGGGATATAATGAAATTAAACACTAATATAACATAAGTGATTCACCAATATGAATTATACAATCCTACTTAAACCTGTATTATGAAAGACAATTTGTAAAACCGATCTCAAAACCCAAGGTTCTCTTAACAAAAGGGTTTCAACATAAAGGTAGAATGTAATGTATTTCTCAAGGTAGATGAATAGTAGGTCTTATCATAGACACTTGTAGTATTATTCACACTAAAAGACACACAAAACAACCATTTACACATCATGAGCCTTGTTATAAGGCATATTACTTACACAAAGCATGAAAGAGAGAGATGGATACAAGGAGATATAACTATCACTTGCCATCCAAAATAGACTACTTGACACACTGATAAAAGAATTTGAGAAAATAAACCAACTTTAAATAATTATTTAAAGTTGAAATAAATATTCAATTTAGTAGGGCTTTTCCATACCAAATATGGATGATATACAATGCCAAAAGAGGCAGCTTATATAGAGAAATGAGGAAGAGAGAGGGGGCATAGATTAAGGAGATTTCCAAGTGTCCACATGAGTTACAAAAAATAAGGGAGTTATATAATATTCTAAATAGATTTTTAAGGACATATGTTTCTCCTTTGAAGATGATTCATCATCCAAGTGGTGTAGGAGTTTCAAACTCAGCTTGATACCTTATACTACTCCTTAAAACTACCCTTCTTTACATAAGATGAGTGAAAAATGGGATTTTTCATCTTCATATCACCATGACTACCTTCAAAATTTCTCATTTAACACCTTGCCTTAATTTATAAACTCCCTTGATTTGACATGTTAGTGGCAATCGTCATCCATCTCCTTAGGTGTCTTGAAACCCCTTCATCTTCCATGCCTAGCCTTGTCCATGTTGATGGGTAAAATTGTGCTTTGCTTCTAACACCAATAATGGGAAGTTTCAAGAATGTGGGACTTGCAACTTGAAACGACCTCCAAATTTTTAAGAAGTTGGTCTCTCTTTATCTCGAGTGTTGGGAGGAAAGGGATAGGAATTTAAACAAAAACACAAATGCAAAGAAAGAAAATCTAACTATGGCGATGCGCCTGAATGTAATTCGACCCTTAATTCTAAGCATAGTGAAACTATATGTGAGATTCAATTACATTAAAGAGCAAACAAGGCATGATCAATGTAAAAGATAGAAACAATAGAAACAAAGGCTCATAGCTTAGACTACTTTTACAATGATACAAAGAAATATCAACAAAGGCACAAAACTCAGTCTTCTTATTAACTCTCAAGTTACATAAAAGGCATAGAAACATGCAAAGCTACATAAACTTTCTAATTCAAGAAAATAGAACAAAGGTAAATGATATTCCTAATCACAGCTCTAAAAGTCTAAAAACTCTTGACAATAGTCTCTCGCAAAAAATTCTCTCCAATCTTCTGATGATGATTTATGGTGATCTCTACACCCCTCTTTATAACATTGGATTCACTCTAGATTGTCTGCATGTTCCCAATCTAATAGCCCAACTAAAATCTAAATGAACTGGAAGTGTCTAACAGAAGATATTTCTTAGATTCTAAAACGTTCTGTCTTCCTACAGTTCATTAGCTGAAAAAGATACACAGGACGCTCCCTTCTATCAAACGAAAGAGGACACTTGGCTGATTTCCCCTATTTTACTTGAAAACCCTCTTATTATTTAGGAGGCACCAGAAAATGACACTTGGTGGCCTCCACAACACTTACTGAAGACACAGCATGTTTCATGTAACCTATACTCTTACTGTGTCTTCGCTTAGAAGTGTTCAGTCTTTGACATTTGTCACCATCTGCTTCTCCCAAAATTTAAACAAATTATATAGAAAATGGGACCCAAAGTAGCTCTCGCCCGAGCAACTTCAAAAAGGGAACAGGGACATGTGGCACTTTCTACTTATTCTTGACAAAGGACACGTGGTGATATCCACTACCTTTAGCAACCTTTTGAGAAATCTATCGAAGGTGACACGTGTCTGTCTTCGCATTGCTTTGTCTATACTATATAAACAATCGGGCCTTATTTCATACTTACACGGATGGTGACACTTGGTAGCTTTTGCTTGCCTCAGAACAAAAACCTAGGACCCACCATAGTCTTTACTTGTTAATGAAACAAAATGAAGATAATTCAGAGGTTGAAACGTGGTGGCTTCCACTCTCCTTAGCTAGGGATACATGGCATCTTCTGTTGTTTTTAGAAAATCACATTGAAACCTTCTGCTGTTGCCACCTGGCGCCTTTCGCTTGATCCTGATACTTAGCTTGTTGAAACCTTCCACTCAAAAGAGATTTGAAATGCGGATGTCGATATGAAATGTGGATGCTGACACTTGTCACACTCCACTGGGTTACTATGAGACACATGGCATGCCCTAACCAACTTCTAGAAATTATGAAAGGTGCCTTGGTTGATGACACTTGACAGCTTCTGCTTGATTTTGATACTTAGAGAAAAATGAGGCAAAAAGAAATTCAAGCCCGCGCTCTGAGTCAAAACTTTTCCATCCCGAACCAAAGGGTGCGAGGACAAAATTTTGTAGTGCGCAACTGAAAATCAAAATAAAATGTAGAGTATTTTTTACTCTACAGTTATTGGTGACCCCAAGGACTTTTGAGCCTACTCAAAAAGAAACTACAACTCCCGCCTGATCAAAATGACAAAAAAATCACAGCTTCAGCAATGTTATTTGATAGGCAGACCACTCATCGTCAGATAACCCCTGCTTATTAAACAATTCATTGAAGGTTAAATCAAGGTTGATAATATCCTTGTGTGAAAATTTTTGCAAAATCTGAACCGTAGCTTCAATATGAATTCAAGCTGGGAGACAGGAATCAAAATACCTTCTACTTTAGGTATTGATGACTCATCCCTTAAATCCTAAAAAATTACCTGATCATTTTGCTTGGCCAACAAAAAAGGTTGAATTTCATCAATCATTAGCACAGTGTTGTCATCAGGAAACAAAGAAGGAAGACCTAATTGTACTAGGTCTTCAATGTGTTGCTTCACTTCACTAATTCCTTCTTTCATTACATCTAGAAGCTCTCTGTAATTAATGGTTGTAGAGTTGCAACTGAGAACCTCATTCACTCGCTTAGCAGTGACCATTCTGTCATCAATTCCTGCTGTTGACAATGTTCCATTCGTAGCATCATAAAGCTTTTACAACAACATTTTGGAGTCCAATACTCTCCCAAAAACTATAGCCAGAGTATTTTCAACTAAATTCTCCACCTTTTCACATAATTTTTGTGCATTTAGCAAGAAGGTGAGAGAAGGCCTGAGCTGAATAATCTCCGAAGAGATTCTTTTCCACATTGATTCCTAAAGTTCCTTCACTAGATTTAACACTCTTACATTCTTTGGCCTATTGGCCAGCTCCAGTGTCAATTGTTTTGCTCTTTGTTGCTCAGCTTGAAATTGGGCTTGTATAGCCGCAGTATTATTCAGTTCATTCAGCAGCTTCTGTTGCAATTGAGTAACTTATAACAGGCTTCCCTCACATTTTTCTTGTAATACTAGTTTTTCTCGCCTTAGGGTCGTCATTGCATCTTTTACCTACATTAGCCCTGCTTTTAAGCAATCATTTTGGGCTTGGATCGCTTGGTGAGTTTGAAGAGAAATAGTATCTTGTAACTGTTTATTTAGACTCTCTATTTCATTATGTTTTCTATTGATTTTTGTGGTCAAACTGCTACAGTTTGCCTTCTCTTTGGCTAGATTAGCCTCCATCTTCTGTAGCTTCCATGACGTTTTCAAGTAATCTTCAAAAACTATAGAAGTGGATTCAGTTACCAACTCAATTTTGTCTTGTGGTCTGAACAGGGACATGTCTATGGCCACTGCATTCATTGTGTAGTCTTCTAGCTGCATCTGCTCACTTGGCTTGATTATATCTGGTGATAAATGAGTCACCATTAGTTGCTGCTGAATTGAGTCAAATTATGACCTCAGGTGTGGTGTAGCCAAGGCCTTATTATCCTTGATCTTATTTTTCTCTCTTCAGGCTTCGCTCGCCTTCCTAACAGTGTCTGCTTGAGTTTGGTAGGTAGAAGGGGAGGTAATGTGCCCACCTACAAAAGGTTGACCTTGTGACAAACCATATGGAATAGCCAATTATTGGCTATGGGCAATTTGAGGAGGTAGTTTCTTGGGAATAGAGGGAGAAAAGTGAGGCAATGGTAAAGCTTGAGTAGGGATAGATGGGGCGAAGTGAGAAATGGGCACGATAGAGGTGGCAGGGGATGTCATCTGGCTAGATGAAATCATCATGCCTATAGGAGAAGAAAGAGATTGAGGAGGAGGAGGAACGATACTTATCTGAGGAACAACTACAATACTCTGTAATTGGCATTGTGAGGGTTCTGCCCTCTCTTTTGAATCCAGTTGGAAACTCAACCTCTCTTGCTTTGTTAGCATTTCTTTTTCTAGATGTGCTTCTTTTTCTTCAACATTTACCACTACTATCAGTGGTGTTTGTAGGGAACTGGGAACTTTAATAGCAGATGCCGATGGGGAAGCTTTTGGTGGTGAAGGCACCACACTCTTTTATTTTTCCATGACGCTAAGAGATTGAGGCCAAACTATTATAGTGACTGTAACTGTAGTTTGCCCTAGGGCCTATGATTCTTGGCTGGATCCTGCTCTGGCTTCTAGCTCTACACCTTGTGTTGGCAAATTGCTTGTGTCAGGGTTAGATACAGGGGATAGATGGCACTCATCCCATAGTTCCTCCCATCTCTCATCTAAGTCCACGTTCCTAAAAGAATGAGTTGTCTGATAATTTTCTTGCTTATATTTCCAATAGGATTTTATTTTCTCAGCATCCCAGTCTTTATTCTTTAGTGCCCTTCTTAAGCCAGAAGTCATTCTGATTTTAAGATCAAAATCCCTCTGCTTATCACATAAAGTTTTCCATGGTCTATTTTGTTGAAGGGGCAAATCTGTTAATTCAACATAAAATCCAGGAGTATCTTCTCTAGGATTTTTTCTATTTTCCCAAAAGGGGTGGCCCTTATGTGTAATTCTGGTAGCAACCCTATTAGTCCTTATCCATGAAGCTATGAAACCATTTGGGTCATATACCTATTTATCTTCGATTAGCAAGAAACCCAGGAAGGCTAACTTTATAAGAAAAATAATTTCAACGTCTTTGGCTTTTAGTACCACGTTGTTTGTCATCCATGGGAGGTCATACATTTTTCTCTTCCTCTTTCTAGAGCCATATTCATTATCTACTATAGACACTTGCCTGGTGACTTTTAAGAATGCTAACCTAAGTGTCAAAATCTTAGGTAGCAACATTGGTTCCCCATAAAAACCATGGACTCTAATAATTGTATGGTGGTATCCAAAAAAAAATCACAAGGAATTGGGCAATTAGCCATAAGGTTTGAAACACTTGCAAATAGTCTATTTATAACTAGTTCTAGGCTTAGGTGACAAAAGGTAGGGGTAACAAACAGTTCCCAGAATTCATATGGATCGCTAGTTTTTGACAAAATATGTGTCCATGCAAACACAGGAGTTGTTCTTTGTAAATCAAAACTTGGGTCATACATATTGAGATGCGTATGTTGGGACAAGATGTCAGAGTTCTGATATGGCATAAGGTGAAACAAATAAGAAGTGTACCTGAAAACCCTTTTTGATTTGAATTGGGCAAGTTGCTCCACCATGGAATATGTAATTTGCTCAGAGAAATCAAGCCGATACTCTTGAGTCTTGTCGACAGTTTTCAACCTGAAGAGGATAGCCATTTGTTCCCCATATATGGTCATATCATCTTTCATTTTGAAAATGAAAGCCATCATAGACAGTGCATCTTGGCTAGCTTGGGCAAATTGGGCTCTTGCTACAGGCAGTGTCGGCATAGAAGTATCATCATCACCTAATTGTAATTTAGATCTTAAAAACCTCAATTGAGTATTGATGTTTGCCCACATTTTTTGCATTTTAGCAATGATGGGAAATGTAGCTGTCTTATCATGATACAAGGCCAACATTTCTCTGATAGCCTTTGATGTAATCTGCACCGTGAATGGACCCTGTTGTATGGTGTTTGAGGGTGCATGGAACAAGTCGGTGCATAGTTCGATCAAGTTAGGACATGGATGCACCCCTATAATAATGAATTGTGCAAGTTATGAAGTCCATATCCTCATTGCAAATGTCTCATATTGTCCCACCTTGGTCCTCTGAAAACACCTTTGATGTGCCCCTTCTTTGAGAGTTTTGTTACTAGTTCTTTGAAGAATTGGGTCCATGACTCCATCTACATAATCTTTTATCTTTGCTGGGTCACTTGCTTGACCAACTTCAGGGACTCTGGTCTGTGGGTAGGTCTTTAATGGTTGCATGGGGGCTGAAGCATATGACTTGCTCATAAGAAAATTATAAAGGGATTCATAAATCCCAACTCCTTATTGTGAAGACTGTGCTCCCTCCATCTTTATATCTATTCTATGATAATTGGTATGAACTTTTGCAAAATAGAAAGCACTTTCACTTAAGCAGGTTTACTAGGAACTAAAAATGCAAGTATCAGGAATTTTATTGCAGATGCAGGAATGTTTGAGAAATTTTAAGCTTTAACTCTTGCTATGAGGCATTTATTGACCCATCAAGTCTCAAAATGGCATTAAACCCAGATAACCGTTAGCAAATCTTACTCAATCTTCCTGGGACAGTGAGATAGACACGTTGTGCAAGTGGCTGTGCAAGGTACTTTAGGGAATTTTAAAGATTTAGGAGATATTAAATGTGTCAAGAATTTTGAAAATTTTGAAAAAGGCTCTGAGCTGTGGCTACGTGCTCAAATAACACTTATTTAAAAGAAATTAGGAAAGCAAAATGGGAAAATAAAGCAACTAAGAAAGGGAAACTATCTAACTACAATGCATCAGGGACACAACCTAGCTAAAATGTTTCAAATAGATTCCATTCATAGGAATCTCTTCAAGTTCACCTTCCATTGTTTCTAGCTCAAACAAATTTTTCTGTTTACACGCACAAATTTTATAAGGGCCAGTCCATAATGCTTCAAATTTAGTGTGTTGACCCGGCTTGGCGGCTCTTGCATCCCATTTCAAAAAAATTGAGCCTGTTTCGAAATGGGGATTTGAAGTCCTTTTATCAAAGTAGTCTTTAATTATTTTTTGATGCTTTAGCAATGAATAATGGACTGCATCCCTCTTTTCCTAAACTTCCAAAAGTTCCACAAGTCTGACCTGCATGGGGCCATTTTCCTCAATTTCAATCTGTTTGATCAGTTGGAGAGCAGGAATCTCCAAACTTAGTAGTATTACAGTAGATTTTCCATATACAAATTCATATGGGGACATTTTGATCACCTGTTTATGCATGATTCTATCATCCCACAGTGCTAAATTAAGCACTTTATGCCACTCTTTGTGATGATCAACCCCTATTCTTTTGATGAGTGTAATCAGGTTCTTATTAGTTGATTCTGCCAAACCATTACCCTGAGAGTAATAATTTGAGGAAGTTTTCAGATATATTCCATGCTTTAATGCAAAGTTAGATACTTTAGACCCTAAAAATGCTTTAGCATTATTTGAAATTATGGTGCAAGGAGCCCCAAAGTGAGTAGTGATACTCCCTAGAAAATCTAGGATCACATTCTCTGTTGCTTCTTTAAGTGGCAATTAATATCCATTTGTGACCCATACTAGACACTGGATTTATCATTCCAATGAAGTCAAGACCCCATTGAGCAAAAGGTTCATCCATAATTATAGGACTAAGGGGCATTGCTGCATTCCTTCTCATCCCCACATAATATTGACAGGATTGACATTTTTTAACCAGCTGATAACAATCTGTAAATAAAGTAGGCCAGAAATAACCTGCCTCACTTATCTTTATAGCTGTGGTCTTTGCAAAAAAATGTCCACCTGATACTCGATGATGCATTTCATGTAGTATTTTCTCAGCCTCAGCGTTTTCTACACATCTTAACAATTTGCCATCAGAATTTCTTCTGAAAAGAACCTATTCAACTAAAACAAAATGAACTCCTTGTATCCTATAGTATCTTCTCTTATTTTGAGGGAGTTCTCTTGGGTAAATCTCATATTTCATAAAATGAATCATGCTTGTGACCCAAGATTCTTGATCTACCTCTTGTATCTTTAACACAATTTCTTTTTCTTCTTTTGAATTTGTCTCTTCAGGTATCATCTTTTCAAGCTCTTGAGTCATATATTGGCACAAACCCCTGCCTCTGACTAACTTAGTGGGTTTGATCTCTACATCATATTCAAGGATCTTGGTTATCCAATTAGCTCTTTTTTCAATAATTTCTCCCTCCATGATGTATTCTCTGACACTTGGGTGAGCTACAAGTATCAAAATTTTGCTTCTTGACACCATATGCCTGAATTTCTTGAGAGATTTTACCATAGCATATGCTTATTTCTCTACAAAGTTGTATCTGGTTTCATACTCCCTGAGAGTTCTTGAGAAAAAGGCTATTGGGTGCTCTCCCTCCTGTCTATCATCCTTTTGTGTTAAGACAACAACAATACTTAACTCTCCTCCATAGACATACATTACAAAAGGCTTAGAAAAATATGGGTTTCTAAGTATTGGGGCTGTTGAGATAGCCTTCTTGACCTCTTCAAAGGCTTGCCTTCCTTTTTTAGTCCACTTGAAAATCAGGTCTTTCTTTAGCAAGAGTGTCACTGGTCTTACTAAGCCTACAAAATCGGATATGAACCTACTGACAAAATTAATCTTTCCCAAAAAGGACTGAACTGCCTTTTTATTTACTGGAAGAGGTAGGTTCATTATAGCTGCAACTCTTTCTGGGTCTATGGAGACTCATTCTTTAGATACTATATGTCCCAATAATTTTCTTTTAGGGACAACAAAGATACATTTCTTAGGGTTCAAGGATATTCCAAATTCTTGACATTTTTAAAAAATAGCTTCTAAATGATCAAAATGATCAACAATATTTAAAAAAAAAATAGTAAGATCATCAAGATAAATTAGGATGATTTTATTTATAAGTTCCCCAAATGCAACATCCATAGCTCTTTAAAAAGTGGCTCCAACATTTGATAGGCCAAATGGCATCTTAGCATATGAAAATGTTCCCCATTTGGTAGTAAAAGCAATCTTGTATTGGTCTTCATCAGCCAACTAAATATGATTATATCCAAAAAAACCATCTAGCAAAGAAAATCTTTCTGATCCAGCCATAGTTTGTAGAATTTGTTCCATGGAGGGCAAGGGATAGTGATTTTAGAGATGCTCTATTTAGATCTCTAAAATCTACACAAAGTCTTATATCTCCATTCTTTTTCCTAACTGGTACCAGATTTGATACCCAGGTTGAGTGTCTAATTGGAAAAATTATTTTAGAATCTAAATTTTTTTGCAACTCATCTACCATTAGAGGCTCAATCCTTGGATTTACTAGCCTCTATTTCTGTCTGATGGGCTTAGATCCTTCAGTCAGTTCTATTGTGTGCTGAATAATGTCTTTATTATATCCATGAAGGTGTTCATAACTCCAGGCTATGACCCTGTCATATTTTTTGCACAATTCAATCAGTCTTTCCTTTTCTACTTGAGTTACAGAATTTCTAACTTTTAATTTTTTCCCTTCACTCATCTCAATTTTAGAATAATCTGCTTTGTCTACCTGGATCCTTTTCTTCTCCAGGCTTACATCTTCTGGATCAAATAAGTTTTCTAAGGTGATCATGCCTTTGGGAAGATTATTAGTCTTCAATTGTATAACTTGATATCCATATGCTTCTTCAATTTTGGTTCGTAATTGATCAGTAAACTCATCTGATTGTTGTAAGAATGAGAGTACCTGAGAATTATTTTCAAATACTTGCCAATTCTCATCATTGTCTGGAATAGTTGGCCTCACTATAACTTTTACTGACTCATTGTTAATTAATAAGCCAGTTGCTGGATCAAACTGTGAGCCAATCTGGGCCATCCTATCAGCTTCAAAATTTTGAATTCAAGGACTACTTCAATATTGAAGGCTTCAAAATCTTTTATTAAGTCCCAAATCCTATGTCTATAGGATCTCATCCTTATATTTTTAGCTATTACATTTTCTCTAATTTGACTAATTCTGAATCTCATTTTACTATTAGATTCTTTATTCCCTTTTTCTTGGCTAACAGGAGCCCATGTACTAAAGATTCATACCCAACATCATTATTAGTACAAGAAAATTGGAAACAGATAGCCCTTAATTTTTTTTCACCATTTGGAGTAGTAAGACAAATTCCTGCTCCAACACCATTTTTACTTTTAGCACCATCAAAATTTAAGGTCCAAATTTCTGAATCTTTTTCAGATTCTTGAGTAGTTGGTGCCTCTTCCTTTAAAACATTTGGGATTTCATGGTCCTCATCAAAAATGACATCAGTGCCCAGACCAGTAGAGTCATAATTCCCATATGGGTCACTATGCATCATAGCTAACAACTCGTTATTTTCTTCTTCTTGATCATGCTCAGTCTAGTCGCCTAACTCTTCAACAAAAACCCTTTGTTCCTTATTTAACATAACATGATCTGCCTCTAATTTTGATGTTGGTTCATTGGTGATATGATCTTTTGATAGTGGTTCAAATAGAGTTTTCATCTTTGAACCATATTTAGTTCTTAGAATGAGGTGAGACCAATCAAGAGATATATCCTCCTATCTTGGCTCTAAAGTCTCTTGATAAACATAAACTAAAATTAGGAGGTATATCTATGACCACTATATCTTGATTAACAATTATATTGGGACAAGTATATAATTGCAATGGGAGTTGTCTAATTCTTCCTATTGTTTGCACTGATTTTCCATCTAACTACATAACTCCTTTAGTGAGTGGCTCATACTTTATCTTTAAAGCATCTGTTATTATCTTTGGCATTATTGTACTACTAACCCCTGAATCTATCATTGCATTATGTAGTAGTTTCTTGTCAACTATCAAAGTCAAATAGAAGGGGTCTAGTTTTGATTTGCTTACCTCTGGTGGATTGTTCACTAGGGCTGTTGTCTGCAGATGAACTGTGTCGTTGAGCTTTTCTTTTTCAGCAAATCTTTCTTTGATCTCAGTATGTTTGGGCACTGCTAGGCCTTGTAGAGCTTCTTGTAACAGTGTCTTTTGTTTAGGGATAGCTAATATGTCCTAGATTGATACTTGTGCTGGAGTCCTCTTTAATTGATCTACCACATTCATCAGTCCTAGAGTTTGGGTTCTTGGAAAGTAAGGATACCTTGCTTTTTTTTAAACTTGTCCATAAACTACTTGATTCGACACCAGGGTATACTTTAAGAAACCCCTCCTTTAGAAAAGGTGTACAAATTTGGCGAAATGTGTAAAACACCTGACAAAAAAAATTATTTTTTATGGCAAAAAAAATAGTTTACAAAGAAAAAATAATAATCTCCATTGGCGAATCATTCATAGTCTCTCAAACAATGTGTAAAATCTGGGCGAATTGTGTTATTTTAAAACCACAAAAAAATTATACATTGGCGAACAAAAAATAATAATCATAGTAAAATTTTAATTTTTTGGGCACTGGGAATGGGGTGGGATCGGCTTGTGGCACTTTGCGAGAGATATTTTCATACTATTCTATCACGCATACATCCCTTCATACAGCCTTCATACCTCCTATGATGTCTCCTTGAAATCTTGAAACCCTAAAATATGGCTAAGTTTGAAACCCTGAAACCTTGGAATCTGACTAACTCTGAAATATGATAGGATCCACCAAAACCTAGAATTTGCATTATAGCTCCTAGCGGTCCGAAACCCCTCTCAAACACCTTGAAAGTATATAAATAAAATATAACTTAAAGTATAAGAAACTAGATGTCCATTATAAATGTAAACTTATACTTGAATGTTTATTTTATTTGTATACCGATGGCTTCGGAAACAAAAAAGGGTTATTGAATGTCTCATTGCTATTTTCTTGAATTCGGATTTATACATATTACAAATGAAAGTGTGTTGGCGAAACGAGCCAACTCCTCCACTTCCCATAACGTGAAACCCGGCAAACATTCCACATTAAGCACTACTTGGTTGGCTGCGTGAAAGGCGAATACTGTCAGGCAAAAACTCAAACGAAACATTTGCCTTGGCGATTACAAAGCTAGGCAATCACGAAACCCAAGAAAGCTTGGCGACCAGGAAACCATGGAATGGCATAGAAATCACCAAAAAACACATTGACAAAATGTAAAATTCACCAAAGTACGAATATTCGCCACTAAAATATTCCCTATTCGACACTGGTTGAGGCCCTTCTTGTCTAACAGCTATATTTCTTTGACCTTAAAATGGAGGACTCTCCATGACTTGATTATTCACAACCTCAGGCTGTTCCACCATTCTTCTCTTTGATCTAGTATAGTAATCTGATTGCACCACTGGTTTCTTGGAAGTAGAGGCTTCATTCAAGAATATTGATTCTTCATCTTCAACCCATGAGAACAAAGCATGTTCAAAGGCTATTTCTTCCTCTTGTTGTAAAGACATCCCTTGCATCTGAGCCATTAGGATTGAATTTTGCATACCAAGAGATTGGTAGGCTTGATTGTCACTAGTACTTGCAAATTGTCCATCCATTCTTCTTTGCTCTGCTACCTTTTGTTGTAAATTACCCATGGGGCAACCTCTAGGTGTATGAGCATTATTACAAGGGAAACACTAGGCATTGGTGCTATCTGCATAATTATTTTGACCTTGAACAATCTCCCTATTCGAATTGGGGGAATAGTTTGTGAGGGTGTAGGGATTGCAACTAATTGGTTTGTTGGCTGAGGATTATTTTGCCTTTGAGGACCCTGATATTGGTTTGGCTATGATAAAAATATATTTCCTTGGTAGCCTTGATATTGAGGTCTAAGGTAAGGATTCTGCTATATTTTTATATTAATCAGATCATTAGAAAATGTCCTTAAGATATTCTTGATATCATCCATCTCAGATGACTAGGTAGGGACAAGTTCTTTAGCAGGTGGTTGAGGATATTTATACATAGACACAGGTGGGGCTATGGAATTAGAGGCTTCTTGAGGTAATGGTAAGGTCATCTCTAAAAACATGGGCATGGGAGGCCTTGGGGGTAACTTTCTAGCATATATTAGATTATTTTCAGCTCTGACTGCATAGTCATAAGCTTCTAGCAGAGTCTGACCTCCAAGTGATTGAATCATAATAGATATGTCTGAATTCAAAGCTTTAAGATAAAATACTATAGCCATACCTGGTAATGGTCTAGCTATAGTAAGAATCCTTTCTTAAGTCTTTTGAAATCTAGAATTGAAGTCAGTCATTGCTTCTTGTGGTGTTCTTTGAATAGTAATCAATTGTTGCAACAAAGAAGATTTATCACCCTTTTCTTCAAATCTTTCAAAGAAAAGATCTCCAAGCTGATCCCATGTAGATATTGTATTTGGAGTCAAGGATCAGTACCATTCCAGAGCCTTCCCTTTAAAAGAAGCTAATAATCTTATAGCCACATTCTATTGTGTGACCACAAGTATAACACAGACATCAGATACATTTTGCAAATGTTCCTCAGGTGTTTTAAAATCTTGCCCACTGAATTTGGGCAGAGCTTTCAAGGCATTTACTGGGATAGGATCCCAAGTGGTTGGTGGTATTGGGAGAATCAAAGGATTACCAGTGTTCCAACTTGCATAATTCCTTGGGGGTATAGGGGCTCCCATATTTACTCTTGGTATTGGTATAAACTGATTGACTCTTCTTCTTGGACTAGTTACCAAAGGTGGTAAAAGAGTACCTGAATTTATAGCAGATTGAGATCTGGTTTTTGGTCCACAGCTCTGACTCCTTGTAGCTCTCTGGTTCATACAATCTTGAAAGAAACTTTAAGATGGTGTCCCACCAGGTGTGCTAAAAACTGTTGATGGTTAAAATTGTGCTTTGCTTCTAACACCAACAATGGGAAGTTTCAAGAATGTGGGAC
Organism: Torreya grandis; assembly: GCA_037957365.1. NCBI lineage: Eukaryota > Viridiplantae > Streptophyta > Pinopsida > Cupressales > Taxaceae > Torreya > Torreya grandis. Next base: position 794,365 of record JARHVA010000824.1, on the reverse strand, counting down.
TTGCAACTTGAAACGACCTCCATATTTTTAAGAAGCTGGTCTCTTCTTTATCTTGAGTGTTGGGAGGAAAGGGATAGGAATTTAAACAAAAATACAAATGCAAAGAAAGAAAATCTAACTATGGCAATGCACCTGAATGTAATTCGACCCTTAATTCTAAGCACAGTGAAACTATATGTGAGATTCAATTACATTAAAGAGCAAACAAGGCATGATCAATGTAAAAGATAGAAATAATAGAAATAGAGGCTCATAACTTAAACTACTTTTACAATGATACAAAGAAATATCAACAAAGGCACATAACTCAGTCTTTTTATTAACTCTCAAGTTACATAAAAGGCACAGAAACATGCAAAGCTACATAAACTTTCTAATTCAAGAAAATAGAACAAAGGCAAATGATATTCCTGATCACAGCTCTAAAAGTCTAAAAACTCTTGACAATAGTCTCTTGCAAAAAATTCTCTCCAATCTTTTGATGATGATTTATGGTGATCTCTACACCCCTCTTTATAACATTGGATTCACTCCAGATTGTCTACATGTTCCCAATCTAACAACCCAACTAAACTCTAACTGAACTAGAAGTGTCTAACAAAAGATATTTCTTAGATTCTAAAATGTTCTATCTTCCTGCAGTTCATTGGCTGAAAAAGATACACAGGACGCTCCCTTCTATCTAACATAAGAGGACACTTGGCCGATTTCCCCTATTTTACTTGAAAACCCTCTTATTATTTAGGAGGCACCAGAAAATGACATTTGGCAGCCTCCATAACACTTATTGAAGACATACAACACGTTCTATGTAACCTATACTCTTATTGTGTCTTCGCTTAGAAGTATTCAGTCTTTGACATTTGTCACCATCCACTTCTCCCAAAACTTAAACAACTTCTATAAAAAATGGGCCCAAAGAAGTTCTCACTCGAGTAACTTCAAAAAGGGAACAGGGACATGTGGTGCTTTTCGCTTATTCTTGACAAAGGACACGTGGTGATCTCTGTTGCCTTTAGCTACCTTTTGAGAAACCTTTGGAAGGTGACACGTGTATGTCTCTGTGTTGCCCTATCTATACTATAGAAACAATCGGGCCTTATTTCATACTTACACGAATGATGACACTTGGCAGCTTGCACTTGCCTCAGAACAAAAACCTAGGACCCACCATAATCTTTACTTGTTAATGAAACAAAATGAAGATAATTTAGAGGTTGACACATGGTGGCTTTTGCTCTCCTCAGCTGGGGATACGTGGCATCTTCCATTGTTTTTAGAAAAGCATATTGAAACCTTCTGCTGTTGCCACCTAGCGCCTTCCGATTGATCTTGATACTTAGCTTGTTGAAACCTTCTGCTCAAAAGAGATTTGAAACTTGGATGCTGATATGAAATGTGGATGCTGACACTTGTTACGCTCTACTGAGTTACTATGAGACATGTGGCATGCCCCGACCAACTTCTAAAAATTATGAAAGGTGCCTCGACCGATGACACTTGGCAGCTTTCGCTTGATTTTGACACTTAGAGAAAAATGAGGCAAAAAGAAATTTGAGCCCGTGCTCTGAGTCAAAACTTCACTGTCTCATACCAAAGGGTGCGGGGACAAAATTTTGTAGTGTGCAATTGAAAATCAAAATAAAATGTAGAGTATTTTTTACTCTATAGTCCAAATGGATCAAGATTTGAATTTAAATTCATAAAGGCACTCTCTATCCATGAAATTCATTCAAATACCTTATCATACATGAATCAACTCATTTTGGTTCATGGAAAAACTCCCAAGACTCCAACTTGCACCTTTTGTTCTCATTTGGCCTCGATTCTTCATATCCCTAAAAACCTATAAACATCCTTGTGTAAGAAAGTGTACAAATATTATTTATAAAATAAAAATATATTTGAGGACTCACTATGTCTTTATAACTCCATGACAAATTTCATGTCCTAAGAGTGAGTGGAAGTATCCTTTTTTTGCTATTTTCTTCCCCCAATTAGGCCTTAATTAAGGCTCCTTGCCTAGAAGACTAATTTTATGCTACAAAATTTTCCCACACATGTGAAACCACCAAATAGTGTGAGATTAACATTTTAAATATTATCACCAACCTCCATTCTAAATTTTAGGTCCTGAGACCTCGTGGAAGTGTGAGAACCATGAAATGGTCTCAAAACCTAATATCTTTTTAAGCTTGTTTAAGCGTGCCTTGAATAACTATAATTGTTTAAGCATATCCAAAGTGTATTATACAATTTTTTGGGATTTAATAGGTATAAAACATCTAAAAACACCCTCCCCAATCGTGTGCATGTGCTCTATTGATAAAAACCCTACAAAACACCTAAAAACCTTGCAAAATAGGGCATTAAATGCAGTCCATACAATTGCAAGTATAGAAAAATTTCATGATGAGAAACTAATAGGAATCTATAATAATGTTTTGATGATTATAATATTAAACTAGGTCATCACATGCAATTTTTAAGTCAATCTTTCACATCAAGTCCTTATTAGGGTTTTAGGTGGGTTTAGACTGGTTTTGGTTCTTAGCGATTGTTCATAAAACTTGGGGCCTTAACTCCTGAACCAATGCCATAATTTTATATTAGACAACCCTCCTAAAATTTCCACAAGTGAACAAGTTCCCATGCATATTCTCTATACAGTTCCAAGTGCAAGAAGTTGCTCTTTGGGTCTCAACTAGGCCGTTGGAGAGGGGTTTGCATTCTTAGCCTTTATTTATGAAGGTTAAGGACCTAAACCAACAACTGATTCTAGAAGGATGAAGTGGGGAAATATATTTATCATCTTTAAAATCCATCTATCTCCATACATCAAGTTAATTCCCTAATAAGTAAGAGAAACCTGGTCTTGAATAGCAGTCCTGCACCTATTGAAGCTCAAGGTCTTAAATGTCAAATTGACACTTTCCTTGTCTTCCCCTACTTGTGGATGGTCTTTTAGGGTAAGTGATATATTATCACACTTACTAATGTCCTTATGTTTCATGTCACCTTCTTCAAACCTGCTTTATCATGACTGTGCATATAGGTTTGTCTATGTAATGTTCTTAGCTTTAGGCTCTACAGGCCTAAACAGAGGTTATCTACATTGTCATCCTCTTATTGAATTTTAAGGTCTTATGAATCATAAATTATCATAAGAGAACACTTTTCATATGAATTACTTTCTCTTATATCACTTTGTCCTTTAAAACAAACAAGTATCCTTCATGACTGGGCAGGCAGGCCTGTAGGTGATATATCAACTGTGTATTTAGGGCTGAAGTAAACCTTATTTTTGTTATCCTTTTTTGAACCTCCTTTATGTATATTAAAATTTTAATTACTTTATGCATTTTTTTCTTCACTCATCAATACCCAAATCCACCACTAAGTTCTTTTCAAGTTTATGACCAACCTACTTACCAAAGTAGCCTGTAGGTGGTCATTAGGATAGTTTGAATGCATTTTTGGGGTTTAAGACTGCTATCACAAACCCTTGATAATTCAATGTTCTTTCTATAATTTTGGGAGCTAGGCATTCTCTTTTGAACCTTTGACACCTTTCCCAAAATCTTACACTTTTACTTGGATACACTTATCTCCCATGCCTGCTTAAACCGTCGATGTAGGTGTTGATTGAAAAAGTTTGGACATGAACTTTGAGAATTGGTTTTCTCAACTAGGCTTTGGACATTTTTAGAGTGACTAAATTCATGGTAGGTTCTTTCTCACTATCCTACAAAGTCCATTTGCCTTTCATAACACCAACAAACTTTTGCCTTCCTATCTTTGTACATAGACCTGTGTATGAATGCCTAGGCCTGTGAACTTAATTGATGACCATAACATTAGTCATTTCAAACCTTTTATAATCCTCAAATGGATTGGGTATTGCATTGATCTATGACTCCTCTTATACCTTCTTGAATCATGTTTCCATACCTGATCCGTCTTTATATTACAATTAGTTTTGTCTAAAATGAGGACCTACTGGTTTACAACCTGTAGGTTTGCCTTTTTCCATGGATAAACTATTGAGAAAATTTTATGGGGTATTTTTCTCATGGAATTTGCATCAACTCATTTTAAATTTTCATGTCATCGACATCAGTATCTTGTGGACCTCTGAATAAACATTATACCATCTCCAACTTGTTCATTTGTATGTATGGTCTATGTATATAGTTAGCTTATATGTAAGGCTTTGTGCATATAAGTTGGGGTCTATTTAATCATTCATGCTTATTGATGATGTATTGGGTTGATTAAGTATCAAACTAATGTTTGTGAGTCTATGATACATCTATCCATTACCAAAACATCTTCAATATGAAACCTAGATCCATGAATAACAATCAACAGGTCTATAGACTTGTGGGTGGATGAAACTTGTCTAAGTCTTTATAGAGAGTACATTTGAGTCTCATCCTTATCACCTTGAGCTTCCAACTTCATAAATTCCATTCCCATATTATTTCATTAGTTTCTCATTGTCATTTGAGCCAAATTCGACAGCCATGCTTGTAGAAGTTTGCTTATGAACTGTACCATGCCTCCAAAGAATTAAAAACATGACACCACTAGATGAATTATATACAAAGACCATTTTTCAATGAGAGGGAACATTAATCCTCATAGAGGAAAGGGTTTTCATGAACAATGAGGTACTTTTAAACTTTTGAAGGTGGTAAAATTTTAAATTAACCAAAATGCTTATAGCTGGAATGATATGTTCCATACACTTGAGACACTAGTTCCTTTGAATAAGGCACCTCATAAGGTTGAGTTGATTGATGAGACCAACATTAAAAGGAATCATTTGACCTCTAAAAACATCCCACAAAATTCATTTTCCTCCATCTAACTCTGAAGTGAAGAAGCATAAACAAATTAGACCTTGATTGAATGAACAAGGCATAATGACTACCTTGCACTCTTAACAACATGAAGGAGGAGGGATGAATTTGTAAAATAATTCCATAAAATGGAATCTTACTAGGAACCCTAACATTCCCCAAAATTTTAGCCTCCAAATTTCTCTCTCCTAGTCGTATCATGCATTTGAATTTTATATTTTTGAGCTTATGAAGGCAACGATAAAGGAGAGAGAGAGAGAGTTATTTGCATCTATAAAACTTGAAACTTGATCCCAATCTTGATAACTTATGGAAGCTAAAGAGACTCTCTAAAACCATTTTCATCTGCAAATAGATCTCTCAAGGCTGTACAAGTGCCTATAACTACCTACAAAGAAGTATTTCTCTCAATTTAGGCATTGAATTGCAAGTTTCATTAGGTTCTAACCGTCTCTGACCCTTCTCTGACATCAAGTATGTTATGACACTTCTTTAAATGTTTGTACTTTAGTATAATACATACAATTCATCCATTTTGGCTTTAAAAGGTGATTAAAAGACTTTGGAATGCATAATAACATGATAAGAGGTTAATGCATGAACATATATGACTTTCAAGACATATCAAAACATTATATAATAACTCAAACCAATGTTATGAACTTGACCACACATGACAACACCATAATATCATAAATGACCTTGAGACTATACAGGTACATGAAAGACTCAACCTTAATCAAAGCTAGTTAAGGACCAATATGACCACATGAAGAGCATTATAATATAATTACAAGACCATAAAAACCATATACAAGATTTAATAACCCTATGAAAAATTTTCAACCTATATGGGTTGACCATTTTGACTTGGAGGTTAAAATTGGTCAATAAATTAGCAATTCACATGGGTAACATGTTTGTTATTCTGATTATACCAATGGCCTTATCCTCCCATTGGGTAATGGAGTCACTCTTATGTTACAAATTAAAATTAACATGCCTCTGAAAACTCAAACCCACACCAAACCACATAAAAAGAAGCAAACACTCTATGCCAAAGGCATTTAGGGAAAACCACACAACAAAAGACTCACTCAAAATAACACACCCAACCTAGTATATAAAAGACCTCAAAACATGTTTGAGGTGGTGAAACAACTCCTCTTGATTCAACTAGGGTAAAAAAAATGTTTCTAGAATCTTAACTACTCCATGAGAATAAATAATTGTATGATAGATGTTTCTCAAATAAAACTTACTTGTGAAGATGATCAAATGACGTACCATTCTTGAGGCATCAACTAGCTACAAGTGCATCACTTGAGACTCCTTTGAATGATCCCTTTAGTTCTCCTTTAGGCTTGCTTGACAATGCAACCTTCTTGGTCTCTTTTATGTTCACTTGACACTTCTCAATCCACTCTTTAGGTATCATGAAACTTTTCCCAACTTCACCTTCATTGAAACCAAGATGTGGCAAGTGTTTAGAAGCATTAAGCTTGCCTTTTTGCTTTCCAAAGACATATACAAGTGAATCAAGATCAACTTAATGTCTATGTTTATCATTACTCTCAAAAAATTCTACCTTGACTTGATTACATTCCTCCAAGATTTCCTTCTACTTTATTAGGATTTCACACTATTTTTTGTGCTCATTAGGTCTATCATTGACCTCATCATCAAGCTCATGTCTCTCTTGAGGAATTTTAGACCCACTTACTTTTTCAAACTCCTGCATTATTGCATGGTACTTCTGCGACATATCATCATGTTGTTATTAAGTGTCATACTCATGAATTTATTCTTCTTTGGTAGGCAAAAATGTAAATTCCTTTTGACTACCATACTCTAACATACTTAGAACATCATCATCCATATGCAGAAAATAATTTCCCCATGCAGCTTGTTGAATAACATCATTAGAACTTACCTCAAAGAACTCATTACTTTCTTCATGAATGATATATGTGCCCATACCTATATCTTCAATGATCATTCATGGATCAAACCCATAGTGATCATCTCCCCACTCATAAGGTAGAGGTCAACTATGTCATCAAGAGGCGTCAAAGATTCTTGGTCACTAGGATGGTCTTCCTCTTCATCGTTAGTGGAGTTCATGTTTAATGTGTTAGGTACATATGGCTCGATATGAAATTTAGCCAAAGGTTCAGACTTGATAGAGACCTTAGCACCATACCTGGTCCTAAATTCCATATAGGACCAATCTGAAGTCAAGTATCCCCCAATCTTAGTAGTAAAGTCCCTTGACAAATAGAGGGCAAAATGAGGTGGCACATCCACAACCACAACATCTTGAGAGATAGAGAATGTAGGACAAGCATGAAGAGTGAGATTAAAACCTTTGATGATATTTAATATTTTGGTAGTTGATCCATCAAGCTATAACACCCCCTTGGAGTGTGACTCATATTTCAAACTCAACTTATCTATTACTTGTTTGGGCACGATTGCTATGATTGATCCACTAATAATCAAAAAATTATGGACCAATGAGTCTCCAATGATGATATATAGGTAAAATAGAGGAGTTTTATCTCTTATTTTTGATAAGACCTAGGTTCCACAAAGCTTTGACACCACTTGTCAGAATTAAGAGCACATATGATTACCTTTGTATTAGCAACTAAATGCAGAATTAACCAAAAGTAACAAGTAACTAGAAATCAAAAATAGCACAGAATATGAGAGGCAACACATAATTGTATTCAACTCATTCCAGAAGGAAATTACAACAAAGAGATCACACTCTTTCATCCACTTCGTGGGCATACCAGTAATCTTCCCTCAAGAGTTATCTTCTCTCAATACAGGTCACAACAAACAACTCAAACACAGAGTTATTGTTCACCTCAACCAGTCAGTATCAATATTGCTAGTACACAAGTATGCAATGTACTCCAAGTACATCTCACCTGATCTTGTTCCCTATTGTGTTGCCATCACCTTTGATCTTGATGCCCCGTAGATCTCCTTTGACCTTGCACACACACACACACACTTGCAGATCAACCGACCTTACTTACCCATGTAGATCTCCTCCCTGATCTTGCAACAACTTGTAGATCAACCTGTTCTTACATACCATGGAAGAACCCATATGATTCTACCATTGGAAGAACTCTTTTGGTTCTACACTTTATAATACATCCCCATGGGTCTATTATATAGATCCCATGCAAACAATAATTAGACATCCAATTACAATAATTAGATCCATAGCTCAAGACTAAAATTAGCCTTTTACATGTAAACAACCAGTTTGTTAACAAACTATTCGTGAAACTGATAATTCCAGAATAACACAGGCGATCGATGTCGGTCCCTGTCTGCCTGGAGATGACCGACATTGGTCGATCCTGATCGATGTCAGTTGCTCTGCTCACTGGATATGACTAACGTCAGTTGATTAGACTGACATCAGTTGCTTTGCAACTTAGCAACCTCTCAGCAACCTCTTGTTTGCATCGTGGTGAAGCTTTTAGCTCCACAACCTAACAATCTCCCACTTGGAGATAAATAGCTACACTTGTACTTGTACCTATATTTGTACATTGTCTAATTTGTTTCCCAGCTTGTATCCCTCTTCAAGTTCAACCTTGAAGACCAACCACCACAAAACTTGTGGTGCACCTCCTGTCATCCAAGTAACCTGCAGTATTCACATCTACAAATCCATGTAGAAAAGAACTTGACCCTGCATAGAATGTCGACCTACTACTAGTCCCTCTCAGACACCTGAGAATCCACTGAACTGCACTCCAGTGTTTCTTTCCCAGATTGGCTCCAAACTTGCTGACAACTCCCACTACGTGGGAAAACCCAGGTCTAGTACGCATGTACTTAACCTCATCATGTAAATCAGGACACTGTTCATAGAACTGTCCAACCCATCAGTGTGCTAACCGGTTTCACACAATCATCTGGAGACAAAATCAACATGTGATCTTCCATGTCTCTAGAAACACACTCATGCCAAATAATTTCGCTCCTCCAAATTCTTCATGACACACCTCTGAACGAACTTACCTTTAGCTCAGAAAAACCCTGCATGTGTGACCCTGCATCAAGCAAACACACAACATACAATAATAGGATAATGCCATGACCATCATCCACCTGGTAAAGAAACCACAGTGGTTACACTGACATTGACTAAAGCCATGCTTTGTCATCCACCTATCAAACCTGTACCACTGTCCTAGAGCTTTCTCAAGACCATATGACCTGGCCTTCCATCTCATGTGTCCATTCTCTCTATTCTTGAACCAAGGTATCGATTCATCTTTTAGTGCTTTCATACTTGCTGGCAACCCTACCAAATCTCCTGTTTGGTTTTGCATCCTAGGAATCAAATTCCTCATTCATGCCATGCTCCCACTATTTCTTGGATCTTTCCTGCTCTACAGTGAGCAACAAGTATAAAGAAGAGGAATAATGAATTTGAGGCTTACTTACCCTTTCAGTCCTCCATATGGGCATTTGAGACTCCTTGACAGCTTGTTGTCCACCCAAAATCTGTTCTAGTGACCGACCTCGATCACCACATAGTCTGCATCTGATCGACATCAGTTCCATGCAACTATCCTGACTGTCGACGGTAGTTTCCTAACTGATGTCGGTGTCTACCTGTCACTGATGTCGATTCCCTGACCGACATCGGTCTTACCCTGCTCGACACCACTAGCTCTGGTCTGCACATGATTGACATCAGCATCTATCTGTTCGACGTCGATTCCTCTTGACCAATGCCTGTATCTGTGTTCTCATGTGAGTGATGACTTTTTACCCGTGAGCTCTCTTTAGATCAAAACCCTATTCAAACTACCCTGCTCAGAGTTACTCAGCCTTCTCCACTGATCTCTGTCCATCATCTCCTCCATGAACACCAAGGCTTTCCAGTTTTTAAGTCTGTCAAAGACATCTGACTTCCTCTTAAGAACATGCATCTCCTTCTTATTCATGTGACCAAGCCTACAAAGCCACGTCTTTGCTACAGAAGGAGAATCAATAATATAAGTAGATAGATAAATGATACCTACTTTCTTACCACCTGCTAATTCAAGTGCATCTACTGTGAGAGTTTTTGTGCATTTATCATCACCCAACTTTCCTAAAGAAATTAGCCTTATCTTTAGAACCGGGACCTGCATGACATCCTTCAACACCCATGTGTTGGCCATCTGCAATTTCAGCCGCACTTCAAGCTCTTTGCCAACAATTTGACAAGGCTCACCAACCCCTAAATAAATCTTTTCAAAGTCTCCAAAGACCTTAACATGGGAAAATACTCTATTTCAGGCTGCATGGAAAGAGGCAACAGAATCTATAAAACAAGATTCTACTTTATCCAAGGAACATACCAGAGCAACCTGTGCAATAACACCTGCAACATCTGCTTCTACAGTTTCTTCATGTTGATCTTGAACCAACCAACAATATTTCTTTACCTACTCTTTCTTTCCATAACACCATAATTGACCATTCTTGCTTTTCAATTCCTCCATTCTTAGTGTACTTTCTTCTGCCATTTCTATACTCCCACTCAATCAGAAACCCCTGAGAGTGACCTGTAATCAAACACAAACCTGCTCCCTGCAACCTTAGCTCTGATACCACTTGGTAGGAATCTATAACATAAAGCTCTGATACCAATTGATAGGACCTAGGTTCCACAAAGCTCTGACACCACTTGTCAGAATTAAGAGCACATATGGTTACCTTTGTATTAGCAACTAAATGCGAAATTAACAAGAAGTAACAAGTAACTAGAAATCAGAAATAACACAGAATATGAGAGGCAACACACAATTGTATTCAACTCATATCAGAAGGAAATTACAACAAAGAGATCACACTCTTTCATCCACTTTGTGGGCATACTAGTAATCTTCCCTCAAGAGTTATCTTCTCTCAATACAGGTCACAACAAACAACTCAAACATAGAGTTATTGTTCACCTCAACCAGTCAGTATCAATACTACTAGTACACAAGTACGCAACGTACTCCAAGTAGATCTCACCTGATCTTACTCCCTGTTGTGTTGTCGTCACCTTTGATCTTACTACCTCGTAGATCTCCTTTGACCTTGCACACACACACACACCTGTAGATCAACTGACCTTACTTACCCATGTAGATCTCCTCCCTGATCTTGCAACAACCTATAGATCAACCTGTTCTTACATACCATGGAAGAACCCCTGTGATTCTACCATCAAAAGAACTCTTCTAGTTCTACACTTTACAATACAGCCCCATGGGTCTATTATATATATCCCATGCAAACAATAATTAGACATCCAATTACAATAATTAGATTCGTAGCTCAAGACTAAAATTAGCCTTTTACATGCAAACAACTGGTTCGTTAACAAACTATTCATGAAACTGACAGTTTTAAAACTGCACAAGTGACCAACATCAGTCCCTATCTACCTGGAGATGATCGACGTCAGCCGATCCTGACTGATGTTAGTTGCTCTGCTCACTGGATATGATCGACGTCGATTGCTTTGCAACTCAACAACCTCTCAACAACCTCCTATTTGCATCCTGGTGAAGCTTTTAGCTCCACAACCTAACAATTTCAATTTTGATTGGTTGCCCATCCTTAGTATTCAATTCATTTGTCAAAACTACCCCTTTTTCACTAGGCTGCCTAGGTGATGCATTGAGCTTAGAGAGCTCATTTTGAAGTAGGTCTCTTTGTCCAAGAATGGATAATGTATCCCACATTAGGATTATTAAATTAACCTTATTCATCTACAATAATATTCATAGGGGAGCTGCCAACCTTGTCATGTCCTTTATAAGCTATAACACTACCACTTACTTGTGTCCCTTGATGCATAGGAGCATGCATAAAAGGAACTTTAGTATTCTAGAATTTCTGATTTACCTGAGCTATATAGATTGTATTTGACACACCTACTCTTTGAGGTGCTTAATATTTCATGTTTGGACCACCACTTGTCCCTTGTACCTCTTTAACTACTCTCTTCTTTGACTTTGTGTTTGTAGCTATAGAGTTTGATCCTATGTTCGAGTTCCCTTGGTAGTTGACTGCACATGAGTCCTATTGATAGTATTTTATCAATATGGAATTTTATTGATCATCCCTTCCATTTTTCTCTCCCCCACTAGGCATCTCTTCTTGAGCCATGGAAGACATTATTCCCCATTGAGCCATATGGGCTTGATTGCATGTTTCTTTTGCATAAGTGGAAGAGACATGAGGTTGGTCACATAAAGGTTGCTCTCCATTATCTTTTAAAAGATTGTTTTGGATAGGTACAAGTGATCTTAAAGTAGAAGAATCATTTTGATTTTGTCCATTATGTTGTTTGACTTGAGTTAGTTTCCCTTGTCCTTGATAGTGTCCTTAAAAAGGTGGTTTAGAAGTTTGATAAGATTGATAGGGATGGTAAGGAACTTGAAAAGATATCCATTGTTTCTATTGTTTTTACCTTTTGAGGATTTGGTTCTATTATTTAGCTTCTTTAAGAGCCTTGATCAGATATTCCTCTTTTAACTTTCTTGGTTGATTAGAGGTAGCTTGCCTAAGCTTTGGTGTGGGGATGGGAGCAATAGTGGGCATGGGAGTTTGAACATAAGGAAAAAAGGCATTGGGGGTATAAAATCTATCTTCCTAGCATGTATAAGGCAATTCTCATCCCTTATTGTAGTCTTATAGGCATTAGGCAAAGTATCCCCTCCCATGGACTGAATCATCATAGATATGTCACTATTGAAAGCTTTAAGGTAATAAAGAAAAGCATGATGTGAAGTAGGCCATACCAAGATTGGGATCCTATCCCATGTATTTTGAAATAGTGTGTTGAAATATTGTATGGCCTGTTGAGTTTCTCTTTGTATGGTAGTTAATTTCTTGGTAAAGGATAAATGATCAAATTTGTCTTCAAATCTCCTCCTCAAAGAGTCACCTAATTTATCCCATGTAGTGATAAAGTTGAGAGCCAAAGTACCGTAAAAATCAATGAAATTCCAATTGAAATAGAGATCCAAAAAGATGATGGGAACATTATCATTAGTGATGTTATGCCCATTGCAAAAGTTGACAATGTTTCTTATATGTTCAATAGGAGTAGTGGTAGTTTCTCCCACGTATGAAAGCACACATTTTAGGACTGACATAGGAATGTCATCATAACAAGCAAGTGATAAAGGAATATTTACATTGAAGGAAATAAAGGGTAGGTTCTTTGGGTCTGTCATCTTGCAAGTTAGACCCAAGAAAAGTCTCTTAATATGTATGCGAGCAACAAAAGATTTTTTTGAATATGGATGGGTATTAACAAACCTCTTTGATCTAACTGGATAACAAGGCAGCTCTAAAAATTCAAATGGAATACCTTTATTAGATGATATTCTCTTTACCCTAGGCATGAAAATAAAGCACTAGTATTCAACCAAGAGCTAATGATTGTTGGAGTCACCAGATACTGCATGAAGGAAGCTTTACAACTTCATATTTGTCACGATCAACATCTACATTGACAACTTCTTAGACCATGAGGTCCCACTAGATGTGACAAAACTATTATCAATCAAATTTTCACCCTAAGGAGGACTAATCTAGCCTCCTTAAATTTGGAATAACATTGAAGCACCTCATATGTTGTGGGTGACAATTCTTAGAGGCGAGTCTCTAGATTATGGGCTAGTTCCCATGCACAACACCTACTACTAACCACTAATCTACTTAATTTGAAGGAAAAGGGATAGAATGAGATTAAACACTAATCTAATAGACATGATGCATTAAGATGAATTCTACAATCCTATTTGAACCTTCACTATGAAAGATAATTTGCAAAACTGATAAATCCAGGGTTCTCCTAACAAAAGTGTTTCAACATGAAGGTAAAATCCAATGAATTTCCCAAGGTAATTAAATAGTAGGTCTTATCATAGACACTATTAGTCTTATTAACACTTAAAGAGACAAAAAACAACCATTTACACATCATGAGACTTGTTATAAGGTAGATTACTTATGCAAAGCATGAAAGAGTGAGATGGATACAAAGAGATAACTATCACTTGCTATCCAAAATAGACTACTTGACACACTTATGAAAGAATTTAAAAAACTTAACCAACTTGAAATATTTATTCAAAGGCAAAATCAGTAGTCATTTTATCAAGGCTTCACCATACCAAATATGGATGATATATTGTATGCACTAAAATCCGCTCACCCTACTAATTATACTAATTTCATAACTACATTTCCTAGTTAATTTAACTAACATCCCCTTGTCCCACATTCCATTTCCTACATCCTAAAAACCTTTGCTCCATCTCATAACCAATTAATCCCCTCATTAATCTACTAAAAAAATCCATTTACCTACTAACCTACTCCCTAAACCACTTGCCAATTTAAAAATACAATTTATTCTACCAACCCAACTACCACCCTATTCCTAGCTATCCCTAAACCCTAAATCCTACTAGAGATTTCTAGAATTGGAGAATTATATAAATCTCCTCCATTTTATCCCCCTTTCTCTAGAATTTTATATTCTAGATATTTCGATGGAATTAAGAATACCATAGAAAATCCCTATCCATTGATCTTAATGGCTCAAATACAAATTTGAGCCATTGATTTTCCCTCCACTCCTTATATAACCTAATCACCTTCCTCTATGGAAACCAACTTGAAAATTTGATATATTAGAGCCTTCTTGATATATTTTTGCCATTATCATCCTCCTTGCATACATTTTAGCCATCTTCAAAGCCATCTTCAAAGCACAAAATCTCTTTGGAAGCCATTATCACACATTATTCAAGCAATCCAACATCCAAGTATTTTGCATCCAAAATCAATTTTTTAATCCTGGAGAGTAGCCACAAAGAGGAAATGTGATGGTAAGAAATCCAATAATAAGTTTATTATCTCTTTCATTCCTCTCTATTTAATATTTGTTTGGATTTGAGATTATTATTTTTTAAAGTAGTAAAATAGAAAAAATCTAAATTTAGGCAAACATATTGGTGACCACGGTGGGACCATTTCCCATTTTGAAATAATATTGTGTGTGAAGTGAAATAATGATGCTTACAAGAAATATTTATGATGAATTCAATGGCTCCAAGTCTCATATTTTTTGTCTAAAATCCTCTTTGTTATCAGTAACTTCAACATTAAACCTTTGTAATAATCCGTAATTTTGATTAAAATTGACTCTTATAGACACTCTATTTTGGTTGTATATTAAGTTAAGCCTTTTAATCCATTATTATTTTTATTATTGTGTTATTTACTTTGTGCATTTACTACTTGTTAATATTCTATCTATTTTGCTTTGTCATGTTGCATTGGAAAAATATAAACTTCAAGATGTGCTTGAATCTTTAGAGGTTTTTGGTTAGGTAGTTTTTAGTAACTATGTAAGATCCATATTTCTAAACCCACTTTACTTTAGTCAACATTTGTATCCCCTCTTTAGTTATTTGAAGGTAGGTCGATCAAGCTATTGGTACCCCTACGTCTCCATTGATCAGGGTTTTTTGACCCAAGCATTGTATGGGCTTTTCTAGATGGAAAGGGTCGAGGAGTCTAGTTTATACCAATTTTTTAAATGTCTTTCAATGATCTTTATACCTAATCCATTTACTGAGTTGTCATCAACTACTACCATTGACTACAAACCATAATGTTGAGCAACACGATGGGTAGTGTGTCTAATATAGAAAGTAACTATTCAAACTTTATCTATTATTTGCTAACATTTTTGGATAAATTTAAATTGATTGACCTATCTCATAACATCACCTAAGCCCCCATTATTATTTGGTGAAGAAAACCCAACATTCTCTTCTTGGTGGGACTCAATCCATTGATATCCTGTAGGTTGTGGTGATAGCAATTTGTCCATATGCTTCTCTAAGTCCCTCAATTCCCAAGGATCCATAATGTCTTCCATTGCCATCATTTTTTCTTCTACACCCATCTGTAATGAAGAAGAAAATTACATAGAAACAAAGGCATTTAATTATTTATTGCATATTTTTTTAGAACCAGTTGTGTATGCCTTGGATTCTGCTTTTCCTCACAGGTCAGGGACCATGTGTTGGGAAGATGCTAGCAAAGGTGTGCTGATAAAAAGCATCGATGCATCAGGTTTCAATTTCTATGTAAAATCATGACCAAAAACTTAACCAAAAAAACTAGATAAAATTTATGTTAATGCAATGAAAATCTTGGCAATAAATAGTCAAACACTTGTTAGTTTTGAATAGTGATCAACATTTCACTGTTTCAACTAATTCATTTTCATTTGATGGAAAAGTAATGTTTTTTTTTTTTTTTTTCTAAAAATCTTGTCAATTACTTGAAATAGATTTTTCCATCATTTAATTACATTAATTTGAATTGGTATGTGTCATTTGTAGTTCATATTATTTTGTGCATTGTATAGTCATTAATTAGTTAATGACTAGGTTTTGGTTTACACCACCAAAGACAAACTAATCAAGTCACTCACCTATCAAAGTTTTAGCTTTGTGACTTATGACATCTGAGTTAATTCATTAGTAGATCTTGAAAATATATATGCACTTTGTAGCTACCAAAACAACTATTGACAGTAATAGTGTTGACCATTTGAAACATCAATAAACTAACATGTGGACATTACTACTAACATCAAGTCCCATATGGTATTCTAGGATCATCAGTTTTGAATTTTCAAATCAATCATCATTTAATAAGTAATAATCACTTTTATCACGTTGTCCATGGTTATCTTTTTGTATCATCGTAGGTGTCCAAGTAAACTTTAAATAATAATAATATATAATTGATTGTTAATTAGTATACTATTGATTTTCATAAGTCTTGTTTGATATTAAAACGAGTCTTAAAAGCTTAGTTTTGTAATTTTAATAATTATAAGTTTTATCAAAGTACCCATCATTGGTCATAATAATTTTTACATTAATAAGTAGGGCCAATTTTTGTTCTAACTTGTAGGTGTACGTTCAATCATCTTGTGTTTGCAGGGTCTATCAATCTTAGGAAAACTATTTAAAAAATACTAACATCATCTGTGCAAGATCAATTGTCAAGATCATCAATTTACCTATAATATAAATGATCGAAGGCCACTTATCATCCAACTATTGATCACTTGTTTTGTAGGTTGTCTTTTTATGAATACCACTTGAAACTACTAACCCTTTTTGTGCATGACCCCTCAAGATCAAGGCACCCCATTTCATTTTCCTAACCTTTGTGTTTGCAAGAGGGGAGGTGTCATAAACACTTTAATTTTCATTTCTTGTATATATTTTCTCATTGTTTGATTGTATATATTTTTGCATTCCTCACATAGAATAATTAATCATTAAATTAATCATGTTGTGCCTATTTATAATGCTTTTTGAGTCTAAGGTAACACGTGACATGGAATTAATCCCCATGCACTAGCTTAGTCATTAAGGGTCGATGACATGGATTTCAACACCATTTACTATACCAAACTCTATATTCCAGTGGAGAACAAAAATTAGGAGAATTGTCATTAGGCACCTAAACAAAATTCTCCATAAAGGATTACGTGGAGTGAGGGGTGGTTTAGCTCCAATATGCAGGGTGTTTAGACAACATCCTATATGAACTTGGGCCCCACTGTACCTTCATGTATATTGGGGACTCCCCTAGAAACCTTTGTGTAAACCTAGCATAGGACCTTTCAGTCATAATAGGCATTTCGTTATAGGAGGCAAGATAAACTCCTAAGAAGTGATTATGCATAAATGGGGTTGAGAGGGTTTATTTGATTCCATAATGGGTCACCAACCTATATCCTCATCCATGAATCTATTAAATGGTGCAAGCATTAGGTTACACACCCTTTTTAGTTTAATAGCTTAGGGCTTGTCATTGTCTATGTTGTTTGAGTGTTGTGTTAGACCCGTATTGTTTGCAAGTCAAGTTGGCCACACCTTTTTTGTTCTTGACACCTTAGATAACCTTAGGCTAATATCCATCCTTAGACATCATCATCATACCCATCCATCCCAAACTACACCCATCCTACGTCTTACACTTGTCTCATATCTTCTACACCCTAATCTTTCATCTTCCATCTATTTAATACCATCTTATTTATCCTATATTATTTGCTCATCCTATATTATCCACTCATCCCACATTTTCCACTCCATATCCTAGACAACATCTAATATCTATCCTATATCTTTCACCCATTTAGTACCATATTACATCTTCCATACCCCTCATATCCAACAACTCCATTGTATATCCTTATCCTAAGTAACTTCTATAATCCATCTTATCCATCCTATATTTTCAATTACTTATGCCAAACAACATCTCATATTTTCTATTCATCTGATACCCATCCTATAACTTCCATTCATCTCATATTCATCTCATTATCTTATATCTTCCCCATCCATTTCATATCCTCCTATCATCCTTGAATCCTATATTTAGTCTTGGAATCAAGTTCTAGTGGTCACTCATCTCTTTTATCCTCATTTACTAAATCCTTAGACTAGGTATTATCAACATACATAGCCTTATCAAGGTTCTAATCTAACACCCAAAACTTTTCTATATCAATGCCTTTTTCACCTAGCACCCATCCACTTACTACTTTTCTAGTATAAAAGGTATTTGATCCCATCATCCCCTTTTATTCTTGCTAGATTGAAATTTTATAAGGCTTTATCTTTTGGTAATTCTTAGTCATTCCAAAATCACTACATCGCCTTCTTTGAACATTAGTAGATTTGATTTATAGACTAAGTATTCAAAACTTTCACATCTCCTATTACACATTATCACCTCTCTCCTTCCCTCATTCAATATGGTGATCCAAACCCATAGACAAACTTCCACCCAAGACAATGATTTAATGGGGAACCTAGGTGATCCAACTCAAGATCATGATGATACACATAATGGTATGCATACCCCTGAAGGAGAGGATGACTGCTTCAATCCCCTGCATAATGATGACACTAAGAATTTAATTAACAGGTACCTTTATAAAAACTGTGACCAAGTTTTAGCTTTAGCCATTGAAATGCAGGGCACACTGATAGGATCTAAAAGCACAATTGATTACCTTTGTATAAGCAACTAAATGCGGAATTGAACTAGAAGTAACAAGTAACTAGAAATTCAGAAATAACACATTATATGAGAGACAATACCCAATTGTATTAATACTCTTACAGAAGGAATTACAACAAAGAAGATGCCACAATCTTCTTCCACACTCCTCTAGGGCTCCCACACCTCTAGGGCGTAAACAGTAAATCTCTTCAAGAGCTCACTCTCTCAATTACGGTCACAACAAACAAATCAAACACAGAGTTGTTGTTCACCTCCAACCAGTCAGTAGCAATACTACCAGTACACCGAGCACGTTACGTACTCCAAGTAGATCTCACTTGATCTTGCTCCCTATTGTGTTGCAGTCACCTTTGATCTTGTTGCCCCGCAAATCATCATTAACCTTGCACACACACACACACACCTATAGATCGACTGACCTTACTTACCCATGTAGATCTTCTGATTCTACACACCAGCACCTCTGTGGATCTTCTACCAGATCTTGCACACCCACAGATCTACCTGATCATACACACTTGGCACTACGACACTATGAGGAGCCAACCTTGCTCTCTCTATCTAGCACCTTGGGGATCCTTGCTTTGATCCCTCTGATAGAACTCTGATTCTACAAAATTGATTCTACTAAATCTTTGAGAGTCTACACCTTACAATACAGCCCATGAGTCTATTATATAGATCCCATGCCAAACAATAATTAGAAACACAAATCAAGACTAAAATTAGCCTTTAACATGTAAACAATCGGTTCGTGAACAAACTATCTGTGAAACTCACAGTTCTAGAGCCACACAGGTGATCGACGTTGGCCAATCCCTGACCAATGTCGGCAACTTCTTTCTCCACCTGACCGATGTCAGTTGGCCTGACTGATGTTGGTGACTGTGACACTCAACAACCCTCCATGTTTGCATCTAGTTGAAGCTTTTAGCTCCACAACCTAACAATTCCAAACCCATAGACAAACTTCCACCCAAGACAATGATTTAATGGGGAACCTAGGTGATCCAACTCGAGATCATGATGATACACATAATGGGATGCATACCCCTGAAGGAGAGGATGATTGATTCAATCCCTTGCATAATGATGACATTAGGAATTTAATTAACTGGTACCTTTATGAAAACTGTGACCAAGTTTTAGCTTTAGCCATTGAAATGGGGGGCACACTACCCTCAAACTTTGACCATAATCTTCTACAACACATAGTCCATCCCTTCACCCATCCTAATATACCACATTTGAATATACACAACAATCAAGTACCCAAAGAAGAGGAAGGTGTGGACCATGAATTTGAAGAATAAGAACACCTTGCACCCCTCCAAAATAACTGTATTGAGGCTAACATGAGGCAAACTATCTTAGAAGATCAACTAGACCAACTTACACAATACATAAATATTTTACTCTGTGCACAAAATCAATGACCTTCATCTCCATGTCAAAATATCCATAACACCCATTGGCCCCATAATAGTCATGATCAAACTTTTAATCCTCTCAGGGACCCCACATTCACACAAGAATATAAAGTGACGAAGGAGACTCTCTAACAAATAGACCCACGCTCACAAGCACTAAAATATAAATATGAATATTTTTGCTATTCTCCCTTGGACATGAGCATCTTGAAAATACCTTTCCCACCCCACTTCCAAGTGCCTAAATTTGAAAAATATAGAGGGAAAGGTGATCCCCAAGACCATGTACATGAATTCTATGTGGTTTGTCATGAAGTAGCATATGAAGATGTCTATCTATTAAGATTTTTCCCAAAAATCCTTACTGGAATAGCCTTAGAATGGTTCATGCACCTACCAAAGGTATCTAGCTTTGGTGAATTAATGGATAATTGTCGATCATTTTAATTTAATATTGAACATGATATGATCATAAGGACATTTTTGAACATCCTTTAATCCTCCTTGAACTAGCACCATTGCATAGGGCTCATTGAGAGATTTTTGAAGGTATGTAGAACTCGAGAAATATAGCTCATTGCTCTACACATGGTTGATCAAAGTTGGTCAACTAATGACATGGCAAGTTTTGAGCACATGGGAAAAAAATGGGTTTATGCACCTCTAGTCTTTGACAGTAAAAAAAGGGCTAGCTACAGGGATAGTAACTGGTGGAGCCTACTTTTGTGATGAAAGAGGACTCAACCATCATGATATATTAGTGTAAGTTTTACATTTACACTATAGTTTTATATCATATTATCTTATGTTGATAAGTGCAAGGTAAAGAAGTAGTCCACATGGAAATTATCAAGAGGTCCACATGGTGGGATTTCAGGCCACCATGTGATTTGACACTATTCACATTTCACAATATCCAACCCAATTCGATAGTGCAATCTAACTCAACAGTTCAACCCAATTTAGATTGTCAACCTAACTCAACAGTGTCAATCCAACTTGATAGTGTCAACCCAATTTAGATTTTCAACCCAAATCGGTAGTTTAACCCAACTTGATAGCTCAAGCAAACTTAACAGTGCAACCTAACTTGACAATGTAACCTAACTCGACAGTTTGACCCAGCTCGAGCTAACTCATCTAAAGGTTTTTAGCAACCAAAGCCTAAGATTAGGTGTGGCAAAAAAGGTTGCTACATGGCTGAATCCACATCAACAATGATGGTTTAAGGTTGTAAAATCCTTCATTATCTTCATCCCCATAGATGTGGTATTTAGAACTACATACCTACTAAAGGCTGCAATGTGGTTGAATCCATATCAACAATGGTTGTTTAAGGCTATAAAAGACTTCCTTATCCTCATCTCTATGGATATGGAATTTAGAACTACGTGACCACTAAATAAAATAAGAGATGGTTGGGGAGGATCTAATGCCCAACCTCTCATCTCTATTTACAGCCCTTTACCATTCTACCAAAGGTGGATGGTTAAAACCAAATGAGAAGATATGCTATTTAAACAAGGATTTGGTAGATTTCAAGAGATAAGGAGGGATTCAACCTCATAACCTCCAGGTAAAAGGATAAGCATTTTTAATGCTATGGTTAGAGTTGAATCGTGTATATAAAGGCACAAATTTGCATTTATTTACAACATAGCTTCGAATTCTCTATGCATTGTAAGGCTTTTTAAGCCAAGATTATTTAGTGTTTTTTTATAAGCTTATGGATATTTTGTAAAGGGCTTATAAGACACTCTTAAAGGCCTTTTTGGAGAATTATTCTGGAGATGTGATTAATTTATTCTAAATTAAAAAGGAGTCATTCTGTTGTAAAGGCAAAATGCCTACGGGAAACTTCATTTGATATATTTTATCAAAAAAATTATAATTCAATTGTAAATGAGGTTATTTTCTATTGTAAAGGTAAATGCCTACAGAACCCTCAAATACTATTTTATTAAAGTAGCCCCATCACTATTATGGATTTGAGTCATATTCCTTGGTGATGAGATATTGACCCATTTTTTAGAGTTGTTTTACTCTTGCATGGAGAATTATGCTCAGATTCTGGAGATGATGCGTAGGTGTTGCAGATGAACGAAAGATGAGTTTCGGATTAGATCAAGTCTTCATGTAGTCTAATTTTAGTACTATTGAAAATTATTGATCCATGGATGTAAGTTTTGTAAAACTATGCTTTCATCTATTATGAATGGATCCGTTCATGGTTATAGTGAACATGGAGATGTAACCTCTAAAATGGTGAACTCTGTTACCACATTGGTGTCAATGTGTCACTTTTTTCCATTCTACTTTTAGTTTTACTTACAGTACTGAAAGATGAATGTTTACAATGTATAATTTTTTAAATAGGGTTTCTATTCACTCTATATTGATTTCAAAAGCTGATTATCAATATAAGTATGGGGGATAATTGAGATTGATATCTGTTTAAAATATATTTGATTAAATAGGGGGGTCCCTATCGATTTATAGATCAAAATTTTGGTATAAGAGTAGGTTGATTATGGTTAGTTTATGTTTTTGTGTTTCATGTTCATTTGTTTTATTTGATCATGCAAGATTGGCTAGTGTAATGGAAAATTAGAAGACATTCCAATCTGCTGGAAGAAGACAAGCTTCTAACAACCAAGAGTTTGAAATCACTAGTCTTGTAGGGATTAGTCTGTAAGAGGAGAAAACACACCTTCATTAGAATATTATGAGAGTATGTGCCAGATGATGTTATGATGGGATCAGTCCTTATTCTTGGAATCATCTAGATAAAATGCCAGGCATTTCTAGTGGTGTACATTTGGGAATAGTGAATTTGATCTTGTTATCATACTAGCATAGTTTGAGGTAAAAATGGTTTTCTATTTAGGTTAAGTAGAAATTTTGGACTTGTATAATGTTATACAGTTGTGTGTAGGGAAGTACAAGTTGTATGTAGGGTAAACCATATGTAAAGCCTCATTGTCTATGCCAATGAGAGATTAGTAGAATGCTCTCATGGAACTTGCTTACAAGGTGATAAAGGTATGGAGATGGATCCAATTTGTATTGGTATTTGACACAATTGTTTGATATTCATGTTGGTAGCCTTTATTTTTGGTGAAGTGACTATATTTTTAAATCATATGTCCTTAGAAATAGTAAGCAAGTGAGAAGACCACTTTCCATGGTAAGATATGGAGAATGGAAATATGGTATTGTTCATGAAGTTGAACAAGTTTTGGCACTTTAATTTGGGTATTAATTGGTTGTTTAAAATTTAACCTTTACTCAAAGAGTGTGTATTTCACAATTTTGAATGAAGATAAAACTATTCTAATGATTCTTGTCTATGAGAAAATGGCTATTTACATAGTATATTCGTTGATCTCCATGTTTGATTAGATAACCTTGTGTGGCTTGTTGGAAATAGTACGTACCTTATTTTGGAATTATTTTAGAACTTATTGAAAAAAAAGAGGTTTCATCATTACCTTGTACTGAATAAGGTTTGATACAGTGTAGCCTTCTATTCAAGTTGTGGAAACCATGAAAGGGGATAACCCTTGATTTGGTTAAAATGGTTTCTTGGATTGTTTTATTTTGCATTGCTACACATTTGATAAGCATGTTATTTTTCATCGTCAAATTTTTTTGGGATTCCTTATTTATCATATGGAGGAATTTTTAACCAATATTGAAGGCACATATATACCACTTGTTACAATAGATCTGGAGCAATCAATCAGTGGGAAGAACTTTAAGATAGGTTTATCATTCTTAGTTTGTCTTCTCACGTTTATGATATTTACTTACTGATTACTTGAAACATATGGTGAGTTTGGTAAAGAAGCTCTATTTAGAAATTATCTAAGTTTAATTATTGGAGATTGAAAGGGATTTCATTTTCCCTCTTCATAAAAATTTACAAAATCTAGTTGGTGATAGCCTTTATGAAAGAAACTAGTATCGGTAAGCTTGTGTATCTTTTGCCTCATTGTTGAGATATTACCCTTGTTTAGCAGATAACCCATTTGTGGAGAAAATATACCTCATTATTAGAGAGAAGTTGACATTGCAGAATTGGAACTACCTTTAGTAGGAAATACTTCACGATAGGTTTATCATGCTTAGTATTTCTTCCTACATTTTTGGTTTTCAAGCTCTATTGTGAAATTATCTAAGATGGATTTTGAAGTTTTGGCAAAAATTTACAAAAGTTTTTCATACTTGGAGTTTCATATCATATTGGCTTCAATTTCTTTCTATTATATTTGCTCCTGTATATATGTTAATGCGTGTAGGAAGATGTAGATAGAAGAGATGCATTGCCCTTAGTTGGAGAGTTGACCTCGATTGGGAGATTTTTGCCCTTATGCAGTGAAGCACCTTTAGTTGTTCTTGGCTCCTCTATATTTCAATCAGTACAGGAAGATGACTTTTGTAGCGAAGAGAGTTCATGAAGGAGGTATACCTTTATTTTTAGACAATTTAGGGATTGTGCCTTTTGGAGGCCAAAAGGACTTTATCAAAAGGTTTGATCTAGAGGACATTTTTGAACATCCCTAAATCCTTCTTGAATAGCACTATTGCATAGGGATCATTGAGATCTTTTCGATGATATGTATAACTTGAGAAACAAAGCTCATTTTCTCTAGATATGGCTGGTCAAAGTTCTAGTCAAAGTTGGTCAACTTATGATGTGGCAAGTTTTGGGCACATGGAAAAAAATGGGTTTGCATGCCTCCAGTATTTAATGGTCAAAATGAGGATCATAGCTAGTGGATCCTACTTTTGTGATGGAAGAGGACTCTGTCACTATGATATATTAGTGTAATTTTTACATTTACACTATAGTTTTATATCATATTATCTTATGTTGACAAGTGGCAGGTGAAGAAGTAATCCATGTGGTAATTATCAATAGGTCTATGTGGTGGGACCTCAGACCACTACATGACCTATCACCATTCACATTTTACAATATCCAACCCAACTCGGCAATGCAACCCAACTCGGTAGTCTAACCCAACTTAGATTGTCAACCCAACTAGACAGTGTCAACCCAAATTAGAGTACCAACCCCACTCAATAGTGTAACCCAACTTGACAACTCAACCCAACTCAGTAGTGCAGCCTAACTTGGTAGTTTAACCCAGCTCGAGCTAGCTCATTCGAACGTTCCCAACAACTAAAGCTTGAGTTTTGGGCATGGCAAAAAAGGTTACAACATGGCTAAAGCCACATCAACAATGGTGGTTTAAGGATATAAAAGCTTTTATTATCCTCATCCCCATGGATGTGGGATTTAGAACTACGTGCCTACTAAAGGTTGTAACATGGCTTAAGCTACATCAACAATGGTGGTTTAAAGCTATAAAAGCTTTTGTTATCTTTGTGTACCAAAATTTGGATTCAAGAGATATTATCAAAATGACAATAAGACCAAAAACCTTGATATACACCAATAAAAAAGGATAAAGAAGATAAATCAGACTTAATAAAGAATTCTTACCATCATCTTTACCTTCTCATAGCTCTATTCCAGGATTCGAACTTATGTGATTGAATTTTGAAAACTTTGATTTGTTGGATTGCTTGTGATTGCTTGACAATGGATTCCAAAAGGGATATGGATGTGGATAATGGCTACGATGATGTTTGAAGGATAATATGGATGCTTGATGAGAGAGCTTAATGGCTTGTTAGGAGATTTCTCATTAGTCTTGAGGGTGGAAGAGAGGTTTAGTTTTATAAGCATATGGGAGGAAGATATATGGTCCAAATTTAAATTTGGGTCATTAAGATCTATGGTTGAGGAATTTCCATGGAATTTTAAATTCCATGGAAATATTTAGAATAGGACAATTCTAGAGGAAGTGGCTAAATTAGAGAGATTTCTATAATCCTCTAATACTAGAAATCTCCCCATAGGGTTTAAGGGTTCAAGGAAGGTCAGTGTAGGGTGATGGGTGGGTAATTATAATAGTTTTGAATTTAAAAATGGCTAGTGGGTTTGGGGGGTAGGTTAATAGGTAATAGGGTTTGTTAGAGGTCTAATGAAGGGATTAATTGGTTTTAGGATGAGGTAAAGGCCATATGGGATGTAGGAATGGGGTATGGGTATTAGTCAAAAGGTTAATATAACTAGGAAATATAAGAATTAGGCTAAATTAGTAGTAATTATTAAAATTACTAGGGTGAGTATATTTTAATGCATACATTTTGCCCCTATTTGAAAGGGTGTTGCGTGTAGGAGTAACAGTCTTTTAAATAAAAATCGTGATGTGGACAATGTTAGTCAATAGTAGGATATGATGCCCCCTCGAGGGAACATGCAGGGAGATAAACTGACTCAGATGCGTACTCGATTAGAAATCCCAAGGTGGGATAAGATGGTGATGTTTATAAGGGGTGGGATGCCCCTAAGTGGATTGAATAGATGCCCCAATATCGATAAGGAAGTGGCTCAAGTGAGGGTCTAAACAAATGACAATTTGTCTAGAAGGTGATTATGTGATAAAATAAAGTTAACTAATTTTAATAAGAGGATGGGTTCAAGCTATGGATGGGTCTAGTAGCAAGGATACATGCTATGAGAGGCTCAAAAGGGATAAAAAGGTGGTTGAATTTTGATGATAAGGAGCCACTTTCTATAAAATTCAAGGTTTTAAAATGATTAATAATAATAAATCTATCTATAGGATGGTGATAAGGGATAAATAATTTTTAGATAATCATGGGGTACTAATAATGGTGCCCAATGATGTTCACAGGTCTGAAGAGGGCATGGGCCAATATGATTTGAGATATGGGATTTAAGAGATTTTAATAGTGATGGGCATGCCATGCCCTAGGATGTTAGTAATGGGATTCGTAGACTTGACAGAATTAGTTTTCATGGAGAAATGGACAAGGGGTGTTAATGGGGGTTAGGGGGTGTCATATAGGCCAAAGGGGCCATTGGGAGGCTCATTTGAACCCTTTGCTATTGGAGATTAAAGCTCAGGAGATAAAAATGGACAAAATTCCACAAGCATCTCATCATGATAAGAGAGTATGGGAGCATCATAGAGCAGTTGAGGCTAGACCTACAATGAGTAGACAAACCTTATCTCTATTATTTTTATGATTTCGATTAGATTTAGTGAATTTTTGAGTGGATTTTGGTAGAAAAAGATGTTGATCATTATGCTCTAACAATATTATGACTTGGAATTGTGCCCATAGTCATGGGGTTATCGACGTGACTAGTGGTAACGTTAGGGGTAGTGGTAGGATTATAATCTTGCTCATAGGGAATGGCAGGATTATAATCTCACTATGGGGAATCATATGATTGCAAACCCACGAGTGAGGGAATGGTGGTATTATAATACCATGATTAGGGAATAGCAAGATTGCAATCTTGTAAGATGTGAATAGTGGGATTGTGGCTTAGTGTTAAAAATGCTAAGTTTGGGTTTGGCTAGTTAGTTAATAAGACATGGGATTGGGTGAGATGGTTGAGGTGGGTTTGAGTTAGTCAAGGATATTGGTTTTGTGGGGTAGTTAGATAGGTTAGGAGATGGGGATTTGAATTTAGATGGGGGATAGTTAGATAGGTTGGGAAGGTGGATGGTTAGGGATATCGAGAGGGTAAGGTAAGGGTGGGCTTAGGTAGAGTAGGCAAGTGATGAGGATAAAGTGTTAGGGTGATGGGAATAATAATAGGTAGTTGATTTGTTTGGTGTAAGAACATTTAGGGATTTTGGCATCACGATCGTGGCACCCAAAGATCTTTCATGAGATGTGGTGACTCCTGAGTAGTATGATGCGCTTGAGCTAGTGGGCCTTCATGATGTGGTGATAATGCCATCGATTCAAATCAATCGAGCACTAATTATCACTTTGGTGGAGAGATGTAACTCAGAGACAAGTGCCTTCTACTTCATGACTGGTGAGATGACCATGAATCTCAAGGATGTTTATAAGATCTTCCATTTGTTGATGCAAGGGGCTAGGATAAATTGGAGATCATAGACACTGATGATGTTATAATAGCTAGGTGGCAGTTTGTAGATAGGCATATAAGATAGCTTCATTGATTTAGATTGATGTTGTTGGGAGGGGACACTGGATAGGTTGACAATTGTGATGATGGCTCTCATGTCTAGCATTCTATTATCAAACAAGAGTGGGAGATGGTATCACTTGGGTTTGAGAGATGTAGTGGTTGATATGGTTCACAACCATAGAGTTTAGGCCTTGTGGTTTTGGTACACCTATACAGAGAGTTACACTTGGGCATATACATGAGAGCATACAACTTTGGTCCATCATTATTGTTGTAGATATGGAGTTGGGATCACATTGTTATCCCATGATTGTTAGGCACTTTATTAGGTTTGGAGCTAAGGCAGTCGATGGTATTCTGATTATGAGTAGCGTTGGGTGTATCATTGGGCCATAAGGGAGCTATGTATTATTATAGGGAGGCTTTTGACAGCTTATGCCCTAACCATATCACATGGATGCCCTATAGAGGGATGAAATTCAAGTGGAGAGATGAGGCATGGACATAGTTCATGCTGACACCTTGCTACATTACTATCTGAAGATACTATATCATTGAGAGATATAGACTTGATCGAGTGTAGTGCTAGTTAGGTTTTACTCAAGATGTACTAGCCTTGGAGCACCTATTCATGTGAAGTGAGCATGAGAGATCACATTGGGGGAGACCCATGGTGAGATTAGATTCAATTTTTTATTATGATCAGGTGGTACCATGATAGTGGGACTTTTGCATACCGATGCTAGAGCAAGTGGTTACAATAATGTATACCATATGGTGTTAGGCATGAGTTCCTAAGCATTTAACCTAACTATGGGTGGTAGTGAGGGGTACAATGCAATGAGTTCTAGAGGCTTAAGTGAGGATCTAGAGGAGGGTGCAATAGAGGAGGTAGGTGCTAGCATAAAGGGCATGTGATGGAGGAGGAGGGGAAGATGCGATGGAGATGATGGGTAGGATGGGGCTACATAAGGTGATGCATAAGGATATACATATGGATAGGGATATGCCTAGTAGGTACCCCAAGTTCAGGTAGGAGTAATAACATCCTAGGTACCAGGATAGGGTCCACAAGTATGACCAGGTGGAGATAGGGGTGTAGGGCCACCATGACCTCCTAGATCGACTGAGGATGAGGCCTTAGTGGCCAAGCTACAGTCAGAGATCTAGGCATAGTTGTTAGAGATTTTAGGTATTACCCAAGAGAGGGATCAACTTCATGCCCATTTATAGAGCTTGAGGACTCAGGAGGATGGCTAATTGATATAGGAATAGGGAGAGAGTGTAGTATTATAGGCTAGTATTACTCAAAGAGATAGGGAGGTGACCTAGTTACAGGCACATGTAGTTACTTTGCAAGCACATATGTAACTGAGAGACACATAGATCACTACCCTATAGTCATAGATCATTCAGAGGGATACATAGCTGGGTTAGGCACAATCACAAATTGTAAAATTATACTCTCACATCCAAGACATGATGGGGTAGTTCACAGTGTTAAAGTGAGGGATGTAGTGGATGAGGGTTTGAGAGGATAGGGGATGATGGGCATGATAAACCAAATTATGATTCTTACCTAAGACTCCAAGTACTACCACACACTTTATGAGGGTGAAATACCCATGGAGAGAGGTGCAGGATCTTTTTGTGTTAGCCAATCATCAGTGTGATAGCCCTTGCGAGGTGGTAGTGGAGTGTCAAGGCCACCAATAGCACTACAACCATGATTTTATAGATATTCTTTTGTATAGGTATAGGGGATTTTTGTATTATAGCTCATTCTTTCCCCATGGGCTCATGTAACTATTTTATATCTTTGGGCATGGATCCAATGTGGACATTATACCTTGTACATTTTGATGATTATATATATGATGATGATTCATGATTGCAGATTCATGTGGGTGTATTTATGGATTTATGGACATGTGATGTTTTGATGTTTATTTATATATTGAGGTTATTTGATGTCATGTGATGGTTAGCCTTTTGATGTTATGGATGATTATTTTTATGGATGTTGTGATATATGTTATGGATGTTTACTGATGCAAACAGATGTGTGATGGATAACATTTAGATGTTATGGATTATTATTTTTATTATGACTTACAGTAGATGTTAATGTTATTGATTTTAGATAGATCTGATGATGGATGTATGGTGATATTTATTCTTTTATTAATGGATGATGTTTATTGGCTATATGAGATTAGGGATGTGATGGATTATTCATGATTAGATGTTTATGTTAGTTTGCATTCTTATGTGTAGAGATAGATGAATCCCCTATTTAGCTTGGTTAGTGCCCTAAATAGGAATCCTCTTGCGTCATGGAGGCAGGGTGGGTAATTGTATGGGTTAGATGTTAGCTTAGGATAAGGGTAGTTATTAAAGAGGTTGGTCTAAGATAGGAGTGAACCATTTGGAAGGTTATCAAGCCATTATTTCATGTAGTCCTTTTTAGTGTTGCATCTTTTTGTAATGTGCCAATGGGCATGATAGGGCCTTGGCAATATAACAAAGATGCGTGAGGGAAATCCATTTTAAGGGATGACCTATTTTGGAAATGAACTCTCGAGGGCTACCCAAACCATCCTCATTCCCATAAGAGACCATCATAATGTAAAATAATACACATATAAACTTATGCAAAGAAAAAATACCTTAATTATATACATACACATATAGTACACACATGAACACACATAATCACATAGTATAAAACAAATGATAATAATGATGATAATGGATGGGAATGGGATATGATGGATAGATGAGGGGATAGGATGATGAAGATAGTGGATGAGCTATCCTTGGATATGGAAACATGGCTAAGTACTACCTACATAGTCTGAAGAGACCTTAGGCCAATGTAGTTCTAACTAATGGATAGGAGATGATGATGATGATTAGTGATTAGAGAGTGATGAGGATGAGGATGACTAGATTAGTGATTAGGAAATGATGATACAGATGATGATGTTAAGTTGTGGGGCTAAAAGCTTCACTGATGTAAATGGTGGAGGTTGTTGAGTGTTAAAGTAACTGACATCAGACTGATCAACCAACGTCAGTCATAATAAGTTACATAGTAACCGACATCGGTTAGGGGTCGGTCGACATTGGTCAGACAAGAAATGATGTTGGCAACCTGTGTGTGTGTGTTTGCATGCGTTTCCAAAACTGGTCTAATTTTAGACGGACAATTAGTTTGCATGTAAAGACTAATTTTTAGTCTTGAGTCTCGTTTCTAATTATTGTTTGGTTTGGGATCTATTTAATAGACCCATGGGGCTATATTGTAAGTGTGGAAGATAGAAGGACTTGCAAAGGCAAGGACAAGATCTTTCTAAGTGTAAGATCAGTTGATCTACAGGGTGTGCAAGATCAGGGAGATCTACATGGTAAGTAAGATCAGTTGATCTGCAAGTGTGTGTGTGCAAGGTCAAAGGAGATCTACAGGGTAGCAAGATCAAGGAGATCTGCAACACAACAAGGTGTAAGATCAGGGAGATCTACTTGGAGTACTTTGAGTACTTGGTGGACTAGCAGAAGGCAACAACAACCATTGGGTTGATTGTCATTGACTGGTGGAGGGAACAACTCAGTGTTTGAGTTGGTTTGTAATTGAGAGAGAGAGAACTCTTGAGGGAGAATTATTGTATGCCCAAGAGGTGTGGGAAGAGTGTGATTTATTCATTGTATTTCCTTCTAGAAGAGTGTTAATACAAGATTGTATTGTCTCTCATATTCTGTGTTGTTTCTGAATTCTAGTTACATATTACTTCTGGTTTAATTTTGTGTTTAGTTACTTATACAAAGGTAATCAATTGTGCTCTTAAGGAGAAGGATCCTAACAAGTGGTATCAGAGCCTGGTTCAGAGCAGGTTAGTGTTTGTTGATTACAGGTCACTCACAGGGGTTTCTATTTGAGTGGGAGTAAAGCAATGGCAGAAGAAAGTAAGCTAATAATGGAGAAATTTAATGGCAAGAATTATTAATTATGGAGGATGCATATAGAAGATTATATGTATCAAAAAGATCTGTACTTACCATTGGGTGGGTTTGCATGCAAGCCCACAGATATGAAAGATGAAGAATGGAATGTTCTTGATTGGAAGGCTTTAGGATCTATAAGGTTGCGCCTGGCATCGTCTGTGATTTACAACTTATCACAAGCAAAGACAATGGTAGAGTTAATGGAATATTTGGAAAATTTATATGAAAAACCCTCAGCTTCGAATAAGGTATTTCTTATGAAGCAATTATTTAATTTGCAAATGTAGGAAGGTGGATCGGTACATAGTCATCTTAGTGATTTCCATGGATTAGTAAATCAGTTAGTTTCAGTCAATATAGATTTTGATGATGAAATTAAGGCTCTCTTAATCTTATGCTCTTTACCTGAAAGTTGAGATAGTTTGGTAATGGTAGTTAATAATACTGCATCTGCTTCAAATATCTTGAAAGTTGATGATGTTTTTAGTGTAATCTTGAATGAAGAAATTCACAGGAAAAGCACAGGGGAATCATCAAGTAATGCTTTAAGTGTTGAAAGCAGGGGAAGGCAAAGAGAGAAGAGCAAGCAAGGGAAATCAAGGTCAAAGATAGGCAGTAGATCCAAATCCAGAAATAGCAGTATAACCTGCTGGAACTATGGAAAGAAAGGGCATGTAAAGAAAGATTGTTGGTTGAAAGAAGATCAGCATGAAGGAAATGAAGAAGCAAAAGATGCAAGTATTGTTGCACAAGATGTTCTTGTATGTTCCTTGGATAAAGTGGAATCTTGGGTTTTAGATTCTGGTGCCTCTTTCCATGCAACCCCAAATAGAGATTTTTTCCATGATTATGTCCATGGAGACTTTGGAAAAAATTATTTAGGGGATGGTAAGCCTTGTCAAATGGTTGGCAAAGGGGAAGTGCAGCTGAAATTGCAGAATGACAACACATGGGTGTTGAAGGATGTCATGCATGTCCCAGTCCTGAAGCAGAATTTTATTTCTGTAGAAAAGTTGGGTGATGAGGGATGCACAGTAACTCTCACAACAGAATCTTGGAAAGTTTCCAAGGGTGCACTTGTTTTAGCAAGAGATAAGAAAGTAGGTACACTTTATCTATCTACTTGTATTACTGATTCTCCTTCTGCTTTATCTACTTCAGATGTAGATGCAAAGATGTGGCTCTATAGGCTTGGTCACATGAGTGAGAAGGGAATGGATGTTCTTAAGTCAAGTGGTAAGCTTTCAAGTTTGAAAAGCATAGATCAAGATTTCTGTAAGCAACAAAATAAAGTGAAGTTTCTTGAAACTGGGTCAACAAAGAAGGGAACTTCTATTAGAGGATCACAATATTACATAAAGAGGAAATCTGATGTTTTTGACAATGATAAGAATAGGAAAGCCTTGGTTTTCAAGGAGAAGATGATGGACAAAGATCAGCTCAAGAGGTTGAATAAAGGGCAGTGTTGATTTGGACAAGTTTATGATCCAAAATGAGCTCGCGGGTAAAAATCATCACTCACAGGAAAACATAGTTATCGACGTCGGTCAGGTGAGAACCAACATCAATCAGGCAGGAACCGATGTCAGTCATATGCAGACCAAAGTTAGTGATGTCAGGCAAGCGAACACCAATGTCAGTCAAGAAATTGATGTCATCAGGTAGGTGGACACTAACGTCGGTTAGGAAACTAATGTCGACAATCAGGGGGAATCGACATCGATCGAGTGTAGACTAAGGTCAGCCAGAGGTGACTGAGATCAGTCACTGTTAAAATAGATTTTGGGTGGATAACAAGCTATCAAAGAGTCTCAAACACCCATGTGGAGGATTAAAAGGGTAAGTAAGCCTCAAATTCATTATTCCCCTTCTTTATACTACTTATTGCTTACTGATGGTCAAGAACTAGGAAGTTTTGAAGAGGCAATGCAGGTAGAATCTAAGAAATAGTGGGAGCATGGCATGAATGAAGAAATTGATTCCTTGGAAGAGAACCAAATGGGAGATTTGGTAGAGTTGCTAGCCAGAAAGAAAGCACTGAAAGATGAATGGATTCCTAGGTTAAAGAAAGGAGAGAATGGACAGGTGAGATAGAAGGCCAGGTTATATGGTCTTGAATAAGCTACAAGACAATGGTGTTTAAGGTTTGACAGGTGTATGACAAAGCATGGCTTTAGTCAATGTCAATGTTACCATTGTGTTTATTTTACCATTTTGGATAATGGTCACGACATTATCCTATTACTGTATGTAGTGTATATGCTTGTTACAGGGTCACACATGCAGGAGATTACTGAGCTAAAGGTAAAATTAGTTCAGAGGTTTGCCATGAAAGATTTGGAAGCAACAAAGAAAATCCTTGGCATGAGTATTTCTAGAGACAGGGAAAGTCACAGGTTGATTTTGTCTCCAGAGGATTATGTGAATAAGGTAGTGGAGAGGTTCAATATGCAAGATGCAGAATCAGTTAGCACACCTATGGTTGGACAATTCACATAATAGTGTCCTAAATCACATGATGAGGTTGAGTACATGAGTACTAGGCCTGGTATTGCCTAAGCAGTGGGAGTTGTCAGCAAGTTTATGGCCAATCCAAGAAAGGAGCACTGGAAAGTAGTTCAGTGGATTCTCAGATATCTGAGAGGGACCAACAACATGAATTTATGCTATGCAGGGTCAAGCACTTCTCTACATGGGTATGTAGATTCGGATATGGCAGGTGACTTGGATGACAGGAGAAGCACCACAGGATATGTTTTCACTATTCGTTGTATGGTGGTTAGCTAGATTTTAGAGATGCATAAGGTTGTTGCAGTCACAGAGGCTAGCAAGGATAAGAACCCTACAGAAATGTTAACAAAGCTGAGAACAAAGGAGAAGTTGAATCTTCATTCAACTTGTATTGGTCTTCAAGATTGAACTTGAAGAGGAACACAAGATAGGAAATAAAATTAGAAGATGTACAGGTATAGGTATAGGTGCAGCTATTTATCTCCAAGTGGGAGATTGTTAAGTTGTGGAGCTAAAAGCTTCACTGTTGCAAATAGTGGAGGTTGCTAAGTGTTAAAGTAACCGACATCAGACTAATCAACCAATGTCGATCATATTCAGTTACACAATAACCGACATTGATTAGGGGTTAGTTGGCATCGGTCAGATAAGAATCGACGTCAGCAATCTGTGTGTGTGTGTGCGTTTGCATGCATTTTTAGAACTGATCTAATTTTAGACAAACAATTAGTTTGCATGTAAAGACTAATTTTTAGTCTTGAGTCTGCATTTCTAATTATTGTTTGGTTTGGGATCTATTTAATAGACCCATGGGGCTGTATTGTAAGTGTAGAAGATAGAACGACTTGCAAAGGCAAGGATAAGATCTTTCCAAGTGTAAGATCAGTTGATCTGTAGGGTGTGCAAGATCAAGGAGATCTACATGGTAAGTAAGATCAGTTGATCTATAGGTGTGTGTGTGCAAGGTCAAAGGAGATCTGTGGGTTAGCAAGATCAAGGAGATCTGCAACACAACAAGGTGCAAGATCAGGGAGATCTACTTGGAGTACTTTGAGTACTTGGTGGACTGGTAGAAGGCAACAACAACCATTGGGTTGATTGTCACTGACTGGTGGAGGGAACAACTCAGTGTTTGAGTTGGTTTGTAATTGAGAGAGAGAGAACTCTTGAGGGAGAATTACTGTACACCCAAGAGGTGTGGGAAGAGTGTGATTTCTTCATTGTATTTCCTTCTGGAAGAGTGTTAATACAAGATTGTATTATCTCTCATATTCTGTGCTGTTTCTGAATTCTAGTTACATATTACTTCTGGTTTAATTTTGTGTTTAGTTGCTTATACAAAGGTAATCAATTATGCTCTTAAGGAGCAGGATCCTAACATATGAGACTTATTAGTAATTAGAAAATGAAAATGATGATGAAGATAATGATGAGGTGATAAAAAATGGGATATGCACAAGGAAATAAAGGGTATGAGAACTTATTTACAAGTATGAATACCCAAAATCTTGTCCATGGTGAAGACTTCTGGCCAAGTTACAATGATAGGGGTTATGACAGAACCCTTTAGGAATTAGTAACACAACAATTATTTGGAACCTCGAATAGAGAAT
This sequence comes from Torreya grandis, assembly GCA_037957365.1. NCBI lineage: Eukaryota > Viridiplantae > Streptophyta > Pinopsida > Cupressales > Taxaceae > Torreya > Torreya grandis. Next base: position 757,716 of record JARHVA010000824.1, on the reverse strand, counting down.
CTTGTAGGTTATGATGACCCTTATGGATCATGGGAAGGGATGGACTCAAGGCTTAATGATGGCAAGGAATGACAAAGTGTGTTGTGGATGAGTTGAGGCTAAAAGGAGACATGCTTATCAAAGAAGCTTTGTGGAGGTATAACAAGGATGATGTGGATATGGATGGTACTTAGGGATATATATTATCTAAGTATGGATAAATGTCTTAAGAGGATCCCACCATCAAATGGATATCATCTAGACATGTCTTCTCCTCTTGCTAAAATAGGGATACTGCTTTGTTAATAATCCTCTCGATAGATTCCCAATACTAAGACCAGTGTCAAGGTGACTTTACCATGATGCTGAAAATTGGTTTTCATAATGTTACTTGCCCAAGGTGTCAACAAGCTAGTTTTCACCATTGGACATATTTTTTTTTGTTTTTAGATTGATTGGGAGGGTTGATGAATAAATAGAATAGATGGAAGGTGTCTTATAGATAGAGGATAAGGATATCAAGACAAGGTGTAAAAAAACTTGAGATGCATAATATTCATGGGATCATCCAATTATTCTCCCTTAAGTGTGGCTAAATTATAAGCTCATGCTCTAAACTTAGCTATAATGACATAGGGACCTAACTAATTGGCTTCAAACTTTCCCTTCTTGTCTCATTCTACATTGGTGTTCTTTTGATTCTCTTTCAGAACTAGATCACCCACTTTGAACTCCCTAGCCTGAATCTTTTTATGATATTTATTCTTTAGCTTATTCTGAGATGCTCAAAGGTGATTTTAGGCCTTCTGTGTCTTCTCATCTAGGAGTTCTAATTCTTGTAGTCACTCATTCTTGAGATTATGATAAGTGATTATTCCTCATAATGAGAATCATAGAGAAGGGAGTTCAACTTCCTGGTAATATAGCTTTGGCTCTGTAGACCAAGGTGTATGAAGTTGCTCTTATTGGTGTGCAAACACTAATTTAGTAAGACCATGAGAGATAAAATGCCTTATGGCCTGAAGTTTCCCCTGAAGACTACGTAGCTACTTGAGATTACATGGTGGGGGCGTTTCTATGAGATTTTGGACATCATCATTGTGGAGGGGATTGTATCTTTCATTCTCCACCGAAGGTGTATGCATGTCACTGTGGTTCTCATCATATTCATGATTAAGATCCATCATTTATCCCATGGTATTGTTACCTTGACTAGAGCCTTGACCAAGGTGGAGTCGATCTTAGGTTTGGATGACCATGGTGAAAGGTTCAGAGGATGAGACGTGATACATGAAGTCAGGAGTTTCTAGTACTTGCTTTGAACTAAAAGTTAAACTAGTAGTGGTCAAATATGAGGATGTAGATAGATTAGGTGACTTAAAAATTACCAAAAGACATAGTATTTTAAGAGACCAATCTAGAAAAGATAAGAAAAAGGTGATAGGATCAAATAACTTTGTAAAATATCAAGTAGACAAGTTGATGGGTGCTAGAGGACAAAGATACTTGATAAAGGTAGGGATAGTGATGGGTGCTAGATTGATGCCTTATAAGGATATGTCTAATGATAATTTCAAGTTGAGATGGGATGATGGGTAATTATTTGAGGAGGATGGGTGACCAACAAAAGTTTAGATTTTAGACCAAAATGAGTATTCAAAAGGAGGATGAGAAAAGTGGATGATAAAGATGTGATACATATGAACTGTGGTACGAGGGTTTGGACAAAAGCTACTACTCAAGATATGAGATTAGTCTCAACAAAGGATTGGACAAGGATGAAATGGATGAAGGGTGACTATGGATGGTTTATAAAAGGATGGATATATACAAGTGATAAGAAAGGAATGTGCAATATGAGATGTGGAGTTATTAGGATGAATGTGAAAGGTTCAAAAACTCGAAATCAAAATGGCATGGAATAATATATACACAAGATGATTTAAGGATGGATGTGAATGGAATTTATTAAGGATATATATATATGTGGATGGATGATCCAGACAACAATTTAGATGACAATTCGGGTGATGGGTCTACCCCATTTGATGGCGGAACTTCCGGGAGCCATAACTTTTGCATCATAGCTCCAATTGACTCACCGTTTGAACCGTTGGAAAGCTAATAATGAGGGGAACATAGTGAGATGGAATTGAGATTTTCTCAATGAAGTTTAACCCCCTAAAACCCAACAGAAGTGTCCTAAATTTCAATTTTAGTAGTGCAGTCTAAAAATAGTAAGTTTCTAAAAATAGTAATTCCTCGAATTCTGTATTGTTGTAAATCATGTAAGTCAAACCAATTCATCTCCCTCGAGATTGGTGATCTTCCATATCCTCCCCACACCTTCAAAACATGTATAAATGAAGATGTAACTTGAAATGGAAATCAAACATCTCTTCTCAGAGATAAGCATATGTTTGGGTTTGCAATTTTGATAAATAAAACATCTCTTTTCAGAGATAGCATTATTTGAATTGTGTTGTTCTTATTTTTTGAATTATCTTTCAACCAAAGCTTTCAAGTTTTGGATCAATGGATTATGGATTGATAACCAGATGGGATGGGGGGAGATTTCCAAATGGGTAAAAATAATGGAGTGTCAATAGATATCAACAATAATATAGGTAGCAAATGCAATTAGAGGATGGAAAATAAGAGGTGATATGAGAGATGGGATATATAGATGATAGGATGATATATGGATAAGTGGGGTGAACTAATAGGTAATAATATGTGGATGGACTAATTAAAATGAGATGGATTATGGTGATAAGATAGGATGGAAGGGTGAACAAGTGAAGGAGAGATGCTCAAAATGAGTAGGTGAGTGGATGCCAAATATAAGAGATGGGTTAATACGTGATTAAGACAAATAAAATATGGACTATGTGGATGATTTATGAGGTATGATGGTACAAGGGTAAAGTAAGTGAATTATGTGGATACATTGGATGAATGGGTGTAAGGGATGTATATGGGATATATATGGATAATGTAAATGATAGTTATGAAAGGTGGATTTATATGGATGGGGTGATATGGAGATAAAGTAAATAGATGAATGAATAATTGACATGAAAGGTGGGTTAGAGGGAATAAATTAATTACAAGAGGATATGGTGAAGTGATGACCAAATGGGTGGATGAATATACTATGTGGATAAGGTAATTACAAAAATATGATAAAATATGGATGTGATGAATATCTAGGCATGGGAGATGGACTATATAGGTATAATGAAGATGATAGATTATTAAGATGATATAAGGATAATGTGATAAGACTAGGATAGATGGATGATGTGGGTAAGGGGATATAATAAGGTAAGGGGATAGAATAATGTGGGGACTAGATTATAACAAAATGTGATGATGTAAGAATGAAAGGGGAAATAATAGATGAACTATGAGGAAAAAAGAAGTAAGGAAATGTGATGATATAAATCTAAGATGGGGGATAAGTGGATACTTAATGTGAAAGATGGTTTGTGGAAATGGAAGGTAGATATGACATAAAGTGGGGGGGAATGTTCTAAATTATTCCACAAAATAGGAAAGATGATAACTATACGAGGCTATGGATGTAGATGAATACTTGGTCTAATATGGTAGGTATGGATTAGTGAAGGGGGTATAGATATGGGATGCAAATATAATGGATAATGAAGAGAGTGGGTAAAAAAAATGATAGATCCTATATGTGGGATGGTATGAGATATAAATGGGATGGTCAAGTATACAAGGATGTAAAATGGATAATATGTGATCCAATAGGCAAGGATATAAGATGGATAGGATATGGACGGATATGAAAAATATGAGGTGTGGATAAATAGACAAGAATATGAGGTGGATAAGATAGAGATAAATAGACAAGGATATGAGATGGATAAGATATGGATGTCAAAAAACAACAAGACGAGAGAAATACGTGTAGGATGCATGTAAGTGTGATAGGGATCTAATTATAATGCACAAAGAAGGGCATGTAAGGATGATGGTGTTAATAGAGATGAATCATATGAGGTGTAGGTAGGACAAAGAAGGGAAAAGGTATGAATAAAGGAATATGGAGGGGTATGATGGTACAAGGGGAATGTGACAATAGGGTGGGTATATACACAAGAGGCACTATGGACTAAGTGTAGAATAATAGAATGATGTAGTATGATTATGGAGATATATGATGTGTTAGGATCTAGGAGCACAATTGATTACCTTTGTATAAGCAACTAAATGCGGAATTTAACTAGAAGTATCAAGTAACTAGAATTCAAAAATAACACAGAATATGAGAGACAATACCCAATTGTATTAATACTCTTTCAGAAGGAAATTACAATAAAGAAGTGCCACACTCTTCTTTCCACACCTCTAAAGCTCCCACACATCTAGGGCATACTAGTAATCTTCCCTCAAAGCTCTCTCTCAATCACGGTCACAACAAACAACTCAAGCACAGAGCTGTTGTTCACCTCCAACCAGTCAGTAGCAATACTACCAGTACAACCGAGTAATCAAAGTACTCCAGGTCTGAGTACACCATGTACTCCAATTAGATCTCACATGAACTTGCAACAACTTGCAAATCAAATTGATCTTACTTACACATGTAGATCTCACCTGATCTTGCTATACTATAGATCAACCTGGCCTTGCACACCTGTTGACTGAGATCATACACACCCGATTCTATAGAACTAACACCAACACCCCTATGGATCTTCTACCAGATCTTGCTCTCCCGTAGATCTACCTGATCATACACACTTGGCACTATGGCACTATGAGGAGCCAACCTTGCTCTCTTCCCTCTGAAGGAGCTAACCTTGATCTCTCTATCTAGCACACTTTACAATACAGCGCATGAGTCTATTATATAGATCTCATGTAAACAATAATTAGACATCTAATTATAATAATTAGAATCATAGCTCCAAGGCTAAAATTAGCCTTTAACATGCAAACAACTAGTTCGTTAACAAACTGTCTGTGAAACTGACAGTTCTATAACCACACAGGCAATCGACGTCGATCGCTGTTAGTCTGGAGGTGATCGATGTCAGCCGATCTATGACTGATGTCGGCAGCTCTGTGCACTGGATATGACTGATGTCAATTGGCCTGACTGACATCAGTTGCTTTGCACCTTAGCAACCTCCTCCATGTCTGCATACAGTGAAGCTTTTAGCTCCACAACCTAACAATCTCCCACTTGGAGATAAACAACTACACCTGTACCTATACCTGTACATCATCTAATTTATTTCCTGGCTTGTATCACTCTTCAAGATCAATCTTGAAGACCAACCACCACACATCTTATGGTGCACCGCATGTCATCCAAGTAACCTACCACATCTAAATTTACATACCCATGTAGAGAAGTCCCTGACCCTGCATTGCATGAATCCCTGCTATTGGTCCCTCTCATATACCTGAGAATCCACTGAACTACTCTCCAGTGCTTCTTTCTTGAATTGGCTATGAACTTGCTAACAACACCCATTACTAGGCAAACACAGGTCTAGTACACATGTACTTAACCTCATCATGTGAATCAGGACACTGTTCATAGAACTGTCCAACCATCAGCTACTTATCGATTTCACACAATCATCCAAAGACAAAATCAACCTATGACCTTCCATGTCTCTAGAAACACACTCATGCCAAAGAATTTCGCTGCTTCTAAATTCTTCATGACATACCACTGAACTAACTTTACCTTTAGTTCAACAACTCCCTGCATGTGTGACCCTGCAACAAGCATACACATAGCATACAATAACAGGATAATGTTGCAATCATCACCCAACCTGGTAAAGAAAACACAATGGTTACAATGACACTGACTAAAGCCATGCTTTGTCATACACCTGTCAAACCTGTACCATTGTCCTACAGCTTTCTCAAGACCATATGACCTGGCCTTCCATCTCACGTATCCATTCCCTCTCTTCTTTAACCAAGGAATCCATTCATCTCTCAGTGCTTTCTTTTGGCTGGCAACCCTACCAAATCTCTCATTTGGTTCTGCATCCTAGGAATCAAATTCCTCATTCATGCCATGCTCCCACTATTTTCTAGATCCTTCTTGCTCTGTAGTGAGCAACAAGTATAAAGAAGGGGAATAAAGAATTTGAGGCTTAGTTACCCTTTCAGTCCTCCACATGGGCATTTGAGACTCCTTAACAGCTTGCTGTCTGCCCAAAATCTGTTTCAGTGATTGATGTCAGTCACCACTCAGTTTGCATCCGACTGAGGTCAGTTCCATGCGACTGACCTAACTGCTGATGCTAGTTCCCTGACTGACGTCGGTTGCCACCTACTTGACACCACTGACTTTTTCAGTCTGCACATGACCGATGTCGGTGCCTACCTGTTTGACATCAGTTACCCCTGACTGATGTCGGTACCTGTGTTTTCCTGTGAGTGATGACTTTTTACTTGCGAGCTCACCTTGGATAAAAACCCTATCCAAACTGCCCTACTCAAAGTTATTCAGTCCCATCCGCTGATCTCTATCCATCATATCCTCCATAAACACCAAGGCTTTCCAGTTCTTAAGTTTGTCAAACACATCTGACTTCCTCTTAAGAACATGCATCTCCTTCTTGCTCATGTGACCAAGCCTACAAAGCCACGTCTTCGCAATAAAAGAAGAATCAGTAATACAAGTAGGTAGATAAAGAGTACGAACTTTCTTACCACCAGCTAATTCAAGTGCATCCACTGTGAGAGTTCCTGTGCATCTCTCATCACCCAACTTTCCTGAAGAAATTAGCCCCATCTTTAGAACTGGGACCTGCATGACATCCTTCAACACCCATGTGTTGGCCGTCTGCAATTTCAGCCACACTGCCCCTTTGCCAATACTTTGACAAGGTTCACCAACCCATAAATAAATCTTTCCAAAGTCTCCATGGACCTTAACATGGAAAAATACTCTATTTGGGGCTGCATGGAAAGAGGCAACAAAATCTATAAACCAAGATTCTACTTTATCCAAGGAACATATAAGAACAACTAGTGCAATAATACCTGCAACACATGCTCCTTCATGCTGATCTTCTACCAACCAACAATCTTTATTTACCTACTCTTTCTTTCCATAACACCATAATTGACCATTCTTGATTTTGAATTCCTCCATTCTTAGTGTACTTTCTTCTACCATTACTATACTCCCACTCAATCAAAAACCCCTGAGAGTGACCTGTAATCAAACACAAACCTACTCTGAACCAGGCTCTATGAACCTACAACCTTAGCTCTGATACCAACTATTAGGATCTAGGAGCATAGTTGATTACCTTTGTATAAGCAACTAAATGCAGAATTTAACCAGAAGTAACAAGTAACTAGAATTCAAAAATAACACAGAATATGAGAGACAATACCCAATTGTATTAATACTCTTTTAGAAGGAAATTACAATAAAAAAGTGCCACACTCTTCTTCCCACACCTCTAGAGCTCCCACACATCTAGGGCATACTAGTAATCTTCCCTCAAAGCTCTCTCTCAGTCACGGTCACAACAAACAACTCAAGCACAGAGCTATTGTTCACCTCCAACCAGTCAGTAGCAATACTGCCAGTACAATCGAGAACTTGAAGTACTCCAAGTCTGAGTACACCATGTACTCCAAGTAGATCTCACATGAACTTGCAACAACCTACAAATCAAACCAATCTTACTTACACATGTAGATCTCACCTGATCTTGCTATACCGTAGATCAACCTGGCCTTGCACACCTGTCGACCGAGATCATACACACCCGATTCTACAGAACTGACACCAACACCCCTGTGGATATTCTACCAGATCTTGCTCTTCCACAGATCTACCTGATCATACACACTTGGCACTGTGGCAGTATGAGGAGCCAACCTTGCTCTCTTCCCTCTGAAGGAGCTAACCTTGCTCTCTCTATCTAGCACACTTTACAATATAACCCATGAGTCTATTATATAGATCTCATGCAAACAATAATTAGACATCTAATTACAATAATTAGAACCGCAGTTCTAAGGCTAAAATTAGCCTTTAACATGCAAACAACCGATTTGTTAACAAACTATCTGTGAAACTGACAGTTTCAGAATCGCACAGGCAACCAACGTCGGTCGCTGTTAGTTTGGAGGTGACCGGCGTCGGCCGATCTATGACCGATGTCGGCAGCTTTGTGCATTGGATATGACTGACGTTAGTTGGCCTGACCGACGTCGATTGATTTGCACCTTAACAACCTCATCCATGTATGCATACAATGAAGATTTTAGCTCCACAACCTAACATGATGGCCAAGAAATTGATCAAAAATTTTCAAAGGAGATAGATGATATTAGGATGAATGTAGAAATGATATGGAATGAAAAGGGGGTGGACTAAGGTAAATGCTATGAAGATAAGATATGGATAGTTAAGATGCAAGGATGATGAGACTAAAGAGGGGGATGAATAAAAGATGATGGAAGGATATAAATGATCATATAAGGTTCTCTAAGGTATAAAGACACAAAAATTAAGGGTGTGGCTGACTTGGCTAACAAAAAATATGGGTCTTAGAACAACACACAAACAACATGCACAAATACAATCCTAAATTAGTAAACCATATGGGAGTGTAACGTGATTCCCACACCATCTAATAGCTACATAAGTGAGGTTTTAGGTCAGTGACCCATTACAGAATTGATCGAACCCTCTTAACTTTGCTTGCACTTGATAGTCAATTTGGTGTTGTTACTGATGCCTACAGTGAAACACCTGTTACAACTGAAGACCCCTACTCTAAGGTTTACAAAAGGATCTAGGGGAGTCCTTGATATACATGATGCTAAATGGGGCCCAAGTTCATATACGAGTCTATCTAACTACCCTGGGTATATGGGCTTAATTGCCTCTCACTCCATGAAACCCTTTATGGGGAATTTTGCTTAGGTTATAATGATAACTCTCCTTATTGTTATACTCCATCAAAACATGGACTATGGTTAGAGCGTGGTGGTGAAATCCATAATGATAACCTTTATAGACTAAGCCATATGTGTGGTGATGAAATCCATGTCATGTGCTATCCTAAGGGAGGGCTCAAAAGACAAGCAAATGCATGATACGATTAATTAACCTCTTCTAATTACCTAAGGGAGATTTTGCATGATACGACAAATTATTTACACACAATAAGAAAACAAGTAACTAAAGAAGACAATGATCTATCTAAATCAATGATTTTTATATTATAATGAAATCTAAAGCAAAAATAACACAAGTGGCACCCCTCCCTACAATCAAAAGGTTAAAAATTTGATAGGGGTGCCAAAATCCTTAAAACAACCTACAAGAAAAAGGTTAACAACTCAAGTTATACAACCCTACAAGTACACAACAGAATGCACAATCTTGTGACTGAGAGTCAAAATTGTGAGAATCTAATGGTGGGTTCGTAAGCTAACTGCTATGGTAACTGTGATAGTCAGACAATACTACTACTCTGTCTAATAATGACACTATTGAGAAATAGATCCTAATAACAATATTGTAAGACTAAATTAAACTATCTATGTCCTTAACTGATATAAATTCTACCAAATTAAAAATAATTATAGGTCTTTGTTTTTAAATACAATTATTTATAATGAAAATACTATAAAAGTCTAAAACTAGCCCTAATTACAATAGACGGCAAAGCTGTGACTTGGGATGATAATCCCACTAGTTTCAAGGTAATCCCATTATTGAAGGAGTAGTGGCATTGAAAGATAGAGCTAAACCAACCTATAAGATAAGTCTCCAATAGTCTTATTTACTCTTGTTTTTCACCAATACTTTACAGGACAAAAAACACCCCTTGTAAGTGAACATTCTTTAGATATGAGTGAAGCCAAATTGATTATAAGAAGGAATGTTCAAGAACACTTATTAATAAAAAGGCAATGCACTTAAAATTAGAACTTACTATCCTATTCCTTCCTACTAATTAGAACTTGAGAACCCTGTAAATGATAGATTAAAAGAAGCAGGGGTAGTGTTTTACCAATTTTTATGTTTATGCAATACCACGATTGAGAATGATGACCCCACTATAATCAGGTCAATCTCATCACTAAAGATTCATGGGTTTATCAAAATGGTTGTTCTCCTTCTCTGATCATAACCATTCTTGAAATGATTCTTCCTATCATAGATTCAACAATGGGAGACACATAATCTTCAAAAGCAAAGATTTATCCAAAACATAATATACTATAGACTAAATTGAACAATAAAGCTACTAGAATCTATGATACCACTATTACCAAGATAACCTCACTCTTTGGAAAGTCACATGATTGTCGAATAGGTCTAGTTAGCTTGCCTTCCAAGGAGTCATTACTTGTCCTGCACATAGAAAACAACACACCTGAAGACAATCATAGAGTTAGTACAAAGAGTCTCAAAATCCAAGGTTCACTATGATAAACCACAATATCACCTTTAGAATCATCAATCTCATGACTAACAGGGCAATCCCATGAACTTTAGAGTCATGGTATTGTCAAAACCTAAAAACCATACTAGACCTCTAACCGCTAATGGCTTAACCTATAATATTGTTACTCGGATCAGAGATGCCATGACTACAATATCACTACTTGTAGTGTAATCTCGCTACTTACCTGGAATGCATAAAAAATTAAAATTATGGGTTTGCTTCAACATCTAGTTGGTCCTACAATGACCTAAAATGCCTCCAATAAGAGTGTTAGCTTAAATAAGGGAGGATTATCCCAATGTGGTCACCAAAATGTGTACCAAATTTTGGATTCAAGAGATATTATCAAAATGACAATAAAACCCAAAACCTTGGTAAACACCAATAGGAAAGGATAGAGAAGATAAATCATACATAATAAAGCATTCTTACCATAATATTTAACTTCTCATAGCTCCATTCTAGGACTTGAACTTGTGTGATTGAAGCTTAAAAACTTTGATTTGTTGGATTGCTTGTGATTGCTTGACAATGGCTTCTAAAAGGGATATGTATGTAGATAATGGCTATGATGATGCTTGAAAGCTAATATGGATTCTTGATGAGAGAGATTAATGGCTTGTTAGGAGATTTCTCATTAGTCTTGAGGGTGGAGGAGAGGTTTAGTTTTATAGGCATATGTGAGGAATATCTATGGTCCAAATTTAAATTTAGGTCATTAAGATCTATGGTTGAGGAATTTCCATGGAATTTTTAATTCCATGGAAATCTCTAGAATAGGAAAATTCTAAAGGAAGAAGCTAAATTCGAAAGATTTATAGAATCCTCCAATTCTAGAAATCTCCCCATAGGGTTTAGGGGTTCAGAGTAGGCTAGTGTAGGGTGATGGGCGGGTAGTTGGAATATTTTTGAATTTAAAATTGGTTAGTGGGTTTAGGGCGTAGGTTAATAGGTAATAGGGTCTATTAGAGGTTTAATGAAGGGATTAATTGGTTTTAGGATGGGGTAAAGGCTATATAGGATTTAGGAATGGCGTATGGGTATTAGGCCAAAGGTTAATATAGCTAAGAAATACAAGAATTAGGCTAAATTAGCAATAATTATTAAAATTAGTGGGGTGAGAATATTTTAATGCATACAATCCTCATCCCCACATATATGGGATTTAGAAATACATGCCTAATAAATAAAATAAGAGATGGTTTGAGAGGATCAAACCCCTAACCTCTCATCTTTATTTGCATCCCTTTACTCTTCTGCCAAAGGTGGATGGTTAAAACCAAACAAAAAGATATGTTATTTAAATAAGGATTTGGCAGATTTCAAGAGATAAGGAAGGATTCAACCCTGTAACCTCTAGGTAAAAGGATAAGCATTTTTACCGCTATGCCCAAAGTTGAATCATGTATATAAAGGTATGAATTTGCATTTGTTTATAACATAGCTTCAGATTCTCTATGCATTGTAAGGCTTCTTAAGCCAATATTATTTAGTGCTTTTTTATAAGTCTATGGATATTTCGTAAAGGGATTATAAGACACCCTTGGAGGCCTTTTTGGAGGATTATTCTGAAGATGTAATTAATTTATTCTGAATTATAAAGGAGTCATTCTATTGTAAAGGAAAAATGCATATGAGAGACTTCATTTGATATATTTTATAGGAATTTTTATAAGCCAATTGTAAATGAGGTTATTTTCCATTATAGAGGCAAATCCTATGGAACCCTCATATACAATTTTATTAGAGTAACTTGTCATTATTACAGAGTTGAGTCATATTCCTTGGTGATGAAATATTGACCCATTTTTTAGAGTTGTTTTACTCTTGCATGGAGAATTATGCCCATATTATAGAGGTGATGCGTAGGTGTTGTGGACGAATGGGAGATGAGTTCCTGATCAGATCAAGTCTTCATGCAGTTTGATTTTATTACTATTGTAGATTATTGATCCATGGATGTAAGTTTTGTAAAAATGTACTTTCATCTGTTATGAATGGATCGGTTCATAATTGTAGTGAACTTGGAGATGAAGCCTTTAAAAAGGTGAACTCCATTACCACTTTGGTGTCAGTGTGTCACTATTTTCCATTCTACTTTCAGTTTTACTTGTAGTATTGAAAGATGAATGTTTACAATGTAAAATCAGTTTAAATAGGGTTTTTATTCACTTTATATTGATTTTAAAATCTGATTATGTATTTAAATAGGGGGGATAATTGAGATTGATATCTATTTAAAAACTATTTTATTAAATGGGGGGTCCCTATCGGTTTACAGATCACAATATCTCCATCATAAACCTCTATAACACAAAATAAAGAAGTGGGGAAAACCTATCATCTTTCTTGCAAAGATGGAGAAGCTTAGTAAGCTACTTACAATGTATAGTACCTGAAAAGGAGTTAGCCAAAATATTTGTTGAAAACCTTAATACTGATCTCAAATATTAGTTAAAACTCTAATGTGCTAAAACTTTTGATGAAATAATTGAGAAGGGGATGAAAATTGAAAAGGCACTTATTGACAATGGAATAATTAAGTTATATTGTTGAAATGAGCACAATTAGAATCAAGATAGATCCTTTTCAGGCAAGATAAAAATCTTCAAAAAAATTAAGAATGTTGTGAGAGATGGGGTGACTAATTCCAAACATCAGCATGTGTAAATAATATAAAAGAGGAACCCCACAGAGCAACAAAATGTTTCCTCTATTCAATTTCCATAAGGCAAACCCAATCCTCGAACTGGAAAAAGAACTCTCACTAGCTTGGGAGTACCCATTGAAATGGTCCTTGAAAAATTAATTACTACAAACATGATCACTCTTCTTGAAATTAGACCCTTGGACAATCAACAACCTCGACCAAATTAGTACCATGAAGATGAATTTTGAAAATATCAGAGTCAAAGGTCATGATATAGAAAGGTGTATGTAATTGAAGCACTATATTCAAGATCTAATTGAAAGAGGTGATATTGAAATATAAGGGGAACGCACTTCAAGTCAATCTAAGAAAGGGTAGCTAGGAATTTATCAGGACCCACTACCCAAACATGATCAAAGAAATAGGAAACCAACAAGAGACTAGGGTTAGGCCTCTTCTTCCAATCCCCCTGACTACCATGCCATGCCATATCATTATGTCAACACCATTAAAATACAAATCCCCTAAGAGCCCACTCCACCTTCATCCACCATACTAAAAATCAATCGAGCCACTGTGGATTGTGTGGTTACCACTAGACGTAACAAAATTATAGTTCTTAGGGCCCCACCAAAGGACCCATCCAATTCCACCACTTACAAGGGGAATAATTCTAAGAAAGTCTCAATATCTTTTGATAAATCTTATGATATTATCCAACAACTCAAGAAGACATCAACTTAAATTTCATTAATGGAACTTCTCAAAACATCCCATTTACATCGAGAGATACTCAACCAAGTTCTCAATGATCTTAAAGTCCCTAATGGTTTGGATACTAATCAGTTAATAGGCATTAGTGGGACATTTATCCCCTTTTTATCAAATTACCTTTGGTGCCCAAGATATGCCCCCAATTTTCCCCCACCATAATTATTCATTATTTATTGAAGTCTCCATATCCCACCATCGCATTCCCTGAGAACTCATAGCTGGAAGGTCATCATTAAATTTATGTAATCTTGATTTCTTGTAAAAATTGGGGTATTCAGAACCTTATTTAGGGCCTAGCCTAATTATGAAAAAGGCCTATGATGATAATAAATGACCATTCATAGGAACTAGTTACCTTCACATTATCATGGGACCCATAATCCACCAAATTCTTCTTCATGTTGTTGATGTTGATTTACCTTATAACATGTTGCTCGATCATCCTTGGATCCATGAGATGCAAGTTGTACCATCTACCTTACATCAATGTCTAAAATTCTCACACTCAGGCATGGAGATCACCATTCTTGGGGAAATTGATCATTTTTATAGCTGTCAAATTGATCAATCCTCATCATCATATCATTATCCTAGCATAGACAATTCCATTTGAAGTCCAACTATTACTAAGTATATATGCCCTGACAAGATTGTATCTACTTCAGATCTATTACCTGAAGTCACTTATCACTCTCCCCATGTAGTTATGGGTCCCCAGCTATGTGAAAGACCAATCCTATTAAATATAAATTTGGATCAATGGCCTTCTCTAGCGTATGTCTACTATTCGAAGAGTATATTGATGAATCAGATGAATCATGGCTTATTTCAAAAGAAAAGGCCCTTACATATCCTAGAAAGCAATATCCCCATGTCCAAAAAATGTTATAGAACATGCATTATCAAGGGAAAGTACTAGGGAAACACAAACAAGGCAGGATCAAACCCATATCAGTTTAAGAACATCCATAATATCTTGGTTTAGGGCACAAACTATTTGATGATGAATTAAAAAATATATTGTGGATACTGTTTCAATCCTTAAATAGTCTCTCTTTGATGAAGAAGTCGATACAAGTTCAATTTATAGTTACTTCAAAGAGATTGATGTCGCCAACCTTTTCCTTGAAACTGCTATTTCCACCATCAACATTTTTGTCCGTTATCCCTCTTTAATTAACTAGGATCTAAATCCAGATCCATTTTTGATATACTTCAAAATGATGAAATAATCATAAATTTTTTGTGAGTGTGATATTTTATGCCTTTTGAAGACCATAAGAAGGCTTTTCCATCAATCTTTGTAAATCAACTTATTTTTGGGAAGAACAACATTCCATTGACCAAAGTGAAGAAGATAAGTTTGAAGAAGAGCCACCTCAAAGTCATTCAGAAGACTTTCCACATTATTCAGTGAAATTAGAAGACTACACTGAAATAGATACATAAGTCCCAGATGGTTTTGCTTCAGATATCCCAGATCAATCATTACCTCCTTATCTCCAACATCAGTCACCTTCCCTCATTGAGGAGGTAATTGAATTTAACATTAGAACTATATAAAATCCAAAAATCATCAAACTGGGGGAAACTCTAAAACTTGAGTGAAAGATTCTTATTAAGCTACTTAAGGAGTTCATAGATGTTTTTGCATGGTGTTTTTTTGACATGCCTAGGCTTGACCCCTATTTAGTAGTACATCATTCAATTGTGCAACCCAATGCTAAACCTATTAAACAAAAATTATGAAAGATGCACCCCAAAGTGGCCCTATTAGTTAAGGAGTTACACAAATTCCTGGAAGCTGGTTTCATCTGACCAATCAATAATTTTGATTAGATCTCTAATATTATTCTTATGGCTAAACCTCAAAGAGGAATTAAAATTTACATGGAGTTTTGAGACATTAATAAGGCATGTCCCAAGGATGAATTTCCTCTTCCAAATATTGACATGATCATGGACTCGACAACATGTTATGAAATGTTCTCTCATAGATGGTTTTTCGGGCTACAATCAAATTAAAATCATGCCCAAAGATCAACATAAAATAACCTTCATCACTCCATGGGGGGCCTTTTACTATTAGGTTATGCCTTTGGCCTAGAAAATACTTGGGCCACTTATCAATAGGCTATGACTGTTATATTCCATGACATGATGCATTATATGGTTAAATATTATGTGGATGATATCTTGGGGAAGTCACAACTCATGGAAAAACATCATGAAGTCTTAAGAAAAATATTTGAGCAGTTACAAGAATACAAAGTCAGATTAAATCCAAAGAAGTACATATTTGGTGTTACCTAAAGAAAGTTATTGGGATTCATAGTTTCCAGAAGCGGCATAGAGGTGGGCCCAAACAAAGTAAAAGCAATTATGGAAATGCCTCCTCATAATCTAAAGTAACTTAGGAGTATTCAGGGAAAGTTGCAAGACATTCAATGATTTATCTCTCAACTTGTAGATAAATGTCACCCCTTTACTCATCTCTTAAAGAAGGGGACTACTTTTAATTGGAAATCTGAGTGCCAACAAGTTTTTAATAATCTCAAATAGTATTTTGTAAAATTGCCTATGTTGTCATCTCTTGTCTCGGGGAGGCCCTTACTCTTATATATTTCAACAACTCCATGTACAATAGGTGCCCTCTTAACACAACACAATGATCAGGGTAAGGAATTATTAATCTATTATCTCAGTCACACTCTAATCTCTTATGAGCTAAATTATACTCTAATTTAGAAAGCTTGTTTAGTCATAGTCTTTACCTCACAAAAGATTCAACATAATATGCTTAACAATCAAGTTCAGATCATCACCAAGGTTGATTCTCTCAAATATCTACTATCCAAATCATCCCTCACAGGAAAAATGGCCAAATGGATCATGTTACTTAGTGAATTTGATATTGAATATGTTAATCAAAAGGCCATTAAGGGACAAGTGATAGCAGATCAAATAGCAAAAGTACCTCTTGAAGTGACTGAGCCTCTTATAACAACCTTCCAAAATGAGTCTATAATGAATACTTTAGAATCAAGTGGCTAGAAGTTATATTTTGATGGTTTGTTTACTACACATGGATTGGGGGTAGGCATTCTTCTTGTCACCCCATAAGGTAACCTTATTCCAAAAGCTTTATGCCTTGTGTTTCCATGCACCAATAATATTTTATTATACGAGGCCTTGATTTTTGGCCTTCACCTATCCATCCAATGTAATATCCAATTTTTACACGTATTTGGTGATTCACATATTATAGTCAAGCAAGTTAATGATGAGTTTCAGACCAAAGATGAAAAATTACTCCCTTATAAATAATTGGTATATCAATTAAAGTAGAATTTTTAAACTATCACATTTGAACAAATGCTAGGAGGGAGTAATAAAGCAACTGACTCCATGGTCACTATTTTCTCTCTTATTGATCTCCTTGAAAATGTCTTAGAAGAGAATCTTTTAATAGTACATCTGATTCTCCTAGCACATCAATCCATGGCTCCTTTACAAATTTTTGCAATCTTTGATGCCAATCTTCCCTGGTACCATAACATTTATAATTACCTCCATGATAACATCTTACCACCTAACCTTAATCACCACTAATGAAAAGCCTTCATCCATTGCACTTCCCATTACACTATCCTTGATAGCATGCTCTACCATAGAGGTTATGATGGGACTTTGTAATGATGCCTAAACTCAAAAGAGGATTCTCTCACGATCAAGGAGGTTCATAATTGTATTTGTGGTAATCACATCAGTGGAATGACCTTAGCCAAGAAATTCATCTAGACTGGATATTATTGGCCTACCATGGAATAAGACTCTTGCTAGTACGTGCAAAAATGTGTAGCTTGTTAAAAACATGGTAATCTTATCCATGCACCTGCACAAAAATTACAACCCATAATGAGTCTATGGCCTTTCTCTATATGGGGACTTGATTTGATTGGCAAGATAAATCCCACATCCTATGATGGTCACAATTTTATCATCATATTAACAGAGTATTTCACTAAATGGGTAGAAGTAGTACCGCTTACCTATATTATAGGCCTCCAAATTTATAAATTCATCCTCAATCAAATCATTTGCTGGTTTGGCATCCCTGCCAACATCGTCTTTGATAATCGAAAGTCATTAAAAAATTAAGAAGTCAAGGCCTTGTACCAGTGTTATCACATCAAGAAACATTTTTATTCTCCTTGCTACCCCCAAGGGAATGGATAGGCTGAAGGAACAAATAAGACCTTCATCAATATTTTCAAGAAATTTTTTAATCAGGCAAGTATGAATTGGCACCTATAATTATATCCAACACTGTGGTCTTATCAAACAAGTGTCTGAACACCTACCAGGGCCACTCCATATGCCTTGTTATATGGGACAAAAGATATCTTACCTATGGAAGTAGAGCTCACATTCCTAAAAATCTCATTAAGGGGCATTATCATTGATCACAATTATTGACAACAAAGAATATAGGAATTGGAGCTTCTAGATGAAAAGCATCAAAGGACCCTTAGTCACTTACATGCATATCAAAATAGACTGAAATTCTAATATCACAAGATCTAGTCCAAAGAATTTGAGGTTGGTGATTTAGTCCTAAAATAAAATAAAATAAATACTAATGTTGACAGGGATAAGAAAGTCAAATTTGAAGCCAATTGGTTCGAGCCATTTATAATAATTGCCAAATTTGGATGTAGAGCCTAGAAATTAGCTACATTGGATGGTGAAGAGCTTGATGACCCAATGAATATAATGCATCTAAAACACTTATACACTTGATAAGATCTACTTTACCTCTGTCTATAGGTCCCCACTCTTGGGGCATCTCCTTTTACATTCCATCATTCTCTTCTCATTCTGCTACATTTTTCCATGTTCTTGATTCTAGTCTTAATAGTGGGCATCCATTACAGGTTTTTATACAATAATAAGAGATATATATTTTTTAAATAAGAAAGAAGACATTGTTTATCATGTGATGGGGATTTTATTGGGGAGACCTCTAGAATCTCTTTATTTATATCCATATCCATATATATACCCTCAATCCTATCACATCCTTATAACTATCCTTCATTATACCACACCATCACATCCTCTTTGACAAGCATGTCTCCTTTTAGCCTCAAGATAATCCCATCCCCATTTATCCCTTACCACCCCAAAGTTATGGTTCACACATTCCCACTAAATTTATCATCATGGAAGGGTCAAAAATAGGGTTTCTATTTTGGGGTTTCTCATACATTATGACACCAAATCTCAATTGATCATTCTAAACCCCATCTACTGGTGCTTTGGAATTTAGTTAGATCCTTCTTTCAATATTAAGATTATCTTGTATGAATATGTGTATATTTTGAATGTGTGTGGTTGTTTAGTTAATCATGTACATATTAATTGCATTGACTTGTTCATTTTTTGTGTTATCATCTTTTATATGCTTTCTCTAACTTTTATGGGAACAAGGATGGTCTAGGTGACTCCCAAGCTAGTTTCAAGAAAAATCACTTCAAAAATGGAGTTCCCCCATGCACCATGTTTTGATGTACCTTTGACTTATCTTATGTCACTGGCACACATTTGAATGCTTCAATATTAAAAAAGGATTGCAAACATTATCAATGGCTTCCAAATTGCCACCCAACCCACTAATCCTATCAGTTCTCCCATCTCACCTATCACCATCTTGCCTAAACCTAATTATCCCCCTATCCCATCACACTTTTACCTCTAAAACCCATTTGTCGCATCTAAACCTATCAACTTAATCAATCACCTCCATTTTATCAAATTATCCTCCTTCAGTCGTCTGGGGCATAGTCTTTACTCATCATCAAACATCATCTAAAGTCATAACTACATCAACCTAAGGTCTTTTTAGACTATTTAGGCAGCTCTTGGTCCCATTTTTATTCCCAAGGATATCTCAACCACCATTAACCCCTCATCCCTATCCTGTCACTAGACTAGTCACTTGATAATCACACATTATTTTAAGCTACGTATCTTATGAAAAGTGTCTCTTCATCATCAATCACTTTTTTTTTATCTCTTTTATCAGTCTTCAATCCCTCCCTAACATGTGTCCTTACTATAGGGCTTATCACAGGCTTATACCCATCTCATCAATTTAGTCTTATCAATCAAACCACTTTCTAGACATTGGTCATTTGTCTAAAACCCATCATAACCGAGACACTTTATCCCATTAACATTTGGGGCATCTCAATCATATCTAAGTTATTACCTGGGACATCCCAACCCCATTCTATCATTGTGGTCTTATCCCACCCATGGGATTTTTATTCAAATGACCATTTGGGTTAGTTCTCCCCACATGTTCCCTTTAGGGGGCATCATATCCACTAACATTCATCTATGAAATGGTTTTTATTTTAAAAACCACTAATCCCTCCCTTTTGTCCACTCATAATGCCCTTTTAAAGAGGGGGGAAATATAAGCACTAAAATTGGCTCACCCCGCTAATTACACTAATTTTACAACTACATTTCCTAGTTAATTTAACTAATGTCCCCTTGGCCCACATTCTATTTCCTACATCCTACAAACCTTTTCTCCATATCATAACCAATTAATCCCCTCATTAATCTACTAACAAAACCTATTTACCTACTAACCTACTCCCTAAGCCACTTGCCAATTTAAAAATATAATTTATTCTATCTACCCAACTACCACCCTATTCCTAGCTATTCCTAAGCCCCTAAACCCTACTAGAGATTTATAGAATTAGATAATTCTAGAAATATCCTCCATTGTATCCCCCTTTCTCTATAAATTTCTATTCTATATATTTCCATGAAATTAAAAATTCCATGGAAAATCCTTAGCCATTGATCTCAATGGTTTAAAATCAAATTTGAGCCATTGATTTTCCCTCTACTTCCTATATAGCCTAACCACCTTACTCCATGGAAACCAACTTAAAAACTTGAAATATTAGAGACTTATTGATATCCTTTTGCCATTATCATCCTCCTTGCATCCATTTTAGACATTATCAAAGCCATCTTCAAAGCACAAAATATCTTTGGAAGCCATTATCATGCATTATTTAAGTAATTCAACATCCAAGTATTTGCATCCAAAATTAGTTTTACAATCCTAGAGAGGAGCCATAAAAAGGTAATGTGATGGTAAGAAATCCAATAAAAATTTGATTATCTCTTTCATTCCTCCCTATTCAATGTTTGTTTGGATTTTGAGATTATTATTGCTTAAAGTAGCAAAATAGAAAAAAAACTAAAATTTAGGCAAACATCTACCTTTGACAACTTCTTGGACCATGAGGTCCCATCGGACATGACAAAATTTTTATCAATTAAATTTTCACCCTAAGGAGGTGTAGAGTAAAATTTCACTCTATGTTGCATTCTGATTTTTGGTTGCGCACTATAGATTTTGTTCTCATATACCTTGGTCATGACGGCAGAATTTTGAAACAGAGTGTGGACTCGATTCATTTGATTCATTTTTTGTCTAAGTGTAGAAGAGCAGTGGAAGCTGCCAAGTGGCATTGTTCAGGGTGCCTTTCATAACTTTCAAGAGGGCCTTAAAACATGCCACGTATCCAATAACAACTTAGTAGAATGCACCACGTGTCGACATCTGCGTTCCTTTTTGGCACCCGCATTTCATCTATTTTTTGGCAAAAGGTTTCAACAAGCTAAGTATCAGGATCAGGCAAAACACACCAATTGGCAGTCGTGGAGGGCTCTGAACTACTTTTCTAAAAGAATGCGGAAGTCACCATGTGTCAGCATTCGAGAGATAGTCAGTTTAATTCCTAGGTTCAATAGGGCAGTTTACTGCCTTGGTTTAATATTTTGGTTCAAGATCTCAAGTTATGTGTAAATGGTGCACAGTGTTGAACCGTTGAACCGCTAAACCCTTGAACCAATTTTGGTTCAACAGGCGGTTCAAAGGAGTGTCCCAAAAACCAAAGGGGTTAAGCACCCTTTTGAAAGGCAGTAAGGTATTATTTCATTTTTGTTTAAGTGCCAAAGATAAGCGAAGGCGCCAAGTGTCATTCTCTGAGCCCCTTTTTACTCCATTCCTAGGAGAAGTGGAAGCCACCACATACCCTTAGAAAGAGCAATGAAAAATGCCACGTGTCTTCCCAGAAGCTACAAAAGCCTCCACATGTCAACGTCTGAGAGATCATCTTTGAGTTTCATTACTGAATAAAGATTATGGTGGGTCTCAGGTTTTATTTCA
Organism: Torreya grandis; assembly: GCA_037957365.1. NCBI lineage: Eukaryota > Viridiplantae > Streptophyta > Pinopsida > Cupressales > Taxaceae > Torreya > Torreya grandis. The sequence goes on along the minus strand of JARHVA010000824.1, from coordinate 735,560 downwards.
AAGGTATGTAGAAGCCACCAAGTGTCACCATCCTTAGGAGCCTAACATGTATCCCAAATATTTCTATAATCATAGCTAAAGAGCGAGTGGAGATTGCCACGTCAATCCTTCCCCGTTCTAAAGGTGGCTCGGGCAAGGAATGCGGTGAGTCTTATTTTGTGAAATTACTAAGTATCAAAGAAGTGGATTGCAACAGGTGTCAAAGGCAGAGCGTTCCTGAGTAGATATAGGGAAAGTGCAAAGTGCCGTGTGTCTTCGATAAATTAGGCAGAAAGCACCAAGTGTGATCCTTTGGTATCTCTTAAGAAATAAGAAGATTTTTAGGGAATTGACTAAGTGTCCTTTTTCATTTCAATAGAATAGAGGGTCCTGTATAGACACTTATAGCTCAGTTAGAGTTTAGTTTGGGCCATAAATTTGGGAACACATGATCAATTTGGAGGGAAATTTAGCTAGAGTTAATTCAAGTAGATGGAGCAATTCACCAAGTATATTTTTGGGGCTAGCAAACATTAAAAGTGCCATCTATTTGTCCCCTATGAGTTAAAGGCAGAATAGAATTACACAGGAAAGGGGATGATGGAATGAGACATCTGAGGCTATAAAGAGGAGTGCAGGGATCACTAGGGGAAATGATCATCAGTAGGATCAGAAAAAGGGAGAGATTTTTTGAGAAGATTATTAGACTTGCTAGAGTTGTGATTAGGAACATCATTTGCCTTTGTTCTATTTTCTTAAAGTTGTAAAGTTTATGTAACTGTGCATGTTTCTGTGCCTTTTATATGAATGAAAATTAATGAGAAGAGAGAGTTCTGTGCCTTTGTTGATGTTTCCTGTATCATTATGAAGGTAGTCTAAAAAATTGTGAGCCTCTGTTTCTATTATTTCTATCTATTACATTAATCATGCCTAGTCTTCTCTTTGATGTAATTGAATCTTACATATAGTTTCACTGTGCTTAGGATTAAGGATCAAAATTACACTCAGGTGCATCACCATAGTTAGATTTCATTTCTTGCATTTGCGTTTTTGTTTAAATCCCTATCCTTTCCCCCCACAATTGATACACAGAAGAGACCAGCTTCTCTAAAATTTGGAGGTTGTTTCAAGACGCAAGTCCCACTTCTTGAAACTTCCCATTATTGTTGATTAGAATCAAGCACAATTTTAAACATCAACAGGAGGATTAATCCAGCCTCCTTAAATTTTGAATAACATTAAAACACCTCATATGTTGTGGGAGACAATTCTTAGAGGTGAGTCTCTAGATTATGGGATAGTTCCCATACACAACACCTACAACTAACAACTAATCTAATTGATTTGAAGGAAAAGGGATATAATGAGATTAAAAAATAATATAATAGAGTGATGCATCAATATGAATTCCACAATAATATTTGAACCTCCACTATGAAAGATAATTTCAAAGCTGATCTCAAAACCTAAGGGTCTCCTAACAAAAGTGTTTCAACATAAAGGCAGAATGCAATGTATTGATCAAGGTAGATGAATAGTAGATATTATCATAGACACTATTAGTGTTATTCACACTTAAATACACACAAAATAACCATTTATACATCATAATAATTTTTAGAGGGTAGATTACTTACACATGCATGAAAGAGTGAGATGGATACAAGGAGAGATAACTATCACTTACCATCCAAAATAGACTACTTGACACACTTATGAAAGAATTTAAGAAACTAAACCAGATTTAGATATTTATCCAAAGTCAAAATTATTATTCAATTTAGTATGGCTTCTCCACATCGAATGTGAATGATATGCAATGCCAAAAGAGGCAACTTATATAGAGAAATGAGGAAGAGAGAGAGGGGTGAAAAAGAGGGAGATTACCAAGTGTCCATATGAGTTAAAAATAAAAAGGGAGTTAGAGAATAGTCTAAATATGTTTCTAAGGACATATGTATCTCCTATGAATATGCTTCATTATCCAAGTGGTGTAGGAGTTTCAAACTCAACTTGACACTTTGCACTGCTCCTCAAAATTGCCCTTCTTTGCATAAGAAGAGTGACAAATGGGATTTTTCATCATTAAATCACCATGAATTCCTTTAGGTCTTATTATTTTACACCTTTATTGTATATAAAAAACTCCCTTGCTCTGACATTTTAGTGGAAATCATCATCCATCTCCTTAGGTGTCTTGAAACCCCTTCATCTTTTATGCCTAGTTTGTCCAAATGGCTCAAAACTTGAATTAAATTTCATCAAGGCACTCTCTATCCATGAAAGGAATTAAAATACATTATTGGACATGAATCAACTCATTTTGGTGAAAGGAATAACTCCCAAGATTCCATCTTGCACCTTTTGTTCTCATTTGGCCTCAATTCCTTATAGCTCTAAAAACTTGTAAAATTCATTATGTAGGACAGTTTACAAATAGTATTTAGGAAATGAAAATATATTTGAGGACTCAGTATGGATTTAAAACTTCATGACAAATTTCATGTCTTGAGAGTGTGTGGAAGTATCTTTTTTCTACTGTTCTCTTCCCCCAATTAGGCCTTCTTGCCTAGAAGATTGATTTTCTACTCTAGACTTCTTCCACATGTGTGAAACCACCAAAATGCATGTGATTAAATTTATCTAGCCTATCACCAAACTCCATGAAAAAATTTAGGTCTTGAGACCTTGTGGAAGTGTGAGAACCATGAAATGGTCTCAAAACCTAGTCTCTTTTTGAACCTGTTTAAGACTACCTTGAAAAACTATATGTGTTTGAGCATATATAGAGTGTATTTTATATATTTTTGGGATTTAAAAGGTATAAAACATTCCAAAACACCCTCCCCAATAGTTTACATGTGCTTTATTTCTCAAAAACTTTCAAAACACTTAAAAACCTTGCAAAACAAGGCATTAAAAGTAGTCTGTATAGTTATAAGTACAGATAAATTTCATGGTGGTAACCTAATTGGAGTATATAATAATATTTAGATGATTATAGGATCAAAATATCTCAGCACATGCATTTTGGAAGTCAATATTTCACATTGGGTCCTTATTAGGGTTTTAGGAGGGTTTAGACTGGTTTTGGTTCTTAGGGATTGTTCATAAACTCAAGGGCCTTAAATCTTAAAACAATGCCAAAATTTTATAGTAGACAACTCTCCTCAAATTTCCCCAGGTGCTTAGGTTCCCATTCATATCCTCTGTATAGTTTCAAGTGCAAGAAGTTGGTTTTTGGGTCTCAACTAGGCCATTGGAAAGGGGTTTGCATTCTTAGCCTTTGTTTATGAAGGTCAACGGCCTAAATGAACAAATAATTCCAAAAGGTTGAAGTGGGAAAACCTTTTTATCATCCTTGAAATACATCTAGTTCCATGCATCATGTTAAGGCCTCAACATGTAAGAGAAACCTAGTCTTGAATAATAGTCATGCACCTAATGAAGCTCGAGGATGTCTTAAAGGTCAAATTGACACTTTCCTTATCTTCCCCTACTTGTGGATGGTCTTATAGGGTCTATTATATATTATCACACTCAAAAATGTCCTCAGGTCTCATGTCACCTTTATCAAATCTCCTTTCTCATGACTACGTATATAGGTTTGCCTGTGTAGTGTTCTTGGTTTTAGGCTCTATAGGACTAAACAAAGCTTATCTAAATTTTTATCCTCTTATTGAATTTAAAGGTCTGATTGAGGTAAAATTATCATAAGATAATAATTTTCATATGAATTATTTTCTCTCAGATCATTTTTTCCTTCAAAACAAACAAGCATCCTTCATGATTGGGCAGGCAGGCTTGTAGGTGATATATCAACTGTTCATGCAGGGCTGAAGTAAACCTTGTTGTGGTTACCCTATTTTGTACCTCTTTTAGGTTTATTCAAATTTGAATGACTCTGAATTTTTTCCTTTAGTTGTCAAAACCCAAATCCACCACTATGTTCTTTTCAAGTTTATGACCAACATGCTTACCAAAGCAAACTGTAGGTGGTCATTAGGATAGTTTGAATGCATTTTTGTGGTTTAAGACAATTGGGTTACAAAAAAACCAACATCTAGCCATATACCATCACTATAAAAGCCTATGATAAAGTGGAGTGAGAATATCAAGGTACCATTTGTTTACCTATTATCTTTAGGCCTCTAACCCATGATACTATATGCCATGTTATTGATTTAGAATTATCATATAATTGTCTCCTTGGGTGACCATGGATCCATGAAGTGCATGTTGTACCTTATACTCATCATCAGTGCATAAATTTTCCTCATTCTGGACTAGAAATGACTATTCTTGGTGACCTACAACCATATCAAGCCTACAAACATCTGAAACTAGAATATGAGAGCATAACTATCACTTTGGCTTAGAGCTTGTTCCTAAAAAGGATAAAGAAGTATTTGATCAATTGCTAAAATCTAATTAGGTGGATCCAAGTACTCTTGCATTCACTTCATCTACACCACCTATTTCCATAACCATTTATTTCACTATTCAATATAATGACTTTGGGGAATACAAAATTGGCAATGCATTCCATATAGCCAAGTTGCCTAAAATGCCTAAATCTTATGGCAGGCCTAAAATAAAAACTAATAAAATGGAATGGCATAAAAAGGATGATTCTCATTAGAAAGGACCTCTGGTTTTCATCAAAACCACTTCACAAGAATAAGAGTAGATCAAAGTCGATAATGATTCATGGATATATAATGATGATTTTGCTACCTACTATCAAATACAAAGTATCCTATCCCGTATCGGATAATGGATAATCAAGCCTACAAGGGAAAAGGTCTAGGGGCAAAACAACAAGGACTTATTTAGCCAATATCACTTACCAAAAATAAAAGAACTCGAGGTATTGGATATAAACCACTTGGCGGTAACCCTTTACATCTCAAGAGTGATTCTAATTTATCATCTAACATAGACAATGCTGAAAGTGACACAAAGTCCTACTATAGCACTTACAATGAGTTAGTTGATACCAATTTATTTGTCCCAAATAACATTTGTACCATTATTATTATGCCATATTGTTCCCCTCTTTTCCTCCGTCATCCTCAGCTGATTGATTGGGACCAATAAGATTATTACATACCATTAAATGATTTTTCAAAATGATGAATCCATCTTTTAATTCTTGGGCCTCAGAGATAATTTTCCACTTGGTGATCACAAACATGGCTTTACTATCACATTGAACCCTACTACTTATTTTAGAGAGTAGGTGAACTTCTTTTGTCACAAATAAAATTAAAAATAAAATCAAACATTGAGGTTCCAGAGTGAAAACTTCTTTGAGGCACTTTTGGACTAGGGTAAAAATAAAGATAAAGATAAGTCCCATGGTGAAAATATGTTTTAAGTGCCATTAGATGGGGATGTTCAACCTCTCTCAAATAAAGCCCAAACCTATTCTAATTCCATAACTTCATGCCACTTAGGAATTAGCTCAGAACAATAATAAATATTTGATCAATTAGTTCAAGATTATCCACATGCCTTTGTCAAATGGCCTTTGCCAGACCTTGGTGATTCAAATTATTCCTAAATGGGTGAACTCAATGAGCCAATCAACCCACTAGATGAAGACAAAGACCAATGTATCACTTTGTCGACTATTTTAGAAGATGGTTCCACACTACTTGTGGAAGATACCACCAAAGTCAACATTAGAACACTTACTGATCCCAAATGGATCAAACTTAGAGCGTCCCTCACTGAAGAGGAACATGAAATTCTTACTACCCTCCTTCAAGAGTTTATTGATATTTTTGCATTGTGTTATTTAGATATGCTTGGCTTAGACCCTACTTTAGTTATGCATCACTTTGTTCTACAACCTAATGCCAAGCCAATCCAACATAAGTTGAGAAAGATGCACCTTCACATAGTCATTCTTGTCAAGAAATAATTAGAGAAATTATTGGAATGACCTTCTCATGGAACGTTGATTATCAAAAGGCATTTGAGTAATTAAACTAATATCTATAAAATCCACCCATTCTAACTCCACCTACATCTGGAAAACCATTACTTCTATACATCTCAACAACTGATTATGCCTTGGGGGCACTCTTAGCACAACATAATGTCAGGGGAAATAAAGATCTGTATATTACTTAAGTCAAACATTGGTAGCATACGAACATAATTATATTTCATTTGAAAAGGCCTACTTAGATATGGTTTTTTCAACCCACAAGTTATGACATTATATTCTCAACAACAAGACCATTGTCATTACCAAAGTGGATCCACTCAAATACCTACTTTTCAAGGCAATTTTGACTAGTCTTATGGCCAAATGGATTATGTTATTAAGTGAATTTAAGATTAAATATGTGCATCAAAAGTCCATCAAGGGGAAGGAACTTATATATTAGCTTGCTGAAACACCTTTGTCAGGTTCCAAGACATTTATTTTGAATTATTATAACGAGTCAATCATGACTCTAGATGACAATTCTTTTGAGTTTCAACACTAGACCCTTTATTTTGATGGTTCCTACACTTCTCATGGATCATGAGTTGGTATTATTTTCATAACACCATAAGGGGATTTTATTCCCAAGGCATTTCATATTGGTTTCACTTGTACCAATAATAGTAGAGTATGAAGGACTTATTGTAGGGATTCATCTAGCAGTATAATGGAATATCAAGAAAGTACATGTTTATAGAGATTATTAATTTATTATTAACCAAGTAATAGAGAAATACCAGACCAAAGATGACAATATTTTTCCTTATAATAAAATGGTCGACCATCTTAAACGAAGCTTTGAACACATCCAATTTGAATAGATTCCAAGATCCAATAATAAAACTACTGATGTAATGGTAATAATTGGTTTGCTAATAAAAATTCTAGAGCATGCTAAAAATTACCAGTTCCTCATAAACCATCTCTTGCAGCCAGCTCATGAACATTCATAATCTAAAATAGTATGTGATATTGTTGATTTAAGCTCACCTTGGTATTCCAATATATGCCTACATCCATGACAACATTTCCCCTATGAACCTTTCTTATAAAAAATGAAAAGCCTTCATTAATTGTAACTCTTGTTATACCATTATTAATGTCACACTCTATCATATAGGATATGATGGAACTCTAATTCACTATTTAACTTTGACAAAGTCATGATTAATGATTAATCAAGTACACAAAGGGATTTATAGGGCCCACATTAATGGAGTGGTCCCTACCAAGAAACTCTTGCATATAAGGTATTATTAGCTCACTATGGTGGTTGATGCATGTGCTTATGTTAAAAAGTGTTTGGCTTTTCAAAAACATGCCAATCTCATTCATGCTTGAACCTAAGAATTATAGATGCTCATTACGCCATGTCCATTTTCCACATGGGGACTCAATATCTTAGGTAAAATCAATCCTACTTCTTCTGATGGCCATAAACATATCTTCATTGGCTCTGAATACTTTACTAAATGCGCTGAATCCATTCCCCTCACTTATGTTAAAATCAAGTAGATATCTAAGTTCATCTTCAATCACCTTATCTACTGCTTTGGCATTCCCTCTGACCTCATTTTTGATCATGGTAGTTTCTTTAAAATTAAGGATGTCAAATCCCTCTATGTCAAATACTAGATTACACAACACTTTTCTACTACCTATTTTCCTCAAAGCAATGGCCAAGTCGAAGCATCTAACAAAACCCTAATCCAAATTCTTAAGAAAAAATTTAATACTTTAGATCATGATTGGAACTATAATTATTTCCTCTCCTTTAGGCCTACTACACTAATACTTGAAACCTAACAAGAGACATACCATATCCCCTTGTTTGTAGCATGGAAGTTATTCTCCTTATTGAGATAAAATTGCCTTAAATATTTCATTGAAGCATATCATTGATGAAGAGGAATACAAAGTCTCTCAACTACAAGAACTATACATACTTGATGAAAATCAGATAACTACTTTGAATAATCTTTAGACATATCAAAATAGGTTAAGCTGTAGCTACAATAAGTGTATCAAACACATAAAATTTGAACTTGGGGATTTTATCTTGAAATACAACCAAAAAAATACCAATGTTGTACATGAAAATAAGGGAAAGTTTGAGCCTAATTTCTTGGGGATATTCATCATCACAACAAACTATAGATATAGAGCATACAGATTGGCTACACCAGATGGAAAAGAGCGAGATGAACCCATGAATATTATTCATCTCAAGCATTTATATACTTTATTTGCTTGAACATTGTATATGAGGACCCCTGCTTGGGGGCATGACTTGAAAATACCTTCCCTCCATCCCATTTACAGTTGAGTCCATCTTGATCTAATTCCCTCATTCTATTACCATTCTTGATCTTGATTTTGGTTTATCAGTACAAAAAATAGTTTCATATGCCAAAATTTAGATAAATTTTCAAGTAGGTTGTTTAAATTTGGTCACCATTAGCATATCTAAAATAGGTGGTATCTCAGATTAGCTTACACATGATTTCCCTATATGATGTTCTTTGAAATGCATCTTTTATCTCTTGTTAAAACCTGTACCATTTATCCTCATATGCCATTCCTATTTTCAATGCTATTGTTGATTCATAGTAATAACTACTAGGGTTGAACTACATTGACTTGAGGTCTAGTTAGATTATGTAGGCAGTGCTTAGTTTTTTAGGTCAGCTTGGTTACCCATTTTACATGCTCTCACTATTTTGCTAGTAACCTAATCCACACTCTCATCATTTTATGAGTTAAAGCATTATGCATCTTGTAATCCTCCATTGAGTTGAGATTTCAAAACCAAAAAACATTCAAAATAGTCATAAAACCATAAAAATTTGAAAATCCAAAAAATAACCTAAAAATTCAGAATAGATTACAATCTCCATGAGAGATATTAAACCATAATTTTTTTTCTTGCTTTATCATCATGTTCACTAGTGGCCTTTGCCTCTGTTCTAGATGACACAATTTACCACATTTTCTAGGTCAAAACCCTTTATCCAACCATGATCATTTTCATTTACCATCACCATTCTCTACCATTTTCCCTCCCATTTCTAAGAGAACTACAATGGCTTGAGGTCCACACAAACTATGTAGGAAATACATGGATGCATGGGGCATCTTGGGTTAGCTCAACTAGTCTCATTACCGAATCTTATGAACATTCCATTTTTATCACTTTATCTAACTGCTCTTGTCATTTTATGAGTATGCCTTTCCTATTTCATCTGCAATCAAATCTCTTGTCATCATTTTTATTCTATCCCGCATCCTTGGGATAACTACATTTGCCCTGAAATCCATATGACTATGTAGGTAGCATCCACTTACATGGGGAATTTGGAGTTAGCTCAGCCATCACTTCCCTCTTTTTCTATTCCCCCTTTCAGTCCATGTTATCATCTTGTCCTATTAGTTGTCCTTTAGAGATTATGGGTAAAATCTTCAAGAGTAACACCTTATTATCACACATGCACAAATGGTTAACCAATTCAATGCTCACTTTTATTTTGTGTGATGGTCTAAAATTATTCATATTTGATTATTTTTGTTGCTTTTCTTTTGGGTGATCAATTATATGTTTTTTATTGATTATCTTTTCAATTTGTGTTTGTTTGCTTTTTTGCATGTTTATTTGTTTCCATTTTTGTTGTCACCTTGACTCAGTCCACTATGTGGGTGAGGTCATCATCATGGCAATTCCTATTGCATTGTTGTGCTTAAGTCCATCCACTAACATATGTCAGCATTGACATCATGGCTTCTATCATTGGTGCATTATTTTTAATTGCATATTTGGATTAAGGGTTAATCCTTATACACATCACAACTTGGTTATCATTTTATTTTATAACATGGTGCATACTATTTGGTGATATATTAAAAATCAAAATCTAGAAGTCTATTTAGTAATGTTGCAACAAGAGCTCTCCTTGTCTACTATCCTCCAACCACTTAATCAATTACCTAATCACCATTTCTCATAATAAAAATGTTCCCTATTGGGGCAAACAATTGAGACTGATTAATAATTAAATTTATCCTACTGGGATAGTTCCTTGGATTGATGATCAAAATTTCCCTATTGGAGCAAACCATTGAGATCGATAAATGATAAATTCACCCTACTAGGGTAGCTCTTGGGATCAGTGATCAAATCTACCTGATGGGTCATATTATTGCAATCAAATTTCTTCCATTCTTACTTCTTTATCTCTTTTTTTAGGGCCCATTTGTTTCAAAATTTTCCCCAACTATCCCCTCGATTGGGCATCTAAGGCTACTCAAGCACCCTTTGGGGCATCAATCTGAGTTAATCAAATCATAAACTTTATAGATAAAAAAAGAAGAGAGAAGACATCATTCTTCAAGCATTATAAAATTTATTCTTAACTATTTTTTCATTATTTAAAAAGATGTTATTATGCCTAGTGTTTTGAAACACCTTCTTAAATAGGGGCAAAATGTGGACACTTCATTTTAACCACTTTTGTGTCTAAACTATAATCAAGAATGACTTTCTACAATCACATGCAAATTCAATTAGAAATTGTCATTTAACCCAATATACCCACTCAATTAAAATTTTAACTCAATATCAAAATGATACATCCTTGATTGGGGTAATAGATCATATTGCATCATTAATCCTATCTAACTCATCCCAATTCTAATTAGCCATTTGTAAGTGTCTTCACAAGTCAATTAAGTAGATACTTAATTGAAAAAGAAACATTGTAAAATTCATCTTTCTTATAATTACCAGTTAATCACCTTGATTTATTATCCTAATCATTCCTCTAAAATCAAATTCCATGGATTTAGTATAACCCATTTTCCTTAAAAAAATTGAATTATTGCATCACTTAGTGATGTCACTCAAATAAGTCAATGAAAAAGAGGAGTGTAATCTAGCTCTTACACCCCTCTTACACACTTCCTCTTACACACCTCTTACACACTCCAAGAGGACTAATGATTGAAATTTCCTACTAAATACCTTTCATACTCCAAAAGGACTTAAATGACATATCTTACACACTCCATATATGTAATCATGGATTTGTGGATTGATCCTCAACCCTCCATCTTGAGATGAGATGAATAATTCATAATAGTTTAAGAAATCTATAAATAGAACCCTCACACCTCTCATTTCATGAAGCTTCTTAATGTAAACTTACTTTACCAGATTATTCCAAGGAGTTTCATCAACTCTCTCATGCCAAGCCAAATCCAAGACCAAATTTAGATAAGGAAAGGTGATTCCCATGCAAGGAATTCAAGCATCAATGAAGACTTCTACATCTACAAGTTGAGCTCGACCTCTTTAGACCTATTTTCAAGAAAATCTTCAAGGAAGGTATAAATGTTTTTTTATTATCTTTCAATATTGCATTTCTTTCTTAATTATCACACAACTCAACCTAAGGATTAGGATTGAGAAGTTATGTATTTAAGTTATTTTGGATTTGTTCACTAACAGTTGACTAACCTCTCTTAAATTCTTGATCTTACAAGTTTTCACCATTGCCATTACTTATGCACTTGGGTTATACTCATTATGATTCACACCCTTCTACTAGATCATTCAGAGCAATCATTAGGACCTCATAGAAGGTTCTTGGTGAGATTGACCTACTTTTATAGGTTGATCCTGCACATGTGGTCACTACCTTTTCAGTTATACCTTTCATTGACATATTTGATATGTTATTGGGAAGACCTTGGATCCATACACTTTGAGTAGTACCTTTTATAGTGCATGGGTGTGTTAAATATATTCATACCAATCAGGTAGTTATAGTTTTCATAATTCCATATGAGCATCCTCTTGAATAAGAGACACTTATACCCAGACAGTTATTTACCAAGCCTACTAAGGTTATTTCACTGTAAAAGGGTAAGTAATAGAAAATCCCTTTTACTAGGATGACAATACTTGAGAGACCATTACATCATAGATATATAGTGGATTCCACAAAATCGCTATCTACTATGCACCATGTTTAGATATCTTGAGGACCTACACATGTTCCTATTATGACTATTCCAAGGAAACCATAGAGCACAAAGAAATGGGTTCCATGAACCCCTACTCCTTTTAATCCTAATACTACTTCATGACCAAAGAGTCCTATTTTACATACACAAAGCATCACCAATATTATAGTTACATATATTAAACCTATACATGTTCCTTGGTAGCATCACGATATTATTACACTAGGTTCATAGTGGGGATATACTTATGAACATCCATTAGATGAAATCATAGGATGATCCTTAATTTCCAAACATTTCAAAAATTAAAAAAAATCAAAACACTTTCAAAAATTCAAAAATATTTTCAGCACCTACATGTTCTATTGGATCCTTGGAATCTATGTGTTAGTTCCATGTTTATATATATCATACCTATTATTTCTACATGCACACATGTGTGTCAGACTTATACTTGAGTGTGATAAAAACATACACAAATATATGATTTATTCCTATTTCAAATGTTGGGCCTTCCCTCTACTCATGTCAGTTAGACATTGGGGGCTTTTGCTTCTTTGATCTTGATACACACAAGTTATATGGTTAAATGATCACATTTCATTATCATGTTTGAGCTTACATTTGTACATACACATACCTGTAACCATGATTATATTTTACATAGGGTACTTGATATGCCATACACTTGACATTTTTTTCCTAACACATTTGATCCATGGGCTACTATGACATGTTTATGTTGGTTGCTTATGCTTTCCTTCATGCAATTTATTGAGTGTCTTGCATTTCGATTGTATTCCTTGTTCAAGCATTTGAATATTTTCCTTTGCTTGTGGTCCCCATGCCTATGTATGATTTCTTTGACATTTGCATATGTCATTGTTTGTTGTATAGTCATTTAAATATGCCATTATTCCTTTCATAGACATTTGATCAAGTCATATCCCTTTGATTATGTGGCATTTGAACATGCCCCTTGTTTGCAGTCTCCTTGGACCATTACCTTTTGACTTAATTTTGAGTGCTCTTATGTGTGTGCTTGTTTGCTTTTTGATATTGTACTATTACTATCTAGAGGTTGCCATGATATTTATCATGTATTTTAGGCCTTCATGTGATCACATTGGTCAATGCACCTCAATTCTATATCTACATAGACATGTTCCTTCTATATGTTACATGGTTATGTTCACAAATTATACAACCATCTTATCTTTTTAAGGTGAGATAATTACAAGTGCCTATCTTTCCCTCACCTCAAAGAGGGGCATATTAGTGGGGGCATGTCATAAATGCATGTTCTCCACACTTGGCATAGTTTTCAAATTTAGTGGGGGCATGCTTTGGAAGCACATTCTCCACACTTATTCAGTATTCAACATATCCATATTACAATGGGGGCATTTTTTGGAAACATGTTCTTCACATTGGTACTTATATCAATTTTCATATTTTTCCATATATAATGGGGGAATGTTTTGGAATCATGTTCTCCACACTTACACAATTTTTTGAATTAGACAAAACACATAGTTATATGATTAAAATTGATAGTTTTGACATAATTCTATACATTGATACCATTGTTATACACAATTTTAACATGAGACATATCCAAATCAGTTTTAGATTCTAAAGCTATTTTATGGACTATCATCACCCACTGGCTTATAATTTTATAGACTTTATTGAGCCAATCTACTATAACAATTGGTTCACCTTTGGGTAGGGTTGAGGTGATTAAACCACCCAATCTTACCAAGTTTTCAAGTGGGTCTTGACTGTATCATCAAACCTTACAAAGTTATAAGTATTATTGGGTTGCATGGTTGAACTAATCTCAACTTTTAGGTGGCAACTCATCTTTACTCCAAGATTGGGGGCATGAGCCTTCCAATCTCTCTCTATATCTGCTTGGATATATGCACTTTTAAGATTTATCTATATTTATCATAATCTTAGTTTTAGAGCCTTATAATGATACATATTTTTAAATTAACATACCAATAGGCAAGGTAGTTACATTGATACATAGGTGTACTCTTAAACCTTGATATTTCAATTACAATAAATTTAAAGTACTTTTAATTACAAATCATATGCATTGATTATATACTATAACATGCTCTCAGTTGCAAGTCAATCACTAGCAAAGTACTCAAGTCGGGCACATGTAAAGACAAGGTGTGTGATGCACACTCAATTATGCATTCCTTTCCTTTAAATTAATAATTTCATTATTATATTAAAGTGGAGGGGGGAGGGGACATAGATGATATTTATAGATTTTTTAGCACCTTAGTCTTGTACACTTGGAAAACTCAAACCTTGGTTATTCTTATTAGTTTTGGACCTTTCCTACTTTTGCAAGACTCATATCTACTCTATCTTATGCCACTAAACTTATCTCTTAGTCTGACATTTCTTATGTTGAGGACCCAAGCCTTCTATCTTGCTTAGAATGCTTAAAATGTATTACCTTCCACCTCTATAAATTTTGAGCCTGTACCTACTTTCTTTCTCCTTGGACACTAATGTCTGGGACAAACACTAACATTGATGTTAGTGCCCTGAGCTGATGCAAGTGTTAAATGCCCTAAAGTCATCTAATTTTTAAATGAAATATATCCTAATGGTTAGCCTAAGTGCTTTAATATGAGTTACTTTTCCAAAGGGATTGATATAAATGTAAGATCAACCCTCACTCATTCTTCACCTAGAAAAAACCTAACACATACGGAGGTAACCTATCAAAAGCATTCAATCAAGCACTCAATAAATTAAAGATTACCTATTTTATCTTCTTTTCATACCAGTCATAGGGATAACACATACATAGGTTTGAAGTACTAAAGGAGTATCCCAAGAGCTCGATTTACCAAGTTAATAAGTTAGGTCATTATTATACTTGCTTTTTACATATTGCATGATTCATAGACAAATTAACATAGGGAAAAACTACATAAGTCTAGGGCCCTAATCAGAGTTAGAGTATGTAGATAGTGCTCATTAATATTAAGGTATTTAGGGTAGCTTGACATCATGTGCCCACTAAACCCTTTCCCCCCAAGGTCACTATGAAGATGAAAAATTAGGGTTTTATAATTTCATGAGGAGCAATAGTTCATGACTTAGATCTAAATATACCAGA
Source organism: Torreya grandis (assembly GCA_037957365.1). NCBI lineage: Eukaryota > Viridiplantae > Streptophyta > Pinopsida > Cupressales > Taxaceae > Torreya > Torreya grandis. Next base: position 720,408 of record JARHVA010000824.1, on the reverse strand, counting down.
GCAAAGGTGAAGAAAAATCCAAAAGTATCCAGGTGGTCACATATTTTTCTAGTAGGTACTCCATATAGGACACTTGCATAAAACCTAGATAATAACATCAATGCAACCATCCCAAGCTGACATTAGTATTTAGAACTCTAAAGTCTCTTCTAGTATGCTTTCTGCATGTTTTAGATCTATAACTACATTAGCATTAGAACAAACTAAGTACATTACTTATTTTTCATTCCATATATAGCTTAGTTGTATTTTATATAGTTAACCTATTTTTAGTTTTATAAATTCAACATATGTTATATCTGAGTTTGTTAGTGTAGTGATTTTTCCCACCGGGTTTTTCCTACATGGTCGTATGGCCATTCTATGTTAATTAAGCTTCCTTAGGTTAGTTATAAAGGGTCCATAGGATAATTATATTTAATTTTAATTATTTAATTAATAAAATTAAGGGCTTCCTCATGTTTCCCTAATTTTCCCTATATGTACCCCACTTTTCTTTTTTGAAAGGTTAATGAAGAGTTCAATCGTATCATTTTGGATTTTCATAGCTTATTGCAAATATCATGTTTTTTCTAGAGATATCACACTATCACACAGGATTCAACTTGATTACATGAAAAATATTTAGAGATATTGGAAAACTCTTTCATGGTATTAGAGCTATCCTAATAGTCTCATGCATTAGACTCCCTGGTAAGATCCTCCATGCATTCACCTTGCTGGTTTTTCTTCTGTCTTAGCTGCCATTTTTGACCTTAGAGATGTTTTCTTAATCTACCTCAAAACTCATGTCAAAAGGCCTTTGATGAAAAATTTGTTTGCATATATTTTTTAGGTTTTTTGAGATCTAAAATGGGTTATTCTCAGTTTTTTGAAAAACTTCATAGATTTTCCAGAAAATCCATTTCTTCCATCTGGTCAAACATCTGTATAGATGAAGTAATACAACCTGCAAACTCTGATTGACTCTTCATAGACCAAATCAAGTTCTTGAACTCCTTCAACTTCTCAAAATGTAATTACTTGGAAGTAATCGGGTTCTCAGAGGGTAATTACTTGATTCCAGACCAAATCGAGCTTTCAAAGTGCTACATCTTCTCCAACGTAATTACTTATAAGTAATTGGGTTTCTTGAGGGTGACTACTTGAGGTAATCAGGTTTCTTCAATGTTATAACTTGCTAGTAGACTAATTTAGGCTTTTGTGGCAGTCTTATTTCTCCAAAAACCTGATCAACATTGGTTAGACCCATTCGAGTTTGTGGAGGTTGACTACTTATTACTTGCTTTATAAGTAATAAATCATGTTATTCGAGGAACTTGATTTACACTGAGCAAGACCCTTTTCGGTTTGTGGAGATCGACTAATCATTACTCATTACTTTCTTTATAAATAACAAGTCATGCTGTTCAAAGAACTTGATTTACACTAAGCAAGACCCATTCAGGTTTATGAAAGTCGACTACTTATTAGTCATTACTTGCTTTATAAGTAATAAGTCAAGCCATTAGAAGAACCCAAATTATATTAGGAGACCCATTTGGGGTTTCAAAGAGATTTTACTCATTACTTTTTATAAGTAATGCAGCTGCAAGAACCCAAAGTGAAGCAACTGCACAAACACACGTGATGTTTAGGAGGGCATCAAATTTGAGGTGAAAGGTAATGAAGAAATAGAGTCAAGTTATTTATTTTTTTGGATTTTTGGATGAAAAAACATAAGTCTAAAATAGATTTTTCATTTTTGGAAAGGGTCCATGAATATGTGGGAGTAGGAACAAGTAAGTGCTATAAATTTCAATCTGTAGCTCCTTTTTGGGTGCCATTTTTTTAAAAAAATTATATTTTCTCGAGATCTATGCATTGGTGACATTGTCTTATGAATTTTGTAACATCTATTTTTTATATGGTGTAATAGCTTAAAACTATCTTCAAACCTTTGTAGCTTTCCTCTTCGATGCATTATCATTAGTGCCTGATGTTCCTCTCATACTTTCTCACACTGATTGCTCATAGATCTCGATTGTGTTTGATGTCCAAGACTAAGCATGTGTACATTATAATTTTAGGGGGGTATTATTGATAGTTCAGGGGGTTATTGTACTATGTGCTTTCTATTTTTTTCTTTCATTTCAATCTGCACTAATGGATCTAAATATCGAACCACTCACACTATTTAACTATCTAGAATGGAAGTCTAAAATACAACTCACTTTGAGAGGTAAAGGACTATATTGAATTACTATGGGTGAGGTAGCTAAGCCATATACAGATGCAAAAAAGGTTAAGTGGTACAAAAAATGTGATGAGGTCTATGGGTTTCTATGCCTATCAATGTCTCCTGATCTCTTATTTCATGTTAAATCTGCAAAAACTCCAAATAAAGTCTAGACAATCTTAGAAAAGCTTTTTAGAGTGCAAGACATCATGAGGGGTCATGAGCTAAAGAATGAGCTCATCACATTGAGCCTAGGTGACTATGACACCCTACAAGACTTCTTTACAAAGTTCAAATCACTGAGACTATAGTTGAAGCAATGTGGCATTGAGAAAATATATGACTAGTTGAATCTATCTGTGCTTACAAAACTGGGTCACGACTATTCAATTTTCATCTCTACATTTCATGCTACTAAATGTGCACTTGGATCTACTTAGAAAATGCCATCATTTGATGATTTTGTTGCTGATCTGACTTGGGATCAAGATAAGTTGGTTAAAATGGGTGCACTAAAGTCTTCAAAATCACATGCCTTGATTGCCAATCATGACAAGAAGAAGCCTTCTAGCAGTGGTAAATAGGAGAAGAAATAGTCTAACCCTGATCATGAGCACAAGAAGAATAAAAAATTAGATGCCAAGCCTAAGGCATCATCAAATGAGTCCTCTTTAATTGGGAAACCTAAGAAGGAGAAACTCAAATTGAACTTTTGTAAGAAACTTGGGCATGATGAATCTCAATGCATAAAAATAAGATTGACACCTTGACTAAGATGCTTGAGAAGAATAACATCAGTGTTCTTGAATCCTCATCTCAGAACACATCAACACAAGATTTTACAAAGGCAAAAGATAGAAAAAAGGGTAAAAATAAAGGTAAGTCACTTGTTGCAGTAGCTTCTCAGCCTTCAACTTGGGTTATTGACTCGGGTGCTTCCTATCACATGACCTCCTTAGAAGATCTATTTTTAGAAATAGAGCCATGTTTTGTGCCTTAAATTCTCATGGGTGATGACACGTCATAAAAAATTAGTGGTAAAGGATTAGTATAAGTAAGTGATGGGACATTCAATAATGTTCTATGTGTTCCTTCACTATCCACCAATATTTTATCAGTATATCAAATCACGCACATCGGTGCAAAGAAGCAAGTTGAGTTCACACTTGATTCAGTGGTCATCAAGGAGCTACATAGTGACACTGAAATGGCTTATAGAAAGGCCAATCATTAGTCTAGGTTGTATACCTTCTCATAATTTTCCCCAGATCAGCCCTCAGCTGCATTGCTTACTCATGCAAATGTAGTGAACAAACTATGGCATGAACGGTTTGGACATTTAAACTATCATTACCTAGAGCAACTCAATCATCAAAACATGGTTTTAGGATTGCCTAAATTCAAATTATCAGATGGCCTATGTAATGGCTGCATTCTTGGCAAGCATTTAGAAGAGAAATATGAAAAGGGCAAAGGAGAGCCAAATAAAAGTTAGAAATAGTTCACAGTGACTTAGCAGGTCCATTTCCAAAACCTTCATTCAATAAGATAAGATACATGTTCACATTCATTGATGACTTTTCAAGGTACACTTGGGTGTTTTTTCTCAAAAATAAGTCTAAGGTCTTTGATCACTTTAAGGACTTTAAGGCACTTGTGGAGAAGTATTCAAACTGTTCCATTAAAATCTTAAAGACTGACAATGGAAAGAAGTATGCCAACAATAGGTTTGAGTAGTTTTACACATCAGAGGGGATTCAAATTCAAAACATAGTTCCATACATTCCTACACATAATGGTGTGACTGAATACAAGAATCGTACCTTGAAGGAAATGGCAAACTGCATACTTCAATCAAAGTTTCTTGCTCCTTAGTATTGGGCCAAAGCAAGCAACTATGCATGCTACATTTAGAACTGAGTTCCACATAAAGCCTTGAAGGGAATCACTCCTTTTGAATCATGTGATGGTCAAAAATGCATATTAGATCACTTTTGAGTGTTTAGATCACTAGCAATGGCCCGTGTTCCCAAGAAGAAATGCAAGGTAATGGAACCTCAGAGTCAGTCTTAATCTTCGTGGGGTATATAGAGGGTATTAAGGGATATAGGCTTCTCCATCCTAAAAATCATGAGTTTTTCATTGAAAGGAGTGTCAAGTTTCATGAGGGCCCACTTGAACACAATCTTGGCATTCTAGACTCTTCAAAAGTCTCACTGGACATTGATTCCACTCTTGATAGTGACATAGATCCACCTCAAGATCCTCCTGATGATGATGATGATGATGACTATTATTATTCTTCAAGTTCAAGTGATGAGAGAAGTGATGAGGATTCTCCTCTTCCATCTCACACTCACACTATAGATGATGAATCACCTCTTGATTATCCAATCTCATACAATTTTGGTCCTATTTGGGCTAGACAAACACTTAAAAATGCTAGAGGATGGGTTGAAAATCCATCAGATACAAGGTAGACATGATCATAATTTTAGGGGACTTCACATGCATACTTGGACATTGTTTTATATTCAAAAACCTTTCATGAGGCATCTAGTATTCCAAAATGGGATTCTACTATGTAGGAAGAGTACAGTTCCCTAATCAGGAACAAAGCATGGGATGTGGTCCCTCTTCTTAAAGAAATAAAACTGGTTTGGTGTAAATGGGTTTATCAGACCAAGTACGGCATAGATGAGTCAGTCGATAAGTACAAAGCTAATCTAGTTACAAAGGGGTTTTATTAGGTGCCTAACATAGACTACATTGAGACATTTTCTCCTGTAGCTAAGATGATGTCTATGAGACTCACTCCAGCCATCGCAGTCGCGCATCAGTGGAATGTTCACCAAATGGACATAAAGAGTGATTTTCTACATGGTGACCTCAAAGAAGAGATATATATATGGATAAACCAAAAGGATTTATAGAAGATACCTCCTTGGTCTATAGACTCAGGAAATCTATGGACTCAAATAGGCCCCTTAGGCATGGTATGCCAAGATGAAATCCTTTATCCTCATAGTTAGGTTCACTGGATGCCACTCAGATCTAAATGTTTACATCTTATGATAAGATGATTCTCTATTTATCCTAGTTCTCTATGGATGAATTACTGATTACAGGGAGCTCATGATCATCCATCTTATTAGTAAAAACTGCATTTTTAGATAGATTTTAAATGATAAACTTGGGATTGTTGCACTACTTTATCAGGATTGAAATAATTCAATCAGATTCTAAGATAAATTTATCACAATCTAAGTAGTCTCTTAATTTTCTTACGAGGTTTAACATGGCTAATTTTAATCCAACTCCTACTCCCTCCTTATCTAGTGTGAATCTTGAGGCTGATTGTCCTAAACCACTCATTGATGCAACTATGTATGATAGTCTTATCTATCTCACACACTAGGCTTGACATATCCTATGAAGTTGGTTTGGTCTCTAAATTTATGTAGGAGCCACATGAGTTACACTGAAAGCAACAAAGTGGATTCTTCACTACATTCAAGGTTCACACAAATAAGGGATACACTATGGAGTAGGGACAAAGGTTGATTTGATTAGATACACAGATTCAGATTGTGCTAGATATATTTAGAGTTGAAAGTCCACTTCAGGATATCGTTTCTCACTTGGTTTAGGTCCAATAAGTTGGTCAAGAAAGAAGCAACATGTAATTGATTTATGATCCACAAAGGCAGAATATAGAGGGGCTGTCAATGCCACCACTGAAGCAATCTGGATTTAAAGGATTCTCACTGAGTTTAGTGTATAATTCATAAGCCAATAATAATCTACTATGACAACTAAAGCACTATCCAGATTTTTAGAAATCTAGTTCTCCATCAAAGTACCAAGCACATAGAGATTCAAATGCATTTCATAAGGGAGTGTATCAATGAGTAAGACATTCATCTTTGATACTGTCCAACATCAGAGCAGATTGTAGATATTTTGAGCCTTTTATACAGAGTAAATTTGTTCATTTGTGAGCTCTCATTGGGGTTAGGGCTACTCCACCTCCTTCTTCCTCCTATGGAGGTTCATCACTATGTACTTGGGTACCTCATCAAGCTTTCAATGCTGGGACCCAATTCTCATCTCACCTAAGCTATACTTAAGGGGTGATGCTAGTGGAGTGCTTTTTCCCATTGGTTTTCACTACACGGTTGTATGTTCATTCTATGCTATTTAATCTTCCTTAGGTTAGTTATAAAGGGTCCATAGGCTAATTATATTAAATTTTAATTAGTTAATTAGGAAAATTAAGGGCTTCATTATGTTTCCCTAATTTTCCCTATATGTACCCCACTTTTCCTTTTTGGAAGGTTAATGAAGAATTCAATCGTATCATTTTGGATTTTCATATCTTATTGTAAATATCATGTGTTTTCTAGAGATCTCATACTATCGCACATGATTCAACTTGATTGCATGAAAACTATTCAGAGATCTTGGCAAACTCTTTAAGAGTTTAACACCCAATTGGCTTGCTGTAGATCTGATTATAGCCCTTTAATAATAGTTTAAGGTTAACTCCAAGTACTTCGACTAAAAACACCATTTTAGGTTAAACATAGCTCCACCAGATCAATAATTTGAATTTTTTACCAACCCTCATGCAAATCATAATACTCAGTGAATAGATAAAGAAATGTTCATATGATAGACAATATCAAAGGGAAACACCAAAGGCTTCTAATGCTTATTCAACTAATAAATTCATTAGTGTGCTTAGTGTATTTATAAGGAAATGAGCACCTTCTTTGATTATGTTTCATGATAGTGAGAAACCAAATGGTAACTCATATAATGGGCCTTTATTAATAAGAGTTTTCATAGGTGGGTATGGAAATAAAAATGATGGATTTATATTTGATAATGGATCAATCATCAATATATGTATTGATAAATCCATCAATGACCTTAGAATCTAAGGTATAGATTAAGAGAATACTCCCATAATTATTATATGATATGATGGTATTGGTAGATGGAGAATTGATTGTGTTATCTTACACACTAAGGTATGTCATAAGGTGGTGTAAATTTAATTAATTATGGTTCCCATAATGAATCTTATGATATTTTATTGGTAGATTGTAGATATATCAAATGAGACAAATTCTTTCTAATTTACATTAATGGTTGAAATTTTTACATGAAAACCAAGCCATTACAATTGGAAGAGATGTTTATTATCCACACACAAAAAATTTCATGAAGAGTACTCCATAAAAAAATACCAAAGGAACAACTAATGTTTATACCTCAAGTAAGAGAATACAAGGTTCAAAAAAATAAGAATACATCTAGATAGGCATGTTTATTGAAACCTATTTCTACTATATAAACATAAGACCCTAAAATTAATGAGAAGGATCATAATATTATAAAAGAACACATAATATATACTGAAGATGTTGAAAAATTATGATGATAATATTTTATCTTTCTTAGATTTATGGGTAACCTAATATCCTGCTTTGGTTCTTACTAACACGTGCTTCAACTTATATATATTTTGATGATTATTATGAATCTCTTGATTATAAAAATATTATTGGTCAATTTTTCTTAATTAACCACTTATGTTTAAAAATGAATCTTCTCTATTTTATACTGTCAGACTATACAATGATCTCTGAATGTCACAAATTGCACAAAAACCCTAGTATTAGGTGAGAGCAAAAATAGAGCAAAAGAGAGCTTCATTAACTAATTATCTAATTTATTAGCCAAAAAGTACAAAGAAGGTATGTTATCTAGTGAGAAATTAGGTCACCAAAAAGGTAATAACTTAACTCACAATTAGAAAATACATTAAGTGAATTTACCCTAATGACCTTTAAAACCCTAAGCAAGCTAATGAAAAATCATGTAGGTAAAACTAAAAGTGGGAAAAATCCTATACTAACACCCCCCTAAAGTATATCTTAGATGGGTAGAAGAATTGGGTCCCAGTAACAAGGCCTAATGAGGTACCCAAGCACAATGCAACTCCCATAAAGTAGAGAAAATGAAAAAACCCATAGGAAAAAACTCATCCCCTAAAAAAGAGCAAAGAAGAGAAGGGAACTAAAAATCCCCACTAAAATCTATATAGCCATCTAGTATCCTATAATGGAGTTCTATATTGGGATTGTGGATCATAATTAGATGTAGTGAAGAGTGGATCACCCTAGAATAATGAATGTGTCTTCCAAGTCCCTGATGGATCTTCAACCAAGGTGTGATTCCTATACAAGAAACTATTCTCCTCATGAAAGGTAGGAGGGTCAACTATTCTATGAAATGATGGTGAAAATGAGAGTAGAGGAAACTAATGACTGATGAATGCCTTGAAACTGTGGGATAGACTACCCGATATTTGATGTGTCCTAGATCAATATACATATTCCTTGTAATGTCTAAAGTGGAATAGGGGTAGGTAGATCAAGGAACAACTCATCAATATCTAAAAGGTGACAAGGAGATGGTAGAGGTATGTCCATATCACTACTATAGTCATATATATTAGAAGAAAATTCATCAATATCAAAAGTGTGCTCAGGCTCATAAATGTCATCAAGTTTAAGGGAGTCTGAAGAATAAAAATATGGAGAGTCAGGAGCAATGTGTGAGAAGTTATATAGATGAGTCTAATGATCAACCATTCTTTTTTCCAATATAATATCACTATGCAACTCTCAAACATACACCAAATCTGAAGTGAACTCAAATCACATGCCTATACCAAGGTAACTGATATGGTAAACTAATAAGAGATTAGTTGAAAGTGAGGGAATAATTAAAACATTATTGAATGTTCAACCACCCACTTCAATAGATCTTCTCTCTAGAACCTTTTTAGAAGTGTCATCACCTAATTATATAGAGGACATGTCACATAGTCCCAAAGATATGAACTCAATCTATGAAGAGGCCATGTGATGTGAATCACCATAGTCAATGACCCATGTAGGAGGTAGAGGTATAATTGCAACTAGGGCCTTGCCCTTTACTTTCCCCTTACTATTCTCTTTTGAATTTTATTTACCATGGTCATTTGCCTTAGAGTATTCATAGGCTGATGAATCGTGAATGGTAGAATTAAAAACACTAATATTATGCTTTTTGAGCATCTTAGTTAGTTGGTGAATCTACTTCTTCAAACAATTGCTTTCATCATGTTTTCTCAAATAAAACCCACATTTGATCCAATATTTCTTAAGCTTAGGACTGGAAGAAGAGGTTTCATTATTTGATTTGTAGGTGTGAGGATATATATCCTTCTTTTGATTCTTTTTGTTTTGTTTCTTCTCTCTGTTGTTTGAAGCCTTCTCTTTATTAGAAAAGAGTGCATGATATTTTGAGGAATTCACTGTGCCCATTTGTATCAACTTATCTTGCTCTCGAGTCGAGTAAAAAATAAAGGCATCTGAAGAAGGCATATTTCATGTGGTTGTAAGAGAACTTTTCATGGCATGGAAAGTGGACAGAAACACATAATAATCAAGACCCAATTTTGAGAGTATAGATATAACAAGTTGATCATGTTTCTTATCAATTCCCCATTCTTTTAACTATAATCTCAGAGATTTGAACTTAGTGAAGAAATCCTACGGTGTGTCAAAGTTGGCTCAAACTAATGAGCTCATTCCATACTTCATGACCTCTCATCATATCCTACTTCTCAAAGAGTGTTTCCACTGTGGTCCATACTTTATTTGATGTTTTAGTAGATTCAATGTGAAAATGTAAGTCAGGAGAAATAAACAAATTAAAAACACCATGTGTTTGATCACATCTATTAAACTATTTATTTTTCTCTACATCCATTGGAGGTTCAGTTTTCTCATTCACAACTATCCTATAGAAGCCTTATTTTATTAAAATAAGTAGCACGTTGATTTAAAATTCATGATAATTGAATGTCATAAGAGGAGGAAATGACCAACATTCCATGATGTAATAAAAGATGTTATTGCAAAAAGTACAAAAGAAATGCAAAAAGAAAAACACAACACCACCCAGTACCCCTTAGGACTATCAAAGTGACCCCCCTTAAGTTGTAAATACAACAATGCTCATATAGATGTTAGACATATCCAAAAATGTGTCTTGAGAAATTTGTACATAAGTATGAAATAACTAAAGGGACATTAGACTTAGTCAATAATGCATCTAATAGTTGATTTAAAGGGAGCTCAAAATGTCTCCAATTTGTAGAGCATGAAAAAATAAGCATTTTTGAAAAATATGACATTCAAATCTGAGTTATTGATCAAAAGTTATAGCCATTTCAAAATCTTAGCTTGCATAAATTATTTGGGCAAAAATAGTGGGGGAAAATATTTTTGATCAACTTCATAAAAAAAACCTTGAGGCCCTTTAGAGCAAAATCTTGAAAAAAATGTTAAACAATTTCTTCAAAACAAAAAATATGCCTCCATGGAGAAAAAATTAAGCATTTTGGGGTTGGAAATGACCAGGGGCTTAATTTTCATATGACTAAGGGCTAAGGTCTAAACTGGGTACTTCCTTCATGTGACCACACCATAAGACTAGGGGAATACCATAAGAGTAGGGGGCTAAGGCTTATTGTGGGTGCTCCCCCTCACTTTTAATTGATGTGAAAATGACATTATCCAAAAATTGTACCCATTTTAAAAATGAATAATGTTACACTTCAAATAACTAAATTTAACATCCTCTCGATCTTTATCAGAGTTTTAGAAAACTTGCATAGTTGTTAGGGTTTTTGACTACTCCCACAATCAAAAAGTTCAATGTTAGGATTCAAGAGGTCTCTTATAGTCATTGAAGTAAACCATCAGGGTCACAATGCTCACTCATAGTTGTTGGGGTTGCTGGAAGTTCCTGTAGTGTTGGGGTTATAGGCATTCCCTACAGTGTTAGGGTCTCCAACATTTCTTGTAGTGTTGGGGTTTTCATCATTTCCTATAGTGTCAGTGTTTCTAGTGTTTCTTTTAGTGGAGGTTATGACTACCAAAACAATTATAATATTTGAATCTCATGGATGAGTACTACCAAATCTATCAATAGTTTTGACGTTAGAGCTTTGGGTTGTTAGAGGAGTCAATAATTCTAACAATGGAGCTTTGAGCTGTTGATGCAGTCAAAAAGTTTGATGTCAAACTTTTATGCTGCCAATGCAACTCAAAACTCTAATGTCAAAGTTTTGGAATCTATAAGTAGCGATGAGTCTTGCATTATATTTTTGGGTATCATAAGCAGGAGTCCTTATAGGTGTCAAACATGGAGATGATTCTAGTAGTGCCAAGAATGCTAGTGTTCTTCGTAGTGTGCACACATGTATAAAAACTCTATCTATCAAAAAACACTAGACATGGTATGCCTCTAAAAAATCCACCAAATATCCATTAAGGATATCAAAAAACCCAAAAAAAAACTAGAAAATGATTTTCTCTTAGAAAACCTGGCAAACAGATTTGTGTAAAATCACTAAAAAAGCCCTGAAACCCTCGAAAATGATAAAAAATTGACTGTCACAAAACTAGGTCATGTTTACAACCAATCCTAAGGTTTTTGAACCTTATAAATATGATGGAACTATTCATTTTGTGATTTGAGGCTCCAACTGAATATTTTGCATGAATTTTCAAGAAATCCAACCAAACCTATGAAGAACTGAAAAATCAAGAAACCCTATAGGATGCATGCAAGAAATATCTCCCTAAGGATCCTTAGAAATGGTATAATGACCGTTAGATCAGAGCTCTAATACCATGTTGGATTACTCTAAGATATCTAAATGTCATAAATTATATGAAAACCCTAGAATTAGGTGAGAGAAAAAATAGAGCAAAAGAGAGCTTCATTAATTGATTATCTAATTCATTAGCCAAAAAGTACAAAAGAGGTGCATTATATAGTGATAAATTAGGTCACCAAAAACGTAAAAACTCAACTGAGAATTAGAAAACATATTAAATGTATTTCCCCTAATGACCTTAACAACTCTAAGCAAGCTAACTAATAATTGTGTAGGTAATACTGAAAATGGGAAAAAACCTACACTAACATATACTATTTTATATTTGATTATTGTTTCTTTGTTAACATGGTTTTTCTACTTCTCTTTAGTTGCTTCCTTAATCATGTGTTGGTGCATGTGAATTTTAGGAATTTATGTTCACACTTAGAAATATTTTACATTAGGTCACTCGCTTAGGTCTTTTCTCTCTCTTTTTTCTTTAATTTCTCTATGGTTTTGTTATTGCCTTGGCCATGGTTTTGCTTCATATTTTAGAGTCACTTTTTCTATGATTGGTTTTTTTCCATCATGTTTCACATTATTTCCTCTCCAGTTTTTTAAGCTATCTTTTGAACCTTATTTTTTCTCATCTTCCTACAATTTTCATTTTTTGAATATATCTATTAGAGTATCAAACTTTAGTTTAAGCTCTAATTAAAAAGTATTTAATTAATATTCTATGTGCACAAAATTAATAAGTGCATTTATTATCAGTGTGACACTTGTCACACTCCATAATTAGAATGTTTCAAGTTATAATGATTATTGTAAACATGTTATAGATAGGGAATGTTCTAGGTGTGACACTTGTCACAAGATCATTCTAAGCATATATCCTTCTAGTTTGTTCTCTCTTGCCTATTTAATGACGTTGATTGTACTTGTGTGACAATGAAAAGAAGAGTAAGAGAGAGAGCTTGTATAATCATTTATAAAGTAATAATAATAATAAATCCCTTGTCTTAATTGAGTGATTATTCATAGCATATGAGATATTATTTTTTGGTGTTGGTCTTCTAGTTAGATCATGTCACCATTGATTATTCTTTTATGTTATCATAGAATAGGAACATGTTCAAAAGCTATCACCAATAACTCCACATCCACACTCAGAGGGTAATCATTAAAGAGATTTTTTGGAGTTTTTTGGTGTCATCATTATCTTGAAAATTTCATTTTCAAAGTTTTTTCAAGCATTGAAAGACATTTGTACGGTTTATTGGTCTTTGGAATGAGGTTGGTTTGATTTTGTGGTTTGTACTAACATCATAAATTCAATATAATTTTTTTTCCATTGCCATTACTTTAGTCTATAATTGCTTGTATTGAATCCATCTAAACATAATAATTCTTGTAATGGGTTTATTTTCTCATTATATTGGCCATATTCATCTTAGTATCTGTTGACATAGTGGATTACACCCTTGACAAGAGACTGAGTTCCTGTCTTCCATGCATCACAATGGAAACTCCTCTCTTGCTGTTCCATGACTTAACTACTTTACTCTAGCTCATGATATTCAGACTGGACATCTCCTTTTGGGGTGATGGGGTTACAATGTGAGAGGGTAGTGAGGGTTTGGATTCCACTTCCCTTGCTGCCAACATAGATTACTGCATTTGAAGATTTTCCAATTCAATTTGCTTTTCAAGATTGGCCTTAAAAACAAGATTTACTATTTTGAGACTCTCCTCAACATGATTGGAGAAAGGACTTTGACAAGCTTGACTTGGCTCATGAGCAGGGGCTGCGTATGACTGATATGAAACTTGGGGCAGAGGGTATGCAGGTTGATAGAATTGGTAAGGCTGCCTCTAATGAATACTCAACCTCCTTTCCAAAGATGCAATCAAACCACTCACATCCAGCATCTCATTTGTAAGCCTTTGCCAATTGGCTCTTTCAATGGGAGTCCATTCACTCTTAACCAGATTTAGTGCATTTCTCACTTGATGGGCGACATGATTAGGGATTTCTTGGCCACATCCCCTTCTAGTGTCAATCTCTACTACATACTTTTCATATCCCAATAATGCTTGTTTGAAGGTGGAAATGGGTTGATTGACAAAGAGATTAGGTTCACTAGGAGAAGTGACACATTGAGAAGACTAGGCATAAGACTGATATAGCTCATGATAGGGTTGAGACTGGTCATATTAGACCTGATAAGGATCAACACAAGGTTGGTAAGGATCATAGATAGGCTGGCCAAGGACTTGCTCAAACTGAGGAGGAAGAGGCAAAGCCCAAAATGTTTCACCAACCTGCAAAGGGCAAAACTCATAACCGTATGCATCCTTATTGCTTAAGGTGATTTCATGAACAATCTGAGCTTGATCAAAACTATATGAAGGAATACAAGACCCATGGTTCTGAGTAATGGAATTATACATACCAAAACATGATTTCTTGATGGCACCAGGATTGCTTAACTAGCTGATTCAACTCGGAGTCACCATTGGTGTTGATGAAAAAGCCTCCAAAGGCTGGTTGGTTGAAGAACACACCAAAATTCTTCAACTTTTTGGATAAAACTTATCCCACAATCACCTAATTAATGGTCAAATGCTGGATTAATGGTTTGTTCTACTATAATAGGACCATCACCAATCCTAGAACTTTTTTGAGTGTTAAAACATGGTCCCATCGGGTGTGCTAAAAATTGTTGACACAGTGGATTACACCCTTAACAGGAGGATGATCTCCTGTCTTCCACGCATCACAATGGAAACTCCTCTCTTGCCTATGCATATGGAAAAATTGAGAGGAGAGTCTCTAGATAAGGGCTATCTCCCTTTGATGCATCTGAGTTATTCTAGTAAGTTGCTAATACACACACACACACACACACACACACACACACACACACACACACACACACACATAATGTGGGGGGGGTGAAAAGGGAGAAGGATTACTAAAAAAATAGAACCTAATCTAAGAGGGTGATACACCAAACAAGTTTGATCTACTCACACTCACACTTTGAACCATAAGAACACATACATACACTTTAACTAGTAAAGGACCAGACTGCAGGAAGCTTGACAGGGAGGCTTTAATGGAAACACACATAAAAAGAACTTACCATAGGTGCTGTAGGGAAAGCACACTGTCTAGTAACCTCCTTCTACCTCTGTGCTCTAGATACAACTCTTCTTGTCACTTGCAGGAATGGCACTTTGTCTATACTAGGTGTATTGGTATCAAGCCTGTGAAAGCATTAGGAAGCAATGACTGAACACAAGACTAACACTCAGAGATATATCCAACCAGAATAGAGGTAAAAATGCATATTCTATTGATTTTAGGTGAAAAATGGTAGGGCTTCACGTTACAATATGAGAAATATCTTTCTCAAATGAGAAGTTACAATATATATAGAGAAGAAGAAAACAAAATCACCCTTTTTGGAAAAGGCTTTAGTGCCCTTTGACAAGTGGCTCACGTGCTCTGAGAGCATTGGGAAGAGGAAGCCGTTGAAAGATAATGTTGTGTCAGCTCTAATTTTGACTTCAGGTGTTTAAAACATATAGGCCGCGCTATTTGTCTATAAACAAGACCGCTCCATTAAAGACATTTACGTAGTTTATTTTCTCATCAATGTAAAATGGAGAAAAATGGGTTGCACCGTTCACTGTTTGTGCCCCTTGATGACCACTTGGCAGGCATTGTGTCAACTGCTGGAGTAACTCTTTGAGTCGACACCTTCCTTTGCCACTTGGACTGTTTTGTCCATTTTTGCCCTTGGCACTTTTGTCTCTTCCTGGCTTTGTCTTTTTTTGTATCCTTCGGCCCTCGAGGGCTATATTCTGCTACTTCTTTGGCTCTTTGGGCTCTTTCATTAGCAGGTTCTTCCTTTTGGCCTTAAGGCCTTTGAATGCATTCAGGTCTGTGCTCGAGCCTTTAAAGATCAACAATTATTTCATTGTTGTAAAGTTGAAATTCACGCACTCATCATTATATGAAAGCCAACGGCTAATCCATTGCCCTAAACTTGATGTCTATGGGGACATCATCAGATGTCTGGATCCCAACAGCTAGTTTATGATGCTTAATCTTGACATCTTCGGGCCCGTCACCCTCCTCAGTAATTCCTTCAGCTTTCTTATTTGATCCTTCTCGAATGGGAGGTGTCCCTTCAGCTTTGGAGAAGTGTCCCTTCATTTTCGGCTGTGAGTCCCCCGCAAGGGTACCTGACCTTCGGGGTCCTTCAGGCTCCTTTTGGTGGTCACATCCTTCAGACAAAATGTTTGAAGGAATTGATTTAGACATTTTGTCCGAAGGATATGTGTATTTTATGCTTTTTCGCTTACCCTTTCGTCAAATTTTTCCTCAGGTGAATTCCTTTTGGTTTCTCCCTTTGGACTTTCTATCGGGCGAATTTATTCAGACAAAAAGTTTGAAGGAATTCCTTCGGACTTTTGTTTGAAGATTTTGTCTTAGTCTTTTTATTGCCTCAAGATTTTCTTTTGAAGGATTTCTTCAGACAAAATGTCCAAAGGAATTCCTTCAGACATTTTGTCCGAAGAAATTATACCTTTGCTTTTCCTTCTATATTTGCCTTGCAAAAATTTCCTTTGGACATAAAGTCTAAAGGAATTCTTTGCCTTTGTCTTTCTTCCCTTTAAGTGATTTCCTACCCTTTGCAAATTCCTTCAGACATTTTGTCTGAAGAAATTCTACCTTTGCTTTTCCTTCTATCTTTGCCTTGCAAAAATTTCCTTTGGACATAAAGTCTAAAGGAATTCTTTGCCTTTGTCTTTCTTCCCTTTAAGTGCTTTCCTACCCTTTGCAAGGGTACTTTAAACCTAAAGCTACCCTTCAGACTTTTGCAATGGTCTATTTTGCTTATCACCTGCCCTCTGTAAGGGCACTTTGGAAGACTCCTTTGAACTTTTTTGATTGAACCATTGCTTGAACCAACCTATTTGAACCAACTCGTTGAACCAACCCATTGAACCAATCACTTAAACTAACTGATTGAACCAAAAGAGTGAACCAACTGAACTGAACCAATTCATTGAACTGGATTGAACAAACTCATTGAACCAAGCCAACTGAATTGAACCAACTGAATTGAACCAATTGAATTGAACCAAATGAATTGAACCAACTAAATTGAACCAACTAAATTGAACCAACTGAATTGAACCAACTCATTGAAAAAACAATGGTTCAAAGTTCAAGTTCAAAATTCTTAGAAAGATCATGTCATTGGACCCCGACATCGAACCACTGAACTGGTTCCTCCTTTTTTCAAAAGGCTTGTGTGAAATCAAATTTTGAACTGGCTCAGAATAGCAGAGGAAGAAGGAGACCGATTTTGGCATGCAGGGCCAAAATGGTCAACAATACCTATGTACAAATTGAGGATTAACTTATTATATATATTCATGTTTCACTTTGGCTTGTGATTTACATGGTTGCACTTCACACTTTTCCATTTATGTATCTTCATTCTCAGCCACCTCAACTAAGCTCCATATTCATTTGTGTTAAGAATATGTTTCAAGCATTTTTGATTAAACATTGTGGTTTTATTTCTACGTGTTATGTCCTCTATATATGTGTGACTAGTTAGCCATTTCCTATAGTTTTTTGTGTCCGTCAACAAAAAATTTAGATGAATTTTGTTATGTTCCTTATTCCACTTTTATAAAGTCTTCCCTCTCTTTCCTCTTCATTTAATTTATTAAGGACCTATAACCACATAAAGAATTGAGCTCTCCTTTGAAAGTATAACTATTATAATTGATTAGGCAAGCTTTAAAAAGGGGATCCATAGAACTATCACATTAAAATATGGTTGTGAAACCCATTCCAATCCATTAAGTTTTATTTGGCATATGAGATAATGTTAGGCTAAGATCCATTGAGATAATACATTCACTTGGCCATTTTTTTGCCTCGGTGTGTTTATGAGCTGCTACTATTTTGATTCTTATACTTGAAGTGATATGTTGTTGGGTGTTTATATTATGATGGAGTATTTTGTATGAAATAAAAGGGCAAGTGCATTGGCTTTTGATATTTCTAGGAAATGATATGGAAAGCTTTTCTTTGTTGACACGGCCAATATATTATAAGCTTCACAACTTTGGTGGGAGAAGGTAACATCACCTGGTAATAAATATCTTGATAAACTATCTCATGTGCATGTTGAAATCATTATCACTTGGAAATTTTATTGCATAAGGCCATAGAGATATGAAAATCAAAATTTTACATAAATACATAGAAATATAAAAATCAATTTTCTAATTTATCAAAAAAAACATAAAGAAAATCTATTTTTTCTTAAAAAACATAAATAGTTCCTTCAATTTTAAATTGATTTAAGGTGCCTTACAAAAAGGAGACAATGAAAATTTTATGAAGGGATATTAAGTTAAAGGTGGAAATTTATCCAAAATAAGGTGGATTTTTTTCAAGTTTGGAAAACATTTTTTACCACCTTGTAATTGGCAAAATCAATTGGTGGCATTATTGTAACATTTATATCAAGTCAGGGGGAGGGTGGTTTTATTTTTTTCTATTTTTGCACATTTGTAAAAACACTTTGGATGCATTTTCAGTGTTACTCAATGTCTATAAGGCATTATTGTATTATTGTATACACAATATTGGTGGTACACGATGTATGTCAAACTTACTCCTGCATGTACTCTCTGATGTCTCTATCTCATTCACCATGGATGTGAAATATTTGAGCTGATCATGACTTTAAACTACACAATGTGGAAATCAAATTTGAAATACCTTAAATCTAAAGGATTTGGTGATGTTATTTCTGAGACTATCTCTCCAATCACATTAGATAAGAATTATTATTTTTTTGTATGCAAAAAATGAGTCACTTGGTTTGATTGGCGTTAATGTCTTTGACACCCTTCCTTTTCACATTGTTGATGCCAAAACCCCCAAGGGAGTTTGATACAAGTTTAATACCATGTTTGATAAAGTTAATGAATTTAAACTAATGCAAATTGATGCTGAACTTTCTTCATTTTGGCCCTCTGACTTTCCAACTGTTGAAGAATTTATGACAACATTCAAACTCATTATGTCCCAATTGCATGCCATTGAAAAATAAAAGATAGAACAAGAGGCCATATTTCTCATTTTGCCTAATATTAAGGGTCTTTGCTTCTACCTTTTAATCCACTATGGATGCCTAAGGTGACCAATTTTATTGGCCCACTTTTGAGCTATTTTGTGAATGACTCATTAAGGAGCATTTCAAGCTTATAATTCTTGACACTTTTCCTAGCTCCAGTCATGCATTTTTTCTATATCCTCCAAACACAAACCTAAACCAAAGTGAAAAACTATAACCTACATGAAACTAACAAAATCTCCCTATCATGCCTCTTAGTCTTCTAAGTCTTCCATATGTGTTGAGTCTATTAAGGCCTTGACGACCTCTAAACCTAGACATAAATCTAAACCAAAGAAGACTTATGGTCCATGTAACTTTTATGGTGGGGCCAAACATTCTAAGTATACATGTTTCAAGAATATGGAAGTTTAGAAGTTGCTATCAAGAAACACAAGATTTATATTCTTTTAATGTCTTTGACACCCTTCCTTTTCACATTGTTGATGCCAAAACCCCCAAGGGAGTTTGATACAAGTTTAATACCATGTTTGATAAAGTTAATGAATTTAAACTAATGAAAATTGATGCTGAACTTTCTTCATTTTGGCTCTCTGACTTTCCAAATGTTGAAGAATTTATGACAACATTCAAACTCATTATGTCCCGATTGCATGCCATTGGAGAATAAAAGACAAAACAAGAGGCCATATTTCTCATTTTGTCTAATATTAAGGGTCTTTGATTCTACCTTTTAATCCACTATGGATGCCTGAGGTGACCAATTTTATTGGCCCACTTTTGAGCTATTTTGTGAATGAATCATTAAGTAGCATTTCAAGCTTATAATTCTTGACACTCTTCCTAGCTCTAGTCATGTATTTTTTCTATATCCTCCAAACACAAACCTAAACCAAAGTGAAAAACTATAATCTACATGAAACTAACAAAATCTCCCTATCATGCCTCTCAGTCTTCTAAGCCTTCCATATGTGTTGAGTCTATTAAGGCCTTGAAGACCTCTAAACCTAGACATAAATCTAAACCAAAGAAGACTTATGGTCCATGTAACTTTTATGGTGGGGCCAAACATTCTAAGTATATATGTTTCAAGAATATGGAAGTTTAGAAGTTGCTATCAAGAAACACAAGATTTATATTCTTATTTAGCACCTTCAATAGGCAAAGGGAAAATAATCACCGTTAGGGCATTCACTACATCATGAGATGGTTAGTTTTTTTATTTTGGTGATTATCATCACCTTATACATTCTCAGGATATTCTTTATTATTTATTATATTATATCACTTCCTGTATTGAATATTGATGTGGGTAATTATTTTAGACTTGATGTGTTGTGCTCCATGACTATTTATATGCAAGATGGTTGTATCAATAATGTGCTGTCTGTTCAAAAAATTTCCACAAATTTTTTATTAGTGTATCAACTTTATAACTCAAGCATTGGGAAGATCATGGAGTTTACTTCACAACATGTTGTAATCTTATAATTATTAGATCCATAGGATATAGTATCTATAGGTGATGTAGATCATGATTCATGTATCTATAAAATTAGGAGTTTTGAACCTTATATTAGATCTTGTTTAATGTCTCATTTTGATCCTCTCAATAAATTATGGCATGAATGTTTTGGGAATATTAAGTTATATATACCTGTAATATGTGAGTACATAGAATTTGGTGATTGGTCTTTCCAAGGCCTCCTACACTGATGGAGTTTTTACTAGTTGTATGCTTAGAAAACAACACAAGGACCCTTTTTTGAAGGGTAAGGCATATTGGGCTAAAACCCCACTTGAGCTAGTGCATAATGATCTTTTTCCATTCACTATTTATTTGGAGACAAATTTGTACACATCTTCAATGATGATTATTATAGAAAAAAAATGGGGTTTACTTTCTCAAGTACAAGAGTGAGGTACTTGAGAACTTTAAATCCTTTAAGCATTTTTTAGAGAAGCAATATTCTCTTCCACTCAAATAGATACACATAGATAATGGAAGGAGTATATCTCTAATGAATTTCATGAATTTTTCATATAACATGGCATATTGCATCAGTTTATAGTGCTCTATACCCCTCAACATAATGGTATTACAAAGTAGAAGAATCACACTTTGAAGGAGATCACAAACTGTATGATTCACTCTAAATATATGGCTCGTCAATACTAGGCAAAAGCCATAAATTTTATGAATTATATTTAAACTTTATTCCCCATAAGGAAGTGTAAAATAAAACTCATGAAGAAGCTTGGTCTATGATTAAGCCTGATGTATCTAGTTTTCATGTATTTATGAGTATTGGATGGGCAATTTTTAATGATAACAAGCACAAGGTTATGGAGAAGAAGATCATACCACTTGTATTTGTTGGATATTGTGATGATGTTATCAGCTACTTGACCTCATCATTCATGATGTGTTTTTTTAATGGGATGTCAAATTTGATGAGAGTGTTGTTCTAATACAACCCTCATCACCTTATTCTCCGTCTGACATTACTCCTTATTCTACTTCAAAATAATTTATTATGGATAGTGATGATGATCATAATGAACTACCATATCCTCCACCTACTTCTCACCCTATGCCTAAATGGGCTAAGTTTACTTTTGAGATAGTTGGCTCTTTAGTGGGTGATCCTTTTATTTGTCAATGTACTCAATCACATACATCTAGCATTTCCTTATTGAGTCATGCCATCTTAGATGATCCAATATTTTTCCAAAGCATTAGCTAAACCAAAGTGGGATGCTACTATGTAATATAAATATTGTTCACTCATGAATAATCACACTTTAGATCTAGTACCACTTTCTAAGGGAAGGAATCTTGTACTGTGTAAATGGGTTTATAAGACCAAATATGTAGTAGATGATTTAATAGACAAGTAAATATCACCCCTAGCTGTAAAGGGGTTTTTCTAGTTTATATGGGTAGATTAATATAAGACCTTTGCTCATGTTGATAATATGGATTCAATTTAGCTTTTACTCTTCCTTACTATAGCAAACCATTGGTTGGTTTACTAGATGGACATGAAGAGTGCCGTCTTGCATAGTGATCTACATGGAGCAACTTCCAAGTTTTGTGATGGATTATTTACTAATATGCATAGTCTATCATTATCTCTATGGAATCAAGTAAGATCTGTGTGCTTGGTATGAGAAGATGGATTATTTTCTAATCACTTTTAGTTTTTCTCATTGTCACTCAAACTTGAATGCATATATCCAAAGGCATGGGGATCCCAATTTGATACTTGTTATATATGTAGATTATGTTATTCTAATAGGTTATTATAACCCCATGATTTAGTATATTAAGCTTAAGTTGATGAGGTAGTTTGATATGACAAGATTAAGACTTATGCACTAATTCTTTAGACTTCAGATTCATTAGCCACTTGATGAGATTTATCTTGGACAACAAAAAATTGATATATATTTACTTCATCAGTTTGATATGGCTTATTTTAAGCCATGTTCTAGTCCATTTTAGACATGTGTTATATTAACTGCTAATTATAAGACTCATATAGTTGATCCCACTTTTTATTGATAACTAGTAGGTAGTCTCTTATACCTAACTCACACATGCCCTGACATCACCTTTGTTGTTAAGATTGCCTCTTGATTCTCATAAGAACACCATGAGAGTAATTGGAAAACATATAAGCATTTTTATATATATTTAGGGCAATACTCAATTTGGGATTTAGTACACACAATAGGGCACTTCATAGATTATGGATTTCACTAACTTAGATTGGGCAGGAGATGTTGATACCCATAAATCTACATCTAATTTTATCTAAACTCTTGTTTTAGTCCTATTTGCATGAGGATGGAAGAAGCATACAACAATTGATTTATCATCTAATAAGGTTGAATAAAGAGAATCTTTCAAATCCAATCAGAAGAACCCATGAATTTGATAATTGTTGGATGAGTTCGGTGTTCCATAACATAAACCTAATACACTTTGGTTTAATAACCAATTTTATTATTATTTATTACAATCTCGATGAACACCGGTGCACAAAACACATTGAGATACATATGAAATTTATTCAACAAATTATTTAGGATGGAGCCATTTATTTGGAGTTCATGCCTATAGTTAAATAGGTTACCGATATCTTCACCAAACCCTTGGTTGCACCTCATTATCTTTAGTTTTGAGCATTTCTTTGGGTGAATGAAGTTGTTATTGGGGAGGAATTAGGGTGAATTCCTTCACTCTTATTTCTTATATTTATTTTGATTGTACATGGGTACCTAACATGGCCTAGTAATTGAGACCCATCTTCTGTTCTTCCCAAATTATTCACTCATGAGAGGGTATTAGAGTACCAAACTTCAATTCAAGATCTAACTAAGAATTATTTAATTAATATTGTGTGTGCAAAAAATAAAGAAGTGCATTTATTCTTAGTGTGACACTTGTCACACCCAAATATTAGAATGTTCCAAGTTGTAGTGCACTTATCACAAGCAAGTTCTAGATAGGGAATGTTCTAGGTGTGACACTTGTCACAAGATCATTCTAGGCATAAACTCTTCTAGTTTGTTTTCTCTCACCTATTTAATGAGGTTGATTGTAATTATATGTTAATGAGAAGAAGAGTGAGAGAGAGAGATTTTATAATCATTTTTGAAGCAATAATAATAATTAATCCCTTGTCTTCATTGAGTGTTTGTTCCTGGATTACAAGCTATTGTTTCATAGTGTTAGGCCTTTGGCTAGATTTTGTCATCATTGATTTATATTTTAATATATCCCTCTATCATTATTAGAGTGCCTCTTATTTTAATTTTATATTACTTATCACCCTTTAATTTTTTTACTTTGTCCCATCCAAAAATCCCATACTAACTTCCAAATTAAGATGAAACATTTATTTTTGCAGCAAACTTGAAATGCAATGAATTCTAATGGACATCATGGTTTAATAAGGGCCATCTTTAACTTTAACTTTGATTCTAATATATATATGTATGTGATTGTTTAATTTCATTAATTGTATTTATATCTCTCACGTTTGTTATGGCCATGAGTATCATATGTATGTTAGAATTCCTTTAAGTGATGAGTGAAAAATATTATTAGAATATGAATATCCTAAATTACAAACCATATGTTCATGATTATATAACTACTTCACTATTATTTCTATATAAGTTATCAGATTTGACTTTGAACTCAGGGGCTTGATTCATAGTTACATCTCTAAACCCATGTTTTTGAACTTGATTAATGGATTTCCCAAAGGCTTATTCTCTTACAGTAGAAGAATCAGGGAAGGTGACCCCCTATCCCCTTATCTCTTTATCATGATGATAGAGACTCTAGGCAGAAGCTTACAGGCAGCTAGGAGAAGATTTAATCAAAGGACTAAATATAGCCAAAAACATTGTCCCTATCAACCATGAGCAATTCACAGATGACACCTTCCTTCTTGTAGAGGTGTTTGTTACCGAATCTAAATCCTTTAAGAGAATTATTCTAGAATATGAGTGGGTTATAGGTTAGTACATCAATTTTAGTAAAATATATATCTTTTTCCTGAACACCTTGACCATTTCCTAGAAAAGGTTGGATAGTATCATGGGTTGTCAGATCATAACCTACCCTCAACATATCTCTAAATGTCATTATTCAAAGGAAGGATGAAATAAGAGTTATGGAACACACTGGTGGACAAGATATAAAAGAAATTGTATGGGTGGAAAGTTACACTCCTCTCCCACACTGACAAACTCCATGTCCTTAAAAGTTCCTTGATTAGCATATCGATCTACCTTATGCCCCTGTTCTACATCCGTAAAAATATTATAAAGAGAATTGAACATATCCAATGTAGTTTCTTATGGAGAGGTGTGGAAGACAAATTTAGATTCTCCCTAGTCGCTTAGGAAAAGGCCTACCTCCCTAAAGCCAATGGAAGGCTAAGAATAAGATGATTCAAGAGAATGAATCAAGCCCTCACAATTAAATTTGATTGGACAGTGATGAAAGAAGATAATCATTTGAATTAGATCATCAAATCCAAGTACCTGGAGGGCAGGGATGAAGATAACCTCTTATGGGAAGAAGACCCCACATATAGTTCTACCTTACGGAAAGTCACATCGAGTACAAAAAGTCTACTGAGAAAAAGAAGTAGATGATAGGTGGAAAATGGAGAAAAGGTCAATTTTTGGGAAGATCCATGGCTCTCTCTTTCCCCTCTAGCTTCTTCATCATCTTGGAACAACTTAAGAGGGAAATTTAAAGCCTCAATTGCCATAAGGTCGAGGACTACTGAATGACTACTAAATGAGTCACAAAGTAGAAGATTTTGGCCATAGATTTAGACAATGAGGAAGTCCTCCAGAAAATTCATAACTTAAACCTCAAGCTTTAATAAATCCACATTTCTTTTTATCCTAAGGAAGAATCCCTCCTTTGGCTGACATAAGACAATAAGGAATACTTTGTGAAATTTGGGTTCCTTGTCAACCTTTAAATGAAGTATAAATGACCCTATTTGAAAAAACTTTAGATAAAAGACCTCACCCCAAAATTCTTCTTCTAGCTGGAAACTCAGGATATATTAGTTTAGTGCTTTTTCCCATTGGGTTTTGCCTACACTGCCTTATGTCCATTTTATGTCAATCAAGATTCCTTAGGTTAGTTATAAAAAATTCACATAGGCTAATTTAATTTTAATGTAATTATATAATTGGGAAAACTAAAGGCTTTCTCATATTGCTTTAATTTTCCCTATATGTACCCCACTTTTTCACTTTGAAAGGTTAGACATGGTAATGTGATTTTATGCAAGCAGGTCATATTTTGCAATATTATTGTGTGAAGACAAGCTTCTTCCTATTTTGAAATTTATCTATGATTTCATTGATCCATACATAGATTTGATCAATATTCTATGCAAGGATTGAATATTATGTCCAATCTGACATGGTATCAGAGCCATTTTTGCCAGTATTGCAACAATCTTTGTGGTGAAATCTTGCATACATTTGCTATTCTAGCATAAAGAAGGGGTTGATGGGATTCCTTTGAGAATTCATTAAAAAATTTCTATTGGATCTTTAGATCTCAAAAATAATTGTGCCATTGGTTTTAGAAGATGCCAAAACCCTTGGATCAATTGCAAACATGACCTAGTTTTGGAACAATCATTTTCCTTTCTTTTTGGCATCCCAAGGCCCCATTTTTTCATTTTTTGCAAAATTATACACATCCTGTGTTGCTATGCAAAAATTCCTTCTATGTTTTCTTCCTCAGGTCAAAATATTAAATGGGTCTCTTATATAATTTCCATCATTGAAGTATTTTAGATGTTTTTAGCTTGCCTTGATTTGCATGCCTTTATTCCAGTCATACTTATTCATTACTTGGATCTACAAGGGGTCATTATTTTGGATCTGCATTTGATCTACCTCATGTTGCATGCATTGGAGAGTTTTTTGACTAATATAAACTTCCAGATGGCTGTTACTTAGCCAACAGACCAAATCAAACTTTCAGCGGTGAACAACTTCACTTTTCTAAGTTGAGTTGTTTGATAAGTCTGCTTACTTGCCCATAGAAGAAATCAGACTTGTGGATTTACTTTACTTGAAAATTTATGAATTTAAGTAATCAGGGTGCCAAAACTAGGATTACACTACTTTAGATACCCTCAGACTTACAGGGAGTCATTACTTGCAACTTCGCCTACCTCAAGCAAAGCAAGGCTGAAACTTTGGATAACACTTCACTCAACCAACTCAGACTTTCAGGGGTTTATTGATTACTCAGGTTTTCAAAGGGAAATTAATTCTAGAAGTCAAGTAGAGTAGGTCTAAAACTCTAGATTACATTGCAAAAGACTAACTCAAAATTTTAGGGTACCACTACTGCCTTATTCCATTCAACAAAGAAGTATGCAAAGTCTGATTACTCTTATAATGTTTTTTTTGCCATTATTTTGAAGGGTCATTACTTATTAGAGTTTTGGGGTACCTCTACTTCTATTTTTTTTCCATTTTTGTTTTTTTGGGTGTGAAAAAAAAATTCCATTTTTGGAAAGGGTCTGGGAATGTGTAGAAGTAAGAACTTGTAAGTGCCATAACTTTCAATCCATAGCTCTATTTTGGGTGCTAATTTTTTTGAAAGTGTATATTTTTTCAATATATATGCATTGGTGGTATCGTTTTAGGCCATTTTTAACATCCATTTTCTTCATGGTGTAATGGCTTAAAACTCACTTTAAACCTTTTATACCTTTCTTGGATGCATTATCAACTATAACTGACGTCCCTCTTGTACTCTCTCACACTAATTACTCATAAAAATTCTTGATGATGCCCAACATCTAATATTGAGCATGTGTTGCATTATAATTTAAGGGGGGGGTCTTGTTGATAGTTTAAGGGAGTACTTATATTGTGTGTAATCTATTCTTTGCTTTCATCTTAATTGTGTAAATTATCTCAATCTAATCTACACTAATGGATCTAAACTTGATTGAACCACTCACACCATTTAACTATCTCAATTGGAAGTCTAAAATGTAGCTTGCCTTGAGAGGTAAAGGACTCTATCAGATCACTATGGGCGAGGAAAATAGGCTATCTATAGATGTAAAAAGGGTTAAGTGGTACAATATATATGACGAGGCCTATGGTTTCTTATGTCTATCAATGTCTTTTGACCTACTATTTCATGTTGAATCTCCAAAAACTTCTAATGATGTTTGGACCATCTAAAACAAGCTTTTTGGAGTGCAAGACATCATGAAAGGTCATGCGCTAGAGAATGAGCTCATCACATTGAACCCAAGTGATTATAACACCCTAAAAGACTTTTTTAAAAAGTTTAAATCACTAAGACTGTAGTTTAAACAATGTGCCATTGAGAAAATAAAAGACCAATTGATTCTATCGGTGCTTGTAAAAATGGGTCATGACTATTTAGTTTTTTTCTCTACATTTCATGCCACCAAACGTGCACTTAGATCCACTTGGAAAATTCCATCATTCGATGAGTTTGTTGATAATATAACTCAGGAGAAAGATAAGTTGGTTCAAATAGGTGTACTAAAGTTTTCAAAATCACATGCCTTGATTGTCAATTAGGACAAGAAGAATCATTCTAGCAGTGGAAAATAGGAAAAAAATAGTCTAAACTAGATCATGAGCATAAGAAAAATTATAAATTAGATGCCAAGCCTAAAACATATTCAAATGAGTCCTCCTCAAGATAGAAACCTAAGAAAGAGAAAATCAAATGCAACTTTTGAAAGAAACTCAGGCATGACGAATCTCAATGCATGAAAAAGAAGATTGATACCTTGACTAAGATGCTTGAGAAGAATAACATCAGTGTTCCTGAATCCTCAACTTAGAACACATCCACACAAGATTTTTCAAAGGCTAAATACAACAAAAATGGTAAAAACAAGGGCAAGGTACTTGTTTCAATAGCTTCTCAACCTTCGAATTCGGTAATTGATTCAAGTGTTTTCAATCACATGGCCTCCTTAGAGGATCTAATTTCAAAAATAGAGCTATGTTTCATGTCTTCAATTCTCATGGGTGATGACACTTCGACAAAAGTTAATGGTAAAGGATCAATTAAAGTAAGTAATGAGACCTTCAATGATGTTTTCTGTGTTCCTTCACTATCCACCAATCTTGTATTGGTGTATCAAATCACTCACATAGGTGCATGGAAGCTAGTTGAGTTCACATCTGATTCAGTGGTTATCAAAGAGTTACACAGTGACACCACATTGGCTTATGGGAAGGCCAATCCTTAGTCTAGGTTGTATACCTTCTCATAATTTACCCCATATCATCCCTTAGTTTCACTTCTTACTCATGCAAATGGTGTGACAAAACTATGGCATAAATGGTTTGGCCATTTAAACTATCATTACCTAGAGCAACTCAGTCGTCAAGACATAGTTTCAGGGTTGCCTAAAGTTAAAATCTTAGATGGCCTATGTAATGGTTGCATTCTTGGCACACATCCAGAAGAGACATATGACAAGGGCAAAGCAAGGAGAGTCGAATAGAAGCTATAAATTATCCACAGTGACATAATAGGTCCATTTCCAAAACCTTCATTTAATATGACCAGATACATGCACACATTCATTGATGACTTTTTGAGGTACACTTGGGTGTTTTTTCACAAAAATAAGTCTGAGGTCTTTGATCATTTCAAGGCACTTTTGGAGAGGCAGTCAGATTGTTTCATCAAAATATTAAGGACTGACAATGGTGGGGAGTGTGTCAACAATAGGTTTGAGTAGTTTTACAAATCAGAAGAGATTCAGATGCGACACACAGTTCCATATAGTTCTCCGTAGAATGGTGTGGCTAAACATAAGAACTATTCCTTGAAGAAAATGGCCAACTGCATGCTTTAATCAAAGACTCTTGATCCTCAATTTTGGGCCAAAGAAATCAACTATGCATGTTGAATTTATAATCATGTTCCACACAAAGCCTTAAAAGGAATCACTCTTTTTGAAGCTTGGAACGGTCACAAGCCCACAGTGGATCACTTTCAAGTGTTTGGATCGCCAATAATGGTTCGTGTTCTCAAGAATAAATGCAAGGCAATGGACCCTCAAAGTCAGTGTTGTATCTTTGTGGGGTATGTAGAGGGTGATAAGGGACATAAGCTTCTCCATCCTAATGCTCATGAGTTGTTCATAGAAAGGAGTGCCAAGTTTTATGAGGGCCCACTTGAACTCACTACTAACACTCTAGACTCTTTATTCTCACTAGACATTGATTCCACCTCAAATAGTGACTTGGATCCACCTAAAAATTCTCTTGATGATCAGGATGAATCTTCTTCTTCTTCAAGTTCAAGTGATGAGAGTAGTGATGAGGATTATCCTCCTCTATCTCACATTCACACTTCAGATGATGATGACTCACCTCCTGATTCTCTAATCTCATACAATTCTGGTCTCACTTGGGTCAAATAGACACTTTAAAGTGCTGGGAAATGGGTTGGAAATCCATCGAATACAAGGTAGATATGTTCATAGTTTCAGGAAACTTCACATGCCTACCTGAACATTACCTCAAATCCACAAACCTTTCATGAGGCATAATTCTAGAATGGGATTCTACTATGTAGGAAGAGTATAGTTCCTTAATTAGGAACAAAGCATGGGACTTGGTCCCTCTTCCTAAAGGAAAAAAATTGGGTTGTTGAAAATGAGTTTATAGGCTAAGTATGGTGTAGATGGGTATGTTGATAAGTATAAAGCTCATCTG
The DNA here is from genome assembly GCA_037957365.1 of Torreya grandis. Lineage (NCBI taxonomy): Eukaryota > Viridiplantae > Streptophyta > Pinopsida > Cupressales > Taxaceae > Torreya > Torreya grandis. The sequence continues at coordinate 689,981 of JARHVA010000824.1, read as the reverse complement.
GTTACAAAGGGGTTTTCTCTGGTGCCTGACATAGACTACACTGAGACATTTGCTCCTATAGCCAAGATGACATCTATTAGACTCACTCTAGCCATCATAGTCGCACATCAGTGGGATGTTCACCAAATGGACATCAAGAGTGATTTTATACAAGTGACCTCAAAGAAGAGATATATATGGAACAACCACAAGCCTTTGTGGAAAATTCCTCCTTGGTCTACATACTCATGAAATTTATCTATGGACTCAAACAGGCCCCTCATGAATGGTATGCCAAGATGGACTCTTTTCTCCTCATAGTCAGGCTCACCAGATGCCATTCAGATATGAATGTATACATCTTGCAGTAGGATGATTCTCTGTTGATCCTAGATCTCTATGTGGATGAATTACTGATTATAGGGAGCTCTTGATCATCCATCTCAGTAGTGAAAATTGCACTTTTATATAGATTTTCAATGACAAACATGGGATTGATGCATTATTTTCTCAGGATTGAAATCATTTAGTCAGATTCTAGGATAACTTTATCATAATCTAAGTATTGTCTTGATTTTCTTGCAAGGTTTAACATGGTTGATTGTAAGCCAACCCCTACTCCTTTCTTGTCTGGTGTGAATATTGAGGCTAATTATCCTACATAATTGGTTGATTCAACTCCATATCGACAACTTGTGGGAAATCTTATCTATCTCACACACACTAGACCTAGCATATCCTATGTAGCTGGAATGGTCTCCAAGTTTATGCAAGAGCCACATGAATTACATTTGAAAGTAGCTAAATAGATTTTGTACTACATTCAGGGTTCACACAACTATGGGATACACTACAGAGTAGAAACAAAGATTGATTTGATCATATACATAGATTCAAAATGGGTTGGAGATATTCAGATTCAAAAGTCCACTTTAGGCTACAATTTCTCACTTGGTTTGGGTTTAATAAGTTGGTTAATCAAGAAGTAACATGCACTTACTTTATCATCTATAAATGCAAAATACAGAGGGGCTATCAATGCCACCACTGAGGCAATCTAGCTTTAGGAGATTCTCACTGAGTTTGGTATCTATTTTTATAAGCCAATAATCATCTACTGTGACAACTAAAGCACTATCTAGATTTACAAGAATCCGGTTCTCTATCAAAGGACCAAACACATAGAGATTCACATGCACTTCATCAAGGAAATTATCAATGAGTAAGTCATTGATATTCAATAATGTCTAACATGAAAGCAGATTATATATATTCTAACCAAGCCCTTCACATAGAGTAAATTTGTTCATCTACAAGCTCTCATTGGGGTTTGGGCTGCTCCACCTTCTTCTTCCTCCTATGGAGGTTCTTCACTATGTACTTGGGTACCTCATCAGGATTTCAATGTTGGAACCAAATTCTCATCTCACCTAATCTACGCTTAAGGGGGGGTGTTAGTGTAGTGTTTTTACCCATTAGGTTTTGCTTACATGACCTTATGTCCATTCTATGTTAATTAAGCTTCCTTAGGTTAGTTATAAAAGGGTCACATAGGCTAATTTCATTTTAATGAAATTATCTTATTATTAAAATTAGAAGCTTCTTCATGTTGCCCTAATTTTCCTTGTATGTACCCCACTTTTCTACTTTAGAAGGTTAGATAAGTTAATGCAATTTTATGCAAGTAGGTCATATTTTTCAATATTGTTGTGTGAAGACAAGATTCTTCCTCCTTTGAAATTTATCTATGATTTCATTGCTCCATACATATATTTTCTCAATCTTCTATGAAAGGATCAAAGATCGTGGCCAATTCGATAAGATAAAATCCTCACAGTGGAAAATCTGGCTAATGCGACATGCTCATCCCCAACAGGTGTGTTCTCTACAAAGCATTAGAGGAATCCATCACCCATCTCTTCCTTGTGTTTCCTTTTGAGTTTTCCGTCTAAGATCAACTTATCTAACTATTTATTGTGTCTTGGGTTCAACCTAGTTCTATCCTTGACCTTATTCTTCAATGGAAACCACCCTGAAACCTCCCTTCCTTATTTTTTATATAGTTTATGGCCCTCCCTCATTTCTTCTGGTAGATTTAGATAGCCAAGAATGCCCCTCTTTAAAAATAAGAAATGTAACCCCAATAATACATTCCAAAGGTTGTGCATGACCATAGTTAAAAATTAAAAAGTGTCTATTCCTAATGATAAAATGATTTCCTCAAAGGATGAATAGGCCATCCTTCATAAGTAGAACCTATCCCTCTCTTCCCGCCTCTAGGAAAAACCTCGCTAGAATCCTTATAAAGTGGACTTTCCCCCCTCATGGGTGGGTGAAGTTGAACTTTGATGGAGTGGCTAAGGGAAACCTAGGTAGGGCTAAGGGTGGAGGTGTTATTAGATATGAGTAAGGGGTGGTGATTACAACTTACACAAGCCTAATGGGCTTCTAAGTGAACCATGTTATGGAGGCTAAGGTGATTTATTGGGGCATCTAACTGGAGGTCTAACTCAATTTATCTTATTTGGCCATAGAAGGGGATTCCTTAAACATTCTGAATTCTATTGCACGTAAAGTGAACCCCTTCCATACCATTAAACATTTCATTGCTAAATCCATTGCCTTCTCCATTCCTTTAATGATTTCTTTATTGATCACATTTTTTAGGAAGGTAATGTTGTTGTAGACGGCTTGCCAACATCAGTGTCTCAAGCATTGATCTCATTACATGGCACAGACCCACTAGCCTCCCTCTCCATATCTCCCTCTTGATAAAAAAATATTCATAAACTCCTCATAATCCCTCAAGGGATGAGTACAAATGTGAAAAAGGGGTTAACATTTAATCCTAGACTGTTTCACATCATTTATCATGATGGAGGCCCTTATTTCAATTGTTGGACTAGTCGATGTTATCTTGCATGAAATCACATTAGCAACATTCAAGTTAATGAAGACTATAGCAACTTGGCACTCTACTCGAACCACTAAATTTTATAACATAACCTAAACAACAAGAGAATTAAAGAAATGGGGAGAGACATGGATAGACTCGAGCCAATCTCTTGCACTAAGATATAAACCAATAGAAAGGTTTGATATAAGCTTTGAAAAGGAGGCCTCACAGAGTTCATGCTTCATATCAAAGGTCATGATGAATTGTTCATAAAATATTCTTCCATGGGATGGAAGAAGAGGAAAGTGACATTCAGGGACCTCATGGTCTAGATTTTAGAAGAGTTGGTTAGAGAGGTTACAAAAATGTCATGTGAGGGGACCAAGGCATACAAAGATAAGAGAAGGAAGCAAGAACTCATGCAGAGTTTCTTTCAATCCAAATCCTTCTTCCAAATAGAAAAAGGGCTTCCTAAGAGCTGACCTTCCTAGGCACTAGCCGAAAATTTGCATGCAGGTGATGAAATACCTAACACTTGAGGGTAAGTTTACCCATATTTTCTCTTATCATTTCCCACTCAATAATTTTAAGGGACACAACATTAATTTGTCCTAATTCATCTTATGTCTTTAGAAAATACTACTCTAGACTTCCAATCAAAACCCACCTCTGACATTATCCATCAGGGGCTTATCTTTCTTCTGGCCAAGAAAGGGAAGGCCCAAAGGGGCATCTAGATCACCTCTACTAAAATTAGTAAGGAAAAACAATTGGGGGATACCCTTAAAAATCTTTAAAAATGAGTAGAGGGTGACCTATGCTCCCACTCTATTTCCCCCTAAGATCCCTCCTTTAGGGTAAGAAAATCTATAAGAAATAAAGTGAAATCCTAGGTAGTGCCCTAGTAATTGATAACCTTAACTTTGAAATTTGGAAGTTAAATGCTACAAAAGCTAGGAAATAAGAAGTTAGTAGAGTGCAGGGGGAACACCTTGAAGGGTTTAGGCAAAAATTACAAGACTTTCATGAGAACCTCTAGAGTCTGGGGCACCAGCTAGTTTCCATCATAGAGGAGTAGAACACTATAAAATCAGAATATGACAAATTGAAGGAAACCTAGAGCAACCCCAGGATGACTAAAAGGGGTAGTTTAAGGATAAAAGTCACTCTAGGCAAGAATGCCAAGGAAATCATAAGGATCACCCTATCCAAAGTGACATCCCCATTAAAAATTAAAATCAAGGAGAAAATCAGAACTAAGAACCCTAAGAAGGTCAAGGGGATGATTGAACAAGATGGAAAAATGGTAGAAGGCCCCAGTGTTCAAATGAGAGGCAAAACCAACATCACCAAGTAGGAGTGCAAAGATAATAAGGATGTTGCAATGACTGAGATATAGGTAGGCTCCATGGAGTCTTTAGAGGAAATTTAATGTGAATCCTATTTTTTGGGTCATACTAGGTTATTTTTGACTTGGTATCTTGGTGGTAAATTGGTGGAAGTTTTTGTTGGTTGGCTGGCTGGCCCGTTTGGCCTATTTCTCTATGGACTCTTTATTAATTAGACTTGTTTACTTGTTAAACTCTATGGTTTCATGATCCCTACAAAAATTTAATTTCACCTAATCAAATAAAAATATATATTATTGATGAATTTATTGAGATAGATATAAGTCTTTTGTGTCAATAAGTTATAAGTTCAAAATTGTGGATTCATAGTAGGTTGGGGGCACATCCCATGTTCACTCAAGGAAACTTTGGGGGAAATATGCTTTCATTGATTATTTTTTATCATATTGGATTTTCATTAGATTTTAATATTTATTTATATGATATGTGTTCTTTAATATACCTTATCTGTAAGATGTATCCTTCTATGTTTATTGTACTTATGTTCATTCATATAATGGATTTATTTGACATGCCTGGGGTGTTTTTAGGTACATTGTATTTTTTCATGTGCTTGACATCCTTTTTATCAATGTATATGTGTATTGATGTCTCATATAATATATTATAGTTAAATTCATGTTTAATATGCTCTCTTAGATATGTTTTTCTTTCTATTTCCATATATCAAGTGTTTAATTTGTTCTTGGTCACATAGTTGACTTTTTGACATTGTGTTTGATTGTCATCACCACTTTATGTTCCTATTTAGAGTTTGATGCATCTTTAGTGTAGTTGGTGTGATTTTATAGTGTTTTTTTCTAAGGATATTACTCAAAAATCAACTACTAAAACAATAAATAATAAGTGGCAATATGCAATGTAATAAGCATTCACCATAAATCCACACCATAGACATGTTGAGACATAATATTTGTCAATGGAGAAAACAATTAATGGAAGAAAACCCCATGTATTAATGAAATATGGCCCAAATAAATTACAAGTTAACATGATGTATACATAAATTTTTTCCAAGAGAGAATATGAGAGAAGATAACAAAATCCTTAGTTTAAATAGAATAATTCGAATAAAAGTATTAAGAGAAGTGTGTAGAAGAAGAAATATGCATACTCTTTAAATAGAGTGAAGAGTAGAAAAGGAGTTATAAATTACCATAATCATTACCTTAGCCAACCTTCCAAGTGTGTTCATAATGTCCCTACTTATAAATAATGAGAGGAAAGTAGGTGCAAAGTGGCAATTGAGTTACATACACGTACAACTCCAATATTCCTCATAATGAAGAATATATCTAATGAGATAAAAGTGGTGAAGGCTACATGCCACCTCATATTCTCTAGATTATGTGAATTAAAAATTTATATGAGAATAACTAATACAAAACTATAGGATATTTAAAATACTCAAATAAAGATTAATCTATAACACTCCCCCTTAAGCTTTATTCTAGGGTTACAAAAGAGAATAAAACCTTAAGATACAAAAGGGAGGTGTCATTACTCAATACTTATGTTTGATGATAAACTCCTTAAAGAAAAAAATTAAACAATTACATTAATTTAATAAAAGAAAGAAGAAGACATAGATGTCTTCAATAATCTTGTAAAGTTGTAGGTGAAATCATTGACAAATTCTCAAGAATTATCTTCATAAAATAAGATCAATCCTATTTAGATCAATGAACAACAAACGGAAGTTGACAAGAAATATCCATTATAGCCTGAAAAATACACCAATAATAAGTTATGAGAAATATTATGCCATAAAATATGATCCACAAATAATTTTGTGTAAGAAAAATATATTTAAACAACATGCATACATATTAATGAGGTAACTTCCACAACAAAGTGATAATTCCTTTTCAAATAATACATGGTCAAAACATTTTTTTTCAAAATAAATAAATATCATACGCATATCATACCTTCAAAATATTTATAAATCACCACCATGGGTAAAAGATAATACAAGTTTCTAAAAAAAAAAAATTCTTTAATGAATTAACTCCTTCCTTGATAACTTATGATAAAATAAGCAAACACAAAAGTAAGGAAAAAATATATGTCTCTAACCAAATCAAAAGATCTAAATAATGATAAAATAAGGATAAAAAATACACCAAAATGTAATATATGTATATGTATATGTGATGCAAGTAGCCTACTTGTTCCTTCAATCTATGTCCAATTATGATCTAAATTCCAAAATGAATGTAAACAAACTTATCATAGTCTTCTTACTTTGTTCTTATTTCCTTGGTATCTTAAAGGATTTAACACCCTCTTGAAATTATTACCCTCTTTATTCAATCCAAAACTTTCTTCAAAGATCCTTAATCTTAGTTTGAAAAACACCTTCAAACAATCTTGTTAGATCTTTCAATGAAACTTTCAATTCATAATTCCCTTTCTTAAATATTTTCGTCAATTGAATCTATTCATATATGTAAACAAGTATTATATTAGGTTTTACTAACTATTGGTGATGATTTATTAAAATACCATCTTTTTAAGTTCTCTTTAATTCAAAATACAACTTTCATCTAAGTTTCACATCAATTAGGAAACAAGACACAATTTTATACACAATCCTTTAAGCCTTATTTTAGGTATACCACCACAAATTCTTTCAGCTAATATTCAAGACTCAACCTCACCATGATTTAATATGGTTTATTACCTTATGGTGATAATTAATTCAATATATAATTTTTTCCTCTTTTTATTCCTGCACTTTCAAGAAAACACAAAAAACACAAAATTCTTATTCTTGCTATAAGATTGTTACACTGAGTTTTCATTAAAATTTCTTATTTTGATGACCAAATACTTTGAAAATATCTAAAATATATTACATTTAAATATACACTTCATATTACTAAGTTTCTTGTCTTTTTTAAGCTTATCTCTCAAGTTATCAAATTATTTGTACTTACAAACCCTATTTTAGCCTAATAGTGCAAGCCTACAGACCCTGTGACTAGTATATCTCCATCATAAGACATCATATCACCTTGAAACCTTATTTTTAAAACTCAAAATAATTTATTATATCTTCATCAAAATTTAGTACACTTAAGATTAATGCTTTAAGAGTTATGTTCACTTTTATACTCTTAAATAGGTTTTAAATTGTATTATATAGGCCTATTGATTGTAATTTTGTATTTTATCCTAAAATAATAATCCAAACAATATAAAACCACTTTTAACATTTTAAATACATGTAAACACACCTCCAAACCAGTTTTAAATACTTTTATATAGATAGAATGAAAGATATGAAGGTTTATTGATTCTTAAAACTCTAGTTGCAGTCACATGACAACAAGCACCCAAATTTGGAATTAATTTTTGTTTGATGATCAAATCATCATAATAACACCTCAATTTTTTTCTCAATTACCTTATATAACTTTTAAAACTTCATAAAATCATTATTTTTACCCCATACACATAAAACATATATAATTCAAATACACAAAATTCTGTGTTCTCAGACTTGAGAGCTTAATTTTGGGGAATTCTTAGTTTCTATTGATTATCAAAGCTTTATTTTGATTAAAATAAGAAATATATATACTATTTACACTCTAATAATCACTTTATACACTTAAACAATCACAAAAAATATAATAAAATGCTCTTTGTTCTAGGCTATGACATTTATGACTGAATTTACATATCTCCCAAATTTGGAATTCACCACAAAAGTATAAAGTCACATCCAATAACAAACCAAAGGTTGAACGTAAACATGCATACATCTGAGAGTGCATAAATATATTAAAAAATCCTTTCTTTATTCATAATATTCTTTACAACTTATATATAAATCTGTAGACCTTTGCCGACCTTCCTCTCTCTAACCTCTATAAAATGATCTGGAACTTGTTTTTATCATTTTCTTTTCGCATTTATTGGTCCCTGAATCAAGGTTCAACCTTATCAACTTTAAAAAACATATCCAAACTTGGTTCGGTCTTGTTTTAAGACCAAATATCTCTCATTTAACTAAGGCTTATCTTGAACTTGCTTAATTAAGCCTCTTCCTATGTTGCACATGTTCTAACATTAATTTATGATATCATTATGTTGAGAAGAACGTTATAAAACATTTACTATGTATGGTTAATCCTTAAGGACATTTTACAATGAAGACCACACCTATAAAAAAATGTCCATGGTCCTCAAAACCATCTAAACCCTTATAAATCAATTCAAATTTTTAAATTTTCCATTTTGACACAAAAATGACTATAAATCAAAATATCCAATCTAAAGATAGATGAAACACTCAAAAGGCTTATTATTTATGACTAATTACCCCTAGACCACTCAATAACCAAAATATGAAAACTTTGACATCCTAAGTTGATGCTCTTGCATCAAAACTCCCTAGGTGAGAAAATTTGAGCTTTTGTTTGAGTGGAGCTTTATTTTCTTTTTCCTTTTCTTTCAGTTTCTTTGCATCTTTAGCTTCTCTATGACATCTTATTTTTCTTCAAAATTATTTTTCTTTTCTTCTTATTCAATCTTCTCTTCCATCTTCTTCTTGATGGATTTATCCTCCAAGATGAGGATGTCAACTCGTACCTTATTTGTTTGAATTCTCTCAAGAGTTTCTTGCTCCACGGTTTCCACTTCTTTAGCTATTGAATTTGGATATACACAAATCCATAAAGCATTCATTTTAAAATATATGGGACTTTGAGTTTCATCATGTTTATTTTGCCACCACACTTGTCCATCCTTTTCAAGCTCTATGAGATTTTTAACAACCTGCTCTTCCTATTTTTTTGGACATAATTTGTTCTCTTATTCAAATGTTGCTCCATTGTTTATAGCATGCTCTTATTAGGAATGGTGAAGAAACATCCCAAATCAAGATTTCTAAGTGTTAACAATAAAAACATCATACAAAGAAGTTGCAGACAAATGATTGCAAAATAAAATAAGTCAAGTATTATTCAAAATGAGATGTTAGTACAATAAAAAGCCCTTGCATAAGTAGACAAGACAAAATAAAGAACTATCCTAACTAACTAATGTGGGATAAATATTCACATAGAAAAAATAAACAAAATAATGAAATAACTAAATAATACACTAGAAAACATGAGAAATACATACTCTAACACCCCCCTCAAGTGAATCTAGAGGCTAACAATAGCCAAAAAATAAATAGTGGCATATCTACAGTATAAGTCCTGAAACTAAACCTGATAAGGTAGTCATGTACAATATGTATCCATGAAATAAAGAAGGAAGATATCCTCACAAACACCCCCCAAGGACAAATTATGAAACTCCAAGCATGCCACACAACTTAAGGAAATAAGGTGATGCAAAAGGCTTCGTGAAGATGTCTGTAACCTGTTCTTAAGTTAAATTGTACTCTAAGATAAGAACTCCATCCTAAATATGCTGAGAATGAAGTGCATATGTACCTCAATGTGCTTGGTTCAATGATGCTCAAATGGGTTATGAGATATGTGAATTGCACTCTAGTTGTCACACAAAAGTATAGTGGATGAATCCTACATGAAGCCAAACTTTATCAAAAACTGACGAAGCCAAATAATCTGCTAACTCATTGTAATTGTTGCCTTATAATTAGCCTCTGTAGATGATAATGAAATAGCATGTTGCTTTTTTCACAACCAAGCATTAGGTGACGAGTTAAGACAAAATATGTACCCAGAAGTGGAATGCCTATCATCAAAAGAACTTGTCCAATCTGAATCAGTGTACCCAATCAACTGAGTAGAACACCTAGTATAGTGTAATCTAAAAGGAGTAGTGCCTCACAGATATCTTAAAATCCTCTTGGTAGCCCACCAATGACTATAATGAGGGTCATGTGAAAACCTAGATACAAGCCCAACTGCTAGTGAAATTTTGAGGTATGGGTCAAATATATAAGACTCCTAACCATCTTTCTATATAATGTAGGATCATAAGTGGAATAGTACAAGTGGTAGTGAGAGTCACTCTAGACTAAAAAGAAGAACTTGGCTTGAAATCAGTCATGCTAAAATGTTGAAGAAGATCAAGGGTGTACTTCTACTTAAATAAATCTCTGTATCTGACTGTGAAATCTATAAACCAAGGAAGAAATATAAAAGACCAAGATCTATCATGTTGAACTATGCTAAAAATGCCTATTGAATAGTCTGAATCTGAGATGAGGAGTTGTCAGTGAGAAATAGATCATCAACATACAAGACTAGTATAACAATGTCCTCCTCAATACACTAAATATACACTATGGAATTAGAGTGATAGTGAACAACACCAGTGGAGAGAAGAAATAAATCCATCTTCTCATACCAAGCCCGAGAGGATTATTTGAGACTGTAAAGAGACCTCCTAAGTCGACAAACAAGAGAAAATCATAAATAAACTAAGTAGGGTGCTCCATATAGATTTCCTCATGCAAGTCTCTATACAAGAAATCACTCTTAATGTATATCTGATACACTGTCCAACCCTGTGATGCAACAAGAGAAAGTACAAGGTGAACATAATACATCTTGGCAATGTGCACAAAAGTATCAGAGTAATTAATACCTTTGACTTGAAATAAACTCTTTGCAACAAGATGTGCCTTAAACTTATCAATAGACCCATCAAATGCATACTTGGTGTGGTAAATCCCCTTGCACTTAACTAACTTTCTTCCCTTAGGAAGAGTGACCAAATCCAAAGTATGATTCTTCATCAATGAAAAATACTCATTTGTCATTGTATCATCCCACTCCTATATCCCATGAACCTCTGAAAAAGATTGTATATCCTTAGAGAACGCCTGACATAAAATTTCAGTACCTATAGAATGTAAATGACAATGTCGAGTGGGTGAAAGATCCTTTATAAAATGTGTTACCTCAAAAATTATAGTACAAGTCCACCCAGGCATAGTGGCAACATCAGTGTTAATAGGATCCTCATCTTCTATAACCTCCTCAAGAATCTCCTGAACTAGATCCTTAAAGAATGAATTTTCAAGAGGTGGTGATGAATCATCAAAAGAAGAAAAAGAAGACATGGAAGAAGATGAAGAGTCATAAGATTTGAAGTGCTCATCAAACTAGACATGTGTTCAAAAATGAATATCATGAGTATCAAGATCTAAAATATGATAAGGTCTCATGTCTTTGCAATACCCTACAAAAATCAAAGGTTTGCTCTTCTTATCCAATGCTTTTCTTTTTTTATTTGGTACAAATGCCCAAGCAAGGCTCTCAAAGACTCAAAAAAATGAGACGTCGGGCTTGGTTCCATACCAATTTCCTCTAGAGTCAAATGCTCAAGTGTTTTGTGTGATGTGTGGTTTTGAATGTAGTTTGTATAATTAACTACCTTTGTCCAATATATAGGAGGTAAATCCCATGAATACAACATAAAATTAACAATCTCCTTCAAAGTTTGGTAATAAGCCATTCTACTGTGGGGTATAAGCAATAAAATGTTGGTAAACAATACCATGATCTATCAAAAAATTAGAAAACTCTCGACTGAAATAATCCCCCCATTATTTGTACAAAGCTTCTTGATGCAACTAGAAGACTATTTTTCGACTAAAACCTTAAAGACTTTGAAGTGAGCAAATACATCACTTTTATACTTGAGAAAATCAACCCAAGTACACCTTTAAAAATTATCAATGAAAGTAAGTGCATACTTAGCTCCATTGAAAGAAGGAGTAAGAAAGACCATCAAATCACTATGCACAAGCTCAAGTGGTGAAAAAGATCTCGTGGAGATACCCTTAGTAAATGGATCTTGGTGTTGTTTCTCTAATGCACAACCAAAGCAAACTCTATAAAGACATGAAATTGTAGGAAGACCCTCTACCATACTATGAGTGCTCAATTCCTTCAAATATATGTACTTTAGGTGTCTAAATCTCTCATGCCAAAGCTTACTCTCAGAATCTACATGAGAAACCAAACACATCCCTAAAAGAGGAGTATCATCAAAACCCTCAAAATAATAGAGTCAAGAACTATGATCAACAACACCTTGTGCAATAAGTGTATGTGGATCTAACAAAACTCAAACTTCAACACCCTATAGAATGAAAGTCACTGTCTTACCTTGACCAAAATGACAAATCTGATAAATTGAAAGTAGATTGGTGGTGATGTTTGAAACATATAATGCATCATTGATGTGGCCTCCATCTAGATGTATGTCACCCTTTCCCTTAATAGAAATAAAAAAAGAATATCCAACCTCAATGTTCGAAGTAGAACTCAAACCAAGAAATACAAAAGACTCCTTGGAAGAAGTCATATGGTGTGAAGCAGCAGAATCGAGAACCCTACTATCTAAAACATGTAACTACAATCTCCTGATAACATTAAGTGATTTTTCATGCTCATGAGATGGAGAAAGAGTGGAGATAAAAATATTGTGTTCCCTAATGACATCCTCTATGGTTTGCATTTTCGTGCAACACCTAGACTCTTCATGACTAGTCCCCCCACAATAAGAGCATGATATGTTAGACTTATTCTTAGATATAGAAGATGATTTGGGTTTAGATGTGTTGGTGTTGGGCTTAGGTGCATTTTGAGATGGGGAAGTGTTCTTCTTCTTACTTTTTGTTTTTTCCTTATTCTTAGGATGTGATGGTACTGATATTTTTTGAGAGATAGAAGACTCAAGATGAGACAACTTAGATTCCTCCCTAGTAATTCTCTCACAAAATAACTCTAGATATGACATTTTGAATGCAGCACCTAAGGCATCCATGCTAGAGAAAAAGGTAGAAGCAAAGATTTAGAATGAACCACTCAACCTAGACAAAATCAAGTACACACACTCTTTATCTTTCTTATCTAATCCACTCCCTTTCAACATAGTCAATAAATAATTAAACTTAGTGAGGTAGTCTACAATAGAGGCAAAGTCATCAAGATTGAGTGAAATAAGCTACACTTCAAGTTGTATGGATCTCAAGTGATCTACTTTTTCAAATAAACCCTTTAGCTTAGCCCATATTTTGCATGGAGTATCATATTCATCTAAATGAAATAACAAATTGTCATTCACATAAGTCCTAATTAAACCCATACACTCTTCAAACTTACATTGGTGCTAAAATTTTTCAAACTCATGTGTAAATTGTGGTTGAGTTTCATTCATTAGGGACCATAATCATTTGCGTTTTATGATTATTTCCATTCGAGGTCTCCATATATGATAATTGTGTGTAGTCAAAGGTTCACAATGGTCAATAACAAAAGTAGAATCCATGCTAGTGAATCACCAAAGAGCAGAAAAAATGTAAAAGGATAAATAAAATTGGCATCGAGACAACCCCCCAAAAGATTGTATTAAGGACCCCTTCTCCTCAATTTGACACTTTATAAATGTAGTGCATTTTTAAAAATTAATGATACCAATAGATAGAGAATTGAAAACTATACACTTTTGAACAAAACATAACTCAAATCTGAGTTACTCTTCAAAAGTTAGAGGCTTTATGAATTCTCGTAAAATGGATCAAAACATTAAAAAAAACACTACAAACTAATTTTAGTGACCAAATCAAAAAATAATGTAAGCGTCCAACCACTCGTTAGAACCAAAATCAAATCACAAACTTAGAAAAGTCAATCAAAGTAAAAACAAATCCGCTAGGTGATTCCATAAGTGAAAATGATTTCCACTTTAAGCAAAAAAATAGTAGTTTTTAAGTACAAAAATGAAAAAAACATTGTGATAATAGGAAAACAAGGTGGATTTTTTTGTTGTCGGTCATCTAGCAAGTACTTGAGGAAGAAAAAGACCAGGTATGCTCCAACATAGGTCTTGTTTGTCCTTCCAACACCCCAATAGATGCTCCAAACTCCAATGCTTCAACGGTGTCTCCTGAAAAAATCCAATGCACTTATGCAGAAATCCAATGTTGTGTCAAGAAGGTGAACTCAGAAAAGACTCCAGCTAAGTATGAAGCAATCCAACACTTAGCCAAAAAAGTATGCCACATATATATGATCTTCCAACTCTAATGCGTTAGATCAGATCTTCTCCTTCCACACAGGATGCAGTCCAGGTATGATCCAATGCAAGTCTTTGATTTCCTCTAACTGCAAGCGCCACAGACCACAATGCAGACCTGGAAAAATCCAATGTGGATCTATAAAAGATGATGCCAAACAAAAGAAGGCAGAAGGCAAATGATGAAACACAAAAGGCAGATCTAAAGAAGAGATTTACAACACACTATTCCTCAGGTAGAACACAATCACTCCTTGCAGTCCAAACTAAGAGAAAAAAACTATAGAATTGTTTCTTTCCTCCAAATGCCATGCTGTAAATTCCAATGCATTGCTTCAAATCTGTTAAACAAGATAGTCTGTTTGATTTGGTTGTGCCATTATTATCAAGTAAGACCATACACATCCACAGAACCAAAATTGTTGTTGAATAAAAGTTGAGTGAGATTGAAATCTACTCCACCATTGATGGCTTTCATAAGCGAGCACTCCCCTCCCATCTACTCAACGTTTGCATCATCTATCCTTCCCCACACCCACCTGCTCTCAACGTCCATGATTGTTGTTCTAATTAAGTATAATTATACATTTATTACACCCAAAACAATATTATCATTATATACTTATTGAGTCAGAAAGCCTGCAAAATAAGTTTTTGTCATTTCTGCAACCGTTTCTTCATGCAAACTACGTCAACCTTCGCTATTGAGTGGTTTATTGCTTCCAATAACACCAGCGAGAGCTGCTATGGATCTCATTCAATTCAAACAAGTTTTGAAATGAATCAAAAAATCTGGTTGGACGTGTTTCTCCAACCACAACAGAATATTATTGTTGAATTCGCCTAATCCCTTGGCATGGATTGCACTCAACGTCAGATAATTGACCCTTTATCCTTTATTAGATTAAATAATTGAAAATTCTTCGCTTGTCATGGACCACCTAGCTACTGGAGTTAGCCATCAGCCTTTGTCTTTCTCCTTTTGTAAAGTTAGCAGGTTAGATTTATCCCATAGATGAGGTCACTCCTTTCATATAAGGAAAAATGGCAACGGGCTGTCATGCTATATTAAAAGAAATTTGAGAGTTCCTTAACAAAATATATGGAAGTCCAGGATTTCTGAATCCAAGGTTCATTACAACTGCAACTATGGATAGGGAATTATCCTTATATAATTTTAATTTTTAAATTTATTTATAGAACAATGTGTTTGTAAATATTATTATATTTTATTTATATTAGCAATTTTTTTAATTTTTAATTTTCATATAATTATATTCTATTTATATTAGCAAACTTTTTTATTTTTAACTTTCAAGGTTACATTATTTTTAATATAAATATATGAAAGTGTTTCCAAGTTTCTATTCAATTGTAGTTTCTTTTTTTAAGAAGATTTTTTTTAAAAAAAAATTTGATAGTATGATGTTTGGAGGAATGAAGTTTATAAGAATCAAATTGTTTGTGGTGTGGCTCTTGTTTTGTATTCAATTTGGAGATTGCAAGTGTTCAATTTATAGTTTTGGAGATTCTTTAGCAGATACAGGGAATTTATTAATCTCAAACCCTGGCCGAGTTATTGGCCGTTTTCCATATGGTGAAACATTGGGTTATCCAACTGGTCGTTACTCAGATGGTCGATTAATCGTTGATTTTATTGGTATGAAATTTTTATTTTTAAAATTTTTTTTTCTCAAATTTAATTTTTGTATATTTTATATGTATATTAATTTTATAAAATCTTTTAATTTTCAATTCAAATCAAATTTTTGTCTAGCCATGTTATTTTTATGGAGTCTTTTTAACATTCAATTCATAATTTTTTTATATGATGCTGTGATTTAACTGTTTTTTGGGCTCATATCATATGTAATTTATTTTTTGGGCTTGTTTTGTGTATTTGGAAAGTGATATTTTACCTTTATAATATAATCAGTAGTATTGTTTTATACCATGTTATTTATAAAATTGAGCTTTTCAAATAAAAGTTTATGTAAATTATATTTTAACATGAAATATGTTCATGATTTATATTGGTTCTTTACAGCTGAAGCTCTTGGTCAACCATTATTAAATCCTTTTTTACAGAAGACTGCAAATTTCAGTGGTGGTGTAAACTTCGCAGTTGCTGGAGCTACGGCTCTGGAACCATCTTTCTTTAGACAAAGAAGAATTGGACCACTTTCGACCCCATTTTCTTTGGATACACAAATCCAATGGTTCTTGCAGTATAAGAATTACTTTTGCTTACATAATAAAGGTGTGCCTATTATTTTATTTACACAATTATTATAATTAATTTAAATATTATTTAAAAAAGAACTTTTTACTGCATATTCAGTAGACTAATTGGCATTAGCTGAATCTCTCTTAATTTGTTAGTTTGAAGTCCAATATTTAATCTTACAAATATAAGAATTTCATTTTGAACTTTTGATAAACTTTATTTAAAATTTTAATTGGTAAAAATAGCCTCTAAGTTACAATTACTTATGTTTTAGTGGAATAATAAAATTCAAAATTCAATGCCGATTTATTTAAAAAGAATTAAATGTTTTAACTATTTTTTTACAATTATAGATTATAAGTTTTTAATATTGTTAAAGGATATAAATTTTATATTAATATTTTGTTTTATATTTTATATTGTTAATTTGTAGAATGTGACCAGCACTTTGCAAATGCAATGTTTTTAATGGGAGAGATCGGCGGAAACGATTACAATTATCCTTTTTCAAAAGGAAGATCCATGACTGAAGTGCAAACTTTTGTTGTTCCAATTATAAATAAAATCCAAAGAGCACTTACTGTGAGTATATAATTCTTTTTTAATATTTTTATAGATTTTTTTCTTTACAATTTCTTGATATGCATAATTTTTGATTTTTAAAAAGGGAAATGCTTTTATATTTTATAAAAGAAATGCGATTTTTATAGGTTTTGTTTAAAGCTTTTAAATACCATGTATATTAACAATTTGATTTTTTTTTGTCTTTATTTTTAGACATTAATCAATAAAGGAGATGCAAAGAAGATTTTAATTCAGAATAATTTGCCTATCGGTTGCTCGCCTTCTTATCTCTCTGTGATCAATGGCAAGTTAGATGATATGGGATGCTTGAAGAGCTACAATAATTTCTCACAAAAAAGCAACATACTTCTCAAAGAAATGGTAGAAGCACTACAAGTAAAATATCCAAATATTTCTATTGTCTTTGCAGATTATTACAATGCAGCATTAACAATTTTAAAGGATCCATTATCTTATGGTAAGGAAGATGAAATTTTTATTTCATTTATTTAATACTTTTATACTTGATACATAATTTACATGTGAGGTTATTTGTAACAATATTTATTTATATTAGTTTAATCATTTAACTATAAGGTTATATGTATAGTGTTTTCATTTATATTAATTTAACTATTGAAATGAAATTTTAAATTGTGTAGGATTACAATCACAAGTTCTTCAAACTTGTTGCGGATATGGTGGACTTTACAATTTCAGCCCAGTACGCATGTGTGGTGTTGGAATAGGATCATGCCCTAATCCTCAAAGATATTTTAATTGGGATGGAGTTCATTTAACAGAGGCTGCATATGAGAAAATAGCTTCAAAGTTTATAGATGGAGAATTTACAAACCCTCCATTTAAATCTGTATTTAAAAATTGTTAAATATTTTATTGTAATTTCTCTCAAATAAAAAATTTTAAATTTGGTTGGCGATTTGAACCCTGATCATCATACTAAAATGGATATCACATTTTCATCATAATATTTTATATTTATAAATATAAATAAAAAAGTAAATGCCTTTTGAAATGATGGGTAGATTGTTTTCATTATTTTAAAATTTCATAAATTGTATGAGGAAATTGGAGGGATCTTATTTAAATTGATAAATTTTCCTTACGAAATAACTTCCATCTTAGATGTTATGACCAAGAAGTATCTCTTCTGTCAGTCACCCAGGGCTTGCATCTGGGCTTGTTTGTTTGGATATAAAATTGTACCCTGTTTTACAACAGAGATTGTAACATTTATTGTGTATGCTGTTAAGAGTGTGAGACTTTTTGGCACCCCTTTATTTTGTGATTGCATATGCATGTAGTCATTTTATTGAAAATTCAATAGTAATGATCAATGGTACCTTTAAAATTTGTACCTCAAATTATTTGGAAAATATCTGAACTTGCAAGACACAAATAAAACTTTGTGAAAAACCTGCTGTGGAGGGCCAGTTAGTAAGCATAATATCTAATGCTGCATGAGTTGAATGGGAACCAATTTTCACCCTAAACAAAACTAGTTAGAGATGAAAAATATTGGACAGGAAGCCAGGACTCATGCAAAAAAGAATCCCAATCTATTAAGGGGCAAAAGCAATGAAGTCTTGGAATTATATTTATTCCACCTTCAAGAAAGGCAAACCTTGTGCCCTGCAACCAAAAGGAAAAAAACCACCTGCTTTAGTTTGGTAAAAACACAAACAACCTTTCGTAGCCAACAACCCCAATTTGAAGAAACGTTTGGGCCACAATCTTTAGTGTCATGAAGTGGTTACACTATCATTTGAATCTTTTGTAAACAGCCCTTCTACCTTTAATAATATACTATACAGCAAGTTTTCCACTAGATTCCTGTGTGTTTATATTGATATTCTGGCAACCATGTTACAAAATTGTTGTTTAAGTAACATGACAGCTCTTCCAAAAACTAGACAACTGACAATTGCTACTGCATTTTCTTCTACATTGTCCAATATTTCTACATCCCATATATACGCCTAGGCTATACATAACAAAGCTCAAAACTGCCATTGGATGCCAAAGGCCTATAACTAGGATAATTTTAAAACATATATTTTTTTGAGCAAATTTGATTGCCACCTTTAACAAGAACAAAGAATAAATAACATATAGCAATTTTGTGACCCTGTAGCTTCCCCAGGGGCTTAAACAGAGTTTCCTTGTCTCTGAAAGACTAGAACCCAAAATTACTGCTGGTGATAAAATACAAGCCCCTCACATATTAAGGAGTAACTTGATCTAACGCTTGGGTTGTGAGATACAGGGCTTCACATACCATTTGACCATGAGCCCAAAGGAATGGCATCCCACACACCAGCTTAATCAATCTCATTTGCACAGGGGCATTTAAATCCTTATGGCTTCAAAATCAAAAAAATTGCTCCCCACCTTGACACAACATAACATGCAGACCTCAACGTCCTGATATTTCAGAGTATAGCTCTGAACAGCTGAAAATGGATGTGTTTGTGGCTCCTGAGGAATTGGATCTGGATGCACCTGCATGCCTTAATATTGCAGACGAGGGCTTTGGCGATGGACGTATTTTTACATCTGATAGGTCTGAGATGAATCCAGGCTTGTCAGTAAATGTTCCCTCTTCTGTCAGCATTGCTACCACTCGAATTGACGCAAAAGTAACAAAGCCACCAAGGGCAACAACAAGTTTAAACAATGGCCTCAAATTAACAACCCTCCACAAATGGAACAATCTTCCACCAGAAATCCTTTAGAAGATAGGCAAAGTATGACCAGAGGAAACACCAAAGAGGAGGGATAACCCCCAATTTCAATGCAAGGCCGCTAGAAACAAAGAACCAAGTAACGAACCAAATAAAAGGAGAAGAGGTAAACCGTTAACCCTTGGTTGGGCCTCTTCTTCCTTGATGGGAGAGAATCCCTTCCATAGTCCATTGAGATCCATCCTTGACCAATTCAACAACATCTAATCTGAGTCTTTTTACTTTCGTTTTTCTGCCTTTCTTCTTTGTTGTCAAGTCAAGAGGAGGTTTGAGCTTCAACGATGGGGAAAGGGCGGGGGCAACTCCATTCACCAACAAAGGGAATGGATTATACACCACATCGGGTACGAGCTCTGCCCTTGGAGACTCCAAGTTCATAAGGGAGGCATCCTTAGACAATGGAGGAAGCTCCTTGGAAAGATGATAGAAGATGTTGTGGTTATGTCAAAGAAAATATTGATCTAAGGCACCTTATTTTTTCCTCCACCTCAGTCCTAAACGAGGATTCTTAGAGTAACACCTAACAACACGATGTCCAATGCGATTGTAGTGAAAACCCTTTAAAGGGAGCCCTTCGAATAATGTGTCAACTTACATTACCAAATAAATCAAATTTCCTGTTAAATTGATGGAGGAATTTCGTGCTACCTTTAGAACATATGTTTTCATTCCCAAATTCTGCTTTCTCCACTAAATCCAATGAAATATTTTCAGCTTTCTAATTGGCAGACTCGATAGAACATTCCCCCCAATGTTACTTAATTTGTTGATGATCTTCATTCCCCGCTTTTTTGGGGGTTCGAATTCAATTGAATAATAAAAATCTTTGTTTTTCCCCAGGTGAAGCGGAGTTGGCAAGTTTTTTTCGCTTTCATTCCTTTTGGTAACATTACTCTTGGGCCTTGATTTTCTCATCCCCTTTTTTTGTATCATTAGGATTTCAGATATTTTAAATTATAAATAAGAAAAATTCAATCAAATAAATGTTTTGTATGTTTTTATATCATTTTAATGAAAAAATCCCAGATCTTATGACTTATCATGTCTTATTAGTACATCTCTTTCTGTTCATAGAGTAAGCATACCTTAAAATTAGGGAGTTCCAGGATACTACCCTAGCCTTAATTATTTGACTATCTGTATTGAATATTTAAAAAGAAAATACTTTAATGAATGTATATAAACAATTATCATCCTGACCATGGAACTACAACTCTTATAATATCTAACAAATTTTAAATATAATTAAAATTATATATATATATATATATATATATATATATAAAATATTCACTTTTTAATTTTATGAATATGAAATATATAAAACATTGAGATTTAAACTTTAAAATTAAAATTTTTAATAATTAAATAATAGACCATATAGCTCTTATAAGTCAATTATAAATTTTATTTATTGTGACGAGAAAAATACGTACTTACTACCATTATAAACGAATCATCATTAAAAAGACACAAATAAAACTTTGTGAAAAGCCTGCTGTGGAGGGCCAGTTAGTAAGCATAGCATCTAATGCTGCATAAGTTGACTGGAAACCAATTTTCACCCTAAACAAAACTAATTAGAGATGAAAAATATTGGACAAGAAGCCAGGACTTATGCAAAAAAAATCACAATCTATCAAGCGGCCCAAAAGCAATGAAGTCAAACGTGCCCTGCAAAAGGAAAAGGAAAAAAACCACAACCAACCTTTGGTTGTCTGGTAGTCAACAACCCCAAATTGAAGAAACGTTTAGGCCACAATCTTTAGTGTCCTGAAGTGGTTACACTATCATTTGACTCTTTTGTAAACAGCCCTTCTACCTTTAATAATATACTACATATAAGTTTTCCAATAGAATCATGTGTGTTTATATTGGTATTCTGGCAACCATGTTACAAAATTGTTGTTTAAGTAACATGACAGCTTTTCCAAAAACTACAACTAACAATTGCTTCTGCATTTTCTTCTACATTGTCCAATATTTCTGCATCCCATATATACGCTAAGACTATACATAACAAAGCTGAAAACTGCCATTGGGTGCCAAAGACCTATAACTAGGGTAATTTTACAACATACAATTTTTTGAGCAAATTTGATTGCCACCTTTAACAAGAACAAAGAATAAATAACATACAACAATTTTGTGACCCTGTAGCTTCCCCAAGGGCTTAAACAGAGTTTGCTCGTCTCAGAAAGACTAGAACCCAAAATTACTGTTGGTGATAAAATACAAGCCCCTCACATATTAAGGAGTAAATGTTCCCTCTTCTGTCAGCATTGCTACCACTCGAGACATGGCAGGTCTGGTTTTGGGTGTAGCTTGAGTGCACAGTAGTGCGACATGGATGAACCGCAATGCTTCTTCCTCAGAAAATTCCTCTAGCCTTGGATCCACCAACTCTAGCAATCTGTTCTCCTCATATAGACGCCAAGTCTGCAAAACAATTGTCTCAGGACGATCACATATATATCCTTTGAATTCTAGATCATGAAAACCTAATCAGAGAAGGGTACACTACTGAATTTCAGACAGTTGATTATCTTCTAAACTCATCTTCCAAGAAGAAATTTTACTTGTAGGTATGTTGCCATTTTATTTTAGAATTGTAATTGATTTAAGGGTTTTAGACCTTATGATACAAGAAGTTACAAGGCATATGGTTGGGATTTATCACAATGTTCAAATGTTAATACTGATAATGTGGTTGTAGAGGTCTATCCTGTACATTATTTTACAAAATGCCAATACTGATAGTGGTTTTAGAGGTCTATCTAGTACATTATTTTACAAAATGCCAATACTGATAATGTGGTTTTAGATATCTATCCTGTACATTATTTTACAAAATGCCAATACTGATAAGTGGTTTTAGAGGCGTATCATGTACATTGTTTTATAAAATTGCTAAAACCATGAATGAAGTTGTGTCTAAATGGGAAACCGGAAAAATGTGCAACTTTGGCATTTTCTGGGAAGATGGCTGAAGGGCGGCTACTAAAAAATACATATATGATATAACAATAATATTTGAAAATTAAATAATATAAAATAACATTATAAATAAATTGAAAGATGTTGAAATTAAATTTAACTAGCATGATATAAATTCTGTGCATGTGTTATAAATTCTTGTTTTCGTTGTCTATTCGTTTTTGAAAATCTTTTTTTATGTAGATATTATACTTGTTTTTCATGTAAAGATTCTATTTTTTATAGTGTAATAAATTTAAACTTGTATGAGACCACCTGCAATTACAAAATAGTTGTAGTTCCATCTTCATGGGACCACCTTCTTAGTCATTTTCAATCTCTAATTGAGCCAAAGGTAGTGGAAATCACATACTTTTACTATGAGCGTTTCTAAAATCCATTTTGTTTATCAACTTACATTTTTTTTTATAAGGTGAAAAAGGAGGTTTTGACGGGTTTCTCCAACCCGATACAAAAAAAAGCAAACTGACCGCTGACCTAGACAACAACACCCAAATATATGAAAGAAGCACGAAAGCAACAAAGCCACCAAGAGAAACAATAAGTTCAAATAACGGCCAAAAACTAACAACCATCCTCAAACATAATAGTCTTTCACCAAATATCCTCTAGAAGATAGGCAAAAGACAACTAGAGGAAAGACCAAAGAGGAGGAATAACTCCCAAGCTCAGCACAAGGTTGCTTGAAACAAAGAACCAAGCAACAAACCAAATAAAAGGAGAAGAGGTAAACTATTAACTCCTAATTGGGCCTCTTTTTCCCTGACGTGAGAAAATCCCTTCCATAGTCCATTGACATCCATCCTTCTCCAATTCAACATCACCCAAACTGAGTCTTTCTATCTCCATTCCTTTGCCTTTCTTCTTTACTATCGATTCAAGATGAGCCTTGAGCTTCAGTAGTGGGGAATATGTAGGGGCAACTCCATTCACCAACAAAAGCGATGGATTAGACACCACATCAGGGGCAGGCTCTGTCCTTGGAGAATCCATGTTCATAAAAGACAATGGACAAAGCAGCGTGGAAAGATGATAGAAGATGTCGTGGTTGTGTCAAATAAAATCTTGATCCGAGGCACCTTATTTTTTCTTCCACATCAGTCTTAAATGATGATTCTTAGAGGAACACCTAACAATGCGTTGTCCAATGCGATTGTAGCAGAAACCTTTGAAAGGGATCCCTTCGAATAATGTGTCAACTTACATTACCAAAGAAATCAAATTTCGTGTTAAACAAACAGAGGAGGAGGAATTTCACACCTACCTTTACAATATATGTTTTCATTCCCAAATTTTTGTTTTCTCCACCAAATCCAATGAAATATTTTCAGCTTTCTAATTGTCAGACTCGATAAATCATTCCCCAATGTTAATTTGATGATGATCTTCATTCCCCACTTTTTTTTGGGTTCGAATTCAATTGAATAATAAAAATCTTTATTTTTCGCCAAGTGAAGCGAAGTTGACATGGTTTTTTCGCTTTCATTCCTTTTTTATTTATAGTGAAATTCTTTTGACTTACCAGAATTGGATTATCTCTTGTTCTACCCAACATTGAACTCGATCCGATTTAATGAGGCAGAGACTGAGTTTACTCAATTTTCTTTAAAAATGCTTGAAAATGTTCACGTCACCCTAAAGGTTTTTCTCTTGTCATTTTACTCATTTCCACCAATTTTTTCTCCATAGTGTTTTGAAACCTTACTTTTGAGTTTTCATTGATTATGGAGCTTCCTATCCCATTTTTTGTCTAGGAAGCGTTATGGACACATAAAACTCAGATTTGGTCTTGCAAAAAATAAGAGTGTTTGGAGAGAGATTATCATTTTTATGACCCTTGTGATCTAGACATCATATCCACATAAACATTTTCTCCCTCCTAATTTCATGCATAGAAATTTGGAGTTGCTTGTTGAGATAGCCTTCTACCTTGCTAAGCCACCAAATATGAAATTCAAATACAAGGGATATACCTAGAGATGGACATCCTCAAGATTGGATATTCCAAATTTGATCGTATAGATCTTGAATATTTTTGGGTAAGAATGGAAGAAGGAAAGCATACACTAGTTGGAAAACATATTTTTGAAAGTTGGTTCATACAAGCCACTACATTCCCTACATCATTCCAATGCACAGACTTAGTACTCAATGTTTAAAGTATTATAACAAAGAGACTAGGGAAATCAAGACCACATATGATGTGTTAATGGAAAAATTAGATGGCCACTCCATGAACATAACACTTGGGATTACTCCACATAATGAAGTGGTAACAATGAGTAAGTAGATTTGATAAGTTTTTTGGAATCAACTTACTAATAAATGTTTGGCCATGGCAACCTAGTCTTGGTTGAAGAAAAGGAGGAAGGGACCTTATAAGCTCCTTAAGACCCTCTACGTATTAAACTGATGTGAAGAAATATTAGACATAGTTATATTATTGAATAAAATAATGGGCCATCCTACCACAAATGAATTACAAGAAAGGATGTGCATGTTTATAGCCATAATTTAAATTTAAAAAAAAAAGTTATTATTGCAGGTCAGATCATTAGTAACAATCTTCATGGGCACTTGGTAAATATTGAGTCCACACAAAGATTTACATGACCTCATATTTGGTTTATTCAATTGTAGTTATGAGTGTGTGGCTTAGACTCTCTGGAGAATGGAAATATACCGATGGTAGGCTAATCTATGACTCTCTTTAAGCTACTCATGAGAAAGGGAACAAACATTTTTAGGGGAGTGAATGATGCATTTACCATGTTTGTTGTGATAACCCTAGAAGACAATTCCACGATGCACCTTTCAAATAAGGCTACCAACCTGATCAAGTGTTACATGAGTTATTTCATTAAATGCATAAAGTTTACATATATAAGAGTTAGAAGATTTGAAGGCATCACGTACATACTACCAAGGTATGCTAATGATAAGATAATTCTAATTGAACTATGTAGACAATTGGGTGAAGTCTACAAGAAATGCAAAGATAGGCATGTTGATGGAATTTTTTTTCCTGTGAGGTTGAGCTATTACATTTTCAAAACAACAAAATGATGCATTGAATATTGAAAAGTCAATAGTGCACTTTCTGATGTGGTTTCATATAAAGAGGTTTGATTTTGATAGAAGAGGCTATGTGAAAACCATTCTCAAGCTTATATATCTTGGACCGGGTTACCTACATGAACTTCAAATTGAAGATTATTGGGAGGATTGTGAAAATTATTTTGGGGTAATAAAAAGAGATTATATGATCATGACTTTGAATCAATTGAAGTGTTATAGGCTTGAATATGCCATAGAAGGAATTTTAGATGATAGAAGTGACATGGAATACCCCTTGTATACTGAAATTCTTTAACTTTTACCTTTGCCAGTGATAGATTGGTCGCTCTGAGAGTTGAAATATATGGAATAATGTACAATTTTTTCTATAAAGATCAAAGACATGGTTTGAGAAGAAGGTTATAACATTCATTGTTGTTGGAAGCTAAAAAATTACATAATATTCAAGGAAACAAAATCAAACAATCTCATCATCAACAACATAACTTGGTACTAAGGTGTATTTTAGGGTTCTTAAATCAAGAGTGACAAAATGTAGTGGAGTTTATGGGAATGATCCAAACAAGAAGAAATTACCTGATAAAACTTACAATGATGACTCATTTTCAAGGAATAAGTTTGATATCAGAAGAGATTTTGCTGCTCTAAAATAGGCATTTGAATAATCTAGTTCTTCGATCTTAGATTTTTGTGTGTTGATTCAAAACATGACTCCTTAGTTTCTAGCATCAAACCAAGGTTCAAACCAAGTTCCTCTTCTCCTAACTTTTGCTACCACTTTTGAAAAACTCTAGTAGCCACTTTGACATCTTCTCCCCCTCATCTTCCATATCTTCCTTACATTCCATCTCATCCTTATTTTCCTTCTCTGCATTCACCTCCACTTCCTTTTTTACCTCCTCAAAAAAATATTTTTCATGTTGATCCCTCTACATCCCATGGCACTCAAAATGGTCACTTTTTGAAGTGACACATATTTCCCTTGGGGTCACCAATTGTTGAGTAAAAATGAGAAATTCACTGTTAGACTTGCTTCTCTAGAATTTAATGGAGTATAAATTGTATTGAAACTCCCTTCATCTAAACCCTTATAAATCAATTCAAATTTTCAAATTTCCCATTTTGGTGGGAAAAGGAATATACATCAAAATATCCAATTTAAAGACAGATGAAGCACTTAAAAGACTTATAATTTACGACTCATTACCCCTAGACCACTCAAGAACCAAAATATGAAAACTTAAACCTCCTAAGTTGATGCACTTGCATTAAAACTCCCCAAGTGGGTAAATTTGAGTTCTTGTTTTAATGAAACTTTATTTTCTTTTTCCTTTTCTTCTAGTTTCTTTGCATCTTCAGCTTCTCTCTGAGTTCTTTTATTCTTATTCAATCTTCTCTTCCATCTTATTTATGGCTTTATCCTCCAATATGAGGATGTCAACTTGTACCTTCTTTGTTTGAATTCTCTCAATAGTTTCTTGCTCAATGGTTTCCACTTCTTTAGCTATTGAACGTGCATATACACAACTCCATAAATCATTAGTTTTAAAATATATATACCTTTGAGTTTGATAATGTTTATTTTGCCACCACACTTATCCATCCTTCTCAAGCTCTATGAGATTTTTAACAACCTGCTCTTTATCTATTTTTGGACATAATTTGTTCTCTTCCTCAAATGCTGCTCCATTATTTATAGCATGGCCTTGTTAGGAATGGTGAAGAAACATTCCAACCCAAGACTCTGAAGTGTTAACAACAAAAATATCACACAAGAAAGCTACAAATAAATGATTGCAAAATAAAGCAAGTCAAGTATTATTCAGAATGAGATGCTAGTACAATAGGAATCCCTTGCATAAGTAGTCAAGACAAAACAAAGAACTAGCCTAACTAACCAATGTGAGATAAATCCTCACATAGGACAAACAAGTAAAAGAAAAAAATAACTAGATAATACACTAGCAAACATGAGAAATATAAACTCTAACACCCCCCTCAAGTGAAGCTAGGGGTTAACAATAGCCAAAAAAAAAATAGTGGCATATCCATGGTATGAGTCCTGAAAACTAGGCCTTATAAGGTAATCATGTACAATATGTATCCATGAAATGAAGAATAAATATGTTCTCATGAACACCTCCCAAGGATAACTTCTGAAACCTCAAACATGCCACATAACTCAAAGAAATGAGGTGATGCAAAAGGCTTCATGAAGATGTTCACAACCAACTATTGAATCAGAATGTACTCTAAGTTAAGAACTCCATCTTGAAGTGTTATAAAAATGAAGTGCATATGTACCTCAATGTGCTTGGTCCATTGATGCTCAACTGGGTTGCTTGATCCACTGATACTCTAGTTATCACACCAAAGTGTAGTGGGTGAATCCTACGTGAAGCCAAACTTTGTCAATAATTGATGAAGCCAGATAATATGCTAACTCATTGTAAGTGTTGCACTATACTCAACCTCTGTAGATGATAGTGTGGTAGCCTATTGCTTCTCGTATAACCATGTAATAGGTGAAAAACAAGATAAAAGATGTAGCCTGAAATTAAACGTCTATCATTAAGAGAACCTACCCAATTTGAATCAGTGTACCCAACCAAGTAGAACCCTTGGTATAGTGTAATCTAAAATGAGTAGTGTCTTGTAAATATCATAAAATCCTCATGGCAGCCTGCTAATGACTATCATGAGGGTCATGTGCAGACCTAGATATAAGCCCAACTACAAATGAAATGTCATGATGAGTATGGGTTAAATACATAAGACTCCCAACCATACGCATATATAATGTAGGATCATAAGGTAAAGTAGTATAAGTGGCAGTAAGAGTCACTCCAAACTGAAAAGGAAAAGGATTTGGTTGCAATCAACCATGCCAAAATGCTGAAGAAGATAAAGGGTGTACTTTTGTTGACTCAAATAAATCCCTGTATCTGAATGTGAAATCTGTAAACCAAAGAAGAAAGGCAAAAGACCAAAATTTATCAGTCAAACTGTGATGAAAGTCCCTATTGATTAGTCTAAATCTAGGATGAGGAGTTGCCTGTGAGAAGTAAATCATCAACATACACGACCAATATAATAATGTCCTCCCTATTACACTAAATATATATTATGAGATCATAGTGGAAGTGAACAACACCAATGGAAAGAATAAATGAATCCATCTTCTCATCCCAAACTTGAGGGACCTTTTTGAGACTGTAAAGAGACCTCCTAAGTAAATAAATAAGAGAAGAATCATGAACAAATCCAACAGGCTACTCTATATAGATTTTCTCATGCAAGTCTCCATGAAAAAAATACTCTTAACGTTCATTTGATACATTGGCCAACCTTGTGATGTAGCAAGCGAAAGTACAAGGCAAACAAAATCCATCTTAGCAACAGGCACAAAAGTATCACAGTAGTCAATACCTTTGAATTTTGAGAACCCCTTTACAACAAGATGTGCCTTATACTTATCAATGGACCCATCAGTTGCATACTTGATGCGGTAAATCTACTTGAACCTAACCAAATTTTTTCCTTTAAGAAGAGTGACCAAATCTTAAGTGTGATTCTTAATCAATGAAGAATACTCATTTGTCATCACATCATCCCATTCCTATATCCCATGAGCCTGTGAAAAATATTGTGGATCCTGAGAGAATGCTTGACACAAAAGTCCAGTACTTGTATAATGTACATGGTGATGTCAAGTGGGTGGAAGATATTTATTGCAAGGTGTTGCCTCAGAAACTATAGTATGATCCCACCTAGTCATTGTCACAACATCAATGTGAATAGGATCCTCATCCTCTATATCCTCTTCAAAAATCTCTTGAACGAGCTCCTCAAAGAATGAATCTTAAAGAGGAGGTGATAAATCATCAAAAGAAGAAGGCATGGAAGAAGATGAAGAGTCATGAGATGTGAAGTTATCATTAAATTGTACATGTGTTCAAAAAATGAACATCATGAGTATCAAGATCTAAAAGATGATAAGCTCTTATGTCTTTGTAATACCCTACAAAAATCAAAGGTTTGCTCTTCTTATCCAATGTTTTCATTCTTGTCTTCGGTATAAATGCCCAAGAAAGTCTTCCAAGGACTCAAAAAAATGAGACATCTGACTTTGTTCTATATCAAGCCTCCTCTAGAGTCAAATGCTCAAGTTCTCTATATGGTGTGTATTTCTAAATGTAGTTTTCACAATTAACTGCCCATGCCCTATAGATAAGAGGTAAATCCTGTGAATGCATAATGCAATTATCCATATCTTTCAAAGTTTAGTTCTTCTATTATGCTAAGCCATTCTATTATGGAGCATGAGCAACAAAATGTTGGTGAACAATACCATGAGCTGCCAAAACATTAGAGAACTCTTGACTAAAGTACTCTCCTTCCCCCCCCCCCCCCCCCGCCCCCCTTTATTTGTATGAAGCCTTTTTTGTACAACTAGAAGACTATTTCTCGACCAAAGCCTTAAAGACATTGAAGTGAGCAAATACATTACTCTTATACTTAAGAAAATAAATCCAAGTATGCCTCAATAAATTGTCAATGAAAGTAAGTGCATACTTAGCTTCGTTGAAAGGAGTAAGAAAGACTATCAAATCACTATATACAAGGTCAAGTGGTGAAGAAGCTCTCGTGGACATACCCTTAAGAAATGAATCTTGGTATTGTTTCCCTAATGCATAATCAAAGCAAACTCCATCAAAATATGAAACTATAAGAAGACCCTCTACAATATTGTGAGTGCTCAACTCCTTCAAATATATGTAGTTTAGGTGTCCAAATCTCTCATGCGAAACCCTACTCTCAAAATCTACATGAGAAACCAAACACATCCCTAAAGGAGAAGTATCATCAAAACCCTCAAAATAATAGAGCCAAAAACTATGATCAAGAACATCTTATGCAATAAGTGTATATGGATCTAATAAAGCTTGAACTTCAGCACCATGTGGTGTGAAAGTCACTGTCTTTCCTTGACCAGAATGAAAAATATGATAAACTAAAATTAGATCAGTGGTGATGTTTGGAACATATAATGCATCAACAATCTAGTTGTATGTCACCCTTTCCCTTAAAAAAAATAAATGAAGAATCTTCAACCTCAAAATTTGAAGTAGAACTCAAACCAAGAGATACAAAAGACTCCTTAGAAGAAGTCATATGGTGTGAAGCACCAGAACCTAGAACCCAACTATCTAAAATAGCTAACTATGATATTTGAACAACATTAAGTACTTTTCCATGCTCATTAGATGGAAGTGTGGAGATAGAAATCTTGTGTTTCCTAACAATTTCCTCTAGGGCTTGAATTCTCTTGAAACACCTAGACTCTTCATGACTAGTCCTCCCACAATAGGAGCATGATAGGTTAGACTTATTCTTGGATTTGGAAGATGATTTGGGTTTAAATGTGTTGGTATAGGGCTTAGGTGCATTTTGAGATGGAGGAGTATTCTTTTTCTTACTTTTTGTTTTTATTTGTTCTTAAGATGTGATGTTACCAATGTTTTTTGAGAGGTGGAAGATTCAAGGTGAGATAATTTGGATTCCTCCCTAGAAAGTCTCTCACAAAACAACTCTAGATATGTCATTTTAAATGCAACACCTAAGGCATCCATGTTATAGAAAAAGGTAGAAGCAAAGTTTTGGAATGAACCACTTAACTTAGATAAAATCAAACACACACACTCTTCATATTTATTATCTCGTCCACTCCCCTTCAACTAAGTCAATAAATGCTTAAAATTAGTGAGGTAGTCATTAATAGAGGTGAAGTCATCCAGATTGAGTGAAGTAAGCTACAGTTCAAGCTGCATGGCTCTCAAGTGATCTACTTTCTCAAATAAACCCTTTAACTTAACCCATATTTTGAATGGAGTATCACATCCATCCAAATAAAATAACAAATTGTCACTCACATAAGTCTCAATTAAACCTATACACTCTCAAACTCACACTTTTGTTGAAATTTTTTAAACTCATGCATAAACTGTGGTTGAGTTTCATTCATTAAGGACCATAATCTTTTGTGTTTTATGATTATTTCCATTCGAGGTCTCCATGTATAGTAATTGTGTGAAGTCAAAAACTCATAATAGTCAATACCAGAATTAGAATCCATTTTAATGAATCAGGAAAGAGCAGAAAGAATGTAAAAGGGTGCACAAAATCGGCATCAAGACAACCCCCCAAAAGATTGTATTAAGGACACCCCCAATTTGGCACTTTATAAAAGTAGTGCATTTTTAAAAATTATTGATGCCAATGGATAGATAATTTAAAACCATACACTTTTGAATAAAACATAACTCAAATCCGAAGTACTATTCAAATGTTAGAGGCTTTATGGATTCTCATAAAATGGGTCAAAACATTAAAAAAAGGTACTAAAAACTGATTTTAGTGACCAAATTGAAAAAAACTGTAGGCATTCACCATTATTTGAAACTAAAATCAAACCACGAACTTAGAAAAATCAACAAAAGTAAAAAAAAATATGTTGGGTGACCCCTGTGATTGCATAAGTGGAACTGACTTCCAATTTAAGCAAAAATAATAGTTTTTAAGTACAAAATTGAATAAATTGTTGTGATAAGAGGAAAATAAGGTGGATTTTCTATTGTCAGTCATTTAGTAAGTGGTTGAGGAATAAAAAGACTGGGTATGATCCAACATAGGTCCTGTCTGTCCTTCCAATACCCTAATATATGCTCCAAAAAGTCATCCAACGCTTCAATGGTGCCTCACAAGAAAATGTGATGCACTTATGCAGAAATCTAATGTTGTGCCAAGAAGGTGAACTCAGAAAAGACTCCAACTAAGTATGAAGAAATCCAATTCTTTACCCAAAAAAGATGCCACATATATATGATCTTCCAATGCCAATGCACAAGATCAGATCTTCTCCTTCCATGCAGGACATAGTCTAGGGACAATCCAATGCAAGTGTTTGATTTCCTCTGACTGCAAGCACCATAGAACACAACTCAGACTTGGAAAAGTCCAATGTAGATCTAGAAAAGATGATGCCAAACAAAAGAAGGTAGAAGATAGATGATGGAATGCAGAAGGCATATGAAAAGCTCAATGTCCTCTCTCCTATAGATTTAACGCCTTCTTCAAATAGGGATGCCTTGTAAAATATTTCTAATGCCAAGCTAAAAATATACCACATAAAAAATACAGGCCTGGAAAATACAATGTGCAGCTCCTTTCTTCAACAAAGATCACTTCCCCTTCAAATGCCACTCTCTCCTATCCAACGCTTCCTCTCCACCTTCCATCTAAGAAGAAAACCATTCACTTTCTTTAAAACTTCAAGAAAAGTGTGAGATCCGATAAGAGGGAAAAAAAGGTTGAAAATATACGATAAGGGAAGAAGTAGTAGGGGCAAGAGAAGTTTCTAAAAAAAATGTAGCAGTGCAGATAGACACAAGGAAGCTATAGACAAATGATTGCAAAATAAAACAATTCAATATTCAGAATGAGATGCTAGTATAATAGGAACCCCTTGCATAAGTAGGCAAGACAAAACAAAGAACTAACATAACTAATGAATGTGGTATAAATCTTCACATATAATAAACTAGCAAAAGGATGAAATAACTAGTTAATACACTAGCAAATATGAAAATACTTACTCTAACAACGCTGAGCTTGCTATCTTTGCTTGTGGCTACTTCAAAATCTCATAAAAAACACATTGTTTTGTAGCTCTCCTAACAACTCTTCTTTACCTATAATATGTTGCTCGAGGTTCCATATCTCCTTGTTTTCTTCATCTCTTTCAAATTTTGATGTTTCAACTTGAGCATCTTCTTCACTCACTACCTCATACACCTATTTCTCATAGTTTAGCAGCTGGTCTCCTTTATCCTTTTCAAGTTTTAATGCCTCAAATTGGGCATTATCTTCTCCATTCTTCATACCTACAAACACACACTTACACAAAATGTTAGAATAAAAAAATTTGAGGCCAAATTACTCTTCTAGATGCCTCCTTCAATGGCATCACTTCATCTTGTGTTGCATAGAAACTATCACCTCATATTATTCCATTTCAAGAAAAGCTAGAAATGCTTATTTCACCTTTTCATCATCTCTCCTATTCTCTACAAAGATAATTTATTTCACTTCCTCTTGTTCATTTACTACCTCCTTCATTTTCATGACCTTATTGGTTATTTGTTTTCTTAGTTTTTCCTTTATCAAGACAATTTGTCTTTGGTTTCTTTTTCTTTCCACACGTAGCTCTATAGGCCACTTTACCTTCTTCATTTTGAACAATGTCCTCCCCAATACACTAAATATATACTATGGGATTAGAGTGAAAGTGAACAACACCAATGGAGAGAAGAAATGAATCCATCTTCTCATACCAAGCCCAAGGGACCTATTTGAGACTATAAAGAGACCTCCTAAGTCAATAAACAAGAGAAGAATCGTGAACAAATCCAATAGGTTGCTCTATATAGATTTTCTAATGCAAGTCTCCATGCAAAAAATCACTCTTAACATTCATCTGATACATTGGCCAACCTTGTTATGCAACAAGAGAAAGTACAAGGTGAACAAAATCCATCTGAGCAACAGGCAAAAAAGTATCAGATTAGTCAATACCTTTGAATTTTGAGAACCCCTTTAAAACAAGATGTGCCTTATACTTATCAATGGACCCATCAACTGCATACTTGGTGTGGTAAATCCACTTACACCTAACCAAATTTTTTATCTTAGGAAGAGTGACCAAATCCCAAGTGTGATTCTTAACCAATGAAGAATACTCATCTGCCATCACATCTTCCCACTCCTATATCCCATGAGCCTGTGAAATTTTTTTGTGTATCCTTAGAGAATGCTTGACACAAAAGTTAGTACTTGTATAATGTGCATGATGATGTCGTGTGGGTGGAAGATATTTTATGCAAGGTGCTGCCTCAGAAACTATAGTATGAGCCCACCTAGGCATAGTGGCAATGCCAATGTGAATAGGATCCTCATCCTCTATAACCTCCTCAAAAATCTCCTGAACTAGCTCCTCAAAGAATGAATCTTTAAGAAGAGGTGATGAATCATCAAAATAAGAAGGTATGGAAGAAGATGAAGAGTCATGAGATGTGAAGTTCTCATCAAACTGTACATGTGTTCAAAAAATGAACATCATGTGTATCAAGATCTAAAAGATGATAAGCTCTTATGTCCTCGTAATACCCTACAAAAATCAAAGGTTTGCTCTTCTTACCCAATGCTTTCCTTTTCTTCTTTGGTATAAATTCTCAAGAAAGGCTCCCAAAGACTCAAAAAAATGAGACATCTGACTTTGTTCTCTACCAAGCCTCTTCCAGAGTCAAATGCTCAAGTGCTCTATTTGGTGTGCATTTCTAAATGTAGTTTGCACAATTAACTACCTATGCCTAATAGATAAGAGGTAAATCCTGTGAATGCATCATGCAATTATCCATCTCTTTCAAAGTTTGGTTCTTTTGTTCTTCTAAGCCATTCTATTATGGAGTATGAGCAACAGAATGTTGGTGAACAATACCATGAGCTACCAAAAAATCGGAGAACTCTCGACTGAAGTACTCCCCCCATTATTTGTACGAAGCTTCTTGATGCAACTAGAAGACTATTTCTCGACCAAAGCCTTAAAGACTTTGAGGTGAGCAAATACATCACTCTTATACTTGAGAAAATAGACGCAAGTACGCCTCAAGAAATTATCAATGAAAGTAAGTGCATACTTAGTTTCGTTGAAAGGAGTAAGAAAGACTATCAAATCACTATATAAATCCAAGGGCTTAAACAGAGTTTGCTCGTCTCTGAAAGACTAGAACCCAAAATTACTGCTGGTGATAAAATACAAACCCCTCACATA
The DNA here is from genome assembly GCA_037957365.1 of Torreya grandis. NCBI lineage: Eukaryota > Viridiplantae > Streptophyta > Pinopsida > Cupressales > Taxaceae > Torreya > Torreya grandis. Next base: position 654,157 of record JARHVA010000824.1, on the reverse strand, counting down.
TTAAGGAATAAATGTTCCCTCTTCTGCCAAAAATCTAATACTATGCCAAAAAGGTGAACTCAGAAAATACTCCAACTAAGTATGCAAAAATCCAATGCTTTACCAAAAAGAGATGCCACATATATATGATCTTCCAATGCCAATGCACTAGATCAAATTTTCTCCTTCCATTCAAGACACAGTCTAGGGATGATCCAATGCAAGTCTTTGATTTCCTCTAACTGCAAGCGCCACAGACCACAACTCAGACTTGGAAAAATCCAATGTAGATCTAGAAAAGATGATGCCAAATAAAAGAAGGTAGAAGACAGATGATGGAACGCAGAAGGGATATCTAAAGGATAGATTTCCTGTTGCCAGTCATTTCGTAAGTGGTTGAGGAAGAAAAAGACTAGGTATGATCCAACATAGGTTTTGTCTGTCCTTCCAATACCCCAATAGATGCTTCAAAAAGTCATCCAACGCTTCAATGGTGCGTCCCAAGAAAATATGATGCACTTATGCAGAAATATAATGTTGTGCCAAGAAGGTGAACTCAGAAAAGACTCCAGCTAAGTATGTAGAAATCCAACACTTTACCCAAAAAATATGCCACATATATATGATATTCCAATGCCAATGCACTAGATTAGATCTTCTCCTTCCATGCAGGACATAGTCTAGGAACAATCCAATGCAAGTCTTTGATTTCCTCTAACTGCAAGTGCCACAGACCACAACTCAGACTTGGAAAAATCCAATGTAGATCTAGAAAAGATGATGCCAAACAAAAGACGATAAAAGACAGATGATGGAACATAGAAGGTATATCTAAATGAGAGATTTCCAGTGCACTATTCCTTAGGGAGAACACACTCACTCCATGCAATCCAAACTGAGAGAAAAAAACACATAGTTACTTCTTTCCACCAAATGCCACATTGTAAATTCCAACATAATACTTCGGATCTACTGAGCAAGATGCCCTTAGCGCCAACACAGGGTGATAGGAATGCAAATAGGAAAAGAAAGGAAGACGCCAAAATAAATATGGTAAAATGATGACTCAACGCCTCCTTAAGATGCCTCTTACTGATGGGAAAATCCCAATGCCCTCTCTGCTATAGATTTAATGCCTTCTTCAAATAGGTATGCCTTGTAAAATATTTCCAATGCCAAGCTAAAAATCTACCACATAAAAAATACATGCTTGGAAAATACAATGTGCAGCTCCTTTCTTCAAAAAATAGCACTTCCCCTCCAAATGCCACTCTCTCCTATCCAACGCTTCCTCTCCACCTTCCATCTAAGAAGAAAACCCATCACTTTATTTAAAACTTCAAGAAAAGTGTCGGATCTGATAAGAGGGAAAAAAAGGTTGTAGATATACGACAAGGGAAGAAGCAGTAGGGGCAAGGGAAGTTTATAAAAAAAATGTAGCAGTGCAGATAGACACAAGGAAGCTACAGACAAATGATTGCAAAATAAAACAAGTCAAGTATTATTCAAAATGAGATGCTAGTACAATAGGAAGCCTTTGCATAAGTAGGCAAGACAAAACAAAGAACTAACCTAACTAACGAATGTGGTATAAATCTTCACATAGAATAAACTAGCAAAAGGATGAAATAACTAGTTAATACACTAGCAAATATGAAAATACTTACTCTAACAACGCTGAGCTTGATATCTCTACTTGGAGCTACTTCAAACTCTCATAAAAAACACATTGTTTAGTTGCTCTCCTAACAACTCTACTTTAGCTATAATATGTTGCTCGAGGTTCCATATCTCCTTGTTTTCTTCATCTCTTTCAAATTTTGATGCTTCAACTTGAGCATCTTCTTCACTCACTACCTCATACACCTATTTTTCATAGTTTAGCAGTTGGTTTCCTTTATCCTTTTCAAGTTTTAATGCCTCAAAATGGGCATTATCTTCTTCATTCTTCATATCTTCAAACACACACTTACACAAACTGTTAGAATAAAAAAATTTGAGGCCAAATTACTCCTCTAGATGCCTCCTTTAATGGCATCACTTCATCTTGTGTTTCATAGAAACTATCATCCTCATATTATTCCATTTCAAGAAAAGCTAGAAATGCTTCTTTCACCTTTTCATCATCTCTCTTGTTCTCTACAAAGATAATTTCTTTCACTTCCTCTTGTTCATTTACTACCTGCTTCATTTTCATGACCTTATTGGTTATTTGTTTTCTTAGTTTTTCCTTTATCGAGACAATTTATCTTTGGTTTCTTTTTCTTTCCACATGTATCTCTATAGGCCACTTCAACTTCTTCATTTTGAACAATGTCCTCCCCAATACACTAAATATATACTATGGGATCAGAGTGGAAGTGAACAACACCAATGGAGAGAATAAATGAATCCATCTTCTCAAACCAAGCCAAAGGGACCTATTTGAGACTGTAAAGAGACCTCCTAAGTCAATAAACAAGAGAAGAATCATGAACAAATCCAATAGGCTGCTCTATATAGATTTTCTAATGCAAGTCTCCATGTAAAAAAGTACTCTTAACATTCATCTGATACATTAGCCAACCTTGTGATGCAGCAAGAGAAAGTACAAGGTGAACAAAATCCATCTTAGCAACATGCACAAAAGTATCAGAGTAGTTAATACCTTTGACTTTTGAGAACCCCTTTACAACAAGATGTGCCTTATACTTATCAATGAACCCATCAACTTCATACTTGATGCTGTAAATCCACTTACACCTAACCAAATTTTTTCCCTTAAGAAGAGTGACCAAATCCCAAATGTGATTCTTAATCAAGCAAGAATACTCATCTGCTATCACATCCTCCCACTCCTATATCCCATGAGCCTATGAAAAATATTGTGTATCCTTAGAGAATGCTTAACACAAAAGTCTAGTACTTGTATAATGTACATGATGATGTCAAGTGGGTGGAAGATATTTTATGCAAGGTGTTTCCTCAGAAACTATAGTACAAGCCCACCTAGGCATAGTGGCAACGTCAATGTGAATAGGATCCTATATCCCATGAGCCTGTGAAAAATATTGTGTATCCTTAGAGAATGCTTGACACAAAAGTCTAGTACTTGTATAATGTACATGATGATGTCAAGTGGGTGGAAGATATTTTATGCAAGGTGTTTCCTCAAAAAATATAGTACAAGCCCACCTAGGCATAGTGGCAACATCAATGTGAATAGGATCCTCATCCTTTATAACCTCCTCAAAAATCTCCTGAACTAGCTCCTCAAAGAATGAATCTTCAAGAAGAGGTGATGAATCATCAAAAGAAGAAGGTATGGAAAAAGATGAAGAGTCATGAGATGTGAAGTTCTCATCAAACTATACATGTGTTCAAAAAATGAACATCATGAGTATCAAGATCTAAAAGATGATAAGCTCTTATGTCCTTGCAATACCCTACAAAAATCAAAGGTTTGCTCTTCTTATCCAATGCTTTCCTTTTCTTCTTTGGTATAAATTCTCAAGAAAGGCTCCCAAAGACTCAAAAAAATGAGACATCCGACTTTGTTCTCTACCAAGCCTCCTCCAGAGTCAAGTGCTCAAGTGCTCTATTTGGTGTGCATTTATGAATGTAGTTTGCACAATTAACTACCTATGCCCAATAGATAAGAGGTAAATCCTGTAAATGCATCATGCAATTATCCATCTCTTTCAAAGTTTGGTTCTTTTGTTCTGCTAAGCCATTTTATTATGGAGTATGAGCAAGAAAATATTGGTGAACAATACCATGAGCTACCAAAAAATCAGAGAACTCTCGACTAAATTACTCCCCCCATTATTTGTATGAAGCTTCTTGATGCAACTAGAAGACTATTTCTTGACCAAAGCCTTAAAGACTCTGAAGTAAGCAAATATATCACCCTTATACTTGAGAAAATAAACCCAAGTACGCCTCGAGAAATTATCAATGAAAGTAAGTGCATACTTAGTTTCATTGAAAGGAGTAAGAAAGACTATCAAATCATTGTATACAAGGTCAAGTGGTGAAGAAACTCTCGTGGACATACCCTTAAGAAAATAATCTTGGTGTTGTTTCCCTAATGCATAATCAGAGAAAACTCCATCAAAATATGAAACTATAAAAGAACATCTACCATATTGTGAGTTCTCCACTCCTTCAAATATATGTAGTTTAGGTGTCAAAATTTCTCATGCCAAACCCTACTCTCAAAATCTACATGAGAAACCAAACACATCCCTAAAGGAGAAGTATCATCAAAACCCTCAAAATAATAGAGTCAAAAACTATGATCAACAACATCCTATGAAATAAGTGTATATGGATCTAATAAAGCTCGAACTTTAGCACCATGTGGTGTGAAAGTCACTGTCTTACCCTGACCTGAATAAAAAATTTGATAAACTAAAATTAGATTAGTGGTGATGTTTGGAACATATAATGTGACCACCATCTAGTTGTATGTCACCCTTCCCCTTAATAGAAATAAATGAATAATCTTAAACCTTATATTTGGAAGTAGAACTCAAACCAAAAGATACAAATGACTCCTTGGAAGAAGTCATATGGTGTGAAGCACCAAAACCTAGAACCCAACTATCTGAAACAGGTAACTATGATCTTAAAACAACATTAAGTGCTTTCCCATGCTCATGAGATGGAAGAATGGAGAAATAAAACTTGTGTTTCCTAACATCTTCTAGGGCTTGTATTCTTTGGAAACACCTAGAATCTTCATGACTAGTCCTCCCACAATAGGAGCATGATAAGTTAGAATTATTCTTGGATTTGGAAGATGATTTGGGTTTAGATATGTTTTTATTGGGCTTATGTGCATTTTGAGATGGAGGAGTGTTCTTCTTCTTACTTTTTGTTTTTCCTTGTTCTTAAAATGTGATGTTACTAATGTTTTTTGAGAGGTGGAAGATTCAAGGTGAGACAATTTGGATTCCTCCTTAGAAAGTCTCTCACAAAACAACTCTAGATCTATCATTTTAAATGCAACACCTAAGACATCCATGTTATAGAAAAATGTAGAAACAAAGATTTGGAATGAACCACTCAACTTAGATAAAATCAACTACACACACTCTTCAAATTTATTATCTCATCCACTCCCCTTCAACTAAGTCAATAAATACTTAAACTTAGTGAGGTAGTCTACAATAGAGGCGAAGTCATCCAGATTGAGTGAAGTAAGCTACACTTCAAGTTGTATGGCTATCAAGTGATCTACTTTCCCAAATAAACCCTTTAACTTAAAATAACAAACTGTGACTCACATAAGTCCCAATTAAACCTATACACTCTCAAACTTACACTATAATTGAAAGTTTTTAAACTCACATGTAAAATGTGGTTGAGTTTCATTCATTAAGGACCATAATCTTTTATGTTTTATGATTATTTCCACTCAAGGTCTCCATGTATAGTAATTGTATGTAGTGAAAGACTCACAATGGTCAATATTAAAAGTAGAATCTATTTTAATGAATCATGAAAGAGCAAAAAAAATGCAAATGGGTGCATAAAATCAGCATCAAGACAACCCCCCAAAATATTGTATTAACGACACTCCTAAATTGGCACTTTATAAAAGTAGTGATTTTTACAAATTGTTGACACCAATGGATAGAAATTTAAAACCATACACTTTTGAAAAAAAATAACTCAAATCTGAATTACTATTCAAAAGTTAGAGGCTTTATGGATTCTCGTAAAATGGGTCAAAACATTAAAAAGACACTAAAAACTGATTTTAGTGACCAAATTAGAAGAGAATGTAGGCATCCAGCACTCAATGGAACTAAAATCAAACCACGGACTTAGAAAATTCAACCAAAGTAAAAAAAAATCTGTTGAGTGACCCTTATGATTGCATAAGTGGAACTGACTTCACTTTAAGCAAAAATAATAATTTTTAAGTACAAAAATGAATCAATTGTTGTGATAAGAGGAAAATAAGGTGGATTTTCTGTTGTCGGTCATTTAGTAAGTGGTTGAGGAAGAAAAAGACCATGTATGATCCAACATAGGTCCTGTCTGTCCTTGCAACACCCCAACAGATGCTCCAAAAAGTCATCCAACGCTTCAATGGTGCCTCTCGAGAAAATCTGATGCACTTATGCAGAAATCTAACACTGTGCCAAAAAGGTGAACTCAGAAAATACTCCAGCTAAGTATGCAAAAATCCAACGCTTTACCAAAAAAATATGCCACATATATATGATCTTCCAATGCCAATGCACTAGATCAGATCTTCTCCTTCCATGCAGGGCGCAGTCTAGGGATGATCCAATGCAAGTCTTCGATTTCCTCTAACTGCAAGCGCCACAGACCACAACTCAAACTTGTAAAAATCCAATGTAGATCTAGAAAAGATGATGCCAAACAAAAGAAAGCAGAAGATAGATGATGGAACGCAGAAGACATATCTAAAGGAGAGATTTCCAGCACACTATTCCTTAAGGAGAACACACTCACTCCATGTAGTACAAACTGAGAGAAAAAAAAACACATAGTTGCTTCTTACCTCCTTAAGACGCCTCTTGTTGATGGGAAAAGCCCAATGCCCTCTCTCCTATAGATTTAATGCCTTCTTCAAATGACTTGTAAAAGATTTCCAACGCCACGTTAAAACTTTGCTACATAAAAAATATAGGCGTCGAAAATACAATGCCCAGCTCCTTTCTTCAACAAAGAGTGCTTCCCCTCCAAATGCCACTCTCTCCTCTCCAACGCTTCCTCTCCACCTTCCATCTAAGAAGAAAACCAATCACTTTCTTTAAACTTTAGGAAAAGTGTCGGATCCGATAAGAGGGGAAAAAATGTTGAAGATATACAACAAGGGAAGAATCCGTAGGGCCAAGGAAAGTTTCTAAAAAAATTGTAGCAGTGCAGATAGACACAAGGAAGCTACAGACAAATGATTGAAAAACAAAACAAGTCAAGTATTATTTAGAATGAGATGCTAGTACAATAGGAAGCCATTGCATAAGTAGGCAAGACAAAACAAAGAATTAGCCTAACTAACCAATGTGGTATAAATATTCACATAGAACAAACTAGCAAAAGGATGAAATAACTAGTTAATACACTAGCAAATATGGAAATACTTACTCTAACAACTTTGAGCTTGTTATCTCTGCTTGTAGCTACTTCAACCTCTCATAAAAAACAGATTGTTTTGTTGCTCTCCTAACAACTCTTCTATACGTATAATATATTGCTCGAGGTTCCATATCTCCTTGTTTTCTTCATCTCTTTCAAATGTTGATGCTTCAACTTGAGCATTTTCTTCACTCACTACCTCATACACCTATTTTTCATAATTTAGCAGCTGGTCTCCTTTATCCTTTTCAAGTTTTAATGCCTCAAATTGGGAATTATCTTCTTCATTCTTCATACCTGCAAACACACACTTACACAAAATGTTAGACTGAAAAAATTTGAGGCCAAATTGCTCCTCTAGATGCCTCCTTCAATGGCATCACTTCATCTTGTGCTACATAGAAACTATCATCCTCATATTATTCTATTTCAAGAAAGCTAGAAATGCTTCTTTCACCTTTTCATCATCTCTCTTGTTCTCTACAATGATAATTTCTTTCACTTCCTCTTGTTCATTTAGTACCTCCTTCATCTTCATGACCTTATTGGTTATTTGTTTTCTTAGTTCTTCCTTTATCAAGACAATTTGTCTTTACTTTCTTTTTCTTTCCACAAGTAGCTCTATAGGCCACTTCACCTTCTTCTTCATTTTGAATACCAACCCTTTACTTTCATTGTCTTGCATGAGCTCTATCATGAATTGCATCTCTTTTATCATTTTTCTTAACTTGCTCACTTCCTCTTCCTTCATTTGGTTCTTTCTTCTTGAGAGCCCCTCATCTCTGAAATTCTTTCTCCTATGTAGTTACTGCTCATATTTTTCAGGAAAGATTCTATTTTTTACAGTTCAAGAAATTTAAAATTGTATGAGACCATCTGCAACTGTAAAATAGTTACAGTTACCCCCTCCATGGGACCACCCTCTTAGTCATTTTTAATCTCCAATTGAGCCAAAACTAGCAGAAATAACAACGAGTTAGATGATATGGGATGCTTGAAGAGCTACAATAATTTCTCACAAAAAAGCAACATACTTCTCAAAAAAATGGTAGAAGCACTACAAGTAAAATATCCAAATATTTCTATTGTCTTTGCAGATTATTACAATGCAGCATTAACAATTTTAAAGGATCCATTATCTTATGGTAAGGAAGATGAAATTTTTATTTCATTTATTTAATACTTTTATACTTAATACATAATTTAGATGTGAAGTTATATGTAACAATATTTATTTATATTAGTTTAATCATTTAACTGTAAGGTTATATGTATAGTGTTTTCATTTATATTAATTTAACTATTGAAATGAAATTTTAAATTGTGTAGGATTACAATCACAAGTTCTTCAAACTTGTTGCGGATATGGTGGACTCTACAATTTCAGCCCAGTAAGCATGTGTGGTGTTGGAATAGGATCATGCCCTAATCCTCAAAGATATTTTAATTGGGATGGAGTTCATTTAACAGAGGCTGCATATGAGAAAATAGCTTCAAAGTTAATAGATGGAGAATTTACAAACCCTCTATTTAAATCTGTATTTAAAAATTGTTAAATATTTTAATGTAGTTTCTCTCAAATAAAAAATTTTAAATTTGGTTGACGATTTGAACCCTGATCATCATATTAAAATGGATATCACATTTCCATCATAATATTTTATATTTATAAATATAAATAAAAAAGTAAATGCCTTTTGAAATAATGGGTAGATTGTTTTCAGTATTTTAAAATTTCATAAATTGTATGAGGAAATTGGAGGGATCTTATTTAAATTGATAAATTTTCCTTACAAAGTAACTTCCATCTTAGATGCTATGACCAAGAGGTATCTCTTCTGTCAGTCACCCAGGGCTTGCATCTGGGCTCGTTTGTTTGGATATAAAATTGTACCCTGTTTTACAACAGAGATTGTAACATTTATTGTGTATGCTGTTAAGAGTGTGAGACTTTTGGCACCCCTTTATTTTGTGATTGCATATGCATGTAGTCATTTTCTTGAAAATTCAATAGTAATGATCAATGGTACCTTTAAAATTTGTACCTCAAATTATTTGGAAAAAATCTGAACATATAGGGAAAATACTTGAAGCAAGACACAAATAAAACTTTGTGAAAAACCTGCTGTGGAGGGCCAGTTAGTAAGCATAATATCTAATGCTGCATGAGTTGAATGGGGACCAATTTTCACCCTAAACAAAACTAGTTAGAGATGAAAAATATTGGACAGGAAGCCAGGACTCATGCAAAAAAAATCCCAATCTATCAAGGGGCACAAAAGCAATGAAGTCTTAGGATTATATTTATTCCACCTTCAAGAAAGGCAAAAGGAAAAAAACCACCTGCTTTAGTTTGGAAAAAACACAAACAACTTTTGGTAGCCAACAACCCCAATTTGAAGAAACGTTTGGGCCACAATCTTTAGTGTCATGAAGTGGTTACACTATCATTTGAATCTTTTGTAAACAGCCCTTCTACCTTTAATAATATACTATACAGCAAGTTTTCCACTAGATTCCTGTGTGTTTATATTGATATTCTGGCAACCATGTTACAAAATTGTTGTTTAAGTAACATGACAGCTCTTCCAAAAACTAGACAACTGACAATTGCTACTGCATTTTCTTCTACATTGTCCAATATTTCTATATCCCATACATACGCCTAGGCTATACATAACAAAGCTCAAAACTGCCATTGGGTGCCAAAGGCCTATAACTAGGATAATTTTAAAACATATTTTTTTTTTGAGCAAATCTGATTGCTACCTTTAACAAGAACAAAGAATAAATAACATATAGCAATTTTGTGACCCTGTAGCTTCCCCAGGGGCTTAAACAGAGTTTGCTTGTCTCTGAAAGACTAGAACCCAAAATTACTGCTGCTGATAAAATACAAGCCCCTCACATATTAAGGAGTAACTTGATCTAACGCTTGGGTTGTGAGATACAGGGCTTCACATACCATTTGACCATGAGCATCCCACACACCAGCTTAATCAATCTCATTTGCACAGGGGCATTTAAATCCTTATGGCTTCAAAATCAAAAAATTTGCTCCCCACCTTGACACAACATAACATGCAGACCTCAACGTCCTGATATTTCAGAGTATAGCTCTGAACAGCTGAAAATGGATGTGTTTGTGGCTCCTGAGGAATTGGATCTGGATGCACCTGCATGCCTTAATATTGCAGACGAGGGCTTTGGCGATTGACCTATTTTTACATCTGATAGGTCTGAGATGAATCCAGGCTTGTCAGTAAATGTTCCCTCTTCTGTCAGCATTGCTACCACTCGAAACATGGCAGGTCTGATTTTGGGTGTAGCTTGAGTGCACAGTAGTGCGACATGGATGAACCGCAATGCTTCTTGCAATTTGTTCTCATATAGACGCCAAGTCTGCAAAACCTATTTTTTTATGGAGTAGTAAGATATAGAAATTTTAGATTATTGGTTAAGTTTTTTTGAAAATATAAGAGAGATGAATTTATAAAAATAGGGAAACAAAAGTACAATGTAAGGTTTGTACGTTTATATTTATTAAAAATGGGGAAATGTTAAATTTAAAAAATCTGTAAAATATTTAGATAAATAAAAAATTGCTTTTATTTATATCAATATAATTATGATTTTTTTTTAATAATTTAATATTTGATTTATTATAAATTAGTGATTGGCCAAACAATGTGGAATCTTTCCAAGACAAAACTTTAGAATATTCTCAATAAAGAATTTTTAATTTTGATAAAACAAGAAATTATTTTAAATATATGAGATATGATTTTGATTAAAATATTATTTTTTCTTAAACTTGAGAACTAATTGCAAAATAAGTATCCCATTTGCCTTGTATGCTAATATTTACTAAAAATAATAAATAACAAAAATTGAAAAATATGTTTCGAATTTTGACGAATAAAAATAAGTTTTTTAGTATATCAATTCGAGTAGCAAATACTTCTGAGTAATTTTAAAACGACTCTATTTGGAGGCCAAAATAAATCAATCAAAAAAGAATCAACTTGTAAGCATATGCACACAAAACCCTTGTGACCAAAGAAGGGTAAAACCCTAGAATAAAGTTTTAGATATGAAAATCTACCACAAGTTGAAATCCCAAGGGACTTAGAAACCCTAGATCACATTTTTTTGTATTCACATGGATCGGGTTCACCAAATATTTAACCCTAAAAATTTAGATTAGGGTTATCTAGGGTTAAAAGGGATAGAGATAGCCTAAAATACAAAGGTTATAGACTTCTTAAATTTCCCTATCTGCTATACTGGGTTGACCCCGTCCACTCTGTACCTTTTTCTATCCTTTATTCACTGTACTGGATCGACTTAGTCAACTCTATACTATTTACAGGCCTTATTTTCTATACTAAGTTGACCTAGTCGACCCTATACCACTTTTCACCTTGCTTATCAATCTAGTTCTCTATTTCTCCTTCTTTACATTCTATTCATCTCTCTTCAGTCATAATGAACTTTCTTATTAAAATATTCTTGGATAGCTTGAATCCATTTAGATACTATATGGGATGTTCATTTTTTCCTCTCTTTTCCTCCCAAGAGCACCATCATTCTTAGGGTACCTCTTTTCCTCCTTCATCCATGAACTGTAATATGGTGCAAATAACACCTCAAGATGAAGTTGATGGATCTAATCCTTTCTATACTTACCAAGAAACATCTCATCTTCAAAATCTCCAAAATAATGTGGGAATAATTGATACAAGTTTACTTAATAATTGATACAAGTTGACATATGCTTACAAATTCTACTAACTAGCTTGACTAGGTCGATCAATCTTTGCAAAAACATATTGTTGAATGCTTGGAATGTACAAGGTCAACCTAGTAGTCTAGACTGGATGTTTGAAATTTTGAAAACATGTACTAGGTCTACAGGGTTGATTTAGTAGCCTATCCCTGAAAACCTATGCATAGAAGTTAGAGATGGGTCAATACAATTGACCCAATATGGAAAGTATATGATAAAAAATAATGATGAAAGAATGTGAACAAATATTGTAAGGGTTAGTTCACATCAAGTTCACTAGAATGTATGCAATCAAAAATGCATCATGGCTATAAATCAATATTGGCTCAGAGAAGATAGAGCATACCTACACTTCTGATTGGGAATACATTTATTAAGTGGGAACATGTTCAATATGGGGATCTGATAGACTTGATTAGGGGATATCTTGTCATAATATACTATGATAATAATGGTTATAAAGCCTACAGTCTAATACAATCACATAACAACCCTAAGAGAGTCCTAGGTTTAATGTTCACTCTATATCTAATAAACAAGAAAGTAAATGTAATCTAGTACAGAATAAAAATTGTGGCACAACATGAGGGGTTAGTAAATAATCAAAACTTTTATAAGAAAATATCAATTAAGATAAGTATGAGTAAGACCATAATACATGGATTATGAAGAGTAATATTATTTGAGCCAATACTTATGCTACTTTTATCTACTAAAGAGAGGAGAACAAAGTTAGAATATATTTACCTAAATATGAACCCATTGAGAATCAATCTTTTCCTTGGCCAAAGGGGCTTCACAAGAGGTTGTTGTGGTTTTTAAGGATAACTAAGAAAGGCCAAAGCATCCAAGACTTATACACAAGACTAGATTTTCCAAGTAGAGAATTTAAGCTAAGACTCCTCAAGTAGAATGGTGGAAGATCATATTGTAAAAAAGTGCAAGTGAATAATAAATCTTGATTACATATTTAAATAATGATGAAATGATCTTGTATTTATAGGTGGATCTCACCCTAAATCCTTCCAAATATGTCAACTTATAGGGTTGACCTATTCAACCCTGTTGTTTTCAGGAGATATATCAATAGGTCTCGAGCTAGGTCGGCCAAAGGGCTAATAAAACTTCAAGTGAAAAATATCCCTAAATAGTACAGGGTCAACCTAATTGACCTGTAAAATAATCAAAGGTTGAAAAATATACAAAGTCGACCCAATTGACTTAGTACAGTCAACTGGAAAAAGGGGATCAAGGTGAGGAAAAGAGGGAAAAGACTAGAGGAGTGTACAAGGAGGGAATAATAGCTTAGGGAATGGTTTTAGAAGCTAGTTGGATTGGTAATAATATGGAAATAAGGGACAAAAGTCCTACAAATCACCAAAGGTCTTCCCACCCCTTTCTTGATGCATCCTTTAGGGCATGCACTTAGAGATATTGAGTCTCGATGGGTTCCTACAAGATGTAAAGCGTCAGTATTTGATAAAATTTAAATTTTTTTATGTGTATACAAGAGTTCTAGTGACCCTTGGATGTCATTTTCTCCTCCTCTCTCTAAAATTCTATAAGTAATAGCGATTTTGGCCTTTGTATTATATTTTGACTCCATGTATGTTGAAGCCCTGCTGGAATGACATTGTATTTTTCCTTTAAACATTAATGCAAGTCTGGTGTTCATGAATAATTTTCTAAGTGTGCAAGTGATGTATGGTGATGCAAAATGATAATTCACTATCCTTTCTTCCCTTATCCTTTCATGTTTTTCAATTTTGAATACCAAGTAGAGTTGGGAACAAAAATATCAGAGATCATTACGATAGTTGATGGTTCATGAGCTAGCATGAGTAGATTTTAAATGGTAAACTGGTATTTTTTGGTTATATCCATTTATTGAATCAATCATCCAATGGTATCCATGACATCTATTATTATATTACTAGCCCTTGGTATGTGTTTAAACTAGATATCAATAATCTACTAGTTGAGAGTGTCGACCATGGCCTTGTAGGGAACTAACTTGTCATCTTTGGTTTGAAAATGGTCCATAACCTAATTGATGATTAATTAAGAATCGTCATAAACCTTTAGATGATGTATGTTCCATTATACTGCCTATCGAAGACCTGAAATAAGTGCTTCATACTCGGCCATGTTATTGGTAAAAGGAAAGATGATTCAAAATGTCTTAGCGATTAGATCCTCCTATAGAGTGATAAATAAAATGCCTACCCCTAATCCATGTGTTGTGAATGAACCATTAAAATATAGCTTCTAGTGCTACTCCTCAAGAGGTGTTTCAATGATGGTCATGATGGATTCATCAGGAAATTGGAAGGTTAGCAGCTATGTGTCTTCAAGGGGTGCTTCAACAAGCTGAACTACAAGAACTTGCCCCTTGATGGATTTTTGGTTCACATATTTTGTCTCAAAATCACTAAAAATCATGATCCATTTGGTCACGTAGCCTTGTAAAGCTGCTTTAGATAGTAGATATTTGAGTGGATCTACTTTTGAAATGACCATGGTTTTATTGTTCAACATGTAATGGCACAATTTATGAATTACGAAGACTAGAGATAAACATGCTTTTTCAATGGGAGTATAATTGTGATCATACATAACCAGTGTACAACATAGATAGTTCACAACATGCTCTTTTCCATTTTCATCATGTTGAGCTAGAAGTTCCCCCTGGGCTTTGTTTGTCACTGATAGATATAGAAGGAATGGTTTCCCTGGTATTTGAGACAATAAAACTGGTGGATTTTCTAGATAGTCCTTTAGCTATTGAGAAGCTTTCTAACAATCGTCATCCCAAAGAAATGTGACACCATTTTCAAAATATGTATAAAAGGATGACACTTGTTAGCCAATTAAAATATGAAGGATCTAATAGATTGAATTTTTCCCTATAAACTATGGAACTATTTCAAATTAGTCGGTGATGGCATCTTTATTATGGCTTATAATTTAGTAGGATAAAATTTTATGCCTCGATGAGACACAATGAATCCAAGAAATTTTCCTGAAATAACTCCAAAAACACATTTCTTAGTGTTGAACCTTTGTATTCATGCAGCCACTCAAATATCCTCTTCAATATTGTTGGATGATCAACCCAGCTCTTTGATTTTCCTAGTATATTTTTGATGTAGTCTTCAATAATGTCATGCATCATATCATGAAATATGACTATCATGGCTTTTTGATTGGTGGCCACATAACCTAATAGTATAATGTTCCCCACAAAGTGGTGAACACTATTTTATGTTGGTATTTTGGTGCTAATCAAATCTTATTATAGCCTAAGAATCCATCCATTAGGGAGAGCATATCATAACCCAATGTGGAATTGATAATTATGTCAATATATGACAATGGAAAGTCATCCTTAGGCAAGCTTTGTTAATGTCCCTAAAATTAGTATAGATTCTGATTCCTTCTAGATTTTTATTGACTAGTGCTACATTGGAAATATATTTAGAATAGTCAATTAGCCTGATATATTTTGCTTCCAAGAGATTCTCTAAATATTTATTTTCCAATACAACAATGCAAGGATATATCTTACATAACTTTTGTTTCACTAGTTCAGCATCAAGATGTACCACAAGGTGGTGAAAAACCAAGGTGGGGTCCAAACCAGGCATTTCAAAATATGGCCATGTAAATATATCTACAAATTCATGTAATAGGGTTGTAAGGACTACACGCTCCTACTTAATGAGGGACACACCTAATTTTATCCATCTCAGGTCATCTGAAGTTTTGATGTTAAACTCTGAAGTATCCTCCAATAGAAGGGTTGAACCGTCTTTAAGAATAATGGGCAAAGATATAAGTGTTTGGCTATGTCAGAGTCCTCTATTAGGAGTGGTTCTTCAATTTATCCTAGACATGATGACTTAGAATCCCCCAATGGGAGGGATATCCATGTAACAAACATGGTTGAAAACTCATGAATGATGTGATCAAATGCCTACCATTCTTCAAGGCTAAAGTTAGATCCATAAGTAAGTTTATCATCAGTGGTTTCGTAAATGATTCACCCAAAAGCCTATTATTTTTCAAGACTAAACTCATATTCATATACAATTTCATCATTGGTGGTCTCTTGGTCTATATTTGAATAAGGCTGAACACCCCCATCTAATGGTGACTAAAACAGGTTTTCACCACTAGACTAGTCTTTATTTTTACTTTTTCCCTAGTCTAAAAGTGCCTTAAAGAGGTTTTTAATTTGGGACCTTAATGTTTTATTTAATTATTTTTGGCTAAGGGTGTTTACCTGCTCTCCAAAATAGGCTTTAGGATCCAACTTGATTGAGAACCCTTTTTTGTGGTCTCCCAACGAAATATTATCCCTAAGGCCTAGAAAATCATAAAAGGTCTTCTCATGTTAAAACTCATCAATCGACACATTGGATTCTTGTTGGCCCCAGTCTATCAGTTTGGGATAATATAATGGAAGGAGATCATGATGAATGAGTGGTCGAAGGTTACAAATGGAATTATTGTCAAATAAATTGGTTATGATCATACTCTACTTCACTATCGACATCATTGTCACTAGTTGTTGGTAATGAAACTCGAATAAGATATGTTGGGTTACCCCCTGGTGGTTTAAATATAAGTCTATAAGTTCCTTTATACTTAGTCATATAAATTGGCTCAAGTGTTCCTTGTTGATTTGGCTCGAGGCCTCCTCCTTCATAGTCTTAGTTTTCTATAATATATTTAGGAATGGGATGTTTGGAACTCTTATAACAATTGACCAATTTGTCATTATATAACTATTGATCATTTTGACCACAAGTCAAAACGGTTCAACCCCCTATAGTCAAAAACTTATATAGGACTTTAAAGGGGTGTTTCATAGTCTATTTGATGTCATTCCATATGTTTTTAGCCTTGGTCATAGTCTAATTAGTCCATAAGTCATTTTGAGTCACCTAGGGGCCCTTTTAGAGCATTAAATGCAAGAGGCATAGTTTTCAAGATGTATAAGTGTTCAAGTTTTCCTTCCAATATCAGAGATGTTAGATTCCCTATCAGGAATGTTAGTCCCATCTGAAACTCATATGTTCTCTAATTGATAAACTAGAAAACAACTGAAAAAGGAGTTTGGTACTTGTACGTCTTATGGAAGAGGATGGCACATGTGTAAACCTTGTTGGATTACTCTTCAACTTAACTAGATTCATTTAAGTGTTTGATCAGCCTTTGAATTGTTAAAAATGGTCAAAAATGATTTTGCTCCTTCATCATGCTTCTAGACATAAAAAACCAATCAATAATTTTATGCTTAGTATGGCCAACAAAAGAGTTTTCAAGTCAAATGCCTTTGGGGTGTGATAGTACACTCATAGAAATTAATTTTCATAACAAGTTTTAAAATATTGGTCACTTGTGTTTTATGAATCATCTTTTACAAGTTGATTCTGTTTTTCTGCTTGTTAAACCACATACCTTGAAGGTTTCTTTCTCATATAGATACATCTATATAATATAGCTAATAGTATTCCTTCTAGAGGATGTTAATTTCATCCTCTAATGTTTTCCATGTTTGGTTTCACATTTGGAAGTGTTTTGATAGGCTAAGCATCACAAGTTTGCAAGTTGGTCTAATTTGGGATGACATGCAAGTTTCTACTATCTATAAAATCTTCATGTCTTGGTAGTGGTTTTAGAGAATGATGATAAGTTTGTTTTCATGTTTATAATTTCCCCTTAGTACCCTTACCTTTCAATTTCATGTTATAAATCAATCTTCCATGGATTGCCAGTCAAAACATGGAATACAATAAACTTACTTCATGGCTATCATACACAGTCACCTGAATGAGATGTGTTAAAGCTTGAGAATGTTCATTAGAGAGTAAATGAGAGTCCTATGGTGATGGATAAATTATCACATAATCTATCAATTTAAGTCCATAAAATAATATGTGGTTAGCATGGGGGCAACCTTTTCTTTCTACACACAGTCACCTTCCATTGGTATGCACCTAAGGTGTTTCAAAGAAGGATATCACCTATGTGTTATGGAGGTCATGGAAGATATGTTTTAGGTACTATATTGGAAAATAAACTTAGAAGTTTATATCTTTGGATGATGACTATGTTTAAGGACCAAATCCTTAAAACATAAAAACAAAGAACCTTGCCATTTTGTGGATATCATATGATAAGGTTTCCAAGGGATTTGATGAATATTAATGATCTTACCTTATTTTCTCCACATAGTATAAGAACCTTTCAAAAGTAAAGGGGTATATATTTATTGGAAGGTATTTGTTGAGATTCTCAAATATGTACTTTTGTTCACTAAATTCAGACAATAATGTCTAAAGGATTTGAGCTCCAAAGAAGATCCCTACACCCAAAATTTCCAAGTTTAAACATGTCTACATAATAGATGACCTTGCTAAGTTTAAGAAGACATTTTCATCTCAAGGATGTGCCAAAAATAATTTAATAACATGGTGTTGAGCTCCATCAATACCTATGGGTGTTTTAAGCCCTGAAAATGCTTACCTACAGACTGACTGTAGGTGTATACCAAGCTCATGAATGTAGGTGTGGGTAGTCTAACATATTGACACGTGTTTTTTGGAATATAACAAGTGTTTTATATCTTACACATTGAATAATAAGTTACAAGGAGAGACTCTTTTGGATTAGGACCACATCATGGCCTATCCTAAAGAAAGGAAAATCTCAAGTGGCAATTTGAGGTGTTCACATCTCCTTTGATACTTTGCAGGGAGACTTAGGGGGCTAGGATAAGTTGAAGAAGGTCATAGAAAACCATTTTGTGAAATTATTTCATCTATTTAACATCAAATCTTCATGAATAATTCTTATGTGTGAAAATGGTAAAAAAAACCTTGGAATGATCCAATTACAAAAATGAGGAAGGAGATGCATTCTAATAGACTAGAATGGCATGGGAAGTGGTTGGAGGTTATAGAGGACTCTCCAAGGCTTCTTTGCATCCTATTGAGGTGTTCTCCACTTGTATAAACATGAGAAAATTTGGATTTATTTGATTGATCTTCATGTTTTACAGGTTCTAGGACATTTCAAGAGATGCAATAAACTTTGGTAGAGAAATAGAGACTTATTCTAGCTCACTAGGACCATTTCATGAATCATTAGAACTCCTAAGTATTTTTGCAAGTACCTCCATCTCAACCAGCCAAAATTGGAAAAGTGAGTAAGATAGTGAGAAGGGTGATCATTTCAAGTAGGAAGGTTTTTAAGGTGAGCCTAAAGAATCTAAGGCTATGGGAGGCCTTGAAATGTGTCATTCCCTTCTCTGTATGTAGTTTCATGGAAAACTAAAGCCAAATTTGAGGCCAAGTGTGAGGGGTAAGTGAAAATGAGTTTCTTGAACTATAGGCAATGATGGCTCACCTCCAAAAGAATTTAGATAATTAGGAATGCAACCAATGCATGGTGGATCATGCATAAAATCCCTCCCTCTTAGTGCAATCATGAGATCTATCCCTAGTCAGTTTTAGGATGTTCCAAAAGGGGCAAATGATGAAGGCATAGTTTTGAGCAAGTAGAAGGAGTCTTATGCCACATTTCATGGAATTTCACACTTTTGAGGTCTATTTATCTTATCAAAACTTGCATGGTATGTCTCACACTCATTCTCATACATGTGTAACTCCTCTTAGCATGACAAGTGTTCTAGTGACCCTTGGACTTCATTCTCTCCTCCTCCTCTCTCAAATTCTATAAGTAGCAGCCATTTTGGCCTTTGTATTATATTTCCACTCCATGTATGGTGAAGTCCTAATGGAATGACATTGTATTTTGCCTATCAAAATTAATGAAAGTTTGGTTTTGAGTTCATGAATAATTGTGTAAGTGTGCAAGTGATGTATGGTGATGCAAAGTGATAATTATCTATCCTTTCTTCCCTTATCCTTTCATGTTATGCAAGATTTCCTATTCTAACAGGTCATATGAAGTGTGGTCTAGTGTATGGGTCTATATTTTATGTGTAAAATGAGATTTAGTGTCTGTAAGTAGCCTATGGTTCACTTACCTTGGATAGCCTTCATACATCTCACCTCCATATTGAAACACTCATGTTAGAATCTCTTAGGAATTGGAAGTTAACTTATATGCCTTGTTTCTTAGAGTAAGAAGTATGAAAATAATATAGAAATAATCTTGGTGTATCATCCCATTATATTAGTTTCATTTCATCCAACTTCTATCCCTTTTCTTGACAAGCAATCAACTATTTTATGTGATAAGAACTTCAAGATACATTTAGGGAATTAGCCCTTAAACCTAGAGGCTCACTTCCACTATAGGTACACCCACATACTTAGAAGTCTTCCCATGTTTCCCAAATTTTTAAGAGGCTTGAACACCCTCTTCTAGGGTGCAAGATTTGGTGACAATAGTTCTGGAATGCTCAGTGGGAACAAGGTCCAAGAGAGTGGAAATATTGTTGTTGTGTCTTTCCTCTAATCAACTTTGGGAAGTAATCAAGTTAACACGAATGGTGAATTTGAATGATAACTTCTAGCTGTAAGCAGCCCAAGTATATCTCATTGAATATTTTGATTAATTTTTGTTTCTCATCTAACATATGAGGTTGATATGAAAAACTATGGTGAATACCCCTATTATGTGCCTGCTTATCAACCTTGCTATGAACCACATTTTACTCCTCAACCGTCCTATCATAATGGCTAACAATCCTATGATCCATGGTAGCCCTATAATTCTCCATTTCCCTCTCCATATGGACAGTATGTTATTGAACAACCCCATGAGCAAGGCTACCAAAAATCTATCAATAAATGCCTTCTTATCAACCCCAATATGATCCCTACCAATCATGTCATGATACTTATCAACCCCAACAAGATGTTTCTATGGATTCTAAATCAAGATATCAAGACACAAGAATTAAATTATTAGAACTTAAAATACAATAAGTTAGAGCTGGTCTTGATCCCCATCATTACCCTCCTCCTCCTGCATCATCCCCACATCCAATCCTTCTTGGCACTCCTACCAAATTCGATATATAGTGAAGACAATATGGGAACATGGGATGATGAGTTTGATGTGCTTCCTAATCATCTCAAGGAATGGTTAAGAAGTTTTTTCCAAAGATGGATGAGTACATGGGATGTGATTGAAGATGAAATTTAATGGGAGATCAAAGAACAAATGGACTTGGCAAAGAAGTGACTTCAATGCTCAATAGAAAGGCTAAGTATGTGGGAGGATAAAGAGATAAAAAATGAACATATTGTTAAATAATTTGAAGAAAGCTATTGGAAAGATGAAAATATTACTTATATAGTTGTTATTCCTTCTAATCAGCCCAAAAAATAACTTCCCCATGAGATCACTAGGGCAGTCCGCTTTCTTAAATCCATTAACAAGCCCTCTACTACCCCTCACACTCCACTTTCCATTCATAAGCCCTCCACCACACCCTATTTTACATCTCCATATCATGAGCCTATCCATCAACCTTCCACCTCACCCCTTCTTGAAGAGGATCCCGTTTTGAGAGAAGCAAATGAAGAGGAAAAATCTAAAGCCATAGTTACCCAAGAAGGTGTCATGAGTGATTATGAGGAAGAAATCACCATAAGGACTCCCCTTGGTGAACAAAAATGCAATCTTACCTTCTTGAATGAAGAGAAACATATTGAATACTCTTATATAGCTATCCATGAGGAATGTAGCTAAGGCTTGAAGAAAGATTTATTTGAAGAAGACTCCATGTTTGATCATGAAGTTGTGGATGACCGTCTCAAGCACGAAGAGGAGTGTACTATCAAGGATGAAGGTCAAGTCACTCTTCAAGAAGTTGTTGACCTAAAAGAGTCTCATGAGACCAAGGTAGAAGACATAGTTTTTGGAGATGACTTAATACCTCTATCTGATTTTGAATCACCCTCAAATGTATTAAAGCATGAAAAACAATAGCTTGATGACCTCATACATCAAGAAGAGAATATTTAAAAAGTAGTGGTTCTAGATGACAAGGAGGTCAAAGATGATTGGCAGCTAAAAATGTATCTCTTTCAAGATATTGAATATCTTTTCTAAGTTGAGGGTCAAGTACTTGAGAAGGTGGACAAAGAGTTTTGCATGGAGGACAATGACCAAGATTGGGTGGACTATACAGAGCTTCTTGATGAGCTTGAAGAACTTACGGTTGAAGAGAAACCAAATCTTATTAAGATCACTATGGAAATTAAGAAAGTATGTCTTGTTAAACACTATTTGATGTCATAGTTGAAGAGTCATATGAGAAAGTTGAGGCTGTTTGGATGCAAGAAGAGTTAATTTCCATAGCTAACCTAGTTGGAGTTGTTTGGATCTCATTGAACATCATGCCAATGAAGTTAGCAAACACCATGAAGGAGATGGAGGCATCAATGCCAAGGATCAAAAAGCTACATGTATCATTAAATCATTTATTTCATAAAATAAGAGAGGTTTCAAACTTCCCCTTTGATCTTGGAGGAATTTTTTCATTTCAGGTTAGTTAGTGTTTGAATTAGTTAGTTTGGTTTTTTATGTGTGTTTCATAAGTGCTCGTGAAGCACATGTGTGTTTCTTATCTTGTATCTTGTTTTATTGTTTTATATTATTTAGTGTGTTATAAAAGGTAATTTTTGTGTCAAATAGTGTGTGGGTCAACTGGTGTACATGTGACTCCATATCCCAATATACAAGATTAGGCAACTAGTCATGGCATAACAAGCATACCACCCTTGGGAAGTTGCCAAGAATGTTGCCCATTTTATCCACAAGTTAAAATGTGTCAACCCCCCTATATTAAAAAACTTATATATGGGTATAATGGGGTGTTTTTTAGTCTATTTAATGTCATTCCATATGTTTTTATCCTTGATCATAATTTAATTAGTCCATATGTCATTTTGAGTCACCTTGGGGCCATTTTAGAGCATTGAATGCAAGAAGCACAGTTTTCAAGATGCCCAAGTATTATATTTTTCCTTCCAATTTACAATATTTCATATTTTCTATTAGGAATGTTCATCCCATCTGAAACTTGCAGGTTATCTAACTGATAATCTAGAAAATAACTAAAAAAGGAGTTTCACACTTGTACATCCCATGAAAGAGGATGACAAGTGTGTAAACCTTTTGGGATGAATATTAAACTTCCTTGAAATAATATAAGCATTTTATTAGCCTTTAAAGAGCTAAACATGGTCAAAAACTGTTCTGCTCCTTCCTCACCCTTTTAGACATGCAAAACTAGTCAATAGGTTTATGCTTAGTATGGCCAGTAGAAGATGTTTTAGGTCAAAAGACTTTGAGGGGAAATATTAAAATTGTATAAATTAATTTTAATAAAAATATTTAAAATATTTGTCACGTTTGATTTATAAATCATCCTTTACAAGTTGACTGTGTTTTTCTACTTGTTAAACCCCATACCCTATATGTTTCCTTCTCATATGGACAGGTTCATAAGATAAAGGTAATGGTATTTTTCATAAAGGATTTTTATTACCTCCTATAATTTTTTACATGATTTTTTTCACATTTGGAAATGTTTTGATAGGCCAAGCATCTCAAGTTTGCAAGTTGGTTTCATTTGGGATGACAGGCAAGTTTCTACTATCTGTAGAATATTCATGCCTTGGTAGTGGTTTCATAAGATGATAATAGATTATTTTCATGTTTAAAATTTCCTCTTATCCATATTTAATTTAAATCTCATGTTCAAAATCAATCTTCTGTGGAGTGGTAGTCAAAACATGCAATACAATCAACTTGCTTCATGACTATCATACACAGTCACCTGAATGAGCTATGTTAAAGATTGATCACATTCATGACAGATTAAAGGAGATTAATATGGTTATAGACACATTATTATCACATGAGTTATCATGTTTGAATCCATCAAATAATGTGTGGTTAGCATGGGGGCAACCTTTTCTTTCTACACATAGTCTCCTTCCATTGGTATGCACCTGAGGTGTTTCAAAGAAGGATATCATGTTGGAATAGAGGTTTTCAGACTTGTTTCAAGATATTAATAGTGATAAACACCCATTTTATAAATTTTTTAAGAGTCTAAGATTGTTCATGAGGTCATTCGACATACACATTTCTCCAATTCTATATTTATTACCTGTCTACAAATCATAAGCATACACCTATAGGTACCTCATGAAGACCATTCATGTTGAGAGGGAGTATCTAAGCTGAATAAGGTTATTTATAGTGAAAATAGTCTATTTGGAGTTTTTCAGAGGGCCTAAAAATCATTAAATCTCACAAACCATATATACTGCCAACTTACTCATCCTCACTGCCTTTATATGCAAATGTGCACCTACATGTGGCACCACAGAGATACAAAGAAATTTTATGGATAAGATTAAACATGATGAAAACCTTATTGAAGTCTTAGTGTCTTGTGGAGGTCATGTAAGATATGTTTGAGGTATTAGATTGGCAAGCAGACCTGGAAGTTTGTATCTTTGGATGTTGATTGTGTTTAGGGACCAAATCCCTAAAACACGAAAATAGAGCACCTTGCCATTTTGTGGATATCATATGATAAGGTATCCAAGGGATTTGATGCATCTTAATGATCTTATATTGTAGTTTCTACATGGTATAATAACCTTTCAAAAGTAAGGGAGTGAATGTTTAGTGTAATGTAGTTGTTGAGAGGTTAAAATATGTACTTTTGTTCACTAAATTCAAATAGTAACTTCTACAGGATTTGAGCTCCAAAGAAGACCCCTACACCCAAAATTTCCAATTTGAAACATGTATACATAATGGATGACCTTTCTAAGTTGAATAAGACATTTTTTTCTCAAGGATGTGACAACAAGAATTGAAGAACAAGGAGTTGAGCTCCATCAATACCTTAAGGTGTTTTAGGCCCTGAAATACTTACTTGGAGCCTGATTGTAGGTGTATACCAAGATCATGATGTGAATCAATAGATACTAGACCTATATTTACAAGAAATTTTTATTTGATATTGGTTCCAAGATAATTAATAAATCCAAAGGAACATGACACATATTCCAATGTGAAATCAACACATATAGGGTCCTAATGGCTCCAACACAATCAACTATAGTTCATTATAGGCAAACAATAATCTAAAACATGGTGCCTAGATGATGGTCTAGCCTAGAGAAAGTGAGCACAAGTCTAAAAAACACAAAAATAAACTTAATTACTCCAATAATGTCTTTTATGCATTATTTTTAAGGTCTAACTAGGTAAGCATGCACCTACAGGTGTCATCTTTTGATCAAGAAGGGAGGACAACATAGTCAGCCACCTATGACCAATCTTGATAAGGATCCAACATAAAGGTATGAGATGAACAATTTAAATGATGAAATGAGTTTGGAAATCTTAAATTAAGGTCAATGAACTTGGACCAAGGTCTAGAACACATAATCATACACTTATAGGTACCCTTTGAAGCTAAAAGTACAATAAAAAATTTCACTCAGCATTGACCTTTCAAGGTATATGAAGAGACACGTGAAAGGTTGAAATGAATAATTGACCTAAAGAATATCCAACATGATGATATAAATCTCAAATTATCTCCATGTCATGAAAATAAGGTACAAAAGGGACTCCAACAGTACAATTGACAGTCCAAAGTCAAGACCCTATAGACAGTCAATTACCCCACATGTCTGTTTTCGGATTTAGTGCATTTGAGAGGTATAGAGATCTGATCAAGAGTTGAATTATTTTAATAGATAATATAAATAAATTTGATAATACTATAAAACTTTCACCTTATTTGATAAAATAGGGGAAGTTCCCTATCTTTTATCTTAGACAAAGGGCATTTCCTTTGTATGCAAACTGGCAGGTTTTTGAAGAAGGAAGGTGATAAGGTGAGCTACAGGCTGATTAGACCTTTCAAGAAGGTGTGAAAAGTTGAGTGATATATAAAGAAAATAAGAAACCATGCATAGAGGGAGTAATCTCAATAGGATGGTCCAGAATTTCAAGTATGCAGACATGCCTGTTAGACATGGTTTAGGCCTAAAGACCAAATGGGGGGTCAATGCTACTTATATCCTTAGGTGGGAATTATAACCTATTGGAACATGTTTGATGGAATATAAAAAATGTGTTCAAGATTACACCTTGCATAAGAAGTCATAAGGAGAGCCACTTTTGGCTTAGAACCACATCGTGGCATGTGCTAATGAAAGGAAAAGCTCGAGTGGGCAATTTGAGGTGCTCAAATCTCCTTTGATACTTTAGATGGATACTTATGGGGATAGGATAAGTTGAAGAATATAATGAATAAACATTTTGTGAAATTAGTTCATATGTTCAACATCAAATATTCATGAATAATCCTTAAGGGTGGAAATGGTCTAAAACCCTTCAAAACCCTTGGAAATGACCCGATTGAAAAAATGAGGAAGGAGATACATTCTAATGGACCATAATGGCATGGGAAGTTTATGGAGGTTGTATAGGAATATTCAAGGATTCTTTACATCTTATTGAGGTGTTCCCCACTTATACAGATAAGAGATAATTTGGCTTTCTTTTACTATTTTTGATGTTTTATAGGTTCTAGGAGGTTTGAAGAGATGAAATAAACTTTGGGAGAGATATTAAGACTTATTATAACTAAATATGACCATTTAATGATTCATCAAAACTCCTAAGTATTTTTACAAGTACCTCTATCTCAGCCAATCAAAATTGGCAAAGTAAGCAAGATAGTGAGAAGGGTGAAAACTTCAAGTAGGAAGGTTTTTTAGGTGTGCCTAAAGAATATAAGGCTATGGGAGGCCATAAAATGTGTCATTACCTCCTCTATCTATATTTTCATGTAAAATTGAATCCAAATTTGAGGCCAAGTGTGAGGGGTAAGTGAAAAAAGAGTTTCTTGAACTGCAGGTAGTGATGGCTCACATCCAGAGGAATTCATATGATTAGGAATGCAACCAATGCATGGTGGATCATGACTAAAACCCCTCCCTTTCATTTCAATCATGATATTTTTTTCTAGTTAGTTTTAGGATGTTCCAAAAGGGGCAAATGATGAAGGTGATTTTGTGAGTAAGCAGGAGTCTTATGCCACATTTCATTGAGTTTCATGCTTTTGAGGGTCATTTGTCTTATCAAACCTTGCATAGTTTATATAACACTCATTATTATACATGTGTAAATCCTTCTCTTAGAATGACAAGTGTATGTAATCATAAATGCATCATGTCTATAAATCAATCATGGCTCAAAGAAGATAGAGCATACCTACACTTCTGATTAGGAATACATTTGTTAAACGAGAGCATGACCAATATGAGGATCCACTAGACCTGATTAGGGTATCACTTATCATAATATACCATGATAGAAAGGGTTAAGAATCCTATAGTCTAACACAATCATGTAATAACCCTAAGAGAGTCATAGGTTTAATGTTCACTTTATATATAATAATCAAGAAAGTAAATGTAATCTAGTGCACACCAAAGATTGTGGCACAACATGAGAGGTTAGTAAACAATAAAAAAATGTATAAGAGAATATTAATTAAGCTAAGTATTATTAAGACCCTAATACATGGAATATGAAGAGTAATATTATTCAAGTCAATACTTATGTTACTTCTATCTACTAAAGAAAGGAGAACAAAGTTAGAATATACTTACCTGAATGTGAACCAGTCAAGACTAAATATCTCCCTTGGCCAAATGGGATTTAAAAGAGATTATTATGGTTTTTAAGGATAAATAAGAAAGGCCAAATCATCTAAGACTTATCCACAAGACTAGATTCTCCAAATACAAACCCTAAGCTAAGACTCCTCAAGTAGAATGGTGGAAGAAAAGATTGTAAAGAAGCATTAGTGAATAATAACTCTTGATTGCATATTAAAATAATGATGAAATGATCTTGTATTTATATGTGGATCTCATCTTAAATCCTTCTGAACATGTTAGCTATACAAGGTTGACCCAGTTGACCCTATATGTTTTCAAGAGATAAATCACTAGGTCTCGAGTTAGGTCAGCTGAAGGGCTAAAAAAAATCCAAGTGAAAAATATCCATAAATAGTATAGGATCAACCCACTTGACCCTGTATAGTAATCAAAGGTTGAAAACTATATAGGGTTAACCCAATCAACCTGGTATAGTCAACTATTGAAAGGGGATGAAGGTGAGGAAAAGAGGGATGAAAAGATGAAAAAGACTGGAGGAGTGTGCATGGGAGGATTAATATCATAGAGAATGGTTTTAGGATCTAGTTAGATTGGTAATACTATGGTAATAAGGGACAATAATCCTATGAAGCATCAAAGGTCTACCCCCCTTTTCCAGTGCACCCCTTAGGGCGTGCACTCAGAGAGATTGAGTCTTGACAGGTTCCTATAATATGTAAAACATCAATATTTGATAAAAGTTAAAAATATTATGTGTATACATATTCCCCACTCTAATTTGATCATGTGTCACTAAGGTGCAATAGGGGATGGTGATTCGAGAAATAACATAAGGACACATAATGTTGATGGTGAAAAAAAGTTGTAGTATTTTAAAGTAAATGACTGAAAAGTAAATAAAAAACTAAATTTAATGCATACATTTACTTACCTTTATCACTATATGATTGTCTGATATGTTGTTAGTTTTGATTGTGTAGGGCATATAGACTCCTTTCAACAAACCCAAGAATACAAAAATAAAGAGTAAAAATAAACAAATACAAGAAAAGCCAAGATATTTGGTACTATGATGATAGGACATAGTTGAGAAATTTGGAAAGTTGGGGTGACAAGTTATATGTTAGACCAAATTACAAAGTCAAATGCAAGAGTAAGTCGGGTAACCGAAAAGCCAAGCCTACTAAAGACTGAAAAACTCAAATAATTTATCCTTAAGTAAGAAAGGCAAACTCACCAAGTCAAACTAAGGATACATGTCAAACATGATGGTAATAAAACATCAATTATAAAATAATAAACCAAAAAAAAATGGTAAAACAACATTGATGAGTGAGAAGTAACAATCTTCATCTCATGAAAATAACATTATCAAATGAGAAGTAACAAGCCAAACTCACTCAATAATGGAAAAATGGGTATGAACTTAGGTGTCCATAACATCAAGATAATAAATCAATGACAAATGGTAAAAGAAAAGTAAATCAAGCGTAGAAATATAAATCACAGTGAAAAAGAAATAAGTAATCCATAGTTGCTCAAACATGTTGGTTTGCTCTAAGGATAGATAAAATTGAAACAAGGTATGGCTAGCATGTTTTTAAGAGGTAAAGAAGAAGAAATTAAAGAAGAAGGGAAAATAGATTTGAAATCACAATTTGTCTGTCAAGGGGGAAATTAAATGGGTGGAAGGGATAATAAAGAAAAAATCAAGGTAGAGGAACTCTTTATCAAAGTCAAGACACTCAAATTAGGTTTGTCAAAAAAGATGACTTTTGATCTTAAGGACTCTGAAGAACTGCTCTTAGCCACAAAAGTCTTAGGTCAACAAATAAAGTATATAAATCATCCCATCAAGGCTATATGCATGAAAATAAAAATGGACCTACCTTCTCATAATATTTTCCTTGTTCCTTAAGACCCCTTACAGAGTTTTTGGTATACTATGAAGATTAGGTACTTGCATGAGAAAGTAGGTATCACCATAGAGTTTGTTGAATTATCCTATTCTAATCTACTAGCCTACCACACCCTAATGGACCTTGG
Source organism: Torreya grandis (assembly GCA_037957365.1). Classification (NCBI taxonomy): domain Eukaryota; kingdom Viridiplantae; phylum Streptophyta; class Pinopsida; order Cupressales; family Taxaceae; genus Torreya; species Torreya grandis. The sequence continues at coordinate 624,529 of JARHVA010000824.1, read as the reverse complement.
CTCTATGTGAGACTAACTGTGGAGTTTTTGCTTTGATTAGAGATAGGAGATGTGCTTGTAATCACATTTTTTGGTTTGAATTTGACTTTTAAGATTTGTATGTTGCCTTTGTTATATCATTACCTTTTGATTCAAATGATTTGGATTTTAACTTTCTTGATGGATTTTTCTATTCCTCATCCATATGTATTTGGAAAACTAAACATGGGTGATAAAGATGAACTTCATTTGAATACTTGGGACAAGGTTGCTAAGAGAGAGAACTTCAAAGAAAATGGGATTTAAGAGTCTCTGTATACACTGAAATCGTGTCTACTCCCTGGTCGACTCCCCCTTGGTCCCCTTAGTCCACTTCTAAACATTTCTAACCCACACACTTATTAATTTAAAATAATTACCTATTTTAAATTAATAACACCCCCCCTTGACACATCACCCATCACACCCCACCTTGGATACCTCTCCTTAGATGCCTCCATCACCCCATGACAAGTCATAAATACCTAAAACCTATTTCATCCCTTCCACTAACTCCCGCATCCATTTTTATCTGCCTTTGGACCATGTTTCAATGACAATTAAACCTGGCAATTGGAAGAATGGGCAAAAGGCTAAAAATAGCCTTTTTACCTGTCCTCTAGTCATCGATGTCAGTTACAAGTCGGCCGACGCCGATGAGATCACCGACATCAGTTACTTAAAACAGGCCCGAGAAGCAGATTCTCTTCCCCTGGTCGCTGAATCCCTACGCCCCGAAGGCTAATTCTCTAGTTTCTGGAATTCGACCTCTCTCTCCTAGATGCACACCAAGCATCACAGGCTATAGGGACTCTGCATCAGTCACTCCACACCTGATTGAAACATTAGAAGAAGTCTTCTACATCAACTGCATCAACAACAGGTCTTCTACACTTCTTCTTCAGCAAGCAAGAGCTAAGTATTCTTCTTTTGTTTCACCTCAGTATTTCAGAGCGCTTTGGTAATCAGTCCCCATTTGCTACTTCTAAGTGCTATAGACCAAACCAGCCCTGACTTTCTTCTTGGAGAGGCTGAGAGTCCTTCCCCATATCCCTACTCCTTTTGACAACCTATCCTCTACCCTTTGTCCCTCTTAAGACCCTATTCATTACCCTGCTAACCTGCACAGACTACCATAGACCATCCCGTCAACCACAGACAATAACCAAAAACTCGTCCAAGGCCATTGCCCTGTCCGACATCGACCACTGCCCCTATTGACATCGGCAGAATAACTGACGTCAGTAACCTTGACAACTGATGCCAGCAGAACTACCGACGTCGGTGACTGTGGAAGACCGACAACAGAATACAGGCATGCATTATCTCTATTTCTTTTATTCAATCTTTTACTATTTCTCTTCTTAGCAACATTCTTTTTATCAACTAGTGGACTGTCACCCCTCCAGGAAGTCTTTGCACTTCTGGGATCGAGCTTTGCTTGGCAGTCCACCATCTATCTATCTAACATTTTCCTTGTTTAAGCCTTTCTTATCTACATGTGTCATCCTCCACAGCCAAAGAGGAGCTCCTTCGATCGTCTGGATACGGTGCACAAACTCCATCCGGGTATCATCTAACCCTTGACCATTATCATAGTTTCTTTCATCTTCTGAATGTGGAAAAGTGAAAAACAGTTAGAAACATTCTGGCACACCTGATGGGACCCTGGAGTTTTCCTTGGGTTCATACTTTTTCTTCTAAAAACAAACATTCATATAGGTGCATTAGATCTCTTCTTGCATCCTTTTCTTCTATCTCTTTCGAAAAGACACCATTAGCAAGTTAAAAAGAATCCTTCTTTTTCTTTCTTTCCTGCATCTTAGAGTAGTAAAAGTCATACTCTTAACCTCTTCTCACTTGTCTGCATCCAAACACACATTTTAATTTGGGTTAAAAACATATTGCATTTCATTCCTGCCTGAATGCATTTTTAGCTCATCTAGTAATTAAAACCGCATTATGAAAAAATCGTAGTGCACTTATGTTACACGACCAGACCACTATCACAAATCAAACATCTAAACATACCTAAGACAAGGTCTGACTAGGATTTCATCACCTAGCGGATACCTTACCCTTCCTGGTAATCCTACTTGGACTTCACTACCAAGGGGAGAACCCACTCTATTCTCTGGCAGAGTATAAACTCTAGGGGAAGTATATACTGGCTAAGTGACCCAGCTTATCTCTAGGCTCGTGAAGTGAGGGGAGCTAGCTCCTAGCACCAGGCCACGTACGAAACTTAATACAGATTTTGAGCACCAAAACTAACCCAAAACCAACCTTAGACTGCTTCTTCTAGGACCCATTCTAAAAGCCAACTTCCCAAACACACTCTTCTAAGGCATAAGCCAACGTGACTCTAAAACTTATTTTTAGGAATTAACGTTTAGGGCCTGCTTGTCTTCATCTACTTTTTTGTTTTTATCTGGTTTTTTGAGCTAGTAAAGACAATTTCTTTTTCTTCCAAAAACTTTCAATTCTCCTAGTTTCTGGAAATAGACAGTAACTGACATCGGTTTTTCCACCGACATCGGCAACTACTTTCACTGACATCGGTTTATCTGACCAACATCAGCAACTTATTTCACTGACATCAATTTTTCTACTGACGTCGATCACTATCCAAAAATTTTCTTCTCAAATAGCAAGTTTAAAACCTGACCTTTTTGCTCTCAAAAACACATTCTGGTTCTCTGAAGCTGAAAAACATAGTTTTTAGGACCTGAACCTATTTTGCCTTGAATGGTTTTGACACGTAGACAAACCAAAACTCTTGTTGACCATGCAAGGCAACAACCACTTCCGCCTTTGCCCTCCATAACAAGTCCTCTAATGGAGTATCATTCAGAGACTGAACGAACTCCTACCCAACCAACCCCGACTCAACCCCCTATTGTTACCGAAGGGGACCAAGACTTTGAAAGGTTCCTTGACCTCAATGTCAAGACCCTTCAACACTATCTCACGAGAATTCAAATGCGAGACTCTTTAGGCAACCCCATTTATGGGATGCTGACTTCCTTAGTTGAGACGGTAATCATATCAACTGCCTCCGTAATTCAACCTATAGACACCCAAGCCATTACCTCAGCTAACAACCGGACCATGACCAATCTTCAAAGTGTGGCTCCTCCTTCTATTTTTGGACCTACTTCCATTGGGGTTTCAGTGCCCCGTCAACCACAAACCATTCAACAAAGTTCTACACCATTCCAGAACCTAGTTGTCTCCATCCCACCTACTCTTGCACCCATCAACACAAGGGTGGCTACTCATCCTTCAACCAGTGTTGCCACCCCTCAACCACCTTTGGTGGCCCCTATTCAATTTGTGCCCTCCAACTCCATGGCACAACCACCCTTGACTTCAACATCAGTCCCTATGACTAGTTACCAATATGTTGTGCCTATACAAGCGCAACCAACTACGCCATATGCCCCTTCTAACACCTTCCAAGTGCCCTACAATCTAGGGGGTGCCCCACCTGTAAATCAACCAGCTGATCTAATCAAGATGCTGATGGATAAAATGTCCAGTCTTGAGGCTTTCATTTTTGGTTCAAGCAATGCTCTCTCATATGAGCAAATTTGTAATGAACCCATTCATCCTTCAGTCCCAATCCGACCATATCCTAGTTAGTGGGAACTTCCCAAGTTTACTCGCTTCCAGAGTAAAGAAGACCCACAGCAACATCTACAAGCATTTAGACACGCTTGTTACCTTATAGCACATGATGATGCATTATTACTACGCACATTTTCCATGTTGCTTTCTGACCCTGCCCTTGATTGGTATAGTTCTATTACCAATCACTTTCTCTTTTCCTTCACTCAACTGGATCAATTATTCCTTGACCACTTTTCGATCAACATCACCAAAAAGGTCTCCATCACAGACCTATACTCTATCAGGGAATTTGACGATGAATCAATAGCCGATTTCATTGCCCGTTGGAGAGGCTTAATCAACCAACTCTCCTTTTCATTACCTCAACCTGAGCTCATCGAGCTCTTTTCAAGAGCATGTGCCAAACACATTTCATCTACTTTATGGGTCCAAACATTCTGCACATTTGACGAAGCTTTCACCATGGCCCGAAAGCTTGAACTCCGCACAATTGAAGAAGATAAGGTCAAGTTGCATAGTAAAAATACTAACGCAAAATCCAATGACCCTTCTTCTTCCAGACCTTCTTCTTCCCACTCCAAGTCCAAAGGAGTGGCAAATGTTGTGGTTGTTAGACCATCATCTTCAATGATAACCAACCAAACTCAACCTTCAACATCACAAAGCATCACAAAACAATTCCAACAATGATACATACAGCGACAATACACTCCAATTAGAGAATCATATGCTTCCGTGTTGGATAAACTTGTTAAGCAGGGGGTCCTCAATCTCCCTCCTATCTGACCACCTCAATTTGACCCCTCAAAAGCCATTCCTACATGGTATAGGGAGAATGACTTCTGTAACTACCACCGTGTCAACGGTCATGACATAAACAACTGAAAAACCTTTAAAAACATTGTCCAAGACATGATAGACAAGGGGGATCTTGTTTTGGATAACCCGAACACGCCGGCTAACCAAAACATGGACATATTTAGACAACCATTCCCTAATCATCCCCCTAGTCAAAATAATGTCCAAACCATGGCCGATGGCTCCCAAGAGCATAATATACGCACGGTCAACACGGTCTCTCCTCTTATGTTTAACCAACCTCTCTCACAGTTTGAATAGGTTAGTCAACCTATTTATCCACCACAGGTAAAAGAACCTTCTTCTCTTATTCGTCCATCATAGATAGAAGAGCCTTCTTCTTCTACTTGTCTATCACAGGTGGAAGAACCTTCTTCTTCTATTAGTTCTCCATCGACCTCTCTTATATTGGAGGACGCTTTGACCATACCAATGCCATTAGCCCCACCTTCATCCTTCCTACTACCAATGGAGGACCATACCTTTCCTGCTCTTCAACCACAAGTAGAAGGCATGATCATCCCTACCCTCTATCCTCTTGAGGATTCACATTCTCCAATTCCTTCTCCTCCAAGAGAAGAACTTGTCACTTCACCCACTTCGACCGAGGAAGATCCAGTGACGGTTTTCCCTTGCCTCTTGCCTAAGATCGCTACATCTCACTCACCTCTGCTCACATCTGAGCCCAAACCCGTGCAGGCATCCACCATGCCAAAAGAGATTAAATCTCTCGGCATTCGGCCTATATCAAACCTCACTCACCCATAAGTGAAGGTAGACTTGAACCTTGCCTCACACAATAGTGGTCTTCACACCAAACTAAAGAAGGCTACTAAACCACATCGAAAAATTTCTCTCCCACCTTCATCATTACCTTCAATTTTGGGCCCACATCCATCCACCTTAATAGGAGTGCTTCCTACTCCAATACCTCACAGGGGCAAATCGCCTCCATTATCCCCTTTACCCATCAAACCTATATTTCCTCCAAAACATCCAACACCTCTCACCACAAAAGTGCCATCTACACGTGTGGCTACACTGCCAAACAAAAAGATGGTACGACCAACGCCTCCTACAACTCCTAAAAAGAAGTTGTCAACCCCTACTGCAACAAAATGTGCAGACCCATTAGTGGGTTCTTATGATTTGTTGTTATGCCGATTATTGCAGTCTTTTAGCATCACTCTCCCACCTATTAAGCCATATCAACATCTCAGACCAAAACCGTCCTGGTTCGATGACACTAAAATTTGTGCATATCATCGCACACCTAGACATGACACTGAGCATTGCTGCGCTCTCAAAGCTTTCATTCATCAACACTGAAAAAAGGATACCCTTCACATTAAGGATCCTCTTGACCACACTTTTAACAAACCACCAACACCATCCCTTGACTCCCAAACCTCCTCACCTTCACACTCATCAACTCTCGGATCAAGACCATCTTGGTTCGACGACACTAAATTTTGTCACTATCATCACACACTTGGACATGACATTGAGTGTTGTTGCGCTCTTAAAGCTGTCATTCGTCAACACTGAGAAAAGGATACCCTTCTCATTAAGGATCCTCTTGACCACCCCTTTAACAAACCATCTACACCAGCCCATACCTCCCAAACATCCTCACCTAAATCGAGATCTCAACACAATACTATGGTCCCTTTGCCACCTTCAACCCCATTATTCGAAATCAACACCATCAATGTGACCACCAGGTCTCCAACCCAAAAGGATAAAGGAAAAAGACATGTTCTATCCCTTGGACATATCCATCTGCCAAGCCTTCACCACAACCAAAACCCAAGATTACTATCTCGGGCACATCTCAACCAACATCCTCGAAGACAATCCCTGACTCCGTGATGAAACAACTTCACCACATGACCCCTGTGAAGATGTCTTTGTATGACCTCATACAAAGCTCTCCACAACATCATCAAACTTTGATCAAGGCCTTGCAAGTAGTGGTGGTCCAACCTGAAGACCCCCAACCACTGGCCACTTTGATCAAATCATTACCAACCATTGCCTCCGTCACCATCCGTGATTTTGAGATTCCTGCCTCTAACCTGGCAGATCAGGATCTTGCCGTCTCAAACTAAATCTGTCAAACATTGTCCCAGTCACAAGAAACTGGGGGAATTCGACCTTATACTGACTATTATGACCTTAACCAAACATCGACCAAGCCTCAACCAAACATCGACCAAACATCGAACAAGCCTCGACCAAGCATCGACCAAGTATTGACCAAGCATCGACCAAACATCGACCAAGCCTCGACCAATCATCAACCAACATCTTAATCATATTAACAACCAAGCATCAGCTAACATGTGACCAATATGGAAAGAAGTAAATGAAGCAAGTTTGCTCTAAATTGGCTCAGACCTTATATCATCACGCACAAGTATGGGTCAAGGACTTATCATCTGTCTTCTCCCGAAGGATGGCCACAACCTAAGCCCCTTAATGCTTTGCATCTGCGACCATTCTACTGTTAATCAAGTAATCAATCACTTGACGTTTAACTTGAGATTGTCCCTTGAGCAACCCCCATCATTATCATTCCCTATTCCTATAACCCTTTTTCCCAACATTAGTTAACCCTTTTGTCAAGCATGAATGCTTTGTCCTAATAAAAGGAGACCCTTAAACCTCTAGAGGCTCATCCATGACTAAAAAATTCAGTCAACAAAAACATATAAAAATGGGATGCCTAACATACAAAGGTCATAAAACTATAAATGTAGACTGTTCCCTCGAAGGACAGCTACATAATTGTTGTAATTACTAGACTACTCCCTTGAAGGACAGCTAGGCCAAGACATTCAAACATACAAAGTAGAATATAGACCACTCCCTCGAAGGATGGCTATGACTAAATTTTGCCACAAACAACACTCTCTCAGAAGCTTCCCGCATCGATCAACTTCACATATGACCACCAAACAAAACAACATCCCTGTGTAGACTTCCCGCATCGATCAGTCTACCAAAAAAAAAATTGGTTGACAAACTATTAAGTCATGGACATGCCTATTGTCATTCTCAGGGTCACCTATAAAAGGGGCAAGGTTATTCCTGCCAAAAAGGGTTACCTCATCCTCTCATATCACATAATCAAATCTTATTACCCCAACATACTCAAGGGATTTTGAGCTCACTTAATGTTAAGTGATCAGAATACTTCTTTAACACAACCACTGGTCAACGACATAATGCATAAATGGGGCTTTTGTTTTTAAAAACCCCCTATCTACGCTATCATTATGGTCCTTGTCAATGAAAGAGCAATACGCCTTTCACTTTTTACACACTTTGGTCACACCCAACCAAATCATTTCCCAACCAAACAAAAACCTTTTCAGACCACTGACATGACATAACCTATTCACACTAGTTTTTATGGAAACCAATACACATGGAAACTATCGACCACACAATTTATGTCAAGCATAAACCATTACTTGCTGAAGCATAAATAATCTCAATTCTTTTTTTAGCATACACCATTACTAATATGGAAAAATGCTAAGGGATGAAAGACCACACAACCAATGTTACAAAATACACCATCACACAATATGGAAAAGGCTGTAACATCATCTTACCCTCATCATTTATAACCTGACCCAACCAACCTATCAACCAGTATGAACTACATTGGCCTGAGGCCCTCAAAACAAGGGCTATGTAGGTAGCACTCAGTTGACATGACGTCTTTTGGGGTTAGCTCGGCACATTCCTTCGTCTGTCCAACAGACCAACTATCTATCTCAACCTGACTTGACCAATGACCTCAGAGATCACGAGTATCTCCTCTGACCATGACCACTTTCGAGACAACTCTGCCTTGGTTGTTTTGATTGCCTATGCTACTTCTTGACTAGTTAGCAAATTGTCCCCGACCCTCACAAGTATTGCATCGCGAGCAAGTTGATCTCCACTACTTGTGACATTTTCGTGTTTTCTAGGAGCACTTCTTGAGCCTGGGATACTTGGAACATGATGACCATTGGAGCTACAGCTTGGATCAAATAACCCAATCAGCTACGACTAAATGCTGGGGCCCAGTTATTTCAATTTTAGCACTCCTCAACCTTTGACCGTGACAATTTGACCTATCTATCACGTGAAGTGGTATACGCCCAATCACAACTATTGCAGCGTTCACACTCAAACCTTCACCATCTCCATCCACTATCTATCAAATCGGCACCCGATATCAGGTTACCTTCCCTTGACTCCCGCTTTGAGGGGGAATACCTCATCCATACCTGGGGAAACAACCCCTATTTTTGTCTTACAGTTCATCAGAACAACCAACAAGACAAAAATGACCTTATCCCATACTTGGGGCAACTTACTCCTATTTTTGTCTTGCAGTTCGTCAAGAACAACCAACAAGATAAAAAGGGGCAAATGTAGACACCGAAATCGTGTCTACTTCCTGGTCGACTCCCCCTTGGTCCCCTTGGTCCACTTCTAAACATTTCTAACCCACACACTTATTGATTTAAAATAATTACCTATTTTAAATTAATAACACCCCCCCTTGACACATCACCCATCACACCCCACCTTGGATACCTCTCCTTGGATGCCTCCATCACCCCATGACAAGTCATAAATACCTAAAACCTATTTCATCCCTTCCACTAACTTCTGCATCTATTTTTATCTGTCTTTAGACCATTTTTCAATGACAATTAAACTTGGCAGTTGGAAGAACGGGCGAAAGGCTAAACATAGCCTTTTTACCCATCCTCTAGCCGTCAATGTCAGTTACAAGTCGCTCGACACCGGTAGAATTGCCAACATTGGTTGCTTAAAATAGGCCTAAGAGGCAGATTCTCTTCCCCTGGTCGCTGACTCCCCATGCCCCAAAGGCTAATTCTCTGGCTTCTGGAATTTGACCTCTCTCTCCCTCTCTCTCCTAGATGCACACCAAGCATCACAGGCTATAGGGACTCTGCATCAGTCACCCCACACCTGATTGAAATATTGCAGGAAGTCTTCTACATCAATCGCATTAGCAACAGGTCTTCTACACTTCTTCTTTAGCAAGCAAGAGCTAAGTATTCTTCTTTTGTTTCACCTCAGTATTTTAGAGTGCTTTGGTAATCAGTCCCCATTTGCTATTTCTAAGTGCTATAGACCAGCCAGCCCTGAATTTCTTCTTGAAGAGGTTGAGAGGCCTCCCCTATATCCCTACTCCTTTTGACAACCTATCCTCTACCTTTTGTCCCTCCTAAGACCCTATTCATTGCCCTGCTAACCTGCACAGACTCTCAGACTACCATAGACCATCCTGTCAACCACAGACAATAACCAGAAACTCATCCAAGGCCATTGCCCTGTCTGACATCGACCACTGCCCCTATCGATGTTGGCAGAATAACCGATGTCGGCAATGTTGACAATCGACGCTGGCAGAACTACCAACGTCGGCGACTGTGAAAGACCGATAGTAGAATACAGATATGCATTATCTCTATTTTTTTGTTCAGTCTTTTACCATTTCTCTTCTTAGCAACATTATTTTTATCAACTAGTGGACTATTACCCCTTTAGGACGTCTTTGCACTTCTGGGATCAAGCTTTGCTTGGCAGTCCACCATCTATCTATCTAACATTTTCCTTGTTTAAGCCTTTCTTATCTACAAGTGTCATCCTCCACAGCCAAAGAGGAGCTCCTTCGATCGTCTAGATACGGTGCGCAAACTCCATCTGGGTATCATCTAACCCTTGACCATTATCATAGTTTCTTTCATCTTCTGAATGTGGAAAAAGCGAAAAATAGTTAGAAACAGTCTCATAAATCTAGGTAAAATAAAAGTGTTATCTTGACTTCAGCCTTGTAGAGTGAAAGAAAGGGGAAATGAAGAGGAGTGACACATGGAATAATTTGAATTACTTCAAATCAAAAAAAATGTTACAAATGGAAAAAAGAGATACAATGATAGTAAAGTGTGATTTATTATCATAAGAATGAGGGAAATGGAGGAAAATATGCTAACATAGATTGTTATGAAAATTCCATCTAACAAAAGAAGCAAAAGCTAAAGTTGAGAACAAGGATCATAAAAAGAAACATGAAAGATGGTAATTTTATGAGGAGGGCCAGGTCCTATTCACGGTCTTACACTGAAACTTCATAAAATAAAAATTCAAATGGTATGAAAAAACAAATGAAAAATAAAGAAGACTATGGTACATCAAGAAACCAAAAGACCAAAACTAAAGGTTTGTGAAAGGAAGAAACTTGTTGCAGAGGGAAAGACCTATGTAAGTAACCTAAAAAAAGTGTTAGATAGATGTAGATAGAAAGAATGAAAATTTTATGCAAAGTAATTTTTGAGGAATTATGCATTGGTGGGCTCTTTGAAAACATGGCCTTCATTGGTTTGAAGATGGTAGGTGCTTGGACCAAGAATAGTTTTGACTAAATATGGGCCCCATCATTTTTGGTTGTATTTACCTTATTTATCATGGGTGTAGTCTAATTTAAGGAGAATATCACCAACATTAAATGTGTGGATTTTAGCATGTTTGTTATGCTACCTGGTAATGTGAGCCTTGTATTGGTAGTTATGTTTTAAGATAGAAAGATGATGTTCATCAAGTAGATCAAGGGCATGAAGATCAACTTCATGCAATCATTCATCAATAATAATACCATGAAGAGATATACAAAGAGAGGGAAGCTCAACTTCCAAGGGAAAGACTGACTCAAAACCATAGACTAGAGTGGCATTACCCTAGTGTTAGTACGTATGCTAGTTTAATAGGCCCAAAGAGTAGGGTAAAGATGAAGATGCCAATCCATGTGGGTTTCACTAATTATCTTTTGGATAATTTTGTTGAGAATTTTATTAGTGGGCTTAGCTTGGCCATTACATTATGGATGATAAGGTGTGGAAAATTTGTGATTGATCTTGAATTTATTGCAAAGTTATTTAACATGCTTATTTTTTAAATTAACACCATTGTCTAAAATGATGGTATGGGGAACACAGAAGCAACAAATGATTTGATTAAAAATAAATTTGGAAATGGTAGGACTGATGATATTAAAAAGAGGCATGGCTTCTACCCACTTGGTAAAATATTTGGTACCAGTGATGATAAAAACATACCCATTTTGGGAGTGAGGTAGTTTGCCAATGAGATCGAATCTCCATATGGAAAATGGCCAAGGAGATTCGATAGTTTGAAGTTTAGCTAGAGGTGACTGAATTATATCATCATGAAGTTGATAAGGATTACACTTTTTAGCATATTTGATTGCATCTTTTTTAAGAGTAGGCCAAAAGTAACCTATACATAGGCATTTGTAGGTTGCATCATGTTTGCTATAGTGGCCATCATAAATTCCCCCATGTTATTATTCAAGAAGAGGAGGGACCTCATCTTGCATAACACAGTGGAGAAATGTACCTTCAACATTGTGATAATAAAGGATATTGTTTCAAAATATTTACTTGAAAGCTTATTTATAAATACATGTTTTTTCATGAGTCTAAATTAGGAAAATAAGTTTGATGTTCCAAGAATTGAATGATGTCTTGGTACTATGGGCTTTGTCAAATGGTAAAATCCTCGATATGATAGATAAGCAAATATAGTGGTTGCGTAGAGGATGGAGATTTTCTTATTTGTATAAGAAAAGTAGGATTGAAAAGGACTTAGTGTGGATGAAAGAGAGATGCTGAAGAGGCAAGAGAAACAACAATGAAATTTTGATCTCTAGGAATAGGCTCAATAGTGAAAGAGATGAAATCCTTAGTAAGAGTGGTTTCAATTTGATGATATGTGATGAGGTTTTCAATTTTACATTGATAATCACCACTGACTTAGCAACAAATAAGCTGAGAATCACCTAAAGCATGAAGGTATTGAATGTCTAAGTCAAGATCAGCTCACATGCCTAAAATGAGAATTTTATATTTGGCCATATTATTCGTGACATCAAAGGTGAAGCGAAAAGATGAAGGAAATAACTTGCCAAGAGGACTTGTGAGATTGCAACCTACCCCAACTCTTTGAAGGAATTTAGCACCATCAAAGTGAAGGTTCCAAGTATCCTCATGTAAGTCAACATTAATTTTAGGAAGGTCCTCGATAAATACTTTTAGTTTAGTAGTACTAAAAGGAGTAGTGGATTCATCAAGATTATTGGCTTCAAGATTGATGGTAAACCTATGAAAATAATCTTTGAGAGAAATAGATTGATTAAGACCTTTGATGTAAAGGATATTATCATCTGGAAGATTATCTTGAAAAGAAGTAGCTGGAATGGGAGTTGTGGTAACTTGATCAGCTATGATTTATCATTTGACAACTTTTTGAGTGATGATGCAGAGATCAAATTCAATAAGGAGGACCATCCATTAACCAATTCTATCTCTACGAAAAAATGCTTTGGATAAGAAATGATGAAGGGGGTTAGAATGAATAATAACATAAGTAGTTTGGTAAAACATATAGTGGTGAAGCTTTTCAAGTATGAAATAGATGGAAAGACAATCATGTTCAATTCTGGTATAACATGTTTCATAATCGATGAGGCTTTAGCTAATGTAATAGATATCATACTCTCTTCTCGTATCATCTTATTGGGCAAGCATTGCCCCAACTGAAATAGGTGTGAAAGATGTATATATAACCAAAGGTTTATCATTGGAAGGAGGACAAAGTGTGGGTGGATGATGCAATTACTCTTTCAAATTATCAAAGGATTTTTGACATGGATCCATCCATTTTAAAGTAGTACCTTTCTTGAGAATTGAATTGATGGAGTGAATTTGATATGCCATTTTTGGGATGAATCATCTAATTGCCCCAAGTTTGCATACATAAGTGTGAATCTCAAGAATTAAATGAATAATGGCCATGTTGATGATAGCACTAATTTTGTTGGGGTCAATATCGATGCTGAGAAGAGAAACTAAGAATCCTAACAATTTTCTAGATGTGACTCCAAAGACACATTTTTAAGGATTAAGTCTAACTTTATATTTAAGTAGATGGTCAAAGATGATAGCAAGATCAAAAAGATGATTCTTATAATTTTTGGATTTAGTAATGAGATCATCCACATAAGTTTCAATAATGTTATTGATGAGATCTTCTTCTTGATGGCTTTATCCTTCAAGATGAGGATGTCAACTCATACCTTATTTGTTTGAATTCTCTCAAGAGTTTCTTGCTCCATGGTTTCCACTTCTTTAGCTATTTAATTTGCATATACACAACTCCATAAAGCATTAGTTTTAAAATATATAGGACTTTTAGTTTCATCATGTTTATTTTTCCACCACACTTGTCCATCCTTTTCAAGCTCTATGAGATTTTTAGCAACCTGCTCTTCCTATGTTTTTGGACATAATTTATTCTCTTATTCAAATGTTGCTCCATTGTTTATAGCATGATCTTATTAGGAATGGTGAAGAAACCTTCCAACCCAAGATTTTGAAGTGTTAACAATAAAAACATCACACAAATAAGTTGCAAACAAATTATTGCAAAATAAAACAAGTCAAGTATTATTCAAAATGAGATGTTAGTGCAATAAGATGCCCTTGCATAAGTAAGCAAGACAAAATAAAGAACTAGCCTAACTAGCTAATGTGGAATAAATCTTCACATAGAAAAAAAAACAAAAGAATGAAATAAGTAACTAATACACTAGAAAACATGAGAAATACATACTCTAACACTCCCTTCAAGTGAATCTAGGGGCTAACAATAGCGAAAAAATAAATAGTTGCATATCCACAGTATGAGTCCTAAAAACTAAGCTTGATAAGGTACTCATGTACAATATGTATCCATAAAATAAATAAGGAAGATATCCTCAAAAACACCTTCTAAGGACAAATTATGAAACTCCAAGCATGCCACACAACTTAAAGAAATAAGGTGATGCAAAAGGCTTCGTGAAGATGTTTGTAACCTGTTCCTAAGTTAGAATGTACTCCAAGATAAGAAATCCATCCTGAATATGCTGAGAATAAAGTGCATATGTACCTCAATGTGCTTGGTTCGATGATGCTCAAATGGGTTGCGAGATATGTGAATTTCACTATAGTTGTCACACAAAAGTATAGTAGATGAATCCTACGTGAATCCAAACTTTGTCAATAACTGATGACGCCAAATAACCTACTAACTCATTGTAATTGTTGCTTTATAATTAGCCTCTGTAGATGATAATGCAATAGCATGTTGCTTTTTGCCAACCAAACAATAGGTGAAGAATCAAGCCAAAATATGTAGCCAGAAGTGGAATGCCTATCATCAAGATAACATATCCAATTTGAATTAGTGTACCCAACCAAGTAGAACACCTAGTATACTGTAATATAAAAGGAGTAGTGCCTCACAAATATTGTAAAATCTTCTTGGTAGCCTGCCAATGACTATCATGAGGGTCTTGTGTAAACTTATATACAAGCTCAATTCCAAATTAAATTTTGAGGTGAGTATGGGTCAAATACATAAGACTCCCGACCATCTTTCTATATAGTGTAGGATCATAAAGTGGAGTAGTACAAGTGGTAGTGAGAGTTACTCTAGACCAAAAAGGAGAAGAACTTGCCTTGAAATTAGTCATGCCAAAATATTGAAGAAGATCAAGGGTGTACTTTTGCTTAATCAAATAAATCCCTATATCTGATTGTGAAATCTATAAACCAAGGAAGAAATACAAAAGACCAAGATCTATCATGTTGAATTGTGCTAAATGCCTACTGAATAGTCTGAATTTGAGATGAAGAGTTGTCTATGAGAAGAAAATAATCAACATACAAGACTAGTATAACAATGTCCTCCCCAATACACTAAATATACACCATGGAATTAGAGTGATAGTGAACAACACCAGTGGAGAGAAGAAATAAATATATCTTCTCATACCAATCCCGAGAGGATTATTTGAGACTGTAAAGAGACCTCCTAAGTTGACAAACAAGAGAAAAATCATGAACAAACTAAGTAGGGTGCTCCATATAGATTTCCTCATGTAAGTCTCTATGCAAGAAATCACTCTTAATGTATATCTGATACACTGTCCAACCCTGTAATGCAACAAGAAAAAGTACAAGGTGAACATAATACATCTTGACAATGGGCACAAAAGTATTAGAGTAGTCAATACCTTTGACTTGAAAGAATCTATTTGCAACAAGATGTGCCTTATACTTATCAACAAACCCATCATCTGCATACTTAGTGTGGTAAATCCCCTTGCACTTAATCAAATTTCTTCCCTTAGGAAGAGTGACCAAATCCAAGGTGTCATTTTTCATCAATGAAGAATACTCATTTGTCATTGCATCATCCCACTCATATATCCCATGAACCTATGAAAAAGACTGTGGATCCTTAGAGAATGCTTGACATAAAAGTCCAGTACCTCTAGAATATGCACGACGATGTTGAGTGGGTGAAAGATGTTACCTTAAAAACTATAGTACAATACCACCTAGGCATAGTGGCAACATCAATGTGAATAGGATTCTCATCCTCTATAACCTCCTCAGGAATCTCCTGAACTAGATCCTCAAAGAATGAATTTTCAAGAGGTGGTGATTAATCATCAAAAGAAGACATGGAAGAAGATGAAGAGTCATGAGATGTGAAGTGCTCATCAAACTAGACGTGTTCAAAAATAAATATCATGAGTATCAAGATCTAAAATATGATAAGCTCTCATGTCCTTGCAATACCCTACAAAAATTAAAGGTTTGCTTTTTTTATCCAATGGTTTACTTTTCTTATTTGGTACAAATGCCCAAGCAAAGCTCTCAAAGACTCAAAAAAATGAGACATCGGGCTTGGTTCTAGACCAACCTCCTCTAGAGTTAAATGCTCAAGTGTTTTGTGTGGTTTTGAATGTAGTTTGCATAATTAACTACCTCTGCCTAATAGATAGGAGGTAAATCCCATGAATACATCATGAAATTATCAGTCTCCTTCAAAGTTTGGTTCCTTTATTTTAATAAGCCATTCTACTATGGAGTATGAGCAATATAATGTTGGTGAACAATACCATGAGCTATGAAAAAATCAGAGAAATCTCGACTGAAGTAATCCCCCCTTTATCTATATAAAGCTTCTTGATGCAACTAGAAGACTATTTCTCGACTAAAGCCTTAAAGACTTTGAAGTGAGCAAATACATCACTTTTGTACTTGAGAAAATAAACTCAAGTACACCTTGAAAAATTATCAATGAAAGTAAGTGCATACTTAGCTCCATTGAAAGGAGTAAGAAAGACCATCAAATCATTGTGCACAAGCTCAAGTGGTAAAAAAGATCTCGTAGACATACCCTTACTAAAAGGATCTTGGTGTTGTTTCTCTAATGCACAACCAAAGCAAACTCTATAAAGACATGAAATTGTAGGAAGACCCTCTACCATATTGTGAGTGCTCAATTCATTCAAATATATGTAGTTTAGGTGTCCAAATCTCTCATGGCAAAGCCTATTCTCAAAATTTTCATGAGAAACCAAACACATCCCTAAAAGAGGAGTATCATTAAAACCCTCAAAATAATAGAGTTAAGAACTATGATCAATAACACTTTGTTCAATAAGTGTATGTGGATCTAACAAAGCTCAAACTTTAACACCCTATTGAATGAAAGTCACTATCTTACCTTGACCAAAATGACAAATCTGATAAATTGAAAGTAGATTGGTGGTGATGTCTGAAACATATAATGCATCATTGATGTGGCCACCATCTAGATGTATGTCACCCTTTCCCTTAATATAAATAAAATAAGAATATCCAACCTCAATGTTTGAAGTAGAACTCAAACCAAGAGATACAAAAGACTCTTTGGAATAAGTCATATGGTGTGAAGCACCATAATCTAGAACTCAACTATCTGTAATAGGTAACTGTGATCTCTCGATAACATTAAGTGCTTTCTCAGGCTCATGAGATGGATAAGGAGTGGAGATAAAAATATTTTGTTCTCTAATGACATCCTCTAGGGCTTGCATTCTCTTGCAACACCAAGACTCTTCATGACTAGTCCCCCCACAATAGGTGCATGATAGGTTTGATTTATTCTTAGATATGGAAGATGATTTGGGTTTAGATGTGTTGGTGTTGGGCTTAGGTGTATTTTGAGATGGAGGAGTGTTCTTCTTACTTTTTGCTTTTCCCTTGTTCTTAAGATGTGATGGCACTAATATTTTTTGAGAGATAAAAGACTCAAAGTGAGACAACTTAGATTCCTTCCTAGTAAGTCTCACAAAATAACTTTAGCTATGAAATTTCAATGTTACACCTAAGGAATCCATGCTAGATAAAAAGATAGAAGCAAATATTTGGAATGAACTACTCAACTTTGACAAAATCAAGAACACACACTCTTCATCTTTCTTATCTCATCCACTTCCCTTCAATTGAGTCAATAAATGCTTAAACTTAGTGAAGTAGTCTACAATAGGAACAAAGTCATCCAGATTGAATGAAATAAGCTACACTTCAAGTTGCATGGATCTCAAGTGATCTAATTTTCCAAATAAACCCTTTAGCTTAGCCCATATTTTGAATGGAGTATCATATCCATCTAAATGAAATAACAAATTGTCACTCACATAAGTCCTAATTAGACCCATACACTCTTCAAACTTACATTGGTGCTAAAATTTTTCAAACTCACGTGTAAATTGTGGTTGAGTTTCATTCATTAGGGACCATAATCTTTTACGTTTTATGATTATTTCCATTCGAGGTCTCCATGTATGATAATTGTGTGTAGTCAAAGGCTCACAATGGTCAATAACCAAAGTAGAATCCATGCTAGTGAATCACCAAAGAGTTAGAAAGAATGCAAAAAAGCAAAGAAAATCAACATCGAGACAACCCCCCAAAAGATTGTATTAATGATCCAGACAACAATTTAGGTGATAATTCCGGTGACAGTTCCACTCCAATTGATGACGGAACTTCCGGGAGCCATAACTTTTGCACCGTAGCTCCAATTGACTCACCGTTTGAACCGTTGGAAAGCTAAGAATGAGGAGAATGTTGTGAAATGACATTGAGCTTTGCTCAATGAAGTTTGACCCCTGAAAACCCAATGGAAGTGCCCCAAATTTCAATTTTAGTAGTGTAGTCTAAAAATAGTAAGTTTATAAAAATAGCAATTCTTCAAATTATGTATTGTTTTAAATCTTGGAAGTCGAACCACTTAATCTCCCTCGAGATTGGTGACCTTCCACATCCTCCCCATGCTTTCAAAATGTGTATAAATGAAGAGGTAACCCGAAATGTGAAGAGAGAGATCTCTTCCCAGAGATAAGCATATATTTGTATTGGGATCTTGAGTAATACTACATCTCTTCTCAGAGAATTCATTGTTACTATGTTATTTCTATGCTATTGAAATATTTATCAACCAGAGCTTCTGAGTTTAGGATCAATTAAGGACCACCTCTTCCCAATTTGACACTCTATAAAAGTAGTGTGTTTTTACAAGTTAGTGACACCAATAGATAAAGAATTGAAAACCATACACTTTTGAACAAAACATAACTCAAATCCGAATTACTGTTCAAAAGTTAGAGGCTTTACGAATTCTCGCAAAATGGATCAAAACATTAAAAAAAACATTACAAACGAATTTTAGTGACCAAATCGAAAAATAATGTAGGCATCCAACCACTCGTTAGAACCGAAATCAAATCACAGACTTATATAAGTTAACCAAACTAAAAACAAATCCTCCGCAAGTGATTGCATAAGTGGAAATGATTTCCACTTTAAGCAAAAATAGTAGTTTTTAGGTACAAAAATGAATAAAACAAGGTGGATTTTTTTGTTGTCGGTCATCCGCAAGTGGTTGAGGAAGAAAAAATGCTCCAACATTCTCGTTTGTCCTTCCAACACCCCAATAGATGCTCCAAACTCCAATGCTTCAATGGTGTCTCTTGAAAAAATCCAATGCACTTATGCAGAAATCCAATGTTGTGTCAAGAAGGTGAACTCAGAAAAGACTCCAGCTAAGTATGAAGCAATCCAACACTTAGCCAAAAAAGTATGCCACATATATATGATCTTCCAACTCCAATGCGTTAGAGCAGATCTTCTCCTTCCACGCAGAATGCAGTCCAGGTATGATCCAATGCAAGTCTTTAATTTCCTCTAACTGCAAGCGCCACAGACCACAATGCAGACCTGGAAAAATCCAATGTGGATCTATAAAAGATGATGCCAAACAAAAGAAGGCAGAAGGCAAATGATGAAACACAAAAGGCAGATCTAAAGAAGAGATTTACAACACACTATTCCTCAGGTAGAACACACTCACTCCATGTAGTCCAAACTAAGTGAAAAAAACTATAGAATTGTTTCTTTCCTCCAAATGCCATGCTGTAAATTCCAATGCAATGCTTCAAATCTGTTAAACAAGATGCCCTTAGCGCCAACACAGGTTGATAGGAATGCAGACCTGGAAAAAAACTATAGAATTGTTTCTAACCTCCAAATGCCATGTTGTAAATTCCAATGCAATGCTTCAAATCTGTTAAACATGATGCCCTTAGCCAACACAGGTTGATAGGAATGCAAACAGGAGAAAAAAGGAAGTTGCCAAAATAAATCTAGTAAAATGATGTTTCAACGCCTCCTTAAGACGCCTAATATGCTAAAGATAGTAAAGCTTTTATTTAAATTGATTAATTCTTATTACTGAGTAACTTCCAGTTTAGATGCTATGGTCAAGAGGCATCTCCTGTCAGGCACTGGTCTTATATGTTTGGATATAAAATTGTAACCTGTTTTATATTGAATCATTTATTGTGTTAAATTATATATATATATATATATTAAAAAAATAAGAGGTTTATAATTTAGAAATATATTCTATAATGATAAGAAGTTATAATTCTATGAGTATTATTAAAGATTTTATATTAAATGTAGATTATAAATTTATTAATATTATATAAAATTTATATATAATTTTAATGATAAGATTATTAAATTAATAAAGATTTTAATCTAAATTTAGATTATAAAATTATGAAAAATAAGTAAATTTGATATATAATTATTGGCATATAAAATGATTAAATTAGAAAATGTTATTTAAATTAATTTTTTAAAAATATAAATCTATAATTTTTATATATTGTAACCTTTCTCAAATAAAGGATTTTAAATTTGGTTGGTAATTTGAAAAGGAAAAAAACCACTTATTTTAGCTTGGAAAAAATATAAACAACTTTTGATTGTGTTTCGTAGTCAACAACTCTAAAGGCTTAAAAAAAATTCACTTATCTTTGAAATAAGGATTTGTATAATTTTTTAAGTATTTAAAAAATTATTAAATAAAATCAATTATTTTCTAATTGTTTATATTAAAAAGTATGTTTTTTAGTTTTTATATTTTTTAATAATTCATATTTTAAGATGATTGTTTGTGTTTTAAATATTTGTAGATTTTTTTTCTAATGATAGATTTCAATAATATTTTATAATAAATTAATTATTATTAATAGAATAATATTAGAAAATATAAAATTGAAGTTTTGTTTGTTTTTTATATTATTTTATTATTATAATAATTTATATTTTTAGATAATAATTAATTTATTTTTACATGTTATTAAGTTAATTTTATATTTTATTATATAATTTTAATATTTAAATTTATTTATAGCACAATGTGTTTGTAAATATTATTATATTTTATTTATATTAGCAATTTTTTTTATTTTTAACTTTCATATAATTATATTCTATTTATATAAGACAACTTTTTTATTTTTAACTTTTAAGGTTACATTATTTTTAATATAAATATATGAAAGTGTTTCCAAGTTTTTTTAAGAAGATTTAAAAAAAAAAAAAAATTGATGATATGACATTTGGAGGAATGAAGTTTATAAGAATCAAATTGTTTGTGGTGTGGCTCTTATTTTGTATTCAATTTGGAGATTGCAAGTGTTCAATTTATAATTTTGGAGATTCATTAGCAGATACAGGAAATTTATTAATCTCAAACCCTGGCCAAGTTAATGGCCGCTTTCCATATGGTGAAACGTTGGGTTATCCAACTGGTCGTTGCTCAGATGGTCGATTAATAGTTGATTTTATTGGTATGAAATTTTGATTTAAATTTTTTTTTTTCTCAAATTTAATTTTTGTATATTTTATATGTATATTAATTTTATAAAATCTTTTAATTTTCAATTCAAATCAAATTTTTGTCCAGCCCTATTATTTTTGTGGAGTCTTTTTAACATTCAATTCATAATTTTTTTATATGATGCTGTGATTTAACTGTTTTTTGGGCTCATATCATATGTAATTTATTTTTTGGGCTTGCTGCCTGTATTTGGGAAGTGATATTTTACCTTTATTATATGATCAGTAGTATTGTTTTATACTATGTTATTTATAAAATTGAGCTTTTCAAAT
This sequence comes from Torreya grandis, assembly GCA_037957365.1. NCBI lineage: Eukaryota > Viridiplantae > Streptophyta > Pinopsida > Cupressales > Taxaceae > Torreya > Torreya grandis. The sequence goes on along the minus strand of JARHVA010000824.1, from coordinate 602,558 downwards.
AAAAGTTTATGTAAATTATATTTTAACATGAAATATGTTCATGATTTATATTGGTTCTTTACAGCTGAAGCTCTTGGTCAACCATTATTAAATCCTTTTTTACAGAAAACTGCAAATTTCAGTGATGGTGTAAACTTCGCAGTTGCTGGAGCTACGGCTCTGAGACCATCTTTCTTTAGACAAAGAGGAATTGAACCACTTTCGACCCCATTTTCTTTGGATACACAAATCCAATGGTTCTTGCAGTATAAGAATTACTTTTGCTTACATAATAAAGGTGTGCCTATTATTTTCTTTACACAATTATTATAATTAATTTAAATATTATTAAAAAAAGAACTTTTTACTGTATATTCACTAGATGAATCTCTCTTAATTTGTTAGTTTGAAGTCCAATATTTAATCTTACAAATATAAGAATTTCATTTTGAACTTTTGATAAACTTTATTTAAAATTTTAATTGGTAAAAATAGCTTTTAAGTTACAATTACTTATGTTTTAGTGGAATAATAAAATTCTAAATTCAATGCCGATTTATTTAAAAAGAATTAAATGTTTTAACTATTTTTTTACAATTATAGATTATAAGTTTCTAATATTGTTAAAGGTTATATATTTTATATTAATATTGTTAAAGGTTATATATTTTATATTAATTTGTAGAATGTGACCAGCACTTTGCAAATGCAATGTTTTTAATGGGAGAGATCGGTGGAAACGATTACAATTATCCTTTTTCAAAAGGAAGATCCATGGCTGAAGTGCAAACTTTTGTTGTTCCAATTATAAATAAAATCCAAAGAGCACTTACTGTGAGTATATAATTCTTTTTTAATATTTTTATAGATTTTTTTCTTTACAATTTCTTTATATGCATAATTTTTTATTTTTTTAAAAGGGAAATGCTTTTATATTTTATAAAAGAAATACGATTTGTTATAGGTTTTGTTTAAATCTTTTAAATGCCATGTATATTAACAATTTGATTTTTTTTGGTCATTATTTTTAGACATTAATCAATAAGGGAGGTGCAAAGAAGATTTTAATTCAGAATAATTTGCCTATCGGTTGCTCGCCTTCTTATCTCTCTGTGATCAATGGCAAGTTAGATGATATGGGATGCTTGAAGAGCTACAATAATTTCTCACAAAAAAACAACATACTTCTCAAAGAAATGGTAGAAGCACTACAAATAAAATATCCAAATATTTCTATTGTCTTTGCAGATTATTACAGTGCAGCATTAACAATTTTAAAGGATCCATTATCTTATGGTAAGGAAGATGAAATTTTTATTTCTTTTACTTAATACTTTTATACTTAATATATAATTTAGATGTGAGGTTATATGTAACAATATTTATTTATATTAGTTTAGTTATTTAAATGTAAAGTTATATGTATCGTGTTTTCGTTTATATTAATTTAACTATTGAAATGAAATTTTAAATTGTGTAGGATTACAATCACAAGTTCTTCAAACTTGTTGCGGATATGGTGGACTCTACAATTTCAGCCCAGTACGCATGTGTGGTGTTGGAATAGGATCATGCCCTAATCCTCAAAGATATTTTAATTGGGATGGAGTTCATTTAACAGAGGCTGCATATGAGAAAATAGCTTCAAAGTTTATAGATGGAGAATTTTCAAACCCTCCATTTAAATCTGTATTTAAAAATTGTTAAATATTTTATTGTAGCTTCTCTCAAATAAAGGATTTTAAATTTGGTTGGCGATTTGAACTCTGATCATCATACTAAAATGGATATCACATTTCCATCATAATATTTTATATTTATAAATATAAATAAAAAAGTAAATGCCTTTTGAAATGATGGGTAGATTGTTTTCATTATTTTAAAATTTCATAAATTATATGAGGAAATTGGAGGGATCTTATTTAAATTGATAAATTTTCCTTACAAAGTAACTTCCATCTTAGATGCTATGACCAAGAGGTATCTCTTCTGTCAGTCACCCAGGGCTTGCATCTGGGCTTGTTTGTTTGGATATAAAATTGTACCCTGTTTTACAACAGAGATTGTAACATTTATTGTGTATGCTGTTAAGAGTGTGAGACTTTTGGCACCCCTTTATTTTGTGATTGCATATGCATGTAGTCATTTTCTTGAAGATTCAATAGTAATGATCAATGGTACCTTTAAAATTTGTACCTCAAATTATTTGGAAAAAATCTGAACATATAGGCAAAATACTTGAAGCAAGACACAAATAAAACTTTGTGAAAAACCTGCTGTGGAGGGCCAGTTAGTAAGCATAATATCTAATGCTGCATGAGTTGAATGGGAACCAATTTTCACCCTAAACAAAACTAGTTAGAGATGAAAAATATTGGACAGGAAGCCAGGACTCATGCAAAAAAAATCCCAATCTATCAAGGGGCACAAAAGCAATGAAGTCTTAGGATTATATTTATTCCACCTTCAAGAAAGGCAAACCTTGTGCCCTGCAACCAAAAGGAAAAAAACCACCTGCTTTAGTTTGGAAAAAACACAAACAACCTTTGGTAGCCAACAACCCCAATTTGAAGAAACGTTTGGGCCACAATCTTTAGTGTCATGAAGTGGTTACACTATCATTTGAATCTTTTGTAAACAGCCCTTCTACCTTTAATAATATACTATACAGCAAGTTTTCCACTAGATTCCTGTGTGTTTATATTGATATTCTGGCAACCATGTTACAAAATTGTTGTTTAAGTAACATGACAGCTCTTCCAAAAACTAGATAACTGACAATTGCTACTGCATTTTCTTCTACATTGTCCAATATTTCTACATCCCATATATACGCCTAGGCTATACATAACAAAGCTCAAAACTGCCATTGGGTGCCAAAGGCCTATAACTAGGATAATTTTAAAAGAGCAAATCTGATTGCCACCTTTAACAAGAACAAAGAATAAATAACATATAGCAATTTTGTGACCCTGTAGCTTCCCCAGGGGCTTAAACAGAGTTTGCTTGTCTCTGAAAGACTAGAACCCAAAATTACTGCTGGTGATAAAATACAAGCCCCTCACATATTAAGGAGTAACTTGATCTAACGCTTGGGTTGTGAGATACAGGGCTTCACATACCATTTGACCATGAGCATCCCACACACCAGCTTAATCAATCTCATTTGCACAGGGGCATTTAAATCCTTATGGCTTCAAAATCAAAAAATTTGCTCCCCACCTTGACACAACATAACATGCAGACCTCAACGTCCTGATATTTCAGAGTATAGCTCTGAACAGCTGAAAATGGATGTGTTTGTGGCTCCTGAGGAATTGAATCTGGATGCACCTGCATGCCTTAATATTGCAGACGAGGGCTTTGGCGATTGACCTATTTTTACATCTGATAGGTCTGAGATGAATCCAGGCTTGTCAGTAAATGTTCCCTCTTCTGTCAGCATTGCTACCACTCGAAACATGGCAGGTCTGATTTTGGGTGTAGCTTGAGTGCACAGTAGTGCGACATGGATGAACCGCAATGCTTCTTGCAATCTGTTCTCATATAGACGCCAAGTCTGCAAAACCTATTTTTTTGTGGAGTAGTAAGATATAGAAATTTTAGATTATTGGTTAAGTTTTTTGAAAATATAAGAGAGATGAATTTATAAAAATAGGGAAACAAAAGTACAAGGTTTGTACGTTTATATTTATTAAAAATGGGAAAATGTTGCATCCATTAGAGGTTCAGTTTCCTCATTCACAACTATCCTATAGATGCCTTATTTTCTTAAAATAAGTAGCATGTTGATTTTATATTTATGATAATTGAATGTTATAAGAGGAGAAAATGACCAACATTCCATAAAAGAGGTTATTGCAAAAACTAAAAAAGAAATGCAAAAAAAAAAACACAACACCACCCACTACCCCTTAAGATTATCAGAGTGACCCCCCTTAAGTTGTAAATACAAGCACGTTCATATAGATGTTAGACATAGCCCATAATGTGTCTTGAGAAATTTGTACATAAGTATGAAATAACTAAAGGGACATCAGACTTAGTCGATAATACATCTAATAGTGTATAATAGTTGATTTAAAGGGAGCCCAAAATGTCTCCAATGTGTAGAGCATGAAAAAACAAGCATTTTTGAAAAATATGACATTCAAATATGAGTTATTGATCAAAAGTTATAGCCATTTTAAAATCTTAGCTTGCATGAAAAATTTAAGCAAAAATAGTGATGGAAAATATTTTAGATCAACTTCATCAAAAAAACCTTGAGGCCCTTTAGAGCAAAATCTTGAAAAAAATGTTAAACAATTTCTTAAAAAAAAAAAAAAAAAAAGCCTCATTAAGTATTTTTGGGTTGGAAATGACTAGGGGCTTAATTTTCATATGATTAAGGGCTAAGGTCTAAACTGGGTACTTCCCTCATGTGACCACACCATAAGACTAGGGGGCTAAGGCTTATTGTGGGTGCTCCCCCCTCACTTTTAATTGATGTGATTGATGTGAAAATGACATCATCCAAAAATTGTACCCATTTTTCAAATGAATAATGTTACACTTCAAATGACTAAATTTGACATCCTCTTGATCGTCATTAGAGTTTTAGAAAACTTGCATAGTTGTCAGGGTTTTTGACTGCTCCCACAATCAAAAAGTTTGACGTTAGGATTCAAGAGGTCTCTTATAGTCATTGAAGAAAACCTTCAGGGTCACAATGCTCACTCATAGTTGTTGGGGTTACTGGAATTCCCCATATTGTCGGGGTTGTAGGCATTCCCTATAGTGTCAGGGTCTCCAACATTTCTTGCAGTGTTGGGATTTCCATTATTTCCTATAGTGTCAGGGTTTCCAGTGTTTCTTGTAGTGGAGGTTATGACTACCAAAGCAATTATAAGATTTTAATTTCAAGGATGAGTACTACCAAAGTTGTCAATAGTTTTGATGTTAGAGCTTTGGGCTGTTGGAGCAGTCAACAGTTCTAACAATGGAGCTTTGAGCTGTTGGTGCAGTCAAAAAGTGTGATGTCAAACTTTTATGCTACCAATGCAACTCAGAACTCTAATGTCAGAGTTTTGGATTGTATAAGTAGTGATGAGTCTTGAATTAGAGTTTTGGGTATCATAAGCAGGAGTCCTTATAGGTGCCAAATATAGAGATGATTATAGTAGTGCCAAGAATGCTAGCGTTCCTCGTAGTGTGCACACATGTACAAAAATTCTATCTATAAAAAAACACTAGATATGGTACGCCTCTAAAAAAATCCACCAAAGATCCATTACGGATCTCAAAAAACCCAAAAAAAAACTAGAAAATGATTTTCTCTTGGAAAACTTGGTAGTACAGATTTGTGTAAAATCACTAAAAAAGCCCTGAAACCCTCCAAAATGATAAAAAATTGACTGTCAAAAAACTAGGTCATGTTTACAACCAATCATAAGGTTTTTGAACCTTCTAAATATGATAAAACTATTCATTTTTTGATTTGAGGCTCCAACTAAATGTTTTGCATGAATTTTCAAGAAATCCCACCAAACCTATGAAGAACTGAAAAATCAAGAAACCCTGTAGGATGCATGTAAGAAATATCTCCCCAAGGATTTTTAAAAATGGTATAATGACCGTTAGATCAGAGCTCTGATACCATGTGGGATTACTCTAAGATCTCTAAATGTCATAGATTATATGAAAACCCTAGTATTAGGTGAGAGCAAAAGAGAGCTTCATTAATTGATTATCTAATTAAAAAGTACAAAGGAGGTACATTATATAGTGAGAAATTAGGTCACCAAAAAGGGAAAAACTCAACTGACATTTAGAAAACATATTAAATGTATTTCCCCTAATGACGTTAACAACTCTAAGCAAGCTAACTAATAATTGTGTAGGTAATACTGAAAATGGGAAAAAACCTACACTAACATATACTATTTTATATTTGATTATTATTTCTTTGTTAACATGGTTTTTCTACTTCTCTTTAGTTGCTTCCTTAATCCTGTGTTGGTGCATGTGAATTTTAGGAATTTATGTTCATACTTAGAAATATTTTACGTTAGGTCACTCGCTTAGGTCTTTTCTCTCTCTTTTTTCTTTAGTTTCTCTATGGTTTTGTTATTGCCTTGGCCATGGTTTTGCTTCATATTTTAGAGTCACTTCTTCTATGATTGGTTTTTTCCATCATGTTTCACATTATTTCCTCTATAGTTTTTTAAGCTATCTTTTGAACCTTATTTTTTCTCGTCTTCCCACAATTTTCATTTTTTAAATATATCTATTAGAGTATCAAACTTTAGTTTAAGCTTTAATTAAAAAGTATTTAATTAATATTGTATGTGCACAAAATTAATAAGTGCATTTATTATCAGTGTGACACTTGTCACACTCCATAATTAGAATGTTCTAAGTTGTAATGATTATCATAAACATGTTATAGATAGGAAATGTTCTAGGTGTGACACTTGTCACAAGATCATTATAAGCATTTATCCTTCTCGTTTGTTCTCTCTTGCCTATTTAATGACATTGATTGTACTTGTGTGACAATGAGAAGAAGAGTGAGAGAGAGCTTGTATAATCATTTATGATGATGATGATGATGATGATGATGATGATGATGATGATAATAATAATAATAATAATAATAATAATAATAATAATAATAATAATAATAATAATAATAAAATCCTTTGTCTTAATTGAGTGATTATTCCTAGCATATGAGCTATTATTTTTTGGTGTTGGTCTTCTGGTTAGATCATGTCACCATTGATTGTTCTTTTATGTTATCAAAGCATAGGAACATGTCCATAAGCTATCACTGATAGCTCTGCATCCACACTCAGAGGGTAATCATTAAAGAAAATTTTTGGAGTTTTTTAGTGTCGTCATTGTCTTGATAATTTCATTTTCAAAGTTTTTTCAAGCATTGAAAGACATTTATACGGTTTATTGGTCTTTCGAATTGGGTTGGTTTGATTTCATTGTTTGTACTAAAATCATAAATTGAATATAGTTTTTTTTGCCATTGCCATTACTTTAGTCGATAATTGCTTGTATTGAATCCATCTAAACATAATTATTATTGTAATGGGTTTATTTTCTCATTGTATTGGCGATATTCATCTTAATATCTATGTACAAATTGAGGATTAACTTATTATATATATTCATGTTTCACTTTGGCTTGTGATTTACATGGTTTCACTTCACACTTTTCCATTTATGTATCTTCATTCTCAGCCACCTCAACTAAGCTCCATATTCATTTGTGTTAAGAATATGTTTCAAGCATTTTTTATTAAATGACTATTTATTTTTTAACTCCCTTTAAGCCTTTTCATTAAACAGTGTGGTTTTATTTCTACGTGTTATGTCCTCTATATATACGTGAGTAGTTAGCCATTTCCTATAGTTTTTTGTGTCCATCAAAAAAAAATTTAGATGAATTTTGTTATGTTCCTTATTCCACTTTTATAAAGTCTTCCCTCTCTTTCCTCTTCATTTAATTTATTAAGGACCTATAACCACATAAAAAATTGAGCTCTCCTTTGAAAGTATAACAAATTGAGCTCTCCTTTGAAAGTATAACTCTTATAGTTGATTGGCCAAGCTTTGAAAAGGGGATCCATAGAACTATCACATTAAAATATGGTTGTGCAACCCATTCCAATCCATTAAGTTTGATTTGGCATAGGAGAGAATGTCAGGCTAAGATCCATTGAGATAGTACATTCACTTGGCCATTTTTTTTTGCCTCGGTGTGTTTATGATCTGCTACTGTTTTGATTCTTATAGTTGAAGTGATATGTTGTTGGGTGTTGATATTATGGTGGAGTATTTTGTATAAAATAAAAGGGTGAGTGCATTGGATTTTGAGATTGATAGGAAATGATATGGAAAGCTTTTCTTTGTTGACAAGGCCAATATGTTATAAGCTTCACAACTTTGGTGGAAGAAGGTAACATCAATTGGTAATAAATATTTTGATAAACTATCTCATGTGCATGTTGATATCATTATCACTTGGAAATTTTATTGCATAAAGCCATAGAGATATGAAAATCAAATTTTCACATACATACATAGAAATATAAAAATCAATTTTCTAATTTATCAAAAAAATATAAAGAAAATCTATTTTTTTCTAAAAAAACATAAATAGTTATTTCAATTTTAAATATATTTAAGGTGCCTTATAAGAAAGGATACAATGAACATTCTATGAAGGGATATTAAGTTAAAGGTGGAAATTTATCCAAAATGAGGTGGATTTTTTTTAAATTTGGAAAACATTTTTCACCACCTTGTAATCGACAAAATCAATTGGTGGCATTGTTTTAAAGTTTATATCAATTCAGGGGGAGGGTAGTTTTATTTTTTTATATTTTTGGCACATTTGTAAAAATACTTTGGATGCATTATCAGTGGTACTTGATGTCTATAAGGCATTGTTGTATTATTGTATACACATTATTGGTGGTACCTAATGTATGCCAAACTTACTCCTGCATGTATTCTTTGATGTCTATCTCATTCACCATGGATGTGAAATATTTGAGCTGATCATGACTTTAAACTACACAATGTGGAAATCAAATTTGAAATACCTCAAATCTATAGGATTTGGGCATGTTATTTTTGAGACTCTCTCTCCAATCACATTAGAAAAGAGTTGTTATTTTTTTGCATGCAAAAAATGAGTCACTTGGTTTGATTGGCTTTAATGTCTTTGACACCCTTTCTTTTCACATTGTTGATGCCAAAACCCCCAAGGGAGTTTGATACAAGTTTAATACCATGTTTGATAAAGTTAAGGAATTTAAACTAATGTAAATTGATGCTGAACTTTCTTTATTTTGGCCCTCTAAATTTCCAACTATTGAAGAATTTTTGACAAAATTCAAACTCATTATGTCCCAATTGCATGCCATTAGAAAATAAAAGACAGAACAAGAGGCCACATTTCTCATTTTGTCTAAGATTAAGGGTATTTTTAGTGTCTTTGCTTCTACCTTTTAATCCACTATGGATGCTTGAGGTGACCAATTTTACTGGCCCACTTTTGAGCTATTTTGCGAATGACTCATTAAGGAGCAAACCAAGCTTATAATTCTTGACACTCTTCCTAGCTCCAGTCATGCATTTTTTCTATGTCCTCTAAAGACAAACCTAAACCAAAGTGAAAAAATATAACCTACATGAAAACAGAAAAATATCCCTCTCATGCCTCTCAGTCTTCTAAGTCTTCCATATGCGCTGAGTCTATTAAGGCCTTTAAGACCTCTAAACCTAGACATAAATCTAAACCAAAGAATACTTATGGTCCATGTAACTTTTATGGGGGGGGCAAACATTCTAAGTCTAGATGTTTCAAGAATATGGAAGTTTAGAAGTTGCTATCAAGAAACACAAGATTTCTATTCTTATTCAACACATTCAATAGGCAAAGGGAAAACAATCACCATTACGGCATTCACTACATCACGAGATGGTTGGTTTTTTTTATTTTGGTGCTTATCATCACCTTATACATTCTTAGGATCTTCTTTATTATTTATTATATTATAGCACTTCCTATATTGAATATTGATGTGGGTAATCATTTTAGAGTTGATGTGTTGGGCTCCATGACTATTTATATACAAGATGGTTATATCAATAATGCGTTGTATGTTCAAAAAATTTCCACAAATTTTTTATTAGAGTATCAAATTTATAACTTAGGCATTGGGAAGATCATGGAGTTTACTTCACAACATGTTGTAATATTAGAATTATTAGATCCATATGATATAGTTTCTATAGGTGATGTAGATCATGATTCATGTCTCTATAAAATTAAGAGATATGAACCTTTTATTAGATCTTATTTAATGTCTCATTCTGATCCTCTCAATAAATTATGACATGAATGTTTTGGGAATATTAGGTTATATATACCTGTAATATGTGAGTACATAGAATTTGGTGATTGGTCTTTCCAAGGCCTCCTACACTGATGGAGTTTTTACTAGTTGTATGCTTAGAAAACAACATGAGGACCCTTTTTTGAAGGGTAAGGCATATTGGGCTAAAACCCCACTTGAGCTAGTGCATAATGATCCCATGATTTTTTCCATTCGCTATTTCTTTGGAGACAAATATGTACACATCTTCAATGATGATTATTATAGAAAAAAATTGGGTTTACTTTCTCAAGTACAAGAGTGAGGTACTTTGAGAACTTTAAATCCTTTAAGTATTTTTTAGAGAAGCAATAATCTCTTCCACTCAAATAGATACACATAGATAATGGATGGATTATATCTCTAATGAATTTCATGAATTTTGCATAGAACATGGCATATTGTATCAATTTATAGTGCTCTATACCCCTCAACAGAATGGTATTACAAAGTAGAAGAATCACACTTTGAAGGAGATCAAAAACTGTATGATTCACTCTAAAGATATGGCTCCTCAATACTAGGCAAAAACCATAAATTTTACCAATTATATTTAAACTTTATTCCCCATAAGGAAGTGTAAAATAAAACTCATGAAGAAGCTTGGTCTAGGATTAAGCCTAATGTATCTAGTTTTCATGTATTTACAAGTATTGGATGGACAATTTTTACTGATAACAAACACAAGGTTATGGAGACGAAGATCGCACCACTTGTATTCGTTGGATATTATGATGATGTTATCAGTGACTTGACCTCATCATTCATGATGTGTTTTTTCAATGGGATGTCAAATTTGATGAGAGTGTTGTTCTAATGCAACCCTCATCACCTTATTCTCCCTCTAACATTACTCCTTATTCTACTTCAGAAGAATTTATTATGGATATTAATGATGATCATAATGCACTACCATATCCTCCACCTACTTCTCACCCTATGCCTAAATGGGCTAAGTTTACTTTTGAGATATTTGGTTCTTTAGTTGGTGATCCTTTTATTTGTCAATGCACTCAATCACATACATCTAGCATTTCCCTATTGAGTCATGCCATTTTAGATGATCCAATATTGTTTTCCAAAGCATTAGCTAAACCAAAGTGGAAAACTACTATGAAAGATAAATATTGTTCACTCATGAAGAATCACACTTTAAATCTAGTACCACTTCCTAAGGGAAGGAATTTTGTACTTTGTAAATGGGTTTATAATACCAAATATGTAGTAGATGATTTAATAGACAAGTACAGAGCACCCCTACTCTTAAAGGGGTTTTTATAGTTTATATGGGTAGATTAATATAAGACCTTTTCTCATGTTGATAATATGGATTCAATTTAGCTTTTATTCTTCCTTACTATAGCACACCATAGGTTGGTTTACTAGATGGACATGAAGAGTGCTTTCTTGCATAGTGATCTACATGAGATCTATATGGAGCAACTTCCAAGTTTTGTGATGGATTATTTACTAATATGCATATTATATCATTCTCTCTATAGACTCAAGTAAGATCTATGTGCTTGGTATGAGAAGATGGATTATTTTCTAATCACTTTTAGTTTTTCTCATTGTCACTCAAACTTGAATGCATATATCCAAAAGTATGGGGATCCCAATTTGATACTTGTTATATATGTAGATGATGTTATTATAATAGGTGATTGTGACCCCATGATTGAATATAGTAATCTTAAGTTGATGAGGTAGTTTTATATGACAAGATTAAGACTTATGCACTACTTATTTAGACTTTAGATTCATTAGCCACCTGATGAGATTTATCTTGGACAACAAAAGTTTGATATAGATTTACTCCATAGGTTTGATATGGCTTATTGTAAGCCATGTTCTAGTCCATTTCAGATAGGTGTTATATTAACTGATAATTATAAGACTCTTATAGTTGATCCCACTTTTTATTGACAACTAGTAGGTAGTCTCTTATACCTAACTCACACACGCCCTGACATCACCTTTGTTGTTAAGATTTCCTCTTGATTCTCATAAGAACACCATGAGAGTCATTGGAAAACATACAATAATTTTTCTATATATTTAGAGCAATACTCACTTTTGGATTTAGTACACATAATAGGGCACTTCATAGATTGTGGATTTCACTAACTCAGATTGGGCATGAGATGTTGATACCCACAAATCTACATCTAATTTTATCTAAACTCTTGGTTTAGTCCTAGTTTCTTGAGGATGGAAGAAGTAGACAACCATTGATTTATCATCTAATAAGGTTGAATATTGAGGATATTTCAAATCCAGTCAGGAGACCCCATGGATTCGATAATTGTTGGATGAGTTCGGTGTTCCATAACACAAACCTACTACACTTTGGTTTAATAACCAATTTTATTATTGTTTACTACAATCTCATTGAACACTGATGCACAAAACACATTGAGATACATATGAAATTTATTCAACAAATTATTTAGGATGGAGCCATTTATTTGCAGTTCGTGCCTATAGTTAAATAGGTTACTGATATCTTCACCAAACCCTTGGTTGCACCTCATTATCTTTAGTTTTGAGCATTGATTGGGGTGAATGAAGTTGTTATTGGAGAGGAATTAGGGTGAATTCCTTCATTCTTATTTCTTATATTTATTTTGATTTTACATGGGTACCTAACATGGCCTAGTAATTGAGACCCATCTTCTGTTCCTACCAAATTATTCACTCATGAGAGGGTATTAGAGTACCAAACTTCAATTTAAGATCTAACTAAGAATTATTTAATTAATATTGTGTGTGAAAAAAATAAATAAGTGCATTTATTATTAGTGTGACACTTGTCACACCCCAATCTTAGAATGTTCCAAGTTATAATACACTTATCACAAGCATGTTCTAGATAGGGAATGTTCTAGGTATGACACTTGTCACAAGATCATTCTAGGCATAAATTATTCTAGTTTTTTTTCTCTCACCTATTTAATGAGGATGATTATAATTATATGATAATGAGAAGAAGAGTGAGAGAGAGATTTCATAATAATTTTTGAAGCAATAATAATAATAATAATTAATCCCTTGTCTTGACTAAGTGTTTGTTCCTGGATTACAAGCTATTATTTCATGGTGCTAGGCCTTTGGATAGATCCTGTCACCATTGATTTATATTTTAATATATCCATATATCATTATTAGAGTGCCTCTTATTCTAATTTTATATTACTTATCACCCTTTAATTTTCTTACTTTGTCCCATCCAAAAATCCCATACTAACTTCCAAATTAAGATGAAACATTTTTTTTGTAAAAAACTTGAAATGCAATGAATTCTAATGGAAACCATGGTTTAATAAGGGCCATCTTTAACTTTACCTTTGATTCTAATATATACACATATGTATGTGATTGTTTAATTTCATTAATTGCATTCATATCTCTCACATTTGTTATAGCCATGAGTATCATATGTATGTTATAATTCCTTTAAGTGATGAGTGCAAAATATTATTAGAATATAAAAATGCTAAATTAAAAACCATATGTTCATGATTATATACCTAATTCACTATTGTTTATATATAAGTTATCGGATTTGACTTTGAACTCAGGGGCTTGATTCATAGATGCATTTCCAACCCCATGTTTTTGATCTTGATTAATGGAGTTCCCAAAGGTTTATTCTCTTACAGTAGAATAATCAAGAAAGGTGACCCCCTATCCTCTTATCTCTTTATCATGATGGCAGAGACTCTAGGCAGAAGCTTATAGGTAGCTAGGACAAAAGATTTAAGTAAAGGACTAAATATAGCTGAAAACATTGTCCTTATCACCCATGAACAATTCACAAATGAAACCTTCCTTCTTGGAGAGGAATTTGTTACCAAAGCTAAATCCTTCAAGAGAATTATTCTAGAATATGAGTGGGTTATAGGTTAGTGCATAAATTTTAGTAAAATATCTATCTTTTTCTTGAACACCTTGACCATTTCCCAGAAAAGGTTGGCTAGTATCATGTGTTGTCAGATCATAACCTACCCTCAACATATCTCTAAATGTCATTGTTCAAAGGAAGGATGAAAAAGGAAATATGGAACACACTGGTGGACAGGATATAGAATAAATTGGATGGGTGGAAAGTTACACTCCTCTCCCAAGCTGACAAACTCCATATGTTTAAAATTTCCTTGACAAGCATATCAATCTACTTTATGCCCCTGTTCTACATCCATAAAAAGATTGTAGAGAGAATTAAATATATCCAATGTAGCTTCTTATCAAGAGGCGTGGAAGAAAAATTTAGATTCTCCCTAGTCACCTAGGAAAAGGCTTGCTTCCCCACAACCAATGGAGGGCTAGGACTAAGATGAGTCAAGAGAATGAATCAAGCCCTCACAACTAAATTTGATTGAAAAGTGATGAAAGAAGATAATAATTGGACTTAGATTATCAAATCCAAGTACCTAAAGGGCAGGGATGAAGATAGCCTCTTATGGGAAGAAGACCCCACATATGGTTCTGCCTTATGAAAAGCCACATCGAGTACAAAAAGTCTACTGAGAAAAAGAAGTAGATGATAGGTGGGAAATGGTGAAAAGGTCAATTTTTGGGAAGATCCATGGCTTTCTCTTTACCCTCTAGCTTCTTCATCATCTTGGAACAACTTGAGAGGGATATTTAAAGCCTCTATTGGCCATGAGGTAAAGGACTACTAAATGAGTCACAAAGTAGAAGATTTTGGCCATAGAGTTAGAAAATGAGGAATTCCACGAGGAAATTCATAACTTAAACCTCAAGCTTCAATAAATCCACATTACTATTTACCCTAAGGAAGACTCCCTCCTTTGGCCGACATAAGACAACAATGAATACTTTGTGAAACTTGGGTTCCTTGTCAACCTTTAAATGAAGGATAAATGGCCATATTGGAAAAACCTTTAGATAAAATACCTCACCCCAAAAATCTTCTTCTAGATGGAAACTCAAGATATGTTAGTTTAGTGCTTTTTCCCATTGGGTTTTGCCTACACTGCCTTATGTCCATTCTATGTCAATCAAGATTCCTTAAGTTAGTTATAAAAGGGTCACATAGGATATTTTCATTTTAATGGAATTATCTAATTAGGAAAAATAAAGGATTCCTCATGTTGCCTTAATTTTACCTATATGTACCCCACTTTTTCACTTTGAAAGGTTAAACAGGTTAATGTGATTTTATGCAAGCAGGTCATATTTTGCAATATTGTTGTGTCAAGACAAGCTTCTTCCTCCTTTGTAATTTATCTATGATATCATTGCTTCATACATAGATTTGATCAATATTATATGCAAGGATTGAATATCATGTCAAATCTGACATGGTATCAGAGCCATTTTTTCCAGTAGTACAACAATATTTGTGGTAAAATCTTGCATACATTCGCTATTCCAGCATAAAGAAGGGTTTGATGGGATTCCTTGGATAATTCATAAAAAAATTTATACTGGAGCTTCAGATCTCAAAAATGATTTTGCCATTGGTTTTATAAGGTGTCAAAACCCTTGGATTGATTGTAAACATGACTAGTTTTGAAACAATCATTTTTCCTTTCTTTTTGGCATCCTAAGGCCTCAATTTTTCATTTTCTACAAAATTCCATACATATTGTGTTGCTATGAAAAAATACCTTCTGGGTTTTCTTCCTTAGTTTAAAATCTTAAATGGGTCTCTTACATAATTTCCATCATTGAAGTATTTTGGATGTTTTTGGCTTGCCTCGATTTGCATGCCTTTATTCCAGTCATACCTATTCATTACTTGGATATACAAGGGGTCATTATTTTGGATCTGCATTTGATCTACCTCATTTTTCATGCATTGGAGAGTCTACTGACCAATCTAAACTTTTAGAGGGCTGTTACTTATCCAACAGACCAAATCAAATTTTCAATGGTGAATAACTTTACTTTTCTAAGTTGAGTTGTTTGATAAGTCTACTTACTTGCCCATAGAATAAATCAGACTTGTGGAGTTGCTTTACTTTAAAATTTGTGAAGTTAAGTAATCAGGGTGCCAAAATTGGGATTACACTATTGTAGATACCCTCAGACTTACAGGGGGTCATTACTTACAACTTCGCCTACCTCAAGCAAAGTAGGGCTGAAACTTCGGATAACACTTCACTCAAACAACTCAAACTTTCAAGGGTCTATTGTTTACTCAATTTTTCAAAGGTAAATTACTTTTGAAAGTCAAGCAAAGTAGGTCTAAAACTCTGGTGTACACTACAAAAGACTAACTCAAACAAAGAAGTCTAGGAAGGTCCGATTGCTCTTCTGATGTTTTTTTTGCCATTATTTTGAAGGGTATTTACTTATTAGACTTGTGGGGTACCTCAGCTTCCATTTTTTTTTGGGTGTGAAAAAAAAATTCCATTTTTAGAAAGGGTCTGGGAATGTGTAGAAGTAAGAACTTGTAAGTGCCATAACTTTGAATCCATAACTTTGTTTTGGGTGCTATTTTTATTGAAAGTGCATATTTTCTCAAGATATACGCATTGGTGGTATTGTTTTAAGCCCTTTGTAACACCCATTTTATTCATGGTGTAATGGCTTAAAACTCATTTCAAACCTTTTGTACCTTTCTTGGATGCATTATCGGCTGTGCTTGACATCCCTCTTGTACTCTCTCACACTAATTACCCATAAAAATTATCGATGATGCCCAATGTCCAATATTGAGTATGCGTTGCATTATAATTTAAGGGGGGGGGGTCTTGTTGATAGTTCAAGGGGGTACTTATATTGTGTGTAATCTATTCCTTGCTTTCATCTTAATTTTGTAAATTATCTCAATCTAATCTACACTAATGGATCCAAACTCAATAGAACCACTCACACCATTTAACTATCTCAACTAGAAGTCTAAAGTGTAGCTTGCCTTGAGAGGTAAAGGACTCTATCGAATCACTATGGGTGAGGAAAATAGGCCATCTATAGATGTAAAAAGGGTTAAGTGGCACAATATATGTGATGAGGCCTATGGGTTCTTATGTCTATCAATGTCTTTTGACCTCCTATTTCATGTTGAATCTACAAAAACTTCCAATGATGTTTGGACCATCTGAGATAAGATTTTTGGAGTAAAAGACATCATGAAAGGTCATGAGTTGGAGAATGAGCTCATCACATTGAAGCTAGGTGATTATAACACCCTATAAGACTTCTTTAAAAAAATTAAATCATTAAGAATGCAGTTGAAACAATGCGCCATTGAGAAAATAGATGACCAGTTGATTCTATCTATGCTTATAAAATTGGGTCATGACTATTTAGTTTTTGTCTCTACATTTCATGCTACCAAAGATGCACTTAGATCCACTTGGAAAATTCCATCATTCGATGAGTTTGTTGTCGATCTAACTCAAGAGCAAGATAAGTTGGTTTAAATAGGTGCACTGAATTTTCCAAAATCACATGCCTTGATTGTCAATCAGGACAAGAAGAAGCCTTCTAGCAGTGGCAAATAGGAAAAAAATAGTCTAAACTAGATCATGAGCATAAGAAAAATTATAAATTATATGCCAAGCCTAAAGCATCTTTAAATGAATCCTCCTCAAGTAGGAAACCTAAGAAAGAAAAACTCAAATGCAACTTTTGCAAGAAACTCAGGCATGATGAATCTCAATGCATGAAAAAGAAGATTGATACCTTGAATAAGATGCTTGAGAAGAATAACATCACTGTTCTTGAACCGTCAACTTAGAACACGTCTGTGCAAGATTTTTTAAAGGCTAAATACAAGCAAAAGGGTAAAAATAAGGGAAAGGTACTTGTTTCAATAGCTTCTCAGCCTTCGAATTGGGTAATTGACTCAGGTGCTTTCTATCACATGGCCTCCTCAGAGGATCTAATTTCAAAAATAGAGCCATGTTTCATGTCTTCAATTCTCATGGGTGATGACACTTCAACAAAAGTCAATAGTAAAGGATCGGCTGAAGTAAGTAACGAGACCTTCAATGATGTTCGGTGTTTTCCTTCACCATCCACCAATATTCTATTGGTGTATCAAATCACTCACATAGATGCAAGGAAGTGAGTTGAGTTCACATTTGATTTAGTAGTTATCAAAGAGTTGCACAGTGACACCATAGTGGCTTATGGGAAGGCTAATCATCAGTCTAGGTTGTACACCTTCTCATAATTTACCCCATATCAGCACTTAGCTGCACTTCTTACTCATGAAAATGGTGTGAGCAAACTATGGCATAAACTGTTTGGCCATTTAAACTACCATTACCTAGAGCAACTCAGTCATCAAGACATAGTTTCAGGGTTGCCTAAAGTCAAAATCTTGGATGGACTATGTAATGGCTACATTCTTGGCATGCATTCAGAAGAGAAATATGACAAGGGAAAATCAAGGAGAGTCGAACATAAGTTGGAAATTATTCATAGTGACATAACAGGTCCATTTACAAAACCTTCATTTAATAGGACCAAATACATGCTCACATTCATCGATGAGTTTTTGAGGTACACTTGGGTGTTTTTTCTCAAAAAGAAGTCTGAGGTATTTTATACTTCAAGGACTTCAAGGCACTTGTGGAGAAGCAGTCAGATTATTCCATCAAAATCTTAAGGATTGAAAACGATGGGAGTGTGTCAAGAATAGGTTTGAATAGTTTTGCACATTTGAGATGATTTAGATGTAACACACAGTTCCATACAGTTCTTAGTAGAATGGTGAGGATGAATGTAAGAACCATTCCTTGAAGAAAATGGGCAACTGCATGCTTTAATCAAAGTCTCTTGCTCCTCAATTTTGGGCCAAAGTAATCAACTATGTGTGTTTCATTTAGAATCATGTTTCACATAAAGCCTTAAAAGGAATCACTTTTTTTGAAGCTTGGAATGATCACAAGCCCACAATGGATCACTTTCAAGTGTTTGGATCACTAATAATGGCTCATGTTCCCAAGAAGAAACACAAGGTAATGGACCCTCAGAGTCAGTGTTGTATCTTTGTGGGGTATATAGAGGGTGATAAGGGACATAGGATTATCCATCCTAAAACTCATGAGTTGTTCATAGAAAGGAGTGTCATGTTTTGTGAGGGCCCATTTAAACTCACTACTAGCACTCCATACTCTTTAAAAGAGTCACTGGACATTGATTCCACCTCAGATAGTAACTTGGATCCACCTCAAAATCCTTCTGATGATTAGGATGAATTTTCTTCTTCTTCAAATTCAAGTGATGAGAGCAGTGATAAGGACTAGCCTCCTCTATCTCACACTCACACTTTAGATGATGATGACTCACCTCTTGATTCTCTAATCTCATACAATTTTGGTCTCACTTGGGCCAAATAGACACTTCAAAGTGCTGGGAAATGGGTTAGAAATCCATAGGATACAAGGTATACATGTTCATAGTTTCAAGAGACTTCACATGCCTACTTGGACATTACCTCAGATCCACAAACCTTTCATGAGGTATATGGCATTCCAAAATGGGATTCTACTATGTAGGAAGAGTATAGTTCCTTAATCAAGAATAAAGCATGGGACTTGGTCCCTCTTCTTAAAGGAAGAAAATTAGGTTATTGTAAATGGGTTTATAGGACTAAGTATGGTGCAGATGGGTCTATTGTTAAGTACAAAGCTCGTCTAGTTACAAATGGGTTTTCTCTGGTGCCTGACATAGACTATACCAAGACATTTGCTCATGTAGCCAAGATGACATCTAGTAGACTCACTCTAGCCATCACAGTCGCACATCAATGGGATATTCACCAAATGGACATCAAGAGTGATTTTCTAAATGGTGACCTCAAATAAGAGATCTACATGGAGCAACCATAAGGCTTTGTGGAAAATTCCTCCTTGGTCTACAGACTCATGAAATCTATCTATGGACTCAAACATGCCCTTCATGAATGGTATGCCAAGATGGACTCCTTTCTCCTCATAGTTAGGCTCACCAGATGCCATTCATATCTGAATGTATACATCTTGCAGTAGGATGATTCTCTATTGATCATAGTTCTCTATGTGGATGAATTATTGATTACAGGGAGCTCATGATCATCCATCTCAGTAGTGAAAAATGCACTTTCAAATAGATTTTCAATGATAGACATGGGATTGCTACATTAATTTCTCAAGATTGAAATCATTCAGTCAGATTCTAGGATAAATTTATCATAATCTAAGTATTATCTTGATTTTCTTTCAAGGTTTAACATGGTTAATTGTAAGCCAACCCCTACTCCCTTCTTGTCTGGTGTGAAGATTGAGGCTAATTATCCTACATAATTGGTTAATGCAACTCCATATCGACAACTTTTAGGAAATCTTATCTATCTCACACACACTAGACTTGACATATCCTATGTAGTTGGAATGGTCTCCTAGTTTATGCAAGAGCCACATGAATTGTATTGGAAAGTAGCTAAGCAGATTTTGCACTACATTCAGGGTTCACACAAGTATGAGATACACTACAGAGAAAAAGAAAAGATTAATTTGATTAGATACATAGATTTAGATTGGGTTGGAGATATTCAGAGTCAAAAGACCACTTTAGGCTACAATTTCTCACTTGGTTTAGGTTTAATAAGTTGGTCAAGCAAGAAGTAACATGTACTTGATTTATCATCTATAGAGGTTAAATACTGAGGGGCTGTCAATGCCACCACTAAGGCAATATGGCTTTAAAATATTCTCACTAAATTTGGTATCTATTTTTATAAGCCAACAATCATCTACTGTGACAACCAAAGCACTATCCAAATTTACAATAATTTGGTTCTCCATCAAAGGACTAAACACATAGAGATTCACATGCACTTCATCAAGGAGCTTATCAATGAGTAAGTCATTGATCTTCAGTACTATCCAACATCAAAGCAGATTGTATATATTCTAATCAAGCCCTTCACATAGAGTAAATTTGTTCATCTGCAAGCTCTCATTGGGGTTAGGGCTGCTCCACCTTCTTCTTCCTCATATGGAGGTTCTTCACTATGTACTTGGGTACCTCATTAGGGTTTCAATGCTGAAACCCAATTATCATCTCACCTAAGCTATGCTTAAGGGGGCAAGGTGTTAGTGTAGTGTTTTTAGCCATTGGGTTTTGTCTACATGCCCTTATGTCCATTCTATGCTAATTAAACTTCTTTAGGTTAGTTATAAAGGGGTCACATAGGATAATATCTAATTAGGAAAATTAGAGGCTTCCTCATGTTGCCCTAATTTTCCCTATATGTACCCAACTTTTCCACTTTGGAAGATTAGACAAGTTAATGCAATTTTATGTAAGCAGGTCATATTTTACAATATCATTGTGTGAAGACAAGCTTCTTCCTCCTTCGAAATTTATTTATGATTTCATTTCTCCATACATAGATTTGCTCAATCTTCTATGAAAGGATCAAATATTGTGCCCAATCCAATAGGATAAAATCCTCATAGTGGAAAATTTGGCTAATGCGACATGCTCATCCCCAACAGGTGTGTTCTCTAAAAAGCATTAGAGGAATCCATCACCCATCTCTTCTTTGTGTTTCCTTTTGGTTTTATCATCTAAGATCAACTTATCTAACTATTTAATGTGTCTAAGGTTTAACCTAGTTCTATCATTGACCTTATTCTTCAGTGAAAACCACCCTGAAACCACCCTTCCTTATCCTTTCTATAGTTTATGGACCTCCCTCATTTATTCTGGTAGATTTAGATAACCAAGAATGCCCCTCTTTAAAAACAAGAAGTGTAACTCTAATAATAAATTCCAAAGGTTGTGCATGACCATAGCTAAAAATTAAAAAGTGGTTATTCCTAATGATAAAATGATTTCTTTGAAGGACGAATAGGCCATCCTTCGTTAGTGGAACCTGTCCCTCTCTTCCCCCCTCTAGGGAAAACCTAACTAGAATCCTTATAAAGTGGACTTGCCCCCCTCATGGGTGGGTGAAGCTGAACTTTGATGGAGTGGCTAAGGGAAACTTAGGGAGGGCTGAGGGTGGAAGTGTTATTAGATATGAGTTAGGGGTGGTGACTGTAGCTTACACAGGCCTAATGGGCCTCTAAATAAATAATGTTATGGAGGCTAAGGTGACTTTTTAGGGCATCTAACTAGAGGTCCAACTCAAAATGTTTTATTTGGCCATATAAGGGGATTCCTTAAACATTCTCAATTCCATTGTAGGTAAAGTGAACCCCTCCCATACCATTAAACATTTCATTGCTAAATCCATTACCTTTTCCATTCCCTTAATGATTTCTTTGTTGCTCACAATTTTTAGGAAGGTAATTTTGTTGTAGATAGCCTTGCCAACATCAGTGTCTCAAGCATTGATCTCATTACATGGCACATGCCCACTAGCCTCCCTCTCCATATCTCCCTCTTGATAAAAAATGATTCATAAACTCCTCACAATCCCTCAAGGGATGAGTACAAATGTGAAAATGGGGTTAACATATAATCTTGGACTATTCCACATCATTTATCATGATGGAGGCCCTTATTTCAATTGTTGGGCTAGTCGATGTTATTTTGCATGGAATCACGTTAGTAACATTCAAGTTAATTAAAACTATAGCAACTTGGTACTCTATTCAAACCACTACATTTTATAACACAACCTAAATAACAAGATAAGTAAAGCAATGGGGAGAGACATAGACACACTCGAGCCAATTTCCTGCACTAAGATAAAAACCAATAGAAAGGTCTCATAGAGTTCATGCTACATATCAAAGGTCATGATGAGTTGTTCACAAAATATTCTTCCATGGGATGGAAGAAGAGGAAAGTGACATTCAAGGACCTCATGGTCTTGATTTCAGACGAGTTGGTTAGAGAGGTTATAAGAATATCATGTGAGGGGACCAAGGCATACAAAGATAAGATAAGGAAGTAAGAACTCATGCGGACTTTCTTTGAATCCGAATCCTTCTTCCAAATAGAAAAAGGGTTTCCTAAGAGCTGACCTTCCTAGGCACTAGCCAAAAATTTGCATGGAGGTGATGAAATACCTAACACTTGAGGGTAAGTTTACCCATATTTTCTCTCATCATTTTCTACTCCTTAATCATTTTAAGGGACAAAACATTAGTTTATCTTAATTCATGCTTATGTCTTTAGAAAATACTATTCTAGACTTTCAATCAAAACCCACCTTTGACATTATCCATCAAGGGCTTATCTTTCTTATGGCCAAGAAAGGAAAGGCCCGAAGGGGCATCAAGATAACCTCTACTAAAATTAGTAAGGAGAAACAATTGGGGGAAACCCCTAAAAATATTACAAAATGAGTAGAAGGGTGACCTACGCTCCCACCCTATTTCCCCCTAAGATCCAGAATCCCATTGGGATAAAGAAAATAAAGGCAAAAGGAAAAACCAAGATCCCTCCTTTAGGGTAAGAAAACCTCTAAGAAATAAAGTGAAATCATAGCCAGTGCCCTAGGAATTGATAACCCTAACTTTGAAATTTGGAAGCTAAAGGCTACAAAATCTAGGAAATAAGAAGTTATTAGAGTGCAGGGGGAACACCTTGAAGGGTTCAAGCAAAAATTACAAGACTTCCATGAGAACCTCCAGAGTCTGGGGTGCCAGCTAGTTTCCATCATAGAGGAGTAGAACACTATAAAATCAGAATATGACAAACTAAAGGAAACCTAGAGCAACCCCAAGATGACTGAAAGGGGTAGTTTGAGGATAGAAGTCACTCTAGGCAAGAATGCCAAGGAAATCATAAAGATCACCCTATCCAAAGTGACATCCCCATTAAGAAATAAAATCAAGGAGAAAATCAGAACTAAGAACCCTGAGAAGGTCAAGGGGATGATTGAGCAAGATGGAAAAATGGTAGAAGGCCCTAGTGTTCAATTAAGAGGCAAAACCAACATCACCAAGTAGGAGTGCAAAGATAATAAGGATGTTGTAATGACTAAGATACAGGTAGGCTCCATGGAGTCTTCAGAGGAAATTTAATGTGAATCCTATTTTTTGGGTCATACTAGGTTATTTTTGTCTTGGTATCTTGGTGGTAAACTGGTGGAAGGTTTTGTTGGTTGGCTGTCCCATTTGGCCTATTTCTCTATGGACTCTTTATTAATTAGACTTGTTTACTTGTTAAACTTTGTGGTTTCATGATCCCTATAAAACTTAAATTTCACCTAATCAAATAAAAATATATGTTATTGATGAACTTGTTGAGATAGATATAAGTCTTTTGTGTCAATAAGTTATAAGTTGAAAATTGTGGATTCATAGTAGTCTGGGGGCACATCCCATGTTTGCTCAAGGAAACTTTGGGGGAAATATGCCTTCATTGATTATTTTTTTATCATATTGGATTTTCATTAGGTTTTAATATTTATTTATATGATATGTGTTCTTTAATATACCTTATCTGCAGGATGTATCCTTTTATGTTTATTGTACTTATGTTCATTCATATAATGGATTTATTTGACATGCCTGGGGTGTTTTTAGGTACATTGTGTTTTTTCATGTGCTTGACATCCTTTTTATCAATTTATTGTGTATTTATGTCTCATATATATATATATATATATATATATATATATATATATATATATATATATATATATATATATATATATATATATATATATATATTCTAGTTAAATTCATGTTTAATATGCTCTCCTAGATCTATTTTTATTTCTATTTCCATATATCAAGCGTTTAATTTGTTCTTGGTCACATAGTTGACTTTTTGACATTGTGTTGGATTGTCATCACCACTTTATTTTCCTTTTTAGATTTTGATGCGTCTTGAGTGTAGTTGGTGTGATTTTATAGTTTTTTTTCCAAGGATATTACTCAAAAATCAACTACTAAAACAATAAATAATAAGTGGAAATATGCAATGTAATAAGCATTCACCATAAATCCACACCATAGAAATGTTGAGACATAATATTTGTAAATGGAGAAAACAATTAATAGAAGAAAACCTCATGTATTATTGAAATATGGCCCAAATAAATTACAAGATAACACGATGTATACATAAATTTTTTCCAAGAGAGAATATGAAAGAAGATAACAAAATCCTTAGTTTAAATAGAATAATTCTAATAAAAGTATTAAGAGAAGTGTGCAGAAGAACAAATCTGTATACTCTTTAAATAGAGTGAAGATTAGAAAAGGAGTTATACATTACCATAATCATTACCTTAGCCAACCTTCCAAGTGTGTTCATAATGTCCCTACTTATAAATAATGTGAGGAAAGTAGGTGCAAAGTGGCAATTGAGTTACATACACATACAACTCCAATATTCCTCATAATGAAGAATGCATCTAATGAGATAAAAGTGGTGAAGGATACATGCCACCTCATATTCTTTAAATTATGTGAATTAAAAATTTATATGAGAATAACTAAAATAAAACTATAGGATATTTAAAATACTCAAATAAAGATTAATCTATAACACTCCTCCTTAAGCTTTATTCTAGGGTTATATAAGAGAATAAAACCTTAAGATATAGAAGGGAGGTGTCATTACTCAATACTTATGCTTGATGATAAATTCCTTAAAGAAAATAATTAAAAAATTATATTGATTTAATAAAATAAAGAAGAAGAACGTAGATTTCTTCAATAATCTTGTAAAGGTGTAGGTGAAATCATCGACAAATTCTCAAGAATTATCTTCATAAAATAAGATCAATCCTATTTAGATAAATGAACAACAAAAGGACGCTGACAAAAAATATTCGTTATAGCTTCAAAAATACACCAATAATAAGTTATGAAAAATATGATGCCATAAAATATGATCCACAAACAATTTTGTGTAAAAAATATATATTTAAACAACATGCATATAGATTAATGAGGTAACTTCCACAACAAAGTGATAATTCCTTTTCAGATAATACATGGTCAAAACAAGGTTTTTCAAAATAAATAAATATCATACGCATATCATACCTTAAAAAATTTTATAAATCACCACCATGGGTAAAATATGATACAAGTTTCTAAGAAAAAAAAAAAAATCTTTAATGAATTAACTCCTTTCGTGATAACTTATGATAAAATAAGCATGCACAAAAGTAAGGAAAAAATATATATCTCTAACCAAATCAAAAAATCTAAATAATGTTAAAATAAGAATAAAAAATACACCAAAATGTAATATATGTATATGTGATGCAAGTAGCCTACTTACTCATTCAATCTATGTCCAATTCTAATCTAAATACCAAAATGAATGTAAACAAACTTATCATAGTCTTCTTACTTTGTTCTTATTTCTTTGGTATCTTAAAGGATTTAACACCCTCTTGAAATTATTACCCTCTTGATTGAATCCAAAACTTTCTTCAAAGATCCTTAATCTTAGTTTGAAAAACACCTTCAAACAATCTTGTTTGATCTTTCAATGAAACTTTCAATTCATAATTCCCTTTCTTAAATATTTTCATTAATTAAATCTATTCATATATATAAACAAGTTTTATATTAGGTTTTACTAACTATTGATGATGATTTATTCAAATACCATTCTTTTTAATTTCTCTCTAATTCAAAATACAACCTTCATCCAAGTTTCACATCAATCAGGAAAACAAGACACAATATTATACACAGTCCTTTAAGCTTTATTTTAGGTCTACCACCACAAATTCTTTCATCTAATATTCAAGACTCAACCTCACCATGATTTCATATGGTTTTTTACCTTCTTTAGGCTGATAATTAATTCAATATATAATTTTTTCCAATTTTTATTCCTGCACTTTCAAGAAAACACAAAAAAACACAGAATTCTTCTTCTTACTATAAAATTGTTACACTAAATTTTCATTAAAATTTCTTATTTTG
This sequence comes from Torreya grandis, assembly GCA_037957365.1. NCBI lineage: Eukaryota > Viridiplantae > Streptophyta > Pinopsida > Cupressales > Taxaceae > Torreya > Torreya grandis. The sequence continues at coordinate 575,815 of JARHVA010000824.1, read as the reverse complement.
ATAACCAAATACTTTGAAAATATCTCAAAATTATTAAATTTAACTAAACACTTCATATTACTAAGTTTATTATCTTTTGTAAGCATATCTCTCAAGTTATCAAATTATTTGTACTTCCAAACCCTATTTTAGCCTAATAGTGTAGGCCTACAGACCCTACAACTAGCATATCTCCATCATAAGACATCATGTCACCTTAAAACCTTATTTTTAACACTGAAAATAATTTATTATATCTCCCATAAAAATTTAATACACTTAAGATTGGTACTTTAAGAGTTATGTTCACTTTTATACTCTTAAATAGGCTTTAGATTGTATTATATAGGCCTATTGACTGTAATTTTGTATTTTATCATAAAATACTAATCGAAACAATATAAAACCACTTTTAACATTTTAAATACATGTAAACACACCTCCAAACCAATTTTAAATACTTTTTTATAGATTGAATGAAAGATATGAAAGTTTATTGATTCTTAAAACTCTAGTTGCAATCACATGACAACAAGCACCCAATTTTGGAATTAATTTTTGTTTGATGATCAAATAATCTACTAACACCTCAATTTTTTTTCTAAATTACCTTATATAACTTGTAAAAACTCATTAAATCATTAATTTATCCCATACACATAAAAAAATATATGATTCAAATACACAAAATTCTGTGTTCTCAAACGTGAGAGCTTAATTTTGGGGAATTCTTAGTTTCTATTGATTATCAAAGCTTTATTTTGATTAGAATAAGACCCATTTATACTATTTACACTGTAATAATCGCTTTATACACTTAAACAATCATAAAATGCTCTTTGTTCTAGGCTATGACATTTAGGACTGAATTTCCATATCTCCCAAGTTTGGAATTCACCACAAAAGTATAAAGTCACATCCAATAAAAAACCAAAGGTTGAACGTAAAAATGCATACATTTGAGAGTGCATCAATATATTAAAAAAACCTTTCTAATATAAATCTGTAGACCTTATTCATAATATTCTTTACAACTTATATATAAATCTGTAGACCTTTGTCGTCCTTCCTCTCTCTAACCTCTATAAAATGACCTACAACTTGTTTTAATCCTTTTCTTTTTGCCTTTATTGGTCCCTGAATTCAAGGTTCAACCTTATCAGCTTTATTTGGTCTTGTTTTAAGACCAAATATCTCTCATTTAACTAAGGCTTATCTTGAACTTGCTTAATTAAGCCTCTTCCTATGTTGCACATGTTCTAACATTAATTTATGATATAATTATATTGAGAAGAAGGTTATAAAAAATTTAATATGTATGGCTAATCCTTAAGGACATTTTACAATGAAGACCACCCTTATAAAAAATTTCCAAGGTCCTCAAAACCATCTAAACCCTTATAAATCAATTCAAATTTTCAAATTTTCCATTTTGACACAGAAATGACTATACATCAAAATATCCAATCTAAAGACAAATGAAACACTCAAAAGGCTTATTATTTATGACTAACTACCCCTAAACTTCTCAAGAACCAAAATATGAAAACTTTGACATCCTAAGTTGATGCTCTTGCATCAAAACTCCCCAGGTGAGAAAATTTGAGCTCTTGTTTAAGTGAAGCTTTATTTTCTTTTTCCTTTTCTTCCAGTTTATTTGCATCTTTAGCTTCTCTATGACCTCTTATTTTTCTTCAATTTTTTTGTTATTTTCTTCTTATTCAATCTTCTCTTCCATCTTCTTCTTGATGGCTTTATCCTTCAAGATGAGAATGTCAACTCATACCTTATTTGCTTGAATTCTCTCAAGAGTTTCTTGCTCCATGGTTTCCACATCTTTAGCTATTGAATTTGCATATACACAACTCCATAAAGCATTAGTTTTAAAATATATAGGACTTTGAGTTTCATCATGTTTATTTTTCCACCACACTTGTCCATCCTTTTCAAGCTCTATGAGATTTTTAACAACCTGCTCTTCCTATGTTTTTGGACATAATTTATTATCTTCTTCAAATGTTGCTCCATTGTTTATAGCATGATCTTATTAGGTACTCATGTACAATATGTATCCATAAAATAAAGAAAGAAGATATCCTCACAAACACCTTCTAAAGACAAATTATGAAACTCCAAGCATGCCACACAACTTAAAAAATAAGGTGATGCAAAATGCTTCGTGAAGATGTTTGTAACCTGTTCCTAAGTTAGAACGTACTCCAAGATAAGAAATCCATCCTGAATATGCTGAGAATAAAGTGCATATGTACCTCAATGTGCTTGGTTTGATGATGCTCAAATGGGTTGCGAGATATGTGAATTTCACTATAGTTGTCACACAAAAGTATAGTAGATGAATCCTACGTGAAGCCAAACCTTGTCAATAACTGATGAAGCCAAATAATCTACTAATTCATTGTAATTGTTGCTTTATAATTAGCCTTTGTAGATGATAATGCAATAACATGTTGCTTTTTGCACAACCAAACAATAGGTGAAGAATCAAGCCAAAATATGTAGCCAGAAGTGGAATGCCTATCATCAAGAGAACTTATCCATTTTTAATTAGTGTACCCAACCAACTAAGTAGAACACCTAGTATAATGTAATATAAAAGGAGTAGTGCCTCACAGATATCGTAAAATCTTCTTGGTAGCCTGCCAATGACTATCATGAGGGTCTTGTGTAAACTTATATACAAGCTCAATTGCAAATGAAATTTCGAGGTGAGTATGGGTCAAATACATAAGACTCCGACCATATTTCTATATAATGTAGGATCTTAAAGTGGATTAGTACAAGTGGTAGTGAGAGTTACTCTAGACTAAAAAGGAGAAGAACTTGGATTGAAATCAGTCATGCCAAAATATTGAAGAAGATCAAGGGTGTACTTTTGCTTAATCAAATAAATCTCCATATCTAATTGTTAAATCTATAAACCAAGGAAGAAATACAAAAGACCAAGATCTATCATGTTGAACTGTGCTAAATGCTTACTAAATAGTCTGAATTTGAGATGAAGAGTTGTCTGTGAGAAGCAGATAATCAACATACAAGACTAGTATAACAATGTCCTCCCCAATACACTAAATATACACTATGGAATTAGAGTGATAGTGAACAACACCAGTGGAGAGAAGAAATAAATATATCTTCTCATACCAATCCAGAGAGGATTATTTGAGACTGTAAAGAGACCTCCTAAGTTGACAAATAAGAGAAAAATCATGAACAAACTAAGTAGGGTGCTCCATATAGATTTCCTCATGTAAGTCTCTATGCAAGAAATCACTCTTAATGTATATCTGATACACTATTTAACCCTGTGATGCAACAAGAAAAAGTACAAGGTGAACATAATACATCTTGACAATGGGCACAAAAGTATTAGATTAGTCAATACCTTTGACTTGAAAGAATCTATTTGCAACAAGATGTGCCTTATACTTATCAACAAATCCATCATCTGCATACTTAGTGTGGTAAATCCCCTTGCACTTAACCAACTTTCTTCCCTTAGGAAGAGTAACCAAATCCAAAGTGTCATTCTTCATCAATGAAGAATACTCATTTGTCATTGCATCATCCCACTCCTATATCCCATGAACCTATGAAAAAGACTGTGGATTCTTAGAGAATTCCTAACATAAAAGTCGAGTACCTGTAGAATGTGCATGATGATGTTAAGTGGGTGAAAGATCCTGTAGAAAGATGTTACCTCAAAAACTATAGTACAATACCACCTAGGCATAGTGGCAACATCAATGTGAATAGGATCCTCATCCTCTATAACCTCCTCAGGAATCTCCTGAACTAGATCCTCAAAGAATGAATTTTCAAGAGGTGGTGATGAATCATCAAAAGAAGAAAAAGAAGACATGAAAGAAGATGAAGAGTCATGAGATGTGAAGTGCTCATCAAACTAGACATGTATTCAAAAATAAATATCATGAGTATCAAGATCTAAAATATGATAAGCTCTCATGTCCTTGCAATACCCTACATAAATTAAAGGTTTGCTCTTCTTATCCAATGTTTTACTTTTGTTATCTGGTATAAATACCCAAGCAAAGCTCTCAAAGACTTAAAAAAATGAGACATCGGGCTTGGTTCCAAACCAACCTCCTCCAAAGTCAAATTCTCAAGTGTTTTGTGTGGTTTTGAATGTAGTTTGTGTTGCGTGCGGAAGGTAGGAGCTCGGCCTCCTGCCCCGGGTGCAATCCACTTCATCAACAATTTTTGGCACGCCTGGTGGGATCTAGTCTTACACTCAGTAAGGTTTTAGGATTGATGTTGGTCCTATTACAACAAATCAAATATTTCTAGCATCTAGCGACTCCACTGGTAAGAGATTCAATTTTCCAATCAAAGACCAGTTTTAACTTCTGATGCCTAAATTCACCACACAATCTACTAATAAGGGTGTCCCTTTTGAATTCATTGAATTACCTCTTAACTCAGCAAAGCAACTGAGGTTCAAGGAGACTCATCTTTATTCAGCGAGTCATCTTCCCATTTCGACTACAAGTGTTTCCTTCACAAGAGAAGTACCCCGTTTGAATCGCCTTATTTCTATGACATTACCTAGCATAGAGAAACTAGCTGTTGCTCCATCCAATGAGCTTCATGAAGTTAAGAGGCTGTTGTAGAGTATGTCAAATGAACGTGTAGCTCTTAAAAGGCAACAAGCTCAAAGCAATAGACCGAATCAGGGATACTAGCATTATGGTCAAGCTCCAAGACCCCCTTTCCAAAATTACAGTCAAAGATAGGGTCAGCTTACTCAGACCAGACCTTTCCAAGGCTACAACCCAAGCGCCCCTCCACCACCTAAAGCTATGGTGCCCGTTCGAAACAATCTGGTGCAGGAACAACCAAGTTGTTCAACCACAGAATATGGTCAGGAGCAAGCCATTTATATAAATGAGATGATGGGTTGTTACACAAATGTGTTGGACAATCAGGCAGCTGCTCATTCCCAAGTCTTCAAGGCTCCAATGCAACCTAGCACAAGCAGCAGTCAGAGTCAGCCTAACTCTACTCTTATGAACCACTTGGAAGGTGAGTTCTATGTGATCAATTATGTGGGTGTTGCAGACAATCAGGTTGACTATGTTGCAGCCAACACAAGATCCAAAAGGAGAGCTATGGAAGAAACTCAAGCAGCTATTCAAATGTCCACACCATCTCTTCCACCATAGGCGAACCAGAAATTCCCAAATTTCAGGCTACCAGTCGTACATTTAGCTCCCGACCTATGCCTCATAAGGCTGCAAGTGACCCCAAAGAAAATATGGAAGGGAACAATCCTCAGATCAACATAATAGACTGGGTGAAGGAGCTGCACATAAATATTTCCTTGTGGGATCCATTGTCGATACTAGGTGTGTCAGATGAAGGAGAAGTTAGAATTTTTCCCTTTGATGTAGGAGGGAATCAAAAATACCTGGTTAGCTGTATATATTAGGTTGGTTTTAGTTTTCTTTCCCTATTTTCCCTAAGTGTTGTTGCACATGTAGTTTTCTTAGCCTTGCACGTGTTTTTCTTTTCCTTTTGAGGTGAATCTACGTGATTGATTTTAGAATTTATCGGGGCTGTTGCTGATTTTAAAGTTACAATCTGACTCCGTGCCCAATGGACTTTTAAGGCAACTGGCTTCTAAGCATAACAGGCATGCTTCCCCTGGGAGGCACCAATTTGTTGACCATTTTTGCTTAACAGGGCAAAAAATTGGTCCCTTTTTTCCCCTACTGTTTAAGGTCAATTCATTTTTTGATTTTGCACAAGTCCAAGAGTTTCTACGGACTCAGCGGGTAAAATCCTTGGCAGATGAAGAATCAATTCAGAGAGTGCTGGGGTTTGCAAGGCTTTTGGGACATTTTTTTGAAGAAGATTCACAAGGAAGGTTGGTGGCACTGAACCGTTGAACCAGTTTCAGTTCAATGGTTTGTTTCAAAAGGCTTTGGTTTAAAGGCCTAGTTTCAGTGCTTCGGCAAAGTTTAAATGGTTCAGTGGCTTTTAGTTCAACAAAGAGTTCATCGCTCAGTTCAAACACCTCGATTCAACAATCATTTGAACCATTGAACCGTTAAACCAGTTTCAGTTCAATGGCTTGGTTCAAAGTGACTGGCTCAATGTTCGGTTCAATTGGCTCGACGCGTAGCATTAAACCAATTTTGGTTCAATGGGTTGGTTCAACGAGGGGCCAAAAGAGAAAAGCCTGAAGGAATTTTTTGAGGATGATGACGTCTCAAAAGTCGTCAAATATAAAGAAGCGAATTAGCCATTTGGTTTTCAAAGCGATGACGGCCGCGTGAATGTCAATTCTAACACAATGAAATAGTCATTTACTTTCGAACTAAGAGAGCGCTAACCATGGAAAAGGCCCAGAAATGTAGCGACCCACCAGAAGATCACCTCCGAGGGCCAAAGGAGCCAGAAGAGACAAGATAGGGAAAAGACAAAGTGCCAAGTGTAGGAGCAGATAGATAGTCTAAGTGGCGAAGGGAGGCATCGATTCTAGAAATTACTCTAGCAGGTGAAATAGTGGCTGTGAATTGACTATTAGAAGGCACAAACGGCCAACCGTGCACCCCTTTTTCTTCATTTCATATTTATGAGCAGACAAACTGCGTAGATGTCTTCAAGGAGCAGTCTCGATTAATGAAGAAATAACACGGCCATGTCAAAAAATACCTGAAGTCAAAGCCAGGGCTGACACAACATTTGTGTTGAAGTAGCTTGCTCTTCCTAATGCTCGTAAGGCACATGGGTCACTTGTAAAAGGGGTGCCAAAAGGCCTCCTTCCTTCTCCTATATATTGAGGACTCATCATTTTTGTAATCATCTTCCACATTTGTAAGGCGTAGCCCTGGCAAAATTTTACCTGAATCAATAAACACATTTTTTACCTCTATCTTGGATAAATATCTCTATGTATGTCTCGAGTGTTAGTTTGTGTTTAGTCATTGTTTCTTGATGCTTTCACAGGTTTGACACCAACATATCTGTTGTCTACAAGGTGCCATTTTTGCAGCTGACAAGGAGAGCTATATTTGGAAGTGCAAAAATAGAAGAAATTACTTACAGTGTGCATTTAACAGCACCTTAGTGAATCTCTATTTTCTGTATTTTCCATTAGAGCCTCCCTGTCGAGTTTCTTGCAGCCGGGTCCTTCTGCCAAGTCTGAAGTGTATGCATGTGTTTGTCTGATTTAAGTGTGAATGTGAGAAGTTCATTTTATTTTGGTGCATCACCTCTTTTAGAGTAGATTTATTTTCTTGCAATCTTTCTCCCTTTTCGCCCCCCCATTATATATCTATGTGTGTGTGTGTGTGTGTGTGTGTGTGTGTGTGTGTGTGTATGATGCATCAAAGGGAGCTAGCCCTTACCTAGAGACTCTCCCATCCAGCTTCGTTGGTCCCACAGGTGAGAGGGGAGTTTCCATTGTTGCGTGTGGAAGGCAAGAGCTCGGCCTCTTGCCCCAGGTGCAATCCACTACGTCAACAGTTTGCATAATTAACTACCTCTACCTAATAGATAAGAGGTAAATACTATGAATACATCATGAAATTATCAGTCTCCTTCAAAGTTTGGTTCCTTTATTTTAATAAGCCATTCTACTGTGGAGTATGAGCAATAGAATGTTGGTGAACAATACCATGAGCTATCAAAAAATCAGAGAAATCTCGACTGAAGTAATCCCCCCTTTATCTGTACAAAGCTTCTTGATGCAACTAGAAGACTATTTCTCGACTAAAGCCTTGAAGACTTTGAAGTGAGCAAATACATCACTTTTGTACTTGAGAAAATAAACTCAAGTACACCTTGAAAAATTATCAATGAAAGTAAGTGCATACTTAGCTCCATTGAAAGGAGTAAGAAAGACCATCAAATCATTGTGCACAGGCTCAAGTGGTAAAAAAGATCTCGTAGACATACCCTTACTAAAAGGATCTTGGTGTTGTTTCTCTAATGTACAACCAAAGCAAACTCTATAAAGACATGAAATTGTAGGAAGACCCTCTACCATATTGTGAGTGCTCAATTCCTTCAAACATATATAGTTTAGGTGTCCCAATCTCTCATGCCAAAGCCTATTCTCAGAATTTGCATGAAAAACCAAACACATCCCTAAAAGAGGAGTATCATTAAAACCCTCAAAATAATAGAGTTAAGAACTATGATCAATAACACTTTGTGCAATAAGTGTATGTGGATCCAACAAAGCTCAAACTTTAACACCCTATTGAATGAAAGTCACTATCTTACCTTGACTAGAATGACAAATCTGATAAATTGAAAGTAGATTGGTGGTGATGTCTGAAACATATAATGCATCATTGATGTGGCCACCATCTAGATGTATGTCACCCTTTCCCTTAATATAAATAAAAGAAGAATATCCAACCTCAATGTTTGAAGTAGAACTCAAACCAAGAGATACAAAAGACTCTTTGGAATAAGTCATATGGTGTGAAGCACCATAATCTAGAACTCAACTATCTGTAATAGGTAACTGTGATCTCTCGATAACATTAAGTGCTTTCTCAGGCTCATGAGATGGATAAGGAGTGGAGATAAAAATATTTTGTTCTCTAATGACATCCTCTAGGGCTTGCATTCTCTTGCAACACCAAGACTCTTCATGACTAGTCCCCCCACAATAGGTGCATGATAGGTTTGATTTATTCTTAGATATGGAAGATGATTTGGGTTTAGATGTGTTGGTGTTGGGCTTAGGTGTATTTTGAGATGGAGGAGTGTTCTTCTTACTTTTTGTTTTTCCCTTGTTCTTAAGATGTGATGGCACTAATATTTTTTGAGAGATAAAAGACTCAAAGTGAGACAACTTAGATTCCTCCCTAGTAAGTCTCAAAAAATAACTTTAGATATGAAATTTCAATGTTACACCTAAGGAATCCATGCTAGATAAAAAGATAGAAGCAAATATTTGGAATGAACTACTCAACTTTGACAAAATCAAGAACACACACTCTTCATCTTTCTTATCTCATCCACTTCCCTTCAATTGAGTCAATAAATGCTTAAACTTAGTGAAGTAGTCTACAATAGGAACAAAGTCATCCAGATTGAGTGAAATAAGCTACACTTCAAGTTGCATGGATCTCAAGTGATCTACTTTTCCAAATAAACCCTTTAGCTTAGCCCATATTTTGAATGGAGTATCATATCCATCTAAATGAAATAACAAATTGTCACTCACATAAGTCCTAATTAGACCCATACACTCTTCAAACTTACATTGGTGCTAAAATTTTTCAAACTCACGTGTAAATTGTGGTTGAGTTTCATTCATTAGGGACCATAATTTTTTACGTTTTATGATTATTTCCGTCGAGGTCTCCATGTATGATAATTGTGTGTAGTCAAAGGCTCACAATGGTCAATAACTAAACTAGAATCCATGCTAGTGAATCACCAAAGAGCAGAAAAAATGCAAAAAGGTAAACAAAATCAGCATCGAGACAACCCCCCAAAAAATTGTATTAAGGACCACCTCTTCCCAATTTGACACTCTATAATGGTAGTGCATTTTTACAAGTTAATGACACCAATAGATAGAGAATTGAAAACTTTACACTTTTGAACAAAACATAACTCAAATCTAAGTTACTCTTCAAAAGTTAGAGGCTTCATGAATTCTCGTAAAATGAATCAAAACATTAAAAAAAACACTACAAACTAATTTTAGTGACCAAATCAAAAAATAATGTAAACATCCAACCACTCGTTAGAACCAAAATCAAATCACAAACTTAGAAAAGTCAACCAAAGTAAAAACAAATCCGCTAGGTGACCCCTGTGATTGCATAAGTGAAAATGATTTCCACTTTAAGCAAAAAATAGTAGTTTTTAAGTGCAAAAATGAATAAAACATTGTGATAATAGGAAAACAAGGTGGCTTTTTTTGTTGTCGGTCATCTAGCAAGTGGTTGAGGAAGAAAAAGACCAGGTATGCTCCAACATAGGTCTTGTTTGTCCTTCCAACACTCCAATAGATGCTCCAAACTCCAATGCTTCAACGGTGTCTCCTGAAAAAATCCAATGCACTTATGCAGAAATCCAATGTTGTGTCAAGAAGGTGAACTCAGAAAAGACTCCAGCTAAGTATGAAACAATCCAACACTTAGCCAAAAAAGTATGCCACATATATATGATCTTCCAACTCCAATGCGTTAGATCAGATCTTCTCCTTCCACGCAGGATGCAGTCCAGGTATGGTCCAATGCAAGTCTTTGATTTCCTCTAACTGCAAGCGCCACAGACCACAATGCAGACCTGGAAAAATCCAATGTGGATCTATAAAAGATGATGCCAAACAAAAGAAGGCAGAAGGCAAATGATGAAACACAAAAGGCAGATCTAAAGAAGAGATTTACAACACACTATTCCTCAAGTAGAACACACTCACTCCATGCAGTCCAAACTAAGAGAAAAAAACTATAGAATTGTTTCTTTCCTCCAAATGCCATGCTGTAAATTCCAATGCAATGCTTCAAATCTGTTAAACAAGATGCCAACACAGGTTGATAGGAATGCAAACAGGAGAAAAAAGGAAGATGCCAAAATAAATCTAGTAAAATGATGTTTCAACGCCTCCTTAAGACGCCTAATATGCTAAAGATGGTAAAGCTTTTATTTAAATTGATTAATTCTTTTTACTCAGTAACTTCCAGTTTAGATGCTATGGTCAAGAGGCATCTCCTGTCAGGCACTGGTCTTATATGTTTGGATATAAAATTGTAACCTATTTTATATTGAATCATTTATTGTGTTCAATTATATATATATATATATATTTTGGTCATATTAAAAAAAATAAGAGGTTTATAATATAGAAATATATTATAATTCTATGAGTATTATTAAAGATTTTATATTGAATGTAGATTATAAATTTATTAATATTATATAAAATTTATATATAATTTTAATGATAAGATTATTAAATTAATAAAGATTTTAATCTAAATTTAGATTATAAAATTATGAAAAATATGTAAATTTGATATATAATTATTGGCATATAAAATGATTAAATTAGAAAATGTTATTTAAATTAATTTTTTTAAATATAAATTTACAATTTTTATTTATTGTAACTTCTCTCAAATAAAGGATTTTAAATTTGGTTGGTAATTTGAAAAGGCAAAAAACTACCTACTTTAGTTTGGAAAAAATATAAACAACTTTTGATTGTGTTTCGTAGTCAACAACTGTAAAAGCTTAAAAAAAATTCACTTATCTCTGAAATAAAGATTTGTATAATTTTTAAGTATTTAAAAAATTATTAAATAAAATAAATTATTTTCTAATCGTTTATATTAAAAAGTATGTTTTTTAGTTTTTATATTTTTAGAAATATTTAATTTTATACTCATTTTTTATTATACGATAATTTATATTTTTAAATAATTTTATAATAATTCATATTTTAAGATGATTGTTTGTGTTTTAAATATTTGTAGATTTTTTTTTTAATGATAGATTTCAATAATATTTTATAATAAATTAATTATTATTAATAGAATAATATTAGAAAATATAAAATTGAAGTTTTATTTGTTTTTTATATTATTATAATAATTTATATTTTTAGATAATAATTAAAAAAAATTTACATGTTATTAAGTTAATTTTAGATTTTATTATATAATTTTAATTTTTAAATTTATTTATAGAACAATGTATTTGTAAATATTATTATATTTTATTTATATTAGCAAATTTTTTTATTTTTAACTTTCATATAATTATTTTCTATTTATATTAGCAAACTTTTTTATTTTTAACTTTCAAGGTTACATTATTTTTAATATAAATATATGAAAGTGTTTCCAAGTTTCTATTCAATTGTAGTTTTTTTTTTTAAGAAGATTTTTTCTTAAAAAAAATTTGATAGTATGACGTTTGGAGGAATGAAGTTTATAAGAATCAAATTGTTTGTGGTGTGGCTCTTGTTTTGTATTCAATTTGGAGATTGCAAGTGTTCAATTTATAGTTTTGGAGATTCGTTAGCAGATACAGGAAATTTATTAATCTCAAACCCTGGCCAAGTTATTGGCCGCTTTCCATATGGTGAAACGTTGGGTTATCCAACTGGTCGTTGCTCAGATGGTCGATTAATCGTTGATTTTATTGGTATGAAATTTTGATTTAAATTTTTTTTTTTTTTCTCAAATTTAATTTTTGTATATTTTATATGTATATTAATTTTATAAAATCTTTTAATTTTCAATTCAAATCAGATTTTTGTCCAGCCTTATTATTTTCGTGGAGTCTTTTTAACATTCAATTCATAATTTTTTTATATGATGCTGTGATTTAACTGTTTTTTGGGCTCATATCATATGTAATTTATTTTTTGGGCTTGTTTCGTGTATTTGGGAAGTGATATTTACTTTTATTGTATGATCAGTAGTATTGTTTTATACCATGTTATTTATAAAATTGAACTTTTCAAATAAAAGTTTATGTAAATTATATTTTAACATGAAATATGTTCATGATTTATATTGGTTCTTTACAGCTGAAGCTCTTGGTCAACCATTATTAAATCCTTTTTTACAGAAGACTGCAAATTTCAGTAGTGGTGTAAACTTCGCAGTTGCTGGAGCTACAGCGCTGGGACCATCTTTTTTTAGAGAAAGAGGAATTGGACCACTTTCGACCCCATTTTCTTTGGATACACAAATCCAATGGTTCTTGCAGTATAAGAATTACTTTTGCTTACATAATAAAGGTGTGCCTATTATTTTCTTTACACAATTATTATAATTAATTTATATATTATGAAAAAAAGAACTTTTTACTGCATATTCAGTAGACTAATTGGCATTAGCCGAATCTCTCTTAATTTGTTAGTTTGAAGTCCAATATTTAATCTTACAAATATAAGAATTTCATTTTGAACTTTTGATAAACTTTATTTAAAATTTTAATTGGTAAAAATAGCTTTTAAGTAACAATTACTTATGTTTTAGTGGAATAATAAAATTCAATGCCGATTTATTTAAAAAGAATTAAATGTTTTAACTATTTTTTTACAATTATAGATTATAAGTTTCTAATATTGTTAAAGGATATAAATTTTATATTAATATTTTGTTTTATATTTTATATTGTTAATTTGTAGAATGTGACCAACACTTTGCGAATGCAATGTTTTTAATGGGAGAGATCGGTGGAAACGATTACAATTATCCTTTTTCAAAAGGAAGATCCATGGCTGAAGTGCAAACTTTTGTTGTTCCAATTATAAATAAAATCCAAAGAGCACTTACTGTGAGTATATAATTCTTTTTTAATATTTTTATAGATTTTTTTCTTAACAATTTCTTTATATGCATAATTTTTGTTTTTTTAAAAAGGGAAATGCTTTTATATTTTATGAAAGAAATACAATTTTTATAGGGTTTGTTTAAAGCTTTTAAATACCATGTATATTAACAATTTGATTTTTTTTGTCATTATTTTTAGACATTAATCAATAAAGGAGGTGCAAAGAAGATTTTAATTCAGAATAATTTGCCTATCGGTTGCTCGCCTTCTTATCTCTCTGTGATCAATGGAGAGTTAGATGATATGGGATGCTTGAAGAGCTACAATAATTTCTCACAAAAAAGCAACATACTTCTCAAAGAAATGGTAGAAGCACTACAAGTAAAATATCCAAATATTTCTATTGTCTTTGCAGATTATTACAATGCAGCATTAACAATTTTAAAGGATCCATTATCTTATGGTAAGGAAGATGAAATTTTTATTCCATTTACTTAATACTTTTATACTTAATACATAATTTAGATGTGAGTTTATATATAACAATATTTATTTATATTAGTTTAATCATTTAAATGTAAGGTTATATGTATAGTGTTTTCATTTATATTAATTTAACTATTGAAATGAAATTTTAAATTGTGTAGGATTACAATCACAAGTTCTTCAAACTTGTTGCGGATATGGTGGACTCTACAATTTCAGCCCAGTAAGCATGTGTGGTGTTGGAATAGGATCATGCCCTAATCCTCAAAGATATTTTAATTGGGATGGAGTTCATTTAACAGAGGCTGCATATGAGAAAATAGCTTCAACGTTTATAGATGGAGAATTTACAAACCCTCCATTTAAATCTGTATTTAAAAATTGTTAAATATTTTATTGTAGCTTCTCTCATATAAAGGATTTTAAATTTGGTTGGCAATTTGAACCCTGATCATCATATTAAAATGGATATCACATTTCCATTATAATATTTTATATTTATAAATATAAATAAAAAAATAAATGCCTTTTGAAATCATAGGTAGATTGTTTTCATTATTTTAAGATTTCATAAATTGTATGAGGAAATTGTAGGGCTCTTATTTAAATTAATAAATTTTCTTTACGAAGTAAATTCAAACTTAGATGCTATGATTAAGAGGTATCTCTTCTGTCAGTCACCCAGGCCTTGCATCTGGCTTGTTTGTTGGGATATAAAATTGTACCCTGTTTTACAACAGAGATTGTAACATTTATTGTGTATGCTGTTAAGAGTATGAGACGTTTGGCACCACTTTATTTTGTGATTGCATATGCATGTAATCATTTTCTTGAAAATTCAATAGTAATGAACAATGGTACCTTTAAAATTTGTACCTCAAATTATTTGGAAAAAATCTGAACATATAGGCAAAATACTTGAAGCAAGACACAAATAAAACTTTGAGAAAAACCTGCTGTGGAGGGCCAGTTAGTAAGCATAATATCTAAGGCTGCATGAGTTGAGTGGAAACCAATTTTCACCCTAAACAAAACTAGTTCGAGATGAAAAATATTGGACAGGAAGCCAGGACTCATGCCAAAAAGAATCCCAATCTATCAAGGGGCACAAAAGCAATTAAGTCTTAGGATTATATTTATTCCACCTTCAAGAAAGGCAAACAATGTGCCCTGCAACCAAAAGGAAAAGGAAAAAAACCACCTGCTTTAGTTTGGAAAAAACACAAACAACCTTTGGTAGCCAACAACCCCAATTTGAAGAAACGTTTGGGCCACAATCTTTAGTGTCCTGAAGTGGTTACACTATCATTTGAATCTTTTGTAAACAGCCCTTCTACCTTTAATAATATACTATACAGCAAGTTTTCCACTAGAATCCTGTGTGTTTATATTGATATTCTGGCAACCATGTTACAAAATTGTTGTTTAAGTAACATGACAGCTCTTCCAAAAACTAGACAACTGACAATTGCTACTGCATTTTCTTCTACATTGTCCAATATTTCTACATCCCATATATACGCCTAGGCTATACATAACAAAGCTCAAAACTGCCATTGGGTGCCAAAGGCCTATAACTAGGATAATTTTACAACATTTGAGCAAATCTGATTGCGACCTTTAACAAGAACAAAGAATAAATAACATATAGCAATTTTGTGACCCTGTAGCTTCCCCAGGGGCTTAAACAGAGTTTACTTGTCTCTGAAAGACTAGAACCCAAAATTACTGCTGGTGATAAAATACAAGCCCCTCACATATTAAGGAGTAACCTGATCTAACGCTTGGGTTGTGAGATACAGGGCTTCACATACCATTTGACCATGAGCCCAAAGGAATGGCATCCCACAAACCAGCTGAATCAATCTCATTCGCAAAGGGGCATTCAAATCCTTATGGCTTCAAAATCAAAAAATTTGCTCCCAATCTTGACACAACATAACATGCATACCTCAACGTCCTGATATTTCAGAATATACCTCTGAAGAGCTGAAAATGGATGTGTTTGTGGCTCCTGAGGAATTGGATCCAGATGCACCTGCATGCCTTAATGTTGTAGACGAGGGCTTTGGTGATGGACGTATTTTTAAATCTGATAGGTCTGAGATGAATCCAGGCCGCGAGAGAGGCTTGTCAGTAAATGTTCCCTCTTCTGTCAGCATTGTTACCACTCGAGACATGGCAGGTCTGATTTTGGGTGTAGCTTGAGTGCACAGTAGTGCGACATGTATGAACCGCAATGCTTCTTCCTCAGAAAATTCCTCTAGCCTTGGATCCACCAACTCTAGCAATCTGTTCTCCTCATATAGACGCCAAGTCTGCAAAACAATTGTCCCAGGACAATCACATATATATCCTTTGAATTCTAGATCATGAAAACCTAATCAGAGAAGGGTACACCGACTGAATTTAAGACAGCTGATTCTCTTCTAAACTCATCTTACAAGAACAAATTTTACTTGTAGGTATATTGCCATTTTGTTTTAGAATTGTAATTGATGTAAGGGTTTTAGACCTTATGATACAAGAAGTTACAAGGCACATGGTTGGGATTTATAGCAATGTTCAAATGTTAATACTGATAATGTGGTTTTAGAGGTATATCCTGTACATTATTTTACAAAATGCCAATACTGATAAGTGGTTTTAGAGGCATATCAGGTAAATTGTTTTATAAAATTGCTAAAACCACGAATGGAGTTGTGTCCAAATGGGAAACCAGAAAAATGTGCAACTTTGGCATTTTCTGAGGAGATGGCTGTAGGGCGGCTACTAAAAAATACATATAATAATAATATTTGAAAATTAAATAATATAAAATAACATTATAAACAAAGTAGTTATGCCGATTTATACCCAGAATTTTCCAGTTCAATAGTGCAAACATGTTGATATTGGGAGTATTTTATAAAGCACGTTATTTAGCAGAGTACTCAGGTCAGTGAATCTAAGATTTGAAAGGGCTTATTCACTAACTTGATGTCTGTTATTACTTGTGTATATATTACCTTTTAACTTTATGCTCTAATTGGCCATTTGTTCAGAAGTGATGGTACACATTATAAACAAATTGAAAGAAGCTGAAATTAAATTTAACTATCATGATGTATCTATCATCTGACATTGAATGATATTGTCACATTAGAGTCATTAAATGATTAAAATTGATTACAAAGCGCTGATGCGCTGAAGTTACAATGATAATCCATTATCAATAGTTCAAGTCTCATCAGTTCAGCTACAACTTACAAGTAAGAACTTATGAACATAGAAACAATGACAGTGGGGGGCAAGTCTCTTTTAAGTACAAAAATGAATAAAACATTATGATAATAGGAAAACAATGTGGATTTTTTTGTTGTCGGTCATCTAGCAAGTGGTTGAGGAAGAAAAAGATGCTCCAAACTCTAATGCTTCAATGGTGTCTCCCAAAAAAATCCAACGCACTTATGCAAAAATCCAATGTTGTGTCAAGAAGGTGAACTCAGAAAAGACTCCAGCTAAGTATGAAGAAATCCAACACTTAGCCAAAAACGGATGCCACATATATATGATCTTCCAACACCAATGCGCTAGATCAAATCTTCTCCTTCCACGCAGGATGTTGTCCAGGGATGATCCAATGCAAGTCTTTGATTTCCTCTAACTGCAAGCGCCACGAACTACAATGTAGACCTGGAAAAATCTAATGTGGATCTATAAAAGATGATGCCAAACAAAAGAAGGTAGATGGCAAATGATGAAACACAAAAGGCAGATCTAAAGAAGAGATTTACAACGCACTATTCCTTAGGTAGAACACACTCACTCCATGCAGTCCAAACTAAGATTAAAAAACTATAGAATTGCTTTTTTCCTCCAAATGCCATGCTGTAAATTCCAATGCAATGCTTCAGATCGGTTAAACAAGATGCCCTTAGTGCCAACACAGGTTGATAGGAATGCAGACAGGGAAAAAAGGAAGATGCCAAAAATAAATCTAGTAAAATGATGTTTCAACGCTTACTTAAGACACCTATTGCTGATGGGAAAAGTCCAACACCCTCTCTCCTTCTATAGATCTAATGCCTTCTTCAAATACTAACTGTTTATTAACTAACTGATAGTTAACTGCTGTGCATGCATGAGAAGGAAGTGGAACTGATAGTTTTGGAGAAATTAACTCCAGTTGACTTCAGTTTCTAACACTTCAAATAGGGATGCCTTCTCAAAGATTTCCAACACCAAGCTAAAACTCTACCACCTAAAAAATGCAAGCTTGAAAAATACAACGCCCAGCTCCTTTCTTCAACAAAGAGTGCTTCGCTTCCAAACGCCACTCTCCTCTCCAACGCTTCCTCTCCACCTTCCCTCCAAGAAGAAAACCAAACACTTTCTTCAAAACTTCAGTAAAAGTATCAGATCTGGTAAGAGGGAAAAAAAAGGTTGAGCATATACGATATGAGAAGAAGCAATAGGGGCAAGGGAAGTTTCTGAAAAAAATGCAGCAGTACAGATGGATGCAACACTCAAAGCTCTGGTACCATGTTAGGAATGGCGAAGAAACATTTCGACCAAATATTCTGAAATGTTAACAACAAAAACATCATACAAAGAAGCTGCAGACAAATGATTGCCAAACAAAGTAAGTCAAGTGTAATCTAGAATGAAATGCTAGAAAAATAGGAAGCCCTTGCATAAGTAGGCAAGGCAAAACAAAGAACTAACCTAACTAACAAATGTGGGATAAATCCTCATATAAGACAAACTAACAAAAAGACGAAATAACTAGTTAATACACTAGCAAATATGATAAATACATACTCTAACAACGTTAAGCCTATTATCTTTGCTTGATGCTACTTCAAACTCTCATTAAAAAAACACATTGTTTTGTTTCTCTCCTAACAACTCTAATTTACCTATAATATGTTGCTCAAGGTTTCATATCTGCTTGTTTTCTTCATCTCTTTCAATTTTTGATGCTTCAACTTGAGCATCTTCTTCACTCACTACCTCATACACCTGCTTTTCATAGTTTAGCAGCGGATCTCCTTTATCTTTTTCAAGTTTTAATGCCTCAAATTTGGCATTATATTCTTCATTCCTACAAGCACACACTTACACATAATGCTAGAATAAAAAAATTGAGGCCAAATTGCTCCTCTATATGCCTCCTTCAATGGCATCACTTCATCTTGTGCTGCATAGAAACTATCATCCTCATATTATTCCATTTCAAGAGAAGCTATAAATGTTTCTATCACCTCTTCATCATTTCTCTTTTTCTCTACAATGAGAATTTCTTTCACTTCCTCTTGTTCATTTATTACCTCTTTCATCTTCATGACCTTATTGGTTCTTTGTTTTCTTAGTTTTTCGTTTATCAAGACAATTTGCCTTTGCTTTCTTTTTCTTTCCACAAATAGCTCTATAGGCCACTTCACCTTCTTCTTCTTTTTGAATACCAACCCATTACTTTCATTCTCTTGCATGAGCTCAATCATGAATTTTATCTCTTCTATGATTTGTCTTAACTCACTTACTTCCTCTTCCTTCATTTGGTTCTTTCTTCTTGGCAACCCCTCATCTTTGAAAATCTTTCTCCTATGTAGTTACTGCTCCTATTTTTCAAGGAAAGATTCTATTTTTTGTAGTTCAAGAAATTTAAACTTGTATGAGACCATCTGCAACTATAAAATAGTTGAAGTTGCCCCCTCCATGGGACCACCCTCTTAGTCATTTTTAATCTCCAATTGAGCCAAAACTAGCAGAAATAACAGACTTTTACTATGAGAGTTCCTAAAATTCATTTTGTTTGTCAACTTACATTTTTTTTGTTAAATAGTGAAAATTGAGGTTTTGATGGTTCCTCCAACCTGATACAGAAGAATGCAAATTGACACCTAACCCAGATGACACCACCCAAATATATGAAAGAAGCACAAAAACAAAAGCAACAAAGCCACCAAGGGAAATGACAAGTTCAAACAATGTCCAAAAATTGACAACCATTAGCAAATAGAACAATATTCCACCAAATATCCTCCAGAAGTTAGGTGGAAGACGGCTAGAGGAAAGACCAAAGAGGAGAAATAACTCTCAAGCTCAGCACAATGCTGCTACAAATAAAGAACCAACCAAACAAAAGGAGAAGAGGTAAACAGTGAACCCCTGGTTGGGCCTCTTCTTCGATGATGGGAGAGAATATTTTACATAGTCCATTGAGATCCATCCTTAACCAATTCAACATCATACAATTTGAGTCTCTCCACTTCCGGTCTTCTGCCTTTATCTTTGTTGTTGAGTCAAGAGGAGCTTTGAGCTTCCGCTTTCATTCCTTTTGGTAACATTACTCTTGGGCCTTGATTTTCTCATTCCCTTTTTTATTTTATTGATGGTGAAATTCTTTTGACTTACTGGAATTGGAGGATCTCTTGTTCTGATCAACATTGAAGTTGATCCGATTCAATGAGGCAGAAGTTGGGGTTACTTTTCAAATTTCTTAAAAAATTGTCTGAGAATGTTCACCTCATCACCTCAATTCATTGAGTCAAAATGTAGTGTTATATAAGTTCCTTTAAAAACTGGTGGTACGAGAGCATTTTGGAACAAAAATTAAATCATATTGAATATAAAAAATTTAGAAAATCAAAACCACAGTTAAATCATTATAATCACAATGACATCAGCATCTCAAAAAAATAGTATTAAATCGTAAAATATTTATGTATAATTAAATTGTAGAGTTTTTTTTTTTTTTAATACAGTTTTTACTTTCGATATTATGAAATAATGTTTATTTGAATTTAATGCAACATTATTTATCTAGTAATAGATTAAAATTCAAATAAATTAGATTATGAAAAAAATTATATATATAATTAGTATTTTAGATATTTTAAGTTATAAATAAAAAAAATCAAACAAATAATTGATTTAAATTTTAATCAATTTATTTATAATAATTTTTTAAATTTAATTATCATAAAATATATTATTTATAAGATTTAAACTGTAATAGATTTATTTATAAATAGAAATCCACATCTTATTAATATTAAAGCTATTTTTTCAATAAAAATAATAATAAAACTATTACCGAAGAGAGAGAAAAGTTAAGAGATTTTAAATTTATGTTATAAACTTTTGAATACCACTCCTGTTGGATATTGCATTTATGTATTAATCTGACATTTTTTATTATATAATTTATTAATATTATATATATTTTATATATAATTTTAATGATAAGATTATTAAATTAATAAAGATTTTAATTTAAATTTAGATTATAAAATTATGAAAAATAATAAATTTGATATATAATTATTGCCATATAAGATGATTAAATTAGAACATGTTATTTAAATTAATTTTTTTTAAATATAAATTTACAATTTTTATTTATTGTAATTGTTGACAAATCTTCCATGACTCAGATTTTTTCTTGCCACTTGGAAAGTTTTCTAGTCAAGGAAGGAAGAATTCATTGTTTTCCTTTGTTGATTCTAAGGACCCACTCAGAAAAAATCTACGGACTCACTCAGAAGTTTCTACGGACTCAAGTAGAGAGGATTTTCTACGGACTCAAGCAAAGAGAATTTTCTACACACTCAGAAGAGTTTCTACGGACTCACTCAGGCAGGGAATTTTCTACAGACTCAGTCAAATTTGTAAAGCACTTAGAAGGAATTCGGAAAAAGTTGCAAAAGACAAGGAAAAAACACTTTCAAGAGTTTCGAAGGGCAGGTTACCCTTCGAAAGGGACACTTACAACAATCCCAAAGGGCACCTACCCTTTGGGTAGGAGGAAGACCAAAATCACAGGGTTTTGCGAAAAGTACAGGGGCCCTCCAATTTTTCCGAAGGGCACTGTCGGAGGACACTTGGACTGGCTGCCGAAGGACACTTTAAAATCCCGAAAGGCATTTCATAAAGCAAAGTCAAACAATTAAGTTCGAAGGAATTCCTTTAGACAAAAAGTCCAAAGAAATTCGGAATGACTTACATAGAGTAGAAATCCCGAGAAAAGTCAAGAAGTTGCAAAAGGCCAAGACAAAGGAAGGAATGACAACCTTCGAACTTTTTGTCCGAAGGAATTCCTTCAGACAAAAAGTCCAAACAACTTCTTAAAAGGCTGGCATAAGACAAAATTCCAAAGGAATTCGAAAATTTAAACAATCAAAAGAAAATTTAGAAGAATATGAATTAGCGGGGTCACACCTTTGAGATGTATGCCCACATTCAATGGTGTGGAAGGTCGAAAGGGGTGACCTTATGGCTGAAACAAACATTTAGGCATGCTTTTGTGCATTTTTTTTAAATTTTTTTAATTTTCAACATTTTTTGATTTGACTAAAACATTTTCGACTGATTAGTACCCAAATTTTTGGGAAAATTTAACTATGCAAATTTCAAGAATGACACCTGGTTGAAAATATTTTTAATTATATAAATAAAATAAATTTGAATTAAATATTTAATGCTTTCACAATTTTTAATACGAGAATAATTTTTATTTTTTATAAATAATTGTGTAAATTTTGTTTTAGGTCTACTTTCATCATATTTAAAAGCATGATTTTAAGAAAAACATAAAGAATGGAAATTGGTTCTCTTTTATGTTTATTTTTATGTGGAGAGTTTTGAAGAGAGGGTTTTATCATATTGGATTTTCATTAGATTTTAATATTTATTTATATGATATGTGTTTTTTAATATACTTTATCTATAAGATGTATCATTCTATGTTTATTGTACTTATGTTCATTCATATAATGGATTTATTTGACATGCCGGTGTTTTTAGGTACATTGTGTTTTTTATGTGCTTTAAATCTTTTATATTTATGTGTGTGTGTGTGTGTGTGTGAAATTCATGTTTAATATGCTCTTTTAGATTTATTTTTATTTCTATTTCTATATATCAAGTGTTTAATTTGTTCTTAGTCACATAGTTGACTTTTTGACATTTTGTTTGATTGTCATCACCATTTTATTTTCCTATTTAGATTTTGATGCGTCTTTAGTGTAGTTGGTGTGATTTTATAGTTTTTTTTTCTAAGAATATTACTAAAAAATCAACTACTAAAACAATAAATAATAAATGGAAATATGCAATGTAATAAGCATTCACCATAAATCCACACCATAAAAATGTTGAGACATAATATTTGTCAATGGAGAAAACAATTAATAGAAGAAAATCCCATGTATTATTGAAATATGGCCCAAATAAATTACAAGATAACATGATGTATACATAAATTTTTTCCAAGAGAAAATATGAAAGAAGATAACAAAATCCTTAGTTTAAATAGAATAATTCTAATAAAAGTATTAAGAGAAGTGTTTAGAAGAACAAATATGCATACTATTTAAATAGAGTGAAGAGTAGAAAAGGAGTTATACATTACCATAATCATTACCTTAGCCAATCTTCCAAGTGTGTTCATAATTTCCCTACTTATAAATAATGAGAGGAAAGTAGGTGCAAAGTGGCAATTGAGTTACATACACATACAACTCCAATATTCCTCATAATGAAGAATACATCTAATGAGATAAAAGTGGTGAAGGATACATGCCACTGTCAGGAGAATACCTACAACAATCAATATGCTCTGATACTAACTGTTAGGTGACCCCTTATCCAACGGAAGCACAATTGATTACTTTCTTATAAGCAATTAAACACGGAATTACACTAGAATGATAAAGTAACTAGAAACGTGAGACAGCAAAGAATTTGAGAGACAATACACACTCTTGTATTCAATATTACTAGAAGAAAATACAATAAGGAAGATGCCACTTCTTCCTCCACCTCAAAGGCTTGCCACACCTCAAGACCTTCTTCCCTCTCTCTCTTGCTCAACACAACAACTCTAAAGCCTGAGTTATTATCCCTCCTTGAATGCTTCAGCTGATCTCCTTGACCTTGCTAGCTTCAATGCTTTTACTTGCCTTCTTAATTATTACAATACATGCCTTATGGGTCTTTAAATAGGATCCCATGCTTACAAAAATAGAACTCTAGTTACAATAATTAGACACGCAGCTCGTGACTATAATTAGTCATTTGACATGCAAACACTCACTTCACTTAACTGACTGTTCGTCAACAATAGTTTTGGAAATACACAGGCGACTGACGCCGGTCCCTGCTTGTTTGGTGCTACCGACGTCGGCCGACTATTTGCCTTCGCCGGTCTCCTTCTCCACTGCATCTGACCGACGTCGGTCATACTACCGACGCCGGTGCTTCTGGTTCTTCAGCATCCTCTTCTTGTGTCTGCAAACAGTTGAAGCTTTTAGCTCCACACCTTAACAATCTCCCACTTGGAGATAAATAGCTGCAACTTGTACCTGTACCTGTACACCATCTATTTTGTTCCTTAGGCTCTGTATCCCTCTTCAATGTCACTCTTGAAGACCAACCACCACGCAAACCTGTGATGCTATACCTGTGTCTTATGCCACAAGAATTTTGCTGCTCCCAAATTCTCCATGACACACTTCTGAACCAACTCTACCCTTGACTCAGAAAACTTCCTGTATATGAAACCCTGCAACAAGTAACACAATACAGTAACAGGATAATGTAGCTAATATTATCCAACCTGGTAAAGATAAAATACAATGGTCAAACCTCCATTGTTCTGCAGCCTACTCAAGACCATATACCATAGCCTTCTGTCTCATGTGTCCATCCACTCTCTTCTCTAAAACGGGAATCCATCCCTCTATCCAGTGCTTCCTTCCAGTTGACAACACTACCAACAAATACCTGTTTGGTTCTCCAAGGACTCACACTCCTCATCCATGCCAAGCTCCCACTGTTTCTGGATTCTACCTGCATTGCTTCTTCCATCTTCCTAGTTCATGACTATCAGTAAGCAATATAAAGAAGGTGAACAATGAATATGAGGTTCACATACCTTTCCTGACCTCCACATGGGTGTTTGAGACTTATAGATCCACCCAACATCCATTCCAGTGACCGATCTCGGCCATCTCCCAGTCTGCTCCCGACCGATGTCAGTTCCCTGCACTGACCCTGACTGCCGACGTCGTTTCCCTGGCCGACGCTGGTGTCCCTCCTACCGACATCGGTCCTTATGACCGACGTCAGACTTCTCCTGCCCGACCTACCGACCCTGCTGGTCTGCACATGACCGATGTCGGTATCTAGATGACCGACGTCGGTCCCAAGCGACCGACATCGGTGTCTGTGTGTTCCTGTAAGTGATGAAATTTTCATCCGCGAGCTCTTCTTAGATCAAACCTCTGTCCATGCTGCCCTGATCAGATTTATTCAGCCCCTGTGACTGATCTTTGTCCTTCATCTCCTCCATAAACACCAAGGCTTCTTTGTTCCTGTCAAAAGCATCAAATTTCCTCTTTCTGCAATGAACTCTATCTATGCTTTCCAAATTTGAACACATACCTTTTGAATCAAGAACTTCCATTCCCTTCCTATTCATGTGACCAAGCCTAGTAGGCCACATCTTCGAATCTACACCAGAAGTAGAATCAGTAATACAAGTAGACAGATAAAGAGTATCTACTTTCTTACCTCTTGCTAGAACAAGTGCTCCCTTGGTAACCTTCCAAGAATCCACTGTGAGGGTTATTGTGAATCACTCATCTCCCAACTTTCCTACAGAAATCAGACTCTGCTTCAGAATTGGAACATGCATGACCTCTTTTAACACCCATGTGTTGTCAATTTGCAATCTTAGTTGCACTTTCCCTTTGTCAACTATCTGACAAGGCGTACCATCCCCTAAATAGAGCACTCCAAAGTCTCCCTGTTCATACTCATAGAACAAATCTTTGTTTGGGGATGCATGAAAAGATGAACCAAAATCTAAAATCCATGATCCTACCTGACTATCCAAAGAAAGTATGAGAGCGTCCTGCATCACAATATTTGCATCCTTTGCTTCTTCCATACCTGCATGTTGATTCTCTTTATCTCTCAACCAACACTCATTCGTATGCCCTTTCTTTCCACAAAATCAGCAGGTAATACCTTTGGACTCGGATCTCCTTCCCGACCTTGATTTCCCTTGCTCAACCTTCTCCCTTTGCCTTCCCCTGCTTTCTGCACTTAGAGCATTCCCTGATGATTCACCTGTGCTTCTCCTGCGTATTTTTTCATTCAAGATCACACTCACAACATCATCAACTTTTAAGATTTTAGAAGCAGATGCAAAATTACTTACTGTCATAACCAAACCGTCCCAACTTTCAGGCAAAGAACATAAAATCAAGAGAGCCTTTACCTCATCATCAAAAATAATATTGACTGAAGCTAGTTGGTTTACCAAACCATGGAAATCACTGAGATGAGTATGTACCGATCCACCTTCCTGCATTTGCAAAGTAAATAGCTGCTTCATAAGATATACCTTATTAGAAGCCGAGGGCTTTTTGTATAAATTCGCCAAGGACTTTATCAACTCTTCCGTTGTCTTGCACTGTGATAAGCTGGAAATCACAGACGATGCAAGGCTCAACCTTATGGAACTGAGAGCCTTCCGATCAAGAACGTTCCATTCTTCATCCTTCATGTCTATGGGTTTGCATGCAACCCCACCCAACGGTAAATACAAATCCTTCTGATACAGATAGTCCTCAATCTGCATCCTCCAATGTTGATAATTCTTGCCGTTAAACTTCTCCATTCGTAGCCTACTTTCTTCTGCCATTGCTGAACTCCCACTCATTCAGAAAACCCTGTGAATGACCTATAATCAAAAAACAATACCCTGCTTCCTGCAAACCGTAGCTCGATACCACTTGTCAGGAGAATACCTACAACAATCAATATGCTCTGATACTAACTGTTAGGTGACCCCTTATCCAACGGAAGCACAATTGATTACTTTCTTATAAGCAATTAAACATGGAATTACACCAGAATAATAAAGTAACTAGAAACGTGAGACATCAAAGAATTTGAGAGACAATACACACTATTGTATTCAATATTACTAGAAGAAAATACAATAAGGAAGATGCCACTTCTTCCTCCACCTTAAAGGCTTGCCACACCTCAAGACCTTCTTCCCTCTCTCTCTTGCTCAACACAACAACTCTAAAGCCTGAGTTATTATCCCTCCTTGAATGCTTTAGCTGATCTCCTTGACCTTGCAAGCTTCAATGCTTTTACTTGTCTTCTTAATTATTACAATACATGCCTTATGGGTCTTTAAATAGGATCCCATGCTTACAAAAATAGAACTCTAGTTACAATAATTAGACACGCAGCTCGTGACTATAATTAGTCATTTGACATGCAAACACTCGCTTCACTTAACTGGCTGTTCGTCAACATCAGTTCTGGAAATACACAGGCAACCGACGCCGGTCCCTGCTTGTCTGGTGCTGCCGACGTCGGCTGACTATCTGCCATTGCCGGTCTTCTTCTCCACTGCATCTGACCGACGTCGGTCATACTACCGACGCCGGTGCTTCTGGTTCTTCAGCATCCTCTTCTTGTGTCTGCAAACAGTTGAAGCTTTTAGCTCCACACCTTAATAGCCACCTCATATTCTCTAGATTATGTGAATTGAAAATTTATATGAGAATAACAAAAATAAAATTATAGGATATTTAAAATACTCAAATAAAGATTAATCTATAATATTGGGTGAATATTTTGTCGACCAACTAACTGGTGAGCAAAATAGTTCCTATCACCATAGCATAGGGAGATTGGTCGTCTAGGTGTGCAGTTTTACTACATCAACAGGAGATAAATCTCTCATCTCATCAAGGGGAGGTTCCCTATTAAATATACGGAGGCTATATATATATATATATATATATATATATATATATATAAGCAGAAAGTAAGACACAGGGGTGGGATAAACCATCCATCTCTCTTTTTTCAGAGATGATGCTAACAAATAGAAGAGAAATCCTGGGTGATTGGTGAAGGTACTTCTCTTCTTTCAGAAGTAACATTCAGCCAAGAGCCAGATCCCTTCCTGGATAGTATAAATCGTAGTGAAGCAACAAAAGGCACTTCTCTTCTTTCAGAAGTGCTTGTTCTTGCAAACAATAGGAATCTTTCTAGTAGGATAAGTAACAGGGTGCCAAGGGCATAGTAACCAACAATCTAAGATCTAGCACAAAGTCTCCACCTTGACTGCCTAAGAGTGAGATACGAAGGACAATGAGGGCAAAAAGTCATCCCAAGGTCCTTTACATAGAAACATAAAATAAACACACACTAAAGACAACTATGGCAGCACAAAGTTTGAAAGTAGTTGGCTTCAGGACACCTTCCTTATCACTTCCACTAGCTCTACTTGTTAAATTGAATAAACAAGAACACATTCAGAAAATAGACATAAGAACAATCTCCTAAAATGATACAAGCTATACATCACAAAGTCTGTGAATCACTTGCTTTCTCATTCAGATAAAATAATATGAAATACAATCTGAGCTCAAAGTCTCAGTCTTCGCCTTTCAATTTGGGCAAAGTTTTGCTTTTGTGGTCAAAATATCTCCCATGTAACAAATGAGAGATTATAATATATAGCTACCAAGCAAGGCTTGGCACTCACTCCCATGGGATGGCCCATGCTGCAGTCAATGCCTTTAATGCACCTTCAGTTCTGTCTAGAGGGACCATGTCTGGAACAGTGCGTTGCCTTAACTGCATGTCTATTCATCTAATATGTCTTCTCTTGAGTCTAGATCATCTGGTATGTTCTCTCTGACATCTGCATAGCTATCCATTTTATTTTTACTCCAAAGGAGACCAACAAGCCGTGCCTTCAATGTTTGCAAGATCAAATATCTACTTTACGGACTATTCCACCTATTGGAATAACTTCTGCACAGATATTTCGGGCTTTTCCCTCTTTCTACTTTTGTCCTTTCCAGCTTTGTCTTTTCCAGCTTTTTCTCTTCCTAGAATTTAAGCTCCCAGGCTATCTTTTCAGCCAGTCACTTGGTTCTTCCTTCAAGTTTTGTGCTTTATTTAAATTTCAACGGATATTCCCTTACTTTAAATTTGACATCTGCAGGGCTATCTATGGTCACTAGCCGCTTGAACCATGTTGAACCTTAAACTTTTGAACCCACTAAAAGTACATTAGTTCATCGGTTCATTCTGCCTCTTTTGTTCCATCGCTTCTTGGTTCAATCGCTTTCTCGCTCCTTGGTTGAACCATCCATTGAACCACCTGTTTGCTGCTTCTTTCCTTGACTGAGGCTGCCTTTGAACCTTTGAACCCATTAACCATTGAACTTTGAACTCTTTCAATTTAAGGTTCAATTGATTCATTGGTTCATACTTTGTCTGTCACTTCCTTATTCTTTCTAAGCTTTTTGATCTTCATCGCACTGGTTGAACCTTTGAACTTGTGAACTCATCGAACCTTTTGGTTCAAGGTTCAATGATTCAATCGGTTCATTCTTTTTATTTGGCCAAGTCCTTTTGATCTTTTTGAACCAAACACATTGAACCATTTGGTCGTTGAACTTGTTGAACCATTGAACCCGTTGAACCTTGAAGCAGTTGAATTTTGAACCTTGACAAATGCGCTTAACTTTTGCTGCTGACGTTGAACCTTTGAACCCATTGAACCCGTTGAACCAAAATGGTTCAAGGTTCAATGGTTCAATGGTTCAATCCTTTCTTAGAAGCTTGCCGATGAACTCTTTTGGTTGAACCTTATCGTTGAACTAAATTTGAAATCGCCTAAGTGTCGAGAGCTTGCTTCTTTCCTGCAAAGTCCGTAGAAATCAACCTGTGAAGCCCATAGAACTTGGCCTGCAGAGTCCATAGATTTTCTTCCTGCAGAGTTCGTAGATTCAAGTCTGCAGAGTCTGTAGATTTAAGCCTGTAGAGTCCGTAGATTTCTGAGAAGCTTGAAAAATGAGGAATTTGAATGCTCAGAACAAATTTCGAGAAGGGAAGAGATTATTTTGGTCTATTGAACCAAAATAGTTCACATGTTGTCCCAAAAATGAGAGATTTGTTTTTGGGGACAACACATAACACTCCCCCTTAAGTTTTATTCTAGGGTTACAAAAGAGAATAAAACCTTAAGATATAGAAGGGAGGTGTCATTACTCAATACTTATGCTTGATGATAAATTCCTTAAAGAAAATAATTAAAAAATTACATTGATTTAATAAAATAAAGAAGAAGAACATAGATGTCGTCAATAATCTTGTAAAGTTGTAAGTGAAATCATCAACAAATTCTCAAGAATTATCTTCATAAAATAAGATCAATCCTATTTAGACCAATGAACAACAAAAGGAAGCTAACAAAAAATATCCGTTATAGCTTGAAAAATACATCAATAATAAGTTATGAAAAATATGATGCCATAAAATATGATCCACAAACAATTTTTGTGTAAAAAAATATATATTTAAACAACATGCATATAGATTAATGAGGTAACTTCCACAACAAAGTGATAATTCCTTTTCAGATAATACATGGTCAAAACAAGGTTTTTCAAATGAATAAATATCATACGCATATCATACCTTAAAAATATTTATAAATCACCACCATGGGTAAAATATAATACAAGTTTCTATTAAAAAAAAAATTCTTTAATGAATTAACTCCTTCTGTGATAACTTATGATAAAATAAGCAAGCACAAAAGTAAGGAAAAAATATATATCTCTAACCAAATCAAAAGATCTAAAAATGCTAAAATAAGGATAAAAAATACACTAAAATGTAATATATGTATATGCGATGCAAGTAGCCTACTTGCTCATTCAATCTATGTCCAATTCTAATCTAAATACCAAAATGAATGTAAACAAACTTATCATAGTCTTCTTACTTTGTTCTTATTTCTTTGGTATCTTAGAGGATTTAACACTCTCTTGAAATTATTACCCTCTTGATTGAATCCAAAACTTTCTTCAAAGATCCTTAATCTTAGTTTGAAAAACACCTTCAAACAATCTTGTTAGATCTTTCAATGAAAATTTCAATTCATAATTCCCTTTCTTAAATATTTTCATTAATTAAATCTATTCATATATATAAACAAGTATTATATTAGGTTTTACTAACTATTGATGATGATTTATTCAAATACCATTCTTTTTAAGTTCTCTCTAATTCAAAATACAACCTTCATCCAAGTTTCACATCAATCAGGAAAACAAGACACAATATTATACATAGTCCTTTAAGCTTTATTTTAGGTCTACCACCACAAATTCTTCCAGCTAATATTCAAGACTCAACCTCACCATGATTTCATATGGTTTCTTACCTTCCTTAGGCTGATAATTAATTCAATAAATAATTTTTTCCACTTTTTATTCCTGCACTTTCAAGAAAACACAAAAAACACAGAATTCTTCTTCTTACTATCAGACTGTTACACTGAGTTTTCATTAAAATTTCTTCTTTTGATGACCAAATACTTTGAAAATATCTCAAACATATTAAATTTAACTAAACACTTTATATTACTAAGTTTCTTAACTTTTGTAAGCATATCTCTCAAGTTATCAAATTATTTGTACTTCCAAACCCTATTTTAGCCTAATAGTGTAGGCCTATAAACCCTGCAACTAGCATATCTCCATCATAAGACATCATATCACCTTGAAACCTTATTTTTAACACTAAAAATAATTTATTATATCTCCCATCAAAATTTAATACACTTAAGATTGATACTTTAAGAGTTATGTTCACTTTTATACTCTTAAATAGGCTTTAGATTGTATTATATAAGCCAATTGACTGTAATTTTGTATTTTATCCTAAAATACTAATCCAAACAATATAAAACCACTTTTAACATTTTAAATACATGTAAACACACCTCCAAACCAATTTTAAATACTTTTGTATAAATAGAATGAAAGATATGAAGGTTTATTGATTCTTAAAACTCTAGTTGCAATCACATGACAACAAGCACCCAATTTTGGAATTAATTTTTGTTTGATGATCAAATAATATACTAACACCTCAATTTTTTTTTTCTAAATTACTTTATATAACTTTTAAAACCTCATAAAATCATTAATTGATCCCATACACATAAAAAATATATAATTCAAATACACAAAATTCTGTGTTCTCAAACCTGAGAGCTTAATTTTGAGGAATTCTTAGTTTCTATTGATTATCAAAGATTTATTTTGATTAGAATAAGACCAATTTATACTATTTAAACTCTACTAATCACTTTATACACTTAAACAATCATAAAATGCTCTTTGTTCTAGACTATGACATTTAGGACTGAATTTGCATATCTCCTAAGTTTGGAATTCACCACAAAAGTATAAAGTCACATCCAATAACAAACCAAAGGTTGAACGTAAACATGAATACATCTGAGAGTGCATCAATATATTAAAAAAACCTTTCTTTATTCATAATAAAATTTACAACTTATATATAAATCTATAGACTTTTGCCGACCTTCCTCTCTCTAACCTCTATAAAATGACCTACAACTTGTTTTAATCCTTTTATTTTTGCCTTTATTGGTCCCTGAATTCAAGGTTCAACCTTATCAGCTTTAAACAACATATCCAAACTTGGTTTGGTCTTGTTTTAAGACCAAATATCTCTCATTTAACTAAGGCTTATCTTGAACTTGCTTAATTAAGCCTCTTTCTATGTTGCACATGTTCTAACATTAATTTATGATATAATTATGTTGAGAAGAAGGTTATAAAAAATTTAATATGTATGGATAATCCTTAAGGACATTTTACAATGAAGACCACTCCTATAAAAAATGTCCAAGGTCCTCAAAACCATCTAAACCCTTATAAATCAATTTAAATTTTCAAATTTTCCATTTTGACAGGGAAATGACTATACATCAAAATATCCAATCTAAAGACAAATGAAACACTCAAAAGGCTTATTATTTATGACTAACTACCTCTAAACCACTCAAGAACCAAAATATGAAAACTTTGACATCCTAAGTTGATGCTCTTGCATCAAAACTCCTCAGGTGAGAAAATTTGAGCTCTTGTTTAAGTGAAGCTTTATTTTCTTTTTCCTTTTCTTCCAGTTTCTTTGCTTCTTTAGCTTCTATATGACCTCTTATTTTTCTTCAAAACTTTTCTTCTTTTCTTCTTATTCAATCTTCTCTTCCATCTTCTTCTTGATGGCTTTATCCTTCAAGATGAGGATGTCAACTCGTACCTTATTTGTTTGAATTCTCTCAAGAGTTTCTTGCTCCATGGTTTCCACTTCTTTAGCTATTGAATTTGCATATACAAAACTCCACAAAGCATTAGTTTTAAAATATACAGGACTTTTAGTTTCATCATGTTTATTTTGCCACCACACTTGTCCATCCTTTTCAAGCTCTATGAGATTTTTAACAACCTGCTCTTCCTATGTTTTTGGACATAATTTATTCTCTTCTTCAAATGTTGCTCCATTGTTTATGGCATGATCTTATTAGGAATGGTGAAGAAACATTCCAACTCAAGATTTCGAAGTGTTAACAATAAAAACATCACACAAAGAAGCTGCAGACAAATGATTGCAAAATAAAACAAGTCAAGTATTATTCAAAATGAGATGTTAGTACAATAAGATGCCCTTGCATAAGTAAGCAAGACAAAATAAAGAACTGGCCTAACTAACTAATGTGGGATAAATATTCACATAGGAAAAACAAACAAAAGAATGAAATAACTAACTAATACACTAGAAAACATGAGAAATACATATTCTAACACCCCCCTCAAGTGAATCTAGGGGCTAGCCAAAAAATAAATAGTGGCATATCCACAATATGAGTCCCGAAAACTAGGCTTGATAAGCTACTCATGTACAATATGTATCCATAAAATAAAGAAGGAAGATATCCTCACACACACCTTCCAAGGACAAATTATGAAACTCCAAACATGCCACACAACTTAAAGAAATAAGGTGATGCAAAAGGATTCGTGAAGATGTTTTTAACCTATTCCTAAGTTAGAATGTACTCCAAGAAAAGAACTCCATCCTGAATATGATGAGAATAAAGTGCATATGTACCTCAATGTGCTTGGTTTGATGATGCTCAAATGGGTTGCGAGATATGTGAATTACACTATAGTTCTCACACAAAAGTATAGTGGATGAATCCTACGTGAAGCCAAACTTTGTTAATAACTGACGAAGCCAAATATTCTACTAACTCATTGCAATTGTTGCTTTATAATTAGCCTCTGTAGATGATAATGCATTAACATGTTGCTTTTTGCACAACCAAGCAATAGGTGAAGAATCAAGACAAAATATGTAGCCAGAAGTGGAATGCCTATCATCAAGAGAACTTATCCAATTTGAATTAGTGTACCCAACCAAGTAGAACACCTAGTATAGTGTAATATAAAAGGAGTAGTGCCTCACAGATATCGTAAAATCCTCTTGGTAACCTGCCAATGACTATCATGAGGGTCTTGTGCAAACTTATATACAAGCTCAATTGCAAATGAAATTTCGAGGTGAGTATGGGTTAAATACATAAGACTCTCGACCATCTTTCTATATAATGTAGGATCATAAATTGGAGTAGTAAAAGTGGTAATGAGAGTTACTCTAGACTAAAAAGGAGAAGAACTTGGCTTGAAATCAGTCATGCCAAAATATTGAAGAAGATCAAGGGTGTACTTTTGCTTAATCAAATAAATCTCTATATCTGATTGTGAAATCTATAAACCAAGGAAGAAATACAAAAGACCAAGATCTATCATGTTGAACTATGTTAATTGCCTACTAAATAGTCTTAATTTGAGATGAAGAGTTGTCTATGAGAAGCAGATAATCAACATACAAGACTAGTATAACAATGTCCTCCCCAATACACTAAATATACACTATGGAATTAGAGTGACAGTGAACAACACCAGTGGAGAGAAGAAATAAATATATCTTCTCATACCAATCTCGAGAGGATTGTTTGAGACTGTAAAGAGACCTCCTAAGTTGACAAACAAGAGAAAAATCATGAACAAACTAAGTAGGGTGCTCCATATAGATTTCCTCATGTAAGTCTCTATGCAAGAAATCACTCTTAATGTATATTTGATACACTGTCCAACCCTGTGATGCAAAAAGAAAAAGTACAAGGTGAACATAAGACATCTTGACAATGGGCACAAAAGTATTAGAGTAGTCAATACCTTTGAATTGAAAGAATCTATTTGCAACAAGATGTGCCTTATACTTATCAACAAACCCATCATCTGCATACTTAGTGTGGTAAATCCCCTTGCACTTAACCAACATTCTTCCCTTAGGAAGAGTGACCAAATCCAAAGTGTCATTCTTCATCAATGAAGAATACTCATTTATCATTGCATCATCCCACTCCTATATCCCATCTATGAAAAAGACTGTGGATCCTTAGAGAATGTCTGACATAAAAGTCTAGTACCTGTATAATGTGCATGACAATGTTGAGTGGGTGAAAGATCATGTATGAAAGATTTTACCTCAAAAACTATAGTACAATACCACCTAGGCATAGTGGAAACATCAATGTGAATACGATCCTCATCCTCTATAACCTCCTCAGGCATCTCCTGAACTAGATCCTCAAAGAATGAATTTTCAAGAGGTGGTGATGAATCATCAAAAGAAGAAAAAGAAGACATGGAAGAAGAGGAAGAGTCATGAGATGTGAAGTACTCATCAAAATAGACATGTGTTCAAAAATAAATATCATGAGTATCAAGATCTAAAATATGATAAGCTCTCATGTCCTTGCAATACCCTACAAAAATTAAAGGTTTGCTCTTCTTATCCAATGTTTTTCATTTCTTCTTTGGTACAAATGCCCAAGCAAAGCTCTCAAAGACTCAAAAAAATGAGACATCAGGCTTGGTTCTAGACCAACCTCCTTCAGATTCAAATGCTCAAGTGTTTTGTGTGGTTTTGAATGTAGTTTGCATAATTAACTACCTCTACCTAATAGATAGAAGGTAAATCCCATGAATACATCATGCAATTATTAGTCTCCTTCAAAGTTTGGTTGTTTTATTTTAATAAGCCATTCTACTGTGGAGTATGAACAATAGAATGTTGGTGAACAATACCATGAGCTATCAAAAAATAAAAGAAATCTTGACTGAAGTAATCCCCCCTTTATCTGTACAAAGCTTCTTGATGCAACTAGAAGACTACTTCTCGACTAAAACATTAAAGACTTTAAAGTGAGAAAATACATCGCTTTTGTACTTGAGAAAATAAACCCAAGTACACTTTGAAAAGTTATCAATGAAAGTAAGTACATACTTAGCTCCATTGAAAGGAGTAAGAAAGACCATCAAATCATTGTGCAAAGCTCAAGTGGTAAAAAAGATCTTGTAGACATACCCTTACTAAATGGATCTTGGTGTTGTTTCTCTAATGCACAACCAAAGCAAAATCTATAAAGACATGAAATTGTAGGAAGACCCTCTACCATATTGTGAGTGCTCAATTCTTTCAAATATATGTAGTTTAGGTGTCAAAATCTCTCATGCCAAAGCCTACTCTCAGAATTTGCATGAGAAACCAAACACATCCCTAAAAGAGGAGTATCATCAAAACCCTCAAAATAATAGAGTTAAGAACTATGATTAATAACACTTTGTGCAATAAGTGTATGTGGATCCAACAAAGCTCAAACTTTAACACCCTATAGAATGAAAGTCACTATCATACCTTGAACAGAATGATAAATTTGATAAATTGAAAGTAGATTGGTGGTGATGTCTGAAACATATAATGCATCATTGATGTGGCCACCATCTAGATGTATGTCACCCTTTCCCTTGATATAAATAAAAGAAGAATATCCAACCTCAATGTTTGAAGTAGAACTCAAACCAAGAGATGCTAAAGACTCTTTGGAATAAGTCATATGGTGTGAAGCACCATAATCTAGAACCCAACTATCTGAAATAGGTAACTGTGATCTCCCGATAACATTAAGTGCTTTCTCATGCTCATGAGATAGAGGAGTGGAGATAAAAATATTGTGTTCTCTAATGACATCCTCTGGGGCTTGCATTCTCTTGCAACACCAAGACTTTTCATGACTAGTCCCCCCACAATAGGAGCATGATAGGTTAGACTTATTCTTAGATATGGAAGATGATTTGGGTTTAGATGTGTTGGTGTTGGGCTTAGGTGTATTTTGAGATGGAAGAGTGTTCTTCTTCTTAATTTTTGTTTTTTCCTTGTTCTTAAGATGTGATGGTACTAATGTTTTTTGAGAGATAGAAGACTCAAAGTGAGACAACTTAGATTCCTCCCTAGTAAGTCTCTCACAAAATAACTCTAGATATGACATTTGAATGTTACACCTAAGGAATCCATGCTAGATAAAAAGATAGAAGCAAATATTTAGAATGAACTACTCAACTTTGACAAAATCAAGAACACACACTCATCATCTTTCTTATCTCATCCTCTCCTCTTCAACTGAGTCAATAAATGCTTAAACTTAGTGAAGTAGTCTACAATAGGGACAAAGTCATCCAGATTGAGTGAAATAAGCTACACTTCAAGTTGCATGGATCTCAAGTGATCTACTTTTCTAAATAAACCCTTTAGCTTAGCCCATATTTTGAATGGAGTATCAGATCCATCTAAATGAAATAACAAATTGTCACTCACATAAGTCCTAATTAGACCCATACATTCTTCAAACTTACATTGGTGCTAAAAATTTTCAAACTCATGTGTAAATTGTGGTTGAATTTCATTCATTAGGGATGATAATATTTTACATTTTATGATTATTTCCATTCGAGGTCTCCATGTATGATAATTGTGTGTACTCAAAGGCTCACGATGGTCAATAACCAAAGTAGAATCCATGCTAGTGAATCACCAAAGAGCAGAAAGAATGTAAAGAGGTAAATAAAATCAGCATCGAGACAACCCCCCAAAAGATTGTATTAATGATCCGGGCAATAATTTAGGCGACAATTCGGGTGACCGTTCCACCCTAATTAATGATGAAACTTTCGGGAGCCATAACTTTTGCATCGTAGCTCCAATTGACTCACCGTTTGAATCGTTGGAAAGCTAAGAATGAGGAGAACATCGTGAGATATCATTGAGATATACAAATGAATTTTTAACCCTAAAAATTCAATGAAAGTACCCCAAATTTCAATTTTAGTAGTGCAGTCTAAAAATAGTAAGTTTTTAAAAATAGTAATTCCTCAAATTCTGTATTGTTTTAAATCTTGGAAGCCAAACCACTTAATCTCCCTCAAGATTGGTGACCTTCCACATCCTCCCCATGCTTTAAAAATGTGTATAAATGAAGAGGTAACCCGAAATGTGAAGAGAGACATCTCTTCCCAGAGATAAGCATATATTTGTATTGCAATCTTTAGTAATGCTACATCTCTTCTCAGAGAATTCATTGTTATTGTGTTATTTCTATGCTATTGAAATATTTATCAACCAAAACTTTTGAGTTTTGGATCAGTGGTATCAGAGCGGTTTGTCTTGAGAGTGTATGATCTTGAGGACGAGGTCAGGCTAGAAGAAGCTTAGGTGGAAAACAATAGAGCTTCCAAATTTTCCACCTATTCGCTCCAAACGACTTCAATGGCGGATGACATCGAGACATCCAGTCCTTTCAAGGAAATGGTGAATGAAGCCCTTCAATGGCAACAATCACAGATGCTACAACAATTTGCCCAAATTCTTCAAACACTTCTGATGGAAAATTCTGGCTCCGCAACTACACTTCCTAGCTCCTCATCTAGGGAACGTCCTTTCAGTGCCCCAACACCCTTCAAGGTTCAGGGAAATTTTGATATTCCTACATTTGAAGGCAAAATCAATGCTGATGCAATAGAAAATTGGTTGGATCAACTGTCTTCCTACTTCTCTGTAAATAAGTTCACCGATGGAGAAAAGATTACTTTTTCTCTTTTGAAATCATCATTGCTCATGAAAAACTGGTGGAAAGTGTAAAAAAAGAGGTTCAGTACAGATGACATTGGCCTTGAGGTGGAACCTACCTGGGATGATTTTGTGGAAGCGGTGAAAGAAGAATACTATCCCATCGGAGCATATGATGAGTTGTACATATAGTGGCAACAACTTCGCCAAGGTAAGGACCAATCTGTTCAAGATTACACAGACACTTTTCATTCTTTATCTGCAAGATTGGGCATTCAAGAAAGTGAGAAGCATAAGACTCTCAAACATCGTGGTGGACTACAATGGTACATACGGGGGGAAATGGAACTCTTCAATTTGGAAACCCTCAGTGAGGCATACAAATTCAAAGTGAAGATTGAACAAAAGCATGGCAGAAAGAATACGAAGAGTCAACCCTCAAAATGGAAAAGTGATAAGGAAGGTCAAACATGAGGCCAAAATTGGAAGCAACAGGAGTTTCAAGATAAGAAATCCCAGAAGGGGAAGGCTGGAAAATGGTGTGATTACCAGAAAATTGGAACTCACTCCAAAGAAGAATGTCGAGCCATCAAGTCACTACTTTTTGAGTCACAATACTCAACATCTACTACTCTGCCTCATACACAACCCACAGTCGAAGAGGACGAAGAAGAAATTGTAGATGTTGAGCTTGACACCATCGTTGCTTCATCATAGACCTGTGAGGAAAGACTAGATGACAAGGAAAGATTGTTTCACTCCAAATTATGGGTAAAAGGTAAGCCTCTGCATTTCATTCTTGATAGTGGGAGTCAAAAGAATTTAATCTCTGCTAAAGTTGTGAAAATTCTAAATCTATCCATGAAGCCTCATCCAAAGCCCTATAGTATTGGATGGTTGAGCTTAGGGAGAGACCTTTGTGTCACCCATCAGTGTCTTCTTTCATATGCTATAAAACCATTCCAAGATGAAGTCTTGTGTGATGTGGTCAATCTAGATGTTTGTGATGTACTCCTTGATCAACCATTCATGTATGAGCGACATGGCATATATGAATCACAAACCCGAAAGATCACCCTCACTCTTGGAACACGATGCTATAGGGTACCAGAGGTACCACCTCCCACATCTATCTCCCTAATCAGTGCTAAGCAATGCAAGAGATTGGTGGAGAAGACAAAGCAATTTGTTCTCATGGTGGTTAAACCACATAAATCCAAGAAGGCTGATGTTGCAGTCCTGACTACACAATCAACACAACAACAAAAGTAGATAGGATGAATCACAGGAGAATATGATGACTTATTCAAGTCACCCACAGGAGTTCCACTACATTTCCAGGTAAAACATTCTATCGATTTGATCCCAAGATCACCTTTGCCTAACAGTCCTGTGTATTGCAGATCAGTTTTAGAGAATGATGAGATAAAAAGATAGATTCAAGAATTGATTCAAAAGGGTTACATCAGGCCAAACTCTTCACCTTGTTGTATCCCAATTGTCTTGGCACCAAAGAAAGATGGAACATGGAGGCTTAGCATTGACTATCGAGCCCTGAATAAAATCTCTATGAAGAATCGCTATCCTCTCCCCAGGATTGATGACCTGTTGGACCAGCTCTATGGTGCGAAATTCTTCACTAAAATTGATCTCAAATTTGGTTATCACCAAATTCCCATCGATCCCAGTGATGTCTGGAAGACTGCATTCAAATCTAAGGAGGGGCTCTTTGAATGGTTGGTTATGCCTTTTGGCTTAACTAACGCACCTGCAACCTTCATGAGGATGATGGATGACATCCTACGACCCTTCACCAACTCATTCATGGTTGTCTACTTAGATGACATACTCATCTATTGCAGAACATGGGAAGAACATTTGCAACATGTTCGTAAGGTGCTTCAAACTCTTCAGGACCACAAGTTGTATGCAAATCTTGACAAATGCACATTCAGGATGACAACAATTCAGTACCTTGGGTACGTTGTGAATGAGGAAGGGGTCCATGTTGATCCATAAAAGATTCAATTTATTCGCGAATGGCCCATACCAAAGACCCTCACAGAGCTTCACAACTTTTTGGGTCTTACAAATTTCTACCGCAGGTTTGTTCTTGGATTTTCACATGTTGCTTGGTCATTAACCCAAGTGACTAAAGGAGGAGCTAAAGCTACATTTTAGTGGGGTGAAATACAACAAAGGGCATTTGAGAATTTGAAGAATAGACTCTACTCAACCCCTGTTCTTGCCTTGCCAGATTTGCATCAACCTTTCGAGTTGATGACAGATGCATCTGAATATGCCATGGGAGTTGTCATCACGCAACATGGCCATCTTGTTGCATATCACAGTGAAACTTTCACTGATACAGTCAGGAAATATCCAACATATGATAAGGATCTCTATGCCATTGTGCAAGCCTACAAACAATGGAAACACTACATCTTGGGGAAAGAGACGGTCATCCACACTGACCATAGACCATTGGAATTCATCCAGACGCAAAGCAAACTATGAAACGAGAGGCACCAAAAGTGGGCCACATATCTTCAACAATTCCACCTAATAATCAAATACAAAAAGGGGAACTCAAATACAGCTGCAAATTGTCTGAGCTGCCCACCAATTACTGCACTCACAACAGTTCTTGACCTATGCGGACATGAGATTGCCACTTGGGGTGCTCTGTATCAAGCAGATCCTACCTTTGCTAATACATATCAAGCACTTCAAAAAGGTAAACATGTTTATGATTTCTATTTGCAAGATAATGTCCTATGTCATATGGGGCACATCTGTGTTCTAGTTGCATAACAATAAAAGATGATATGAGAAGCACGCTTCAGTAGGACAGCTGGACACTTTGGTATCGAAAAGACATTGGCAATTCTTAAAAAACACTTCTACTGGCCCCATATGCAAAAGGATGTGGAAAGATATCTCAAATCTTGCACCCCATGTGCGATAGCCAAGCAAACAAATAAGAAGAAAATATTGTACATGCCATTGTCAGAACCAACCAGGCCT
The DNA here is from genome assembly GCA_037957365.1 of Torreya grandis. NCBI lineage: Eukaryota > Viridiplantae > Streptophyta > Pinopsida > Cupressales > Taxaceae > Torreya > Torreya grandis. Next base: position 534,133 of record JARHVA010000824.1, on the reverse strand, counting down.
TGGGAATCTGTCTCAATGGATTTTCTCTCAAGTTTGCCCACTTCAAAACATGGTAATGACTGTATTTTTGTGGTAGTTGATCATTTTTCAAAAATGGCTATCATGATTGCTTGTAAGAAAAATATATCTGCTGAGGAAACTGCTCAACTATATTTTAGTCATGTATGGCTCCATTTTGGTCTCCCCAAGTCCATTGTCTCAGATTGAGATAGCAGGTTCCTGAGCATCTTCTAGTCCACTCTATGGAAGATGATGGATACTAAGCTGATGAAGTCCATAGCCTTCCATCCACAGACTAATGGTCAAACAGAGGTGGTAAACTGCTTGATTGTTCACATGATTCAGATGTATCAATCCAAACATCCATGCACATGGGATGAGGGACTTCTTTTCATACAACATGGATACAATCGAGCGCTACACAACTTGACCAAGCACAGTCCATTCCAAGTATTTTTTGGATTCCAACCCATGGCACCAATTGATATAGTTGTTCCATTTTTCACCATGGAATACACACCTCATGGAAGATTTGAGGCAGCAAAAGCAAAAAAGTTTATTGAACAAATGCAACACATCCAACAACAAGTTCATGACATCTTGGAGAAGATGAATCAGAAGTATAAGCAACGCCATGACAAACATAGGATTGCACACTATTTTGTTGTGGGTGACAAGGTTTGGTTGTGGCTTCAAAAGGAATGACTTGTAGGCCCACACAGAAAGATTCGGCCTCTGTGATATGGTCCCTACACCATCATCAGAAGAGTTGGAGAAAATGCTTTTGAGTTGAACCTACCAACCTACCTTAGTCTGCATCCAATATTCAATGTGGAGCTCCTCAAACCATATCACCCACCTCTATTGGACACTTCATTTGTAGCAGAACAACTAGACATTGATGAGCTTGATCCATAGAGTTTTGCTCTAGTGGAAGAGGATCAGATTGTGGATACTTGGATGAAGACAACAAGAGGATGCTCTATTCCGCTTTATCGAGTGATCAAAAGGGGCCAGCTTAGCCACCAAAGTGAGTGGCTCACAGAGAATCAAATTAAAAAACAACTACCACACCTGATGGGGAACATTGACGCAATGGGGACCATTGTTTTTCAATGAGAGATGAATGATCCGGGCAACAATTTAGGTGACAGTTCCACCCCAATTGATGACAGAACTTCCAGGAGCCATAACTTTTGCACCGTAGCTCCAATTGACTCGCCGTTTGAACTGTTGGAAAGATAAGAATGAGGAGAATGTTGTGAGATGCATTGAGCTTTGCCTAATAAATTTTGATCCTCGAAAACCCAACGAAAGTGCCCCAAATTTTAATTTTAGGAGTGCAGTCTAAAAATAGTAAGTTTCTAAAAATAGTAATTCCTCGAATTCTGTATTATTTTAAATCTTGGAAGTTGAACCAATTAATCTGCCTTGAGATTGGTGACCTTCCACATCCTCTCCATGCTTTCAAAATCTGTATAAATGAAGAGGTAACCCGAAATGTGAAGAGAGACATCTCTTCCCAGAGATAAGCATATATTTGTATTGCGATTTTGAGTAATACTACATCTCTTCTCAGAGAATTCATTGTTACTGTGTTATTTCTATGCTATTGAAATATTTATCAACCAGAACTTCTGAGTTTTGGATCAATTAAGGACCACCTCTTCCCAATTTGACGTTATAAAAGTAGTGCATTTTTACAAGTTAATGACACCAATAAATAGAGAATTGAAAACCATACACTTTTGAACAAAACATAACTCAAATCCAAGTTATTGTTCAAAAGTTAGAGGCTTTACCAATTCTCATAAAATGGATCAAAACATTAAAAAAAACACTACAAACGAATTTTAATGACCAAATATAAAAATAATGTAGGCATCCAACCACTCATTAGAACCGAAATCAAATCACATACTTATAAAAGTTAACCAAAGTAAAATCAAATCCTCGGGACATGTGATTGCATAAGTGGAAATGATTTCCACTTTAAGCAAAAATAGTAGTTTTTAAGTACAAAAATGAATAAAACATTGTGATAATAGGAAAACAAGGTGGATTTTTTTGTTGTCGGTCATCCGCGAGTAGTTGAGGAAGAAAAAGACCAGGTATGCTCCAACATAGGTCTTGTTTGTCCTTCCAACACCCCAATAGATGCTCCAAACTCCAATGCTTCAATGGTGTCTTCTGAAAAAATCCAATGCACTTATGCAGAAATCCAATGTTGTGTCAAGAAGGTGAACTCAGAAAAGACTCCAGCTAAGTATGAAGCAATCCAACACTTAGCCAAAAAAGTATGCCACATATATATGATCTTCCAACTCCAATGCGTTAGATCAGATCTTCTCCTTCCACGCAGGATGCAGTCCAGGTATGATCCAATGCAAGTCTTTGATTTCCTCTAACTGCAAGCGCCACAGACCACAATGCAGACCTGGAAAAATCCAATGTGGATCTATAAAAGATGATGCCAAACAAAAGAAGGCAGAAGGCAAATGATGAAACACAAAAGGCAGATCTAAAGAAGAGATTTACAACACACTATTCCTCAGGTAGAACACACTCACTCCATGCAGTCCAAACTAAGAGAAAAAAACTATAGAATTGTTTCTTTCCTCCAAATGCCATGCTGTAAATTCCAATGCAATGCTTCAAATCTGTTAAACAAGATGCCCTTAGCCCCAACACAGGTTGATAGGAATGCAAACAGGAGAAAAAAGGAAGATGCCAAAATAAATCTAGTAAAATGAGTAACTTCCAGTTTTGATGCTATGGTCAAGGCGCATCTCCTGTGAGGCACTGGTCTTATATGTTTGTATATAAAATTGTAACCTGTTTTATATTGAATCATTTATTGTGTTAAATTATTTATATATATATATATATATATATATATATATATATATATATATATATATTTTTGTCATATTAAAAAAATAAGAGGTTTATAATATAAAAATATATTCTATTATGATAAGAAGTTATAATTCTATGAGTATTATTAAAGATTTTATATTAAATGTAGATTATAAATTTATTAATATTATATAAGATTTATATATAATTTTAATGATAAGATTATTAAATTAATAAAGATTTTAATCTAAATTTAGATTATAAAATTATGAAAAATAAGTAGATTTGATATATAATTATTGACATATAAAATGATTAAATTAGAAAATGTTATTTAAATTAATTTTTTTAAAATATAAATTTACAATTTTTATTTTTTGTAAATTCTCTCAAATAAAGGATTTTTAATTTAGTTGGCAATTTGAAAAGGAAAAAAACCACCTACTTTAGTTTGGAAAAAATACAAACAACTTTTGATTATCTTTGGTAGTCAATAACCCTAAAGGCTTAAAAAAATTCACTTATCTCTGAAATAAGGATTTGTATAATTTTTTAAGTATTTAAAAATTTATTAAATAAAATAAATTATTTTCTAATTGTTTCTATTGAAAAGTATGTTTTTTAGTTTTTATATTTTTAGAAATATTTAATTTTATACCCATTTTTTATTATACAATAATTTATATTTTCAAATAATTTTATAATAATTCATAAGATGATTGTTTGTGTTTTAAATATTTGTAGATTCTTTTTTTTAATGATAGATTTCAATAATATTTTATAATAAATTAATTATTATTAATAGAATAATATTAGAAAATATAAAATTGAAGTTTTGTTTGTTTTTTATATTATTTTATTATTATAATAATTTATATTTTTAGATAATAATTAAATTTTTTTTACATGTTATTAAGTTAATTTTATATTTTATTATATAATTTTAATTTTTAAATTTATTTATAGAACAATGTGTTTGTAAATATTATTATATTTTATTTATATTAGCAATTTTTTTATTTTTAAATTTCATATAATTATATTCTATTTATATTAGCAAACTTTTTTATTTTTAACTTTCAAGGTTACATTATTTTTACTATAAATATATGAAAGTGTTTCCAAGTTTCTATTCAATTGTAGTTTCTTTTTTTAACAAGTTTTTTTTAAAAAAAAAAATTGATAGTATGAGGTTTGGAGGAATGAAGTTTATAAGAATCAAATTGTTTGTGGTGTGGCTCTTGTTTTGGATTCAATTTGGAGATTGCAAGTGTTCAATTTATAGTTTTCGAGATTCGTTAGCAGATACAGGGAATTTATTAATCTCAAACTCTAGTAGAGTTATTGGCCGCTTTCCATATGGTGAAACATTGGGTTATCCAACTGGTCGTTGCTCAGATGGACGATTAATCGTTGATTTTATTGGTATGAAATTTTGATTAAATTTTTTTTTCTTTTCTCAAATTTAATTTTTGTATATTTTATATGTATATTAATTTTATAAAATCTTTTAATTTTCAATTCAAATCAAATTTTTGTCCAGCCCTATTATTTTTGTGGAGTCTTTTTAACATTCAATTCATAATTTTTTTATATGATGCTGTGATTTAACTGTTTTTTGGGCTCATATGTAATTTATTTTTTGGGCTTGTTTCGTGTATTTGGGAAGTGATATTTTACCTTTATTGTATGATCAGTAGTATTGTTTTATACCATGTTATTTATAAAATTGAGCTTTTCAAATAAAAGTTTATGTAAATTATATTTTAACACGAAATATGTTCATGATTTATATTGTTTCTTTACAGCTGAAGCTCTTGGTCAACCATTATTAAATCCTTTTTTACAGAAGACTGCAAATTTCAGTGGTGGTGTAAACTTCGCAGTTGCTGGAGCTACGGCTCTGGGACCATCTTTCTTTAGACAAAGAGGAATTGGACCACTTTCGACCCCATTTTCTTTGGATACACAAATCCAATGGTTCTTGCAGTATAAGAATTACTTTTGCTTACATAATAAAGGTGTGCCTATTATTTTCTTTACACAATTATTATAATTAATTTAAATATTATTAAAAAAAGAACTTTTTACTGCATATTCAGTAGACTAATTGCCATTAGCTGAATCTCTCTTAATTTGTTAGTTTGAAGTCCAATATTTAATCTTACAAGTATAAGAATTTCATTTTGAACTTTCCATAAATTTTATTTAAAATTTTAATTGGTAAAAATAGCTTTTAAGTTACAATTACTTATGTTTTAGTGGAATAATAAAATTCGAAATTCAATGCGGATTTATTTAAAAAGAATTAAATGTTTTAACTTTTTTTTTACAATTATAGATTATAAGTTTTTAATATTGTTAAAGGATATAAATTTTATATTAATATTTTGTTTTATATTTTATATTGTTAATTTGTAGAATGTGACCAGCACTTTGCAAATGCAATGTTTTTAATGGGAGAGATCGGCGGAAACGATTACAATTATCCTTTTTCAAAAGGAAGATCCATGGCTGAAGTGCAAACTTTTGTTGTTCCAATTATAAATAAAATCCAAAGAGCACTTACTGTGAGTATATAATTCTTTTTTAATATTTTTATAAATTTTTTTCTTTACAGTTTCTTTATATGCATAATTTTTGATTTTTTTTAAAAAAGAAAAGATTTTATATTTTATAAAAGAAATACAATTTTTATAGGTTTTGTTTAAAGTTTTTAAATACCATGTATATTAACAATTTGATTTTTTTTGGTCATTATTTTTAGACATTAATCAATAAAGGAGGTGCAAAGAAGATTTTAATTCAGAATAATTTGCCTATCGGTTGCTCGCCTTCTTATCTCTCTGTGATCAATGGCGAGTTAGATGATATGGGATGCTTGAAGAGCTACAATAATTTCTCACAAAAAAGCAACATACTTCTCAAAGAAATGGTAGAAGCACTACAAGTAAAATATCCAAATATTTCTATTGTCTTTGCAGATTATTACAATGCAGCATTAACAATTTTAAAGGATCCATTATCTTATGGTAAGGAAGATGAAATTTTTATTTCATTTACTTAATACTTTTATACTTAATACATAATTCAGATGTGAGGTTATATGTAACAATATTTATTTATATTAGTTTAATCATTTAACTGTAAGGTTATATGTATAGTGTTTTCATTTATAATAATTTAACTATTGAAATGAAATTTTAAATTGTGTAGGATTACAATCACAAGTTCTTCAAACTTGTTGCGGATATGGTGGACTCTACAATTTCAGCCCAGTACGCATGTGTGGTGTTGGAATAGGATCATGCCCTAATCCTCAAAGATATTTTAATTGGGATGGAGTTCATTTAACAGAGGCTGCATATGAGAAAATAGCTTCAAAGTTTATAGATGGAGAATTTACAAATCCTCCATTTAAATCTGTATTTAAAAGTTTTTAAATTATTTATTGAGAGTTTTCTCAAATAAATAATTTTAAATTTGGTTGGCAATTTGAACTCTGATCATCATATTAAAATGGATATCACATTTCCATCATAATATTTTATATTTATAAATATAAATAAAAAAGTAAATGCTGTTTGAAATTTTAGATTTCATAAATTGTAGGGATCTTATTTAAATTGATAAATTTTCTTTACCAACTTCCAGCTTAAATGCTATGATCAAGAGGTATCTCTTCTGTCAGTCACCCAGGGCTTGTTTGTTTGGATATAAAATTGTACCCTGTTTTACAACAGAGATTGTAACATTTATTATGTATGCTGTTAAGAGTGTGAGACTTTTGGCACCCCTTTATTTTGTGATTACATATGCATGTAGCCATTTTCTTGAAAATTCAATAGTAATGAACAATGGTACCTTTAAAATTTGTACCTCAAATTATTTGGAAAAAATCTGAACATATAGGCAAAATACTTGAAGCAAGACACAAATAAAACTTTGTGAAAAACCTGCTGTGGAGGGCCAGTTAGTAAGCATAATATCTAAAGCTGCATGAGTTGAGTAGAAAACAATTTTCACCCTAAACAAAACTATTTAGAGATAAAAAATATTGGACAGGAAGCCAGGACTCATGCAAAAAAGAATCCCAATCTATCAAGGGGCACAAAAGCAATGAAGTCTTAGGATTATATTTATTCCACCTTCAAGAAAGGCAAACCTTGTGCCCTGCGACCAAAAGGAAAATGAAAAAAACCACCTGCTTTAGTTTGGAAGAAACACAAGCAACCTTTGGTTGTGTTTGGTAGCCAACAACCCCAATTTGAAGTAACGTTTGGGCCACAATCTTTAGTGTCCTGAAGTGGTTACACTATCATTTGAATCTTTTGTAAACAGCCCTTCTACCTTTAATAATATACTAAATATCAAGTTTTCCACTAGAATCCTGTGTGTTTATATTGATATTCTGGCAACCAGGTTACAAAATTGTCGTTTAAGTAACATGACAGCTCTTCCAAAAACTACACAACTGACAATTGCTACTGCATTTTCTTCTACATTGTCCAATATTTCTACATCCCATATATACGCCTAGACTACACATAACAAAGCTCAAAACTGCCATTAGGTGCCAGATCTATAATAATTTTACAACATATATTTTTTTGAGCAAATCTGATTGCCACCTTTAACAAGAACAAAAATAAATAACATATAGCAATTTTGTGACCCTGTAGCTTCCCCAGGGGCTTAAACAGAGTTTGCTTGTCTCTGAAAGACTAGAACCCAAAATTACTGCTGGTGATAAAATACAAGCCCCTCACATATTAAGGCTTAAATGTTCCCTCTTCTGCCAGCATTGCTACCACTCAAGACATGGCAGGTCTGATTTTGGGTGTAGCTTGAGTGCACAGTAGTGCGACATGGTTGAACCGAAATGCTTCTTCCTCTAGCCTTGGATCCACCATCTCTAGCAATTTGTTCTCCTCATATAGACGCCAAGTCTGCAAAACAGAGATCATGTTAACTCGGACCTATTTTTTTATGGAGAAGTAAGATTTATAAATTTTTTTATGCAGACGAGGGCTTTGGCGATGGACGTATTTTTACATCTGATAGGTCTGAGATGAATCCAGGCTTGTCAGTAAATGTTCTCTCTTCTGTCAGCATTGCTACCACTGGCAACATGGCAGGTCTGATTTTGGGTGTAGCTTGAGTGCACAGTAGTCTTCAAAACTTCAATGGATGAACCGCAATGCTTCTTGCAATCTGTTCTCATATAGATGCCAAGTCTTCAAAACCTATTTTTTTGTGGAGTAGTAAGATATAGAAATTTTAGATTATTGGTTAAGTTTTTTGAAAATATAAGAGAGATGAATTTATAAAATTAGGGAAACAAAAGTACATTGTAAGGTTTGTAGGTTTACATTTATTAAAAATATTAAAAAATTAAATTTGAAAAATCTATACAATATTTAGATAAATAATAATTATTATTTTTATCTATATTAATATAATTATGATTTTTTTTTTAAGAATTTAAAATTTGATCTATTATAAATCAGTAATTGGTCAAACAATGTGGAATGCTTCCAAGATAAAACTTTAGAATATTCTCAATAAAGAATTTGTAATTTTGATAGAACAAGAAATTATTTTAAATATATGAGATAGGATTTTGATTAAAATATTATTTTTTATTAAACCTGAAAACTAATTGCAAAATAAGTATCTCATTTGCCTTGTATGCTAATATTTACTAAAAATAATAAATAACAAAAATTGAAAAATATGTTTCGAATTTTGACGAATAAAAATAAGTTTTTTAGTATACCAATTCGAGTAGCAAATACCTCTGAGTAATTTTAAAACGACTCTGTTTGGAGGCCGAAATAAATCAATCAAAGAAGAATCAACTTGTAAGCATATGCACACAAAACCCTTGTGACCAAAGAAGGGTAAAACCCTAGAATAAAGTTATAGATATGAAAATCTACCATAACAAGTTGAAATCCCAAGGGGCTTAGAAACCCTAGATCACATTTTTTTGTATTCACATGGATCGGGTTCACCAAATATTTAACTCTAAAAATTTAGATTAGGGTTATCTAGGGTTAAAAGGGATAAAGATAGCCTAAAATACAAAGGTGGTAAGTTATTTCTATAACATGTCAATTAGATGCTAAAATCATATATAACATATATTGAATTCATTAAATGGAGATAAACTAAAAATAGTAAGTACAATTATACTAAATATAGAAATGACAAAGAAATAAGGTATTCAGTTGGTTCTGAAGCTAACACAATTTTGGATCTGAACATATAGGAAATAGATTGGAAGAGGATTATGGAACACGCCAAATTCTGATTTGAGTGCCTTTGGTGCCGCATACACTAGTGTCGACCTTGGATTGTTAAATCAACACCAATGTATGACCTTGACATATGGGTCCTATACAAAATTCCTGTTGGAAAAGGATGCAACCACCTAGATGCTTCTAGGTTTGTCTTCACCTTCATTCTAGTGCATTTAGATTTGGGTCATGGACTATCACTTTTCATGAAATTATAAAACTCTAGTTCGTCATATTCATTGTGAATTTGAAAAAAAATGGGTTAGTGAACACACATGATGTTGAACTGACCACAAAGACCCCTCTATCAATAAACGTTGCATATATATCTAATACTCTGAAGAGGGACTTAAACTAATGTAATTCTCTCCTACATGTTGGCTTACGTGGGAATCATGTAAAATGTGAAAAGTAAGTACAATAGTGATCTAGTTTGTAACTTTACAAATATAGCTCTTGGGTTCCTTTTTCAATACTTCATAGCTATGTATGTGTTGTCCTTATGACTGATATGAAACTATCAAAAAATATGGAAGCTTTATTTTATCAAGTACTTGATTGTATGCTTTGATAAGTTGTCTTTGGTTTGTGTTAGGTGAGGAATAAATGAGGGTTGATCTTGCATTTATATCAATCTTTTTGGAGAAATAACTTGCATTAAAGCACTTAGGTCGACCATTATAATATGTTTCATTTGAAAATTAAATGACTTTAGGGCACTGAACACTTGCATCGGAACATGACACCTGCGTCAACATAGGTATATATCTCAGACACTAGTGTCCAAAGAACATGAAAGTAGGTACTAACTCAAAACTTGTAGAGGTGGAAGATAAGTAGGTTTTAAGCATTTTGGGCAAGATAAAAGGAATATGTCATCAACATAACACTGGTTGGACCAAGAGATAAGCCAACGGGTATAAGATAGAGCAGATGCAAGACTTTCAAAAATGGAAAAGGTCCAAAACTATGAGGAAAAACTAAGATCTGAGTTAACCAAGTGTACAAGACTATGGTGCTATATAATCCATAAATATCGGCTACACATTGTATATCATTTGGATTTGGGTGAAGAAGTGTGAATAAATTCATATAACCAAAATATTAATCCAATGTATGTATGCTGATAAGATGGAAGTAGATGTGATTCTATTTGATATGTTTAATGTTTTGTTTGGAAATCTTTACTTGAGTTTTAGGGATGATATCTTCATCAAGAAAACGAATACAAATGGGTGAAATATGGAGTCAACTATATCATCAAGGAACATCAAAACAATGCTAAGCTTTTCATGGTAAGTGTGAACTTTTTCAAAGTACTAAGAAACTTGTAAAAATAATCAAGCCTTGTTCCAGTCATGTTGGTCGAGTCATTTATGTCTTCAATTGAGTTTTCCTATCCAAACTCAAGATTTTTTCATGCTCTCAACGATTATTTTCCTAAGTCTGAGACTTATGCCCTGATTCCATGGTACTGTACTAGAAAAATATTTAGTGGATATTGCAGAGATTACTTAGGAGTAAAAATGCAATGAAGTGGTCATATGGATTTTAAAAACTATAAAAATTATTCATGCTAATAAAATTTAAGAAGTTTGAATGTAAAAAAGAAATATAAAATAAAAATTTATTGGTTGTAAAGTGCTTTTATTGTGCCTAAATATTCTCTATAGGTACTGCAAATTCTTGCCTTCAATGTCTACTCATCTCTAAAAATATTTCTCCTATGTAACTACTGCTCCTATTTTTCACGAAAAGGTTTTATTTTTTACAGTTCAAGCAAATTAAACTTGCATGAGACCACTTGTAACTGTAAAATAGGTAGTTGTTCCCTCCATGGGACCACCCTCTTAGTCATTTATAATCTCCAATTAAACCAAAGCTAATGGAACTAACAGAGTTTTACTACGAGTTTGACGAGTTCCCCCACATAATACATAACAAACCAAACCAACACCTAGCCTAGACAACACCACCCAAACATATGAAAAAAGCACAAAAGTAACAAAGCCACCAAGGGCAACAACAAGTTTAAACAATGGCCCCAATTTGACAACCCTCCACAAATGGAACAATCTTCCACCAGAAATCCTTTAGAAGATAGGCAAACCATGACCAGAGGAAACACCAAAGAGGAGGGATAACCCCCAATTTCAATGCAAGGCCGCTAGAAACAAAGAACCAAGTAACGAACCAAATAAAAGGAGAAGAGGTAAACTGTTAACCCTTGGTTGGGCCTCTTCTTCCTCGATGGGAGAGAATCCCTTCCATAGTCCATTGAGATCCATCCTTGACCAATTCAACAACATCCAATCTGAGTCTTTCTACCTTCGTTTTTCTGCCTTTCTTCTTTGTTGTCGAGTCAAGAGGAGGTTTGAGCTTCAACAATGGGGAAAGGGCGGGGGCAGCTCCATTCACCAACAAAGGGAATGGATTATACACCACATCGGGTACGAGCTCTGCCCTTGGAGACTCCAAGTTCGTAAGGGAGGCATCCTTAGACAATGGAGGAAGCTCCTTGGAAAGATGATAGAAGATGTTGTGGTTACGTCAAAGAAAATATTGATCTAAGGCACCTTATTTTTTCCTCCACCCCAGTCCTAAACGAGGATTCTTAGAGTAACACCTACCAACACGATGTCTAATGCGATTGTAGTGAAAACCCTTGAAAGGGAGCCCTTCGAATAATGTGTCAACTTACATTACCAAATGAATCAAATTTCCTGTTAAATTGATGGAGGAATTTCGTGCTACCTTTAAAACATATGTTTTCAATCCCAAATTTCTGTTTTCTCCACTAAATCCAATGAAATATTTTCAGCTTTCTAATTGGCAGACTCGATAGAACATTCCCCCCAATGTTACTTAATTTGTTGATGATCTTCATTCCCTGCTTTTTTGGGGGTTCAAATTCAATTGAATAATATTTTTTTTTTGTTTTTCCCCAGGTGAAGCAGAGTTGGCAAGTTTTTTTTGCTTTCATTCCTTTTGGTAACATTACTCTTGGGCCTTGATTTTCTCATCCCCTTTTTTTTGTATCATTAGGATTTCAGATATTTTAAATTATAAATAAGAAAAATTCAATCGAATAAATGTTTTGTATGTTTTTATATCATTTTAATGAAAAAATCCCAGATCTTATGACTTATCATGTCTTACTAGTACATCTCTTTCTGTTCATAGAGTAAGCATACCTTGAAATTAGGGAGTTTCAGGATACGACCCTAGCCTTAATCTTTTGACTCTATGTATTGAATATTTAAAACAAAAATCTTAGTGAAGAGATATAAATAATCATCATCCTCACCATGAAACTACAACTCTTTTAATATCTAACAACTTTTAAATATAATTAAAATAAATAAATATATATATATATATATATATATATATATATATATATATATATATATATATATATATATAAAATATTCACTTTTTAATCTTATGCATACGCAATATATAAAACATTGAGATTTAAACTTTAAAATTAATTTTTTTAATAATTAAATAATAGACCATATAGTTAACTATAAATTTTATTTATTGTGATGAGAAAAATACGTACTTACTACCATCAAATTTAAGAGAGTTTTTAAAGCGAATAAAATGCGCATTACTGCACTGGGGGTTTCCACAACGGAGTTTTTATAATAAATTAAATGTTAGTTATAAATTTATTAATATTATATAAATTATATATATAATTTTAATAATAATATATATTAGATATAAAATTGTAATCTGTATTTATTGTGTTTAATATATATATATATATATATATATATATATATATATATATATAATTTTGTCATATAAAAATAAAACAAAATTAAGAAATTTATAATAGGTTGGTTATTCTATAATGATTAAAAATTATAATTTTATGAGTATTATTAGAAATTTTATATTGAATATAGGTTATAAATTTATTAATATTATATAAATTGTATATATATAATTTTAATGATAAGGTTATTAAATTAATAACGATTTTAATCTAAATTTAGATTAAAAATTATGAAAAATAAATAAACTTGATATATAATTATTTGCATACAAGTTGATTAAATTAGAAAATGTTATTTAAATCAATTTATTTGTAAGTATAAATTTATATTTTTTAAATTTATTGTAACTTTTTTCAAATAAAATATTTTAAATTTGGTTTACAATTTGAAAAGGGAAAAAAATACTTATTTTAGTTTGGAAAAAACACAAATAATTTTTGATTGTCTGTTAGTCAACAACCTAGAAAGGCTTAAACAAAGTTTACTTGTCTTTGAAATAAGGTTTTATATAATTTTTTAAATGTTTAATTTAATTATTAAATAAAATAAATTATTTTCTAATTGTTTATATTAAAAGGTATGTTTTTTATTTTTTATATTTTTTAAAATATTTAATTTTATATTCATTTTTATTATACGATGATTTATATTTTTAAATAATTTTATAATAATTCATATTTTTAGATGACTGTTTGTAATTTAAATATTTATAGATTTTATTTTTTAATGATAGTTTTCAATAATATTTTATAACAAATTAATTATTATTAATATAATATATATTAGAAAATATAAAATTGAAGTTTTGTTTGTCTTTTATATTATTTTATCATTATAATAATTTATATTTTTAAATGATAATTAAAATATTTTGTACATGTTAATTTTTGATATTTTATTATATAATTTTAATTATTAAATTTATTTATAAAATAACGTGTTTGTAAATATGATTATATTCTATTTATATTAGCATTTTTTTTTATATTAACAAACTCTTCTATTTCTAACATTTATATAATTATATTCTATTTATATTAGCACAAATTTTTTTATTTTTAAATATGTGTAAGTGTTTCCAAGTTTCCATTCAATTGGAGTTTCGTTTTTGTAAGAAGATTTTTTTTTAATTTGACAGTATGACTTTTGGAGGAATGAAGTTTATAAGAATCAAATTGTTTGTAGTGTGGCTCTTCTTTTATATTCAATTTGGAGACTGCAAGTGTTCGATTTATCATTTTGGAGATTTGTTAGTAGATACAGGGAATTTATTAATCTCAACACCTAGCCGAGTTATTGGCCACTTTCCATATGGTGAAACATTGGGTTATCCATCTGGTTGTTGATAGGATGATCTATTAATGGTTGATTTTATTGGTATGAAAATTTTATTTTTGAAAATATTTTATTTTCTCAAATTTAATTTTTGTATATTTTATATGTATATTAATTTTATAAAATCTTTTAATATTCAATTCATATCAAATTTTCATCCAGGCTATGATTTAACTGTTATTTTTATGAAGTCTTTTAACATTCAATTCATAAAAAAATTGTATGATGCTGTGATTTAACTATTTTTTCTGCTCGTTTCATGTGTATTTTATTTTTTAGGTTTGTTTCGTGTATTTGAGAAGTGATATTTTACTTTTTTGGTATGATCAGTAGTATTGTTTTATACCATGTTATTTATAAAATTGAACTTTTAAAAAAAAAGTTTATGTATATTATATTTTAACATTGAATTTGTTTATGATTTATATTGGTTTTTTACAGCTGAAACTCTTGGTCAACTATTATTAATTGTTTTTTTTACAGAAGACTGCAAATTTCAGTAGTGGTGTAAACTTCGCAGTTGCTGGAGCTACAGCTCTGGAACCATCTTTCTTTCCATAAAGAGGAATTGGACCACTTTTAACCCCATTTTCTTTGGAGACACAAATCCAGTGGTTCTTACAATTTAAAAATAACCTTTGCTTACATAATAAAGCTGTGCCTATTATTTTCTTTACACAATTATTATAACATTTAATTTATATGTTATAAACAAAAAAAAAAAATTTACTGCATACTCAGTAGACTAATTGGCATCAGCTGAATCTCTCTTAATTTGTTAGTTTGAAGTAGAATATTTAATCTTATAAATATAAGAATTCAATTTTGAACTTTTGACATACTTTATTTAAATTTTGAATTCGTAAAATTAGCTTCTAAGTTAAAATTACTTATGTTTTAGTGGAATAATAAAATTCAAAATTCAATGCTGGTTTATTTTTATTTTTTAAATGTTTTAATGATTATAAATTTCTATTAATATTAAAGGATATAAATTTTATATTAATATTTTGTTTTATATTGTTAATTTGTAGAATGTGATCAGCACTTTGTAAATGCAATGTTTTTAATGGGAGAGATAGATGAAAATGATTATAATTATCCTTTTTCAAAAAGAAGATCCATCATTGAAGTGCAAACTTTTGTTGTTCCAATTATAAATAAAATCCAAAGAGCACTTACTATGAGTATATAAATAAATTTTTTTAAATATGTTTTTATATATATTTCTTTACAATTTCTTTATATGCATAACTTTTAATTTTTTTAAAGGGACATGCTTTTATATTTTATAAAAGAAATACTATTTGTTATAGCATTTTGTTTAAATCTTTCAAACACTATGTATATTAACAATTTGGTTTTTTTTGGTTATTATTTTCAGACATTAATCAATAAAGGAGTTGCAAAGAAGATTTTAATTCAGAATAATTTGTCTATTGGTTACTCGTTTTCTTATTTCTTTGTGATCAATGGCGAGTTAGATGATATGTGATGCTTGAAGAGCTACAATAATTTCTCACAAAAAAATCACACTTCTCAAAGAAATGGTAGAAACACTACAAGTAAAATATCCAAATATTTCTATTGTCTTTGCAGATTATTACAATGCAACATTAACAATTTTAAAGGATCCATTATCTTATGGTAAGGAAGATGAAATTTTTATTTCATTTACTTAATATTTTTATACTTAATACATAATTTAGATGTGAGTTTATATATAACAATATTTATTTATGTCAATTTTAACCATATAAATGTAATATTATATATATAGTGTTTTCATTTATATTAATTTAATTATTGAAATGAAATTTTAAATTGTGTAGGATTACAATTACAAGTTCTTCAAACTTGTTGTGGATATGGTGGACTCTACAATTTCAATGCAGTACATGTGTGGTGTTAGAATAGGATCTTGTCCTAATCCTCAATGATATTTTAATTGAGATGGAGTTCATTTTACAGAGGCTGCATATGAGAAAATAGCTTCAAAGTTTATAGATGGAGAATTTACATGACCTCCATTTAAATTTGTATTTAAAAACTGTTAAATATTTTATTGTAACTTCTCTCAAATAAAAGATTCTAAATTTGATTAGCCATTTGAACTCTGATCATCATACCAAAATGGATATCACATTTCCATTATAATATTTTATATTTATAAATGTAAAAAAAAGTAAATGCCTTTTGAAATGATGGGTGGATTGTTTCCATAATTTTACGATTTCAGAATTGTATGGGGAAATTGTGGAACTCTTATTTAAATTGATAAATTCTCTTTACAAAGTAACTTCTAGCTTAGACGCAATGATCAAGAAGTATCTCTTCTGTCAGTCACCCAAGCCTTGCACCTGGCCTTGTTTGTTTGAATATAAAATTGTACCTTGTTTTACAACAGAGATTGTAACATTTATTGTGTATGCTCTTAAGAGAGAGACTCTTGACACCACTTTATTTTGTGATTGCATATGCATGTTTAATTATAAAATTGTACCTTATTTTACAACAGAGATTGTAACATTTATTGCATATGCTCTTAAGAGAGAGAGACTCTTGGCACCACTTTATTTTGTGATTGCATATGCATGTAGTCATTTTCTTGAAAATTCAACAGCAATGAACAAAAGTGCCTTTAAAATTTGTACTTTGAAAAAATATGAACATAGAGGCAAAATACTTGAAGCAAGACACAAATAAAACTTTGTGAAAAGCCTGCTGTGGAGGGCCAGTTAGTAAGCATAGTATCTAATGCTGCATAAGTTGAGTGGAAACCAATTTTCACCCTAAACAAAACTAATTAGAGATGAAAAATATTGGACAGGAAGCCAGGACTTATGCAAAAAAGAATCACAATCTATCAAGCGGCACAAAAGCAATGAAGTCTTAGGATTATATTTATTCCACCTTCAAGAAAGGCAAACGTTGTGCCCTGAAAAAGGAAAAGATAAAAAACCACCTGCTTAAGTTTGTCAAAAACACCACCAACCTTTGGTTGTCAGGTAGTCAACAACCCCAATTTGAAGAAACGTTTAGGCCACAATCTTTGGTGTCCTGAAGTGGTTACACTATCATTTGACTCTTTTGTAAACAGCCCTTCTACCTTTAATACTATGCTAAATATCAAGTTTTCCAATAGAATCCTGTGTGTTTATATTGGTATTCTGGCAACCATGTTACATGGAAAAGAAAAAATGACATGACAGCTCTTCCAAAAACTACACAACTGACAATTGCTTCTGCATTTTCTTCTACATTGTCCAATATTTCTACATCCCATATATACGCCTAGAATATACATAACAAAGCTCAAAACTGCCATTGGGTACCAAAGACCTATAACTAGGGTAATTTTAGAACATATAATTTTTTGAGCAAATCTGATTGCCACCTTTAACAAGAACAAAGAATAAATAACATACAACAATTTTGTGACCCTGTAGCTTCCCCAATGGCTTAAACAGAGTTTGCTCGTCTCTGAAAGACTATAACCCAAAATTACTGCTGGTGATAAAATACAAGTCCCTCACATATTAAGGAGTAAATGTTCCCTCTTCTGTCAGCATTGCTACCACTCGAGACATGGCAGGTCTGATTTTGGGTGCAGCTTGAGTGCACAGTAGTGCGACATGGATGAACCGCAATGCTTCTTCCTCAGAAAATTCCTCTAGCCTTGGATGCACCAACTCTAGCAATCTGTTCTCCTCATAGAGACGCCAAGTCTGAGAAACAATTGTCTCAGGACGATCACATATATATCCTTTGAATTCTAGATCATGAAATCCTAATCAGATAAGGGTACACTACTGAATTTCAGACAGCTGATTATCTTCTAAACTCATCTTCCAAGAAGAAATTTTACTTGTAGGTATGCTCCGTTTTTATTTAGAATTGTAATTGATGTAAGGGTTTTAGACCTTATGATACAAGAAGTTACAAGGCATATTGTTGGGATTTATCACAATGTTCAAATGTTAATACTGATAATGTGGTTGTAGAGGTCTATCCTGTACATTATTTTACAAATTGCCAATACTGATAAGTGGTTTTAGAGGCGTATCATGTACATTGTTTTATAAAATTGCTAAAACCATGAATGGAGTTGTGTCCAAATGGGAAACCGGAAAAATGTGCAACTTTGGCATTTTCTGGGGAGATGGCTGAAGGGCGGCTACTAAAAAATACATATATGATATAACAGTAATATTTGAAAATTAAATAATATAAAATAACATCATACATAAATTGAAAGATGTTGAAATTAAATTTAACTAGCATGATATAAATTCTGTGCATGTGTTACAAATTCTTGTTTTCATCGTCTACTCATTTTTGAAAATCTTTTTTTAATGTAAATATTGCACTTATTTTTTGGGTAAAGATTCTATTTTTTATAGTGCAACAAATTTAAACTTGCATGAGACCACTTCCAATTACAAAATAGTTGTAGTTCCATCTTCATGGGACCACCCTCTTAGTTATTTTCAATCTCTAGCAGAAACCCCTAAAAGGGATCCCTTCGAATAATGTGTCAACTTGCATTACCAAAGAAATCAAATTTCATGTTAAACAAACAAATGAGGAGGAATTTCACACCTACCTTTACAATATATGTTTTCATTCCCAAATTTTTGTTTTCTCCACCAAATCCAATGAAATATTTTCAGCTTTCTAATTGTCAGACTCGATAGATCATTCCCCAATGTTAATTTGATGATGATTTTCATTCCCCACTTTTTTTTGGGTTCGAATTCAATTGAATAATAAAAATCTTTGTTTTTTGCCAAGTGAAGCGGAGTTGACAGGTTTTTTCAGCTTTCATTCCTTTTTTTATTGATAGTGAAATTCTTTTGACTTACCAGAATTGGATTATCTCTTGTTCTGACCAACATTGAACTCGATCCGATTTACTGAGGCAGACACTAAGGTTACTCAAATTTCTTTTAAAATGCTTGAAAATGTTCACGTCAACCTAAAGGTTTTTCTCTTGTCATTTTACTCATTTCCACCAGATTTTTCTCCATTTATCCTCATCATTATGAGCACCTCCATAGTGTTTTGAAACCTTACTTTTGAGTTTTCGTTGATTATGGAGCTTCTTATACCATTTTTTGTCTAGGAAGCGTTATGGACACATAAAACTCAGATTTGGTCTTGCAAAAAATAAGAGTTTTTGGAGAGAGATTATCATTTTTATACCCTTGTGATCTAGACATCATATCCACATAAACATTTTCTCCCTCCTGATTTCATGCATAGAAATTTGGAGTTGCTTGTTGAGATAGCCTTCTACCTTACTAAGCGACCAAATATGAAATTCAAATACATGGGATATACCTAGAGACGGACATCCTCAAGATTGGATATTCCAAATTTGGTCATATAGATCTTGAATATTTTTGGGTAAGAATGGAAGAAGGAAAGCATACACCAGTTGGAAAACATATTTTTGAAAGTTGGTTCATACAAGCCACTACATTCCCTACATCATTCCAATGCACAGACTTAGTACTCACATGTTTAAAGTATTATAACAGAGAGACTAGGGAAATCAGGACCACATATGATGTGTTAATGGAAAAATTAGATGGCCACTCCATGAACATAACACTTGGGATTACTCCACATAATGAAGTGGTAACAATGAGTAAGTAGATTGGATAAATTTTTTGGAATCAACTTACTAATAAATGTTTGGCCATGGCAACCTAGTCTTGGTTGAAGAAAAGGAGGAAGGGACCTTATAAGCTCCTTAAGACCCTCTACATATTCAACTTATGTGAAGAAATATCAGACATAGTTATATTATTGAATAAAAAAATGGGCCATCTTACCACAAATGAATTACAAGAAAGGATGTGCATGTTTATAACCATCATTTTTGAAAGAAAAATAATTTATTGATTCAGGTCAGATCATTAGCGACAATCTTCATGGGCACTTGGTAAATATTGAGTCCACACAAAGATTTACATGACCTCATATTTGGTTTATTCAATTTTAGTTTTGAGTGTGTGGCTTAGACTCTTTAGAGAATGGAAATATACCCATGGTAAGCTAATCTATGACTATCTCTTTAAGCTACTCATGAGAAAGGGAACAAACATTTCTAGGGGAGTGAATGATGCATTTACCATGTTTGTTGTGAGAACCCTAGAAGACAATGCCATGATACACCTTTCAAATAAGGTTGCCAACCTAATCAAGTGTTACATAAGTTATTTCATTAAATGCACAAAGTTTACATATATACGTGTTGGAAGATTTGAAGGCATCACGTACATACTACCAAGGTATGCTAATGATAAGATAATTCTAATTGAACTATGTATACAATTGGGTGAAGTCTACGAGAAATGCAAAGATAGGCATGTTGATGGAATTTTGTTTCCTGTGAGGTTGAGCTATTACATTTCCAAAACAACAAAATGATGCATTTAATATTGAAAAGTCAATAGTGCACTTTTTGATGTGGTTTCATACAAAGAGGTTTGATTTTGATAGAAAAGGCTATGTGAAAATCATTCTCAAGCTTATCAATCTTGGACCGGGTTACCTACATGAACCTGAAATTGAAGATGATTGGGAGGATTGTGAAAATTATTTTGGGGTAATAAAAAGAGATTATATGATCGTGACTTTGAATCAATTGAAGTGTTATTGACTTGAATATGCCATAGAAGGAATTTTAGATGATAGAAGTGACATGGAATACCCCTTGTATACTAAAAATCTTTAACTTTTACCTTTGCCAGTGATAGATTGGTCGCTCTGAGAGTTGAAATATATGGAAGAATGTAAAATTTTTTCTATAAAGATCAAAGACATGGTTTGAGAAGAAGGTTATAGCATTCATTGTTGTAGGAAGCTCAAAAACTACATAATATTCAAGGAAACAAAATCAAACAATCTCATCATCATCAACATAGCTTGGTACTAAGATGTATTTTAGGGTTCTTAAATCAAGAGTGACAAAATGTAGTGGAGGTTATGGGAATGATCCAAACAAGAAGAAATTACCTGATAAAACTTACAATGATGACTCATTTTCAAGGAATAATTTTGATATCAGAAGAGATTTTGCTACTCTAAAATAGGCATTTGAATAACCGACTTCTTCGATCTTAGATTCTTGTATGTTGATTCAAAACATGATTCCTTAGTTTCTAGCATCAAACCAAGGTTCAAACCAAGTTCCTCTTCTCCTAACTTTTGCTACCACTTTTGAAAAACTCTAGTAGCCACTTTGACATCTTCTCCCCCTCGTCTTCCATATCTTCCTTACATTCCATCTCATCCTTATTTTCCTTCTTCACATTCACCTCCACCTCCTTTTTTACCTCCTCAAAAAAATATTTTTCATGTTGATCCCTCTACATCCCATGGCACTCAAAATGGTCACTTTTTGAAGTGACACATATTTCCCTTGGGTTCACCAATTGTTGAGTAAAAATGAGAAATCCACTGTTAGACTTGCTTCTCTAGAATTTAATGAAGTATAAATTTAATTGAAAATCCCTTCATCTAAACCCTTATAAATCAATTCAAATTTTCAAATTTACCATTTTGGCGGGAAAAGGAATATACATCAAAATATCCAATCTAAAGATAGATGAAGCACTTAAAAGACTTATTATTTATGACTCATTACCCCTAGACCACTCAAGAACCAAAATATGAAAACTTAAACCTCCTAAGTTGATGCTTGTGCATCAAAACTCCCCAAGTGGGACAATTTGAGTTCTTATTTAAATGAAACTTTATCATCATCTTAGTTTATATCTCTCCCTATATTATGTCCTTGCATGGGATATGTCGAAAGCTGACAGCCTTTTATAATCATCCTGTTACACTTGGATCCTATTTTGGGCATGTCAATAATGGTGACATCATCATTTTCAATCCATTGCATATGTTTTTGCTAAGGGCATCATATCTCTATAGCTCATTTCTTGTGTCAATATTCTTCTCTATCATCACATCTCTCATTTATCATCTTCATATCATCCCCACCCCTCTTCATTTGTTCATCTAGTTCCTTTTCTTCTAGTTTCTTTGCATCTTCAGCTTCTCTCTGACCTCTTATTTTTATTCAACATGCTTGTTCTTTTATTCTTATTCAATCTTCTCTTCCATCTTATTTATGGCTTTATCCTCCAATATGAGGATGCCAACTTGTACCTTCTTTAATTGAATTCTCTCAAGAGTTTCTTGCTCAATGGTTTCCACTTCTTTAGCTATTGAACGTGCATACACACAACTCCATAAAGCATTAGTTTTAAAATATATATACCTTTGAGTTTGATCATGTTTATTTTTCCACCACACTTGTCCATCCTTCTCAAGCTCTATGAGATTTATAACAACCTGCTCTTTATCTATTTTTGGACATAATTTGTTCTCTTCTTCAAATGTTGCACCATTATTTATAGCATGCAATTGTTAGGAATGGTGAAGAAACATTCCAACCCAAGACTCTGAAGTGTTAACAACAAAAATATCACACAATAAAGCTATAAATAAATGATTTCAAAATAAAGCAAGTCAAGTATTATTCAGAATGAGATGCTAGTACAATAGGAATCCCTTGCATAAGTAGGCAAGACAAAACAAAGAACTAGCCTAACTAACCAATGTGAGATAAATCCTCACATAGTACAAACAAGTAAAAGAAAAAAATAACTAGATAATACACTAGAAAATATGAAAAATATAAACTGCTGCTCCACTGATGCTCAACTGGGTTGCTTGGTCCACTGAAACTCTAGTTATCACACCAAAGTGTAGTGGGTGAATCTTACGTGAAGCCAAACTTTGTGAATAATTGATGAAGCCAAATAATATTCTAACTCATTGTAACTATTGCACTATACTCAACCTCTGTAGATGATAGTGTGGTAGCTTATTGCTTCTTGTATAACCAAGTAATAGGTGAAAAACCAAGATAAAAGATGTAGCTTGAAATTAAATGTCTATCATTAAAAGAACCTACCCAATCTGAATCACTGTACCCAACCAAGTAGAACCCTTGGTATAGTGTAATCTAAAATGAGTAGTGCCTTGTAAATATCATAAAATCCTCATGGTAGCCTGCTAATGACTATCATGAGGGTCATGTGTAAACCTAGATACAAGTCCAACTGCAAATGAAATGTCATGGCGAGTATGGGTTAAATACATAAGACTCCCAACCATACGCATATATAATGTAGGATCATAAAGTGAAGTAGTATAAGTGGTAGTGAGAGTCACTCCAAACTAAAAAGGAGAAGGATTTAGTTGCAATCAACCATGCCAAAATGCTGAAGAAGATAAAGGGTGTACTTTTGCTGACTCAAATAAATCCCTGTATCTGAATGTGAAATTTGTAAACCAAAGAAGAAAGGCAAAAGACCAAGATCTATCATGTTGAACTATGATGAAATTCCCTGAATAGTCTAAATCTAAGATGAGGAGTTTCTTATGAGAAGCAAATCATCAACATATAAGACTAATATAACAATCTCCTCCCTAATACACTAAATATATATTATGGGATCAGAGTGGAAGTGAACAACACCAATGGAAAGAAGAAATGAATCCGTCTTCTCATACCAAACTTGAGGGACCTATTTGAGACTGTAAAGAGACCTCCTAAGTAAATAAATAAGAGAAGAATCGTGAATAAATCCAACAGGCTGCTCTATTTAGATTTTTTCATGCAAGTCTCCATGAAAAAAAACACTCTTAATGTTCATTTGATACATTGGCCAACCTTGTGATGTAGGAAGAGAAAGTACAAGGCAAACAAAATCCATCTTAGCAACAGGCACAAAAGTATCAGAGTAGTCAATACCTTTGAATTTTGAGAACCCCTTTACAACAAGATGTGGCTTATACTTATCAATGAACCCATCAATTGCATACTTGATGCGGTAAATCCACTTGCACCTAACCAAATTTTTTCCTTTAAGAAGAGTGACCAAATCTCAAGTGTGATTCTTAATCAATGAAGAATACTAATTTATCATCACATCATCCCACTCCTATATCCCATGAGCCTGTGAAAAATATTGTGGATCCTTAGAGAATGCTTGACACAAAAGTCCAGTACTTGTATAATGTACATGGTGATGTCAAGTGGGTGGAAGATATTTTTTGCAAGGTGCTGCCTTAGAAACTATAGTAGAGCCCACCTAGGCATAGTGGCAACATCAATGTGAATAGGATCCTCATCCACTATATCCTCTTCAAAAATCTCCTGAATTATCTCCTCAAAGAATAAATCTTCAAGAGGAGGTGATAAATCATCAAAACAAGAAGAAGGCATGGAAGAAGATAAAGAGTCATGAGATGTGAAGTTCTCATTAAACTATACATGTGTTGAAAAAATGAACATCATGAGTATCAAGATCTAAAAGATGATAAGCTCTTATGTCCTCGCAATACCCTACAAAAATCAAAGGTTTGCTCTTCTTATCCAATGTTTTCATTTTTTTCTTCGATATAAATGCCCAAGAAAGGCTCCCAAAGACTCAAAAAAATGAGACATCTAACTTTGTTCTATACCTAGCCTCCTCTAGAGTCAAATTCTCAAGTGCTCTATATGGTGTGCATTTCTAAATGTAGTTTTCACAATTAACTGCCTATGCCCAATAAATAAGAGGTAAATCCTATGAATGCATCATGCAATTATCCATATCTTTCAAAGTTTAGTTCTTCTATTATGCTAAGCCATTCTAATATGGAGTATGAGCAATAGAATGTTGGTGAACAATACCATGAGCTGCCAAAAAATTAGAGAACTCTCGATTGAAGTACTCCCCCCCCATTATTTGTAAGAAGCTTTTTTGGTGCAACTAGAAGACTATTTCTCGACCAAAGCCTTAAATACTTTAAAGTGAGCAAATACATCACTCTTATACTTGAGAAAATAAATCCAAGTACGCCTTGAGAAATTATCAATAAAAGTAAGTGCATACTTAGCTTTGTTGAAAGGAGTAAGAAAGACTATCAAATCACTAGATACAAGGTCAAGTGGTGAAGAAGCTCCCGTGGACATACCCTTAAGAAATGAATTTTGGTGTTGTTTCCCTAATGCATAATCAAAGCAAACTCCATCAAAATATGAAACTATAAGAAGACCCTCTACAATACTTTGAGTGCTCAACTCCTTCAAATATCTATAGGTTAGGTGTCCAAATCTCTCATGCCAAACCCTACTCTCAAAATCTACATGAGAAACCAAACACATCCCTAAAAGAGAAGTATCAACAAAACCCTCAAAATGATAGAGTCAAAAACTATGATCAACAACATCCTATGCAATAAGTGTATATGGATCTAATAAAGTTTGAACTTCAGCACCATGTGGTGTGAAAATCACTGTCTTTCCTTGACCAAAATAAAAAATCTAATAAATTAAAATTAGATTAGTGGTGATATTTGGAACATATAATGCATCCACCATATATTTTTATGTCACCCTTCCCCTTAACAAAAATAAATGAAGAATCTTCAACCTCAAAATTTGAAGTAGAACTCAAACCAAGAGATACAAAGGACTCCTTAGAAGAAGTCATATGGTGTGAAGCACTAGAACCTAGAACCCAACTGTTTGAAATAGGTAACTATGATCTCCGAACAACATTAAGTGCTTTTCGATGATCATGAGATGGAAGAGTGGAGATAGAAATCTTGTGTTTCCTAACAACATCCTCTAGGGCTTGAATTCTCTTGAAACACCTAGACTCTTCATGACTAGTCCTCCCACAATAGGAGCATGATAGGTTAGACTTATTCTTGGTTTTGGAAGATGATTTGAGTTTAGATGTGTTGTTATTGGGCTTAGGTACATTTTGAGATGGAGGAGTGTTCTTATTCTTACTTTTTGTTTTTCCTTGTTCTTAAGATGTGATGTTACTAATATTTTTTGAGAGGTGGAAGATTCAAGGTTAGATAATTTGGATTCCTCCTTAGAAAGTCTCTCACAAAACAACTCTAGATCTGTCATTTTAAATGCAACACCTAAGGCATCCATGTTATAGAAAAAGGTAGAAGCAAAGTTTTGGAATGAACCACTTAACTTAGATAAAATCAAGCACACATACTCTTCATATTTATTATCTCATCCACTCCCCTTTAACTAAGTCAATAAATGCTTAAACTTAGTGAAGTAGTCTATAATAGAGGTGAAGTCATCTAGATTGAGTGAAGTAAGCTACACTTCAAGTTGCATGGCTCTCAAGTGATCTACTTTCTTGAATAAACCCTTTAACTTAACCCATATTTTGAATGGAGTATCATATCCATCCAAATAAAATAACAAATTGTCACTTACATAAGTCTCAATTAAACCTATACACTCTCAAACTTACACTGTTGTTAAATTTTTTTAAACTCATGTGTAAACTGTGGTTGAGTTTCATTCATTAAGGACCATAATCTTTTGTGTTTTATGATTATTTCCATTCAAGGTCTCCATGTATAGTAATTGTGTGAAGTCAAAAACTCACAATGGTCAATACCAGAAGTAGAATCCATTTTAATGAATCAAGAAAGAGCAGAAAGAATGCAAAAGGGTGCACAAAATCAATATCAAGACAACCCCCCAAAAGATTGTATTAAGGACACCCCCAATTTGGCAATTAATAAAAGTATTGCATTTTTAAAAATTATTGACACCAATGGATAGATAATTTAAAACCATACACTTTAAAAAAATATATAACTCAAATCCGAGTTACTATTCAAAAGTTAGAGGCTTTATGAATTCTCATAAAATGGGTCAAAACATTAAAAAAGATACTAAAAACTGATTTTAGTGACCAAATCAGAAAAGAGTGTAGGCATACACCACTATTTGGAATTGAAATCAAACCACGGACTTAGAAAAGTCAACCAAAGTAAAAAAAATATGTTGGGTGACCCCTATGAATGCATAATTGGAATTGAATTCCACTTTAAGCAAAAACAACAGTTTTAAGTACAAAAATAAATAAAGTGTTGTGATAAGAGGAAAATAAGGTGGATTTTCTGTTGTCGGTCATTTATTAAGTGGTTGAAGAAGAAAAAGACTAGGTATGATCCAACATAGGTCATGTTTGTCCTTCTAATACCCCAATAGATGCTCTAAAAAGTCATCCAACACTTCAATGGTGCCTCTCAAGAAAATATGATGCACTTATGTAGAAATCTAATGCTGTGCCAAGAAGGTGAACTCAGAAAAGACTCCAGATAAGTATGTAGAAATCCAAAGCTTTACCCAAAAAAGATGCCACATATATATGATCTTCCAATGCCAATACACTAGATCAGTTCTTCTCCTTCCATGCAGGACACAGTCTAGGGACAATCCAATGCAAGTCTTTGATTTCCTCTAACTACAAGTGCCACAGACCACAACTCAAACTTGGAAAAATCCAATGTAGATCTAGAAAAGATGATGCCAAACAAAATAAGGTAGAAGACAGATGATGGAACACAGAAGGTATATCTAAAGGAGAGATTTCAAGTGCACTATTCCTCAGGGAGAACACACTCACTCCATGTAGTCCAAACTGAGAGAAAAAAAACACATAGTTGCTTCTTTCCACCAAATGCCACGTTGTAAATTCCAACATAATGCTTCGGATCTACTAAGCAAGATGCCCTTAGCGCCAACAAAGGGTGATAGGAATGTAGACAGGAAAAGAAAGGAAGATGCCAAAATAAAACTGGTAAAATGATGATTCAATGCCTCCTTAAGATGCCTCTTACTGATGGGAAAATCCCAACACGCTCTCTCCTATAGATTTAATGCCTTCTTCAAATAGGGATGCCTTATAAAACATTTCCAATGCCAAGCTAAAAATCTACCACATAAAAAATATAGCCCTGGAAAATACAATGTGCAGCTCCTTTCTTCAACAAAGAGCGCTTCCCCTCCAAATTCCACTCTCTCTTATCCAACGCTTCCTCTCCACCTTCCATCTAAGAAGAAAACCAATCACTTTCTTTAAAACTTCAAGAAAAGTGTCAGATCCGATAAGAGGGAAAAAAAGGTTGAAGATATACGACAAGGGAAGAAGTATTAAGGGCAAGGGAAGTTTCTAAAAAAAATGTAGCAGTGAAGATAGACACAAGGAAGCTACAAAAAAATGATTGCAAAATAAAACAAGTCAAGTATTATTCAGAATGAGATGCTAGTAAAATAGGAAGCCCTTTCATAAGTAGGCAAGACAAAATAAAGAACTAACCTAACTAATGAATATGGTATAAATCTTCACATAGAATAAACTAGCAAAAGGATAAAATAACTAGTTAATACACTAGCAAATATGAAAATACTTACTCTAACAGCACTGAGCTTGCTATCTCTGCTTGTAGCTACTTCAAACTCTCATAAAGAACACATTGTTTTGTTTCTCTCCTAACAACTCTTCTTTACCTATACTATGTTGCTCGAGGTTCCATATCTCCTTGTTTTCTTCATCTCTTTCAAATTTGAGCATCTTCTTCACTCACTACCTCATACACCTATTTTTCATAGTTTAGCAGTTGGTCTCCTTTATCATTTTCAAGTTTTAATGTCTCAAATTGGGCATTATCTTCTTCATTCTTCATAACTATAAACAAACATTTACACAAAATGTTAGAATAAAAAAATTTGAGGCCAAATTACTCCTCTAGATGCCTCCTTCAATGGCATCACTTCATCTTGTGCTTCATAGAAACTATCATCCTCATATTATTCCATTTCAGGAAAATATAGAAATGCTTCTTTCACCTTTTCATCATCTCTCTTGTTCTCTACAAAGATAATTTCTTTCACTTCCTCTTGTTCATTTACTAACTCCTTCATTTTCATGACCTTATTGGTTATTTGTTTTCTTAGTTTTTCCTTTATCAAGACGATTTGTCTTTGGTTTCTTTTTCTTTCCACACGTAGCTCTATAGGCCACTTCACCTTCTTCATTTTGAACAATGTCCTCCCCAATACACTAAATATATACTATGGGATCAGAGTGGAAGTGAACGACACCAATGGAGAGAAGAAATGAATCCATCTTCTCATACCAACCCCAAGGGACCTATTTGAGATTGTAAAGAGACCTCCTAAGTCAATAAACAAGATAAGAAT
This sequence comes from Torreya grandis, assembly GCA_037957365.1. Classification (NCBI taxonomy): domain Eukaryota; kingdom Viridiplantae; phylum Streptophyta; class Pinopsida; order Cupressales; family Taxaceae; genus Torreya; species Torreya grandis. The sequence goes on along the minus strand of JARHVA010000824.1, from coordinate 504,740 downwards.
CATGAACAAATCTAACACGCTGCTCTATATAGATTTTCTATTGCAAATCTCCATGCAAAAAAAACACTCTTAACATTCATCTGATACATTGGCCAACCTTGTGATGCAGCAAGAGAAAGTACAAGGTGAATAAAATCCATCTTATCAACAGGCACAAAAGTATTAGAGTAGTCAATACCTTTGACTTTTGAAAACCCCTTTACAACAAGATGTGCCTTATACTTATCAATGGACCCATCAAATGCATACTTGATGCGGTAAATCCACTTACACCTAACCAATTTTTTTCCCTTAGGAAGAGTGACGAAATCCCAAGTGTGATTCTTAATCAATGAAGAATACTCATCTGCCATCACATCCTCCCACTCCTATATCCCTTGAGCCTATGAAAAATATTTTGTATCCTTAGAGAATGCTTGACATAAAAGTCTAGTACTTGTATAATGTACATGATGATGTCAAGTGGGTGGAAGATATTTTATGCAAGGTGCTACCTTAGAAACTATAGTACGAGCCCACCTAGGCATAGTGGCAATGTCAATGTGAATAGGATCCTCATCCTCTATAACCTCTTCAAAAATCTCCTAAACTAGCTCCTCAAAGAATGAATCTTCAAGAAGAGGTGATGAATCATCAAAATAAGAAGGTATGGAAGAAGATGAAGAGTCATGAGATGTGAAGTTCTCATCAAACTGTACATGTGTTCAAAAAATGAACATCATGAGTATCAAGATCTAAAAGATGATAAGCTCTTATGTCCTTGAAATACTATAAAAAAATCAAAGGTTTTCTCTTCTTATCCAATGCTTTCCTTTTCTTCTTTGGTATAAATGCTCAAGAAAGGCTCCCAAAGACTCAAAAAAATGAGACATCCGACTTTGTTCTCTACCAAGCCTCCTCCAGAGTCAAATTCTCAAGTGCTCTATTTGGTGTGCATTTTTGAATGTAGTTTGCAAAATTAACTACCTATGCCCAATATATAAGAGGTAAATCTTGTGAATGCATCACACAATTATCCATCTCTTTCAAAGTTTGGTTCTTTTGTTCTGCTAAGCCATTATATTATGGAGTATGAGCAACAAAATGTTGGTGAACAATACCATGAGCTACCAAAAAATTAGAGAACTCTCGACTGAATTACTCCCCCCATTATTTGTGTGAAGCTTCTTGATGCAACTAGAAGACTATTTCTCGACCAAAGCCTTAAAGACTTTGAAGTGAGCAAATACATCACTCTCATACTTGAGAAAATAAACCCAAGTATGCCTCAATAAATTATCAATGAAAGTAAGTGCATACTTAGTTTCATTGAAAGGAGTAAGAAAGATTATCAAATCATTGTATACAAGGTCAAGTGGTGAAGAAGCTCTCGTGGACATACCCTTAAGAAAAGAATCTTGGTGTTGTTTCCCTAATGCATAATCAGTGCAAACTCTATCAAAATATGAAACTGTAAAAGAACCTCTACCATACTGTGAGTGCTCAACTCCTTCAAATATTTGTAGTTTAGGTGTCCAAATCTCTCATGCCAAACCCTACTCTCAAAATCTACATGAGAAACCAAACACATCCCTAAAGGAGAAGTATCAACAAAACCCTCAAAATAATAGAGTCAAAAACTATGATCAACAACACCATATGCAATAAGTGTATATGGATCTAATAAAACTCAAACTTTATCACCGTGTGGTGTGAAAGTCACTGTCTTGACCTTACCAAAATAAAAAATTTGATAAACTGAAATTAGATTAGTGGTGATGTTTGGAACATATAATGTGACCACCATCTAGTTGTATGTCAGCCTTCCCCTTAATATAAATAAATGAAAAATCTCAAACCTTAAAGTTGGAAGTAGAACTCAAACTAAAAGATACAAAGGACTCCTTGGAAGAAGTCATATGGTGTGAAGTACCAGAACCTAGAACCCAACTGTCTCAAATAGGTAACTATGATCTTTGAACAACATTAAGTGCTTTCCCATGCTCATGAGATGGAAGAGTGGAGAAAGAAATCTTGTGTTTCATAACAACATCTTCTAGGGCTTGCATTCTCTTGAAACACCTAGACTCTTCATGACTAGTCGCCCCACAATAGGAGCATGATAGGTTAGACTTATTCTTGGATTTGGAAGATGATTTGGGTTTACATATGTTTGTATTGGGCTTATGTGCATTTTAAGATGGAGGAGTTCTTCTTCCTACTTTTTGTTTTTCCTTATTCTTAAGATGTGATGTTACTAATGTTTTTTGAGAGGTGGAAGATTCAAGGTGAGACAATTTAGATTCCTCCCTAGAAAGTCTCTCACAAAACAGCTCTAGATCTATAATTTTAAATGCAACACCTAAGGCATCCATGTTATAGAAAAAGGTAGAAGCAAAGATTTGGAATGAACCACTCAACTTAGATAAAATCAAGTACACACACTCTTCAAATTTATTATCTCATCCACTCCCCTTCAACTAAGTCAATTAATACTTAAACTTAGTGAGGTAGTATACAATAGAGGCGAAGTCATCCAGATTAAGGGAAGTAAGCTACACTTCAAGTTTTATGGCTCTCAAGTGATATATTTTCCCAAATAAACCCTTTAACTTAGCCCATATTTTGAATGAAGTATCACATCCATCCAAGTAAAATAACAAATTGTGACTCACATAAGTCCCAATTAAACCTATACACTCTCAAACTTACACTATTATTGTAAGTTTTTAAACTCACATGTAAAATGTGGTTGAGTTTCATTCATTAAGGACCATAATCTTCTATGTTTTATGATTATTTCCATTCAAGGTCTCCATGCATAGTAATTGTGTGTAGTCAAAGACTCACAATGGTCAATACCAGAAGTAGAATCCATTTTAATAAATCACAAAAGAGCAAAAAAAATGCAAACTAGTGCACAAAATCAACATTAAGACAACCCCCCAAAAGATTGTATTAAGGACACCCCTAATTTGGCACTTTATTAAAGTAGTACATTTTTACAAATTATTGACACCAATGGATAGATAATTTAAAACCATACACTTTTGAAAAAAAAAAACTCAAATCTGAGTTACTATTCAAAAGTTAGAGGCTTTATGGATTCTCGTAAAATGGGTCAAAACATTTAAAAGACACTAAAAACTGATTTTAGTGACCAAATTAGAAAATAATGTAGGCATCCAGCACTCGATGGAACTGAAATCAAACCACAGACTTAGAAAAGTCAACCAAAGTAAAAAAATATATGTTGGGTGACCCTTATGATTGCATGAGTGGAACTGACTTCCACTTTAAGCAAAAATAATAGTTTTTAAGTACAAAAAAGAATAAATTGTTGTGATAAGAGGAAAATAAGGTGGATTTTCTATTGTCGATCATTTAGTAAGTGGTTGAGGAAGAAAAAGACCATGTATGCTACAACATAGGTCTTGTCTGTCCTTACAACACCCCAATAGATGCTCCAAAAAGTCATCCAAGGCTTCAATGGTGCCTCCCGAGAAAATCTGATGCACTTATGCAGAAATCTAACACTGTGCCAAAAAGATGAACTCATAAAATACTCCAGCTAAGTATGCAAAAATCCAATGCTTTACAAAAAAATGATGCCACATATATATGATCTTCCAATGCCAATGCACTAGATCAGATCTTTTCCTTCCATGCAGGACGCAGTCTAGGGATGATCCAATGCAAGTCTTTGATTTCCTCTAACTGCAAGCGCCATAGATCACAACTCAGACTTGGAAAAATCCAATGTAGATCTAGAAATGATGATGCCAAAAAAAAGAAGGCAGAATATAGATGATGGAATGCAGAAGGCATATCTAAAGGAGAGATTTCTAGTGCACTATTCCTTAAGGAGAACACACTCACTCCATGCAGTCCAAACTGAGAGAAGAAAAACACATAGTTGTTTATTTCCTCCTTAAGATGCCTCTTGTTGATGGGAAAAGACCAATGCCCTCTCTCCTATAGATTTAACGCCTTCTTCAAATGACTTGTAAAAGATTTCCAATGCCATGCCAAAACTCTACCACATAAAAAATATAGGCCTCAAAAATACAATGCCCAGCTCCTTTCTTCAACAAAGAGTGCTTCCCCTCCAAATGCCACTCTCTCCTCTCCAACGCTTCCTCTCCACCTTCCATCTAAGAAGAAAACCAATCACTTTCTTTAAACTTCAAGAAAAGTGTTAGATCCGATAAGAGGTGAACAAATGTTGAAGATATACGACAAGGGAAGAAGTCGTAGGGGCAAGGGAAGTTTCTAAAAAAATACTAGCAGTGCAGATAGACACAAGGAAGCTATAGACAAATGATTGAAAAACAAAACAAGTCAAGTATTATATAGAATGAGATGCTAGTACAATAGGAAGCCCTTGCATAAGTAGGCAAGACAAAACAAAGAATTGGCCTAACTAACCAATGTGGTATAAATATTCACATAGAACAAACTAGAAAAAGGATGAAATAAGTAGTTAATACACTAGCAAATATGGAAATACTTACCCTAACAGCTTTAAGCTTGTTATCTTTACTTGTAACTACTTCAAACTCTCATAAAAAACACATTGTTTTGTTTCTCTCCTAACAACTCTTCTTTACGTATAATATGTTGCTCAAGGTTCCATATCTCCTTGTTTTCTTCATCTCTTTCAAATTTTGATGCTTCAACTTGAGCATTTTCTTCACTCACTACCTCATACACCTATTTTTCATAGTTTAGCAGCTGGTCTCCTTTATCCTTTTCAAGTTTTAATGCCTCAAATTGGGAATTATCTTCTTCATTCTTCATAACTGCAAACACACACTTACACAAAATGTTAGAACAAAAAAAATTGAGGCCAAATTGCTCCTCTAGATGCCTCCTTCAATGACATCACTTCATCTTGTGCTGCATAGAAACTTTCATCCTCATATTATTCTATTTCAAGAAAATCTAGAAATGCTTCTTTCACCTTTTCATCATCTCTCTTGTTCTCTACAATGATAATTAATTTCACTTCCTCTTGTCCATTTATTACCTCCTTCATCTTCATGACCTTATTGGTTATTTGTTTTCTTAGTTCTTCCTTTATCAAGACAATTTGTCTTTACTTTCTTTTTCTTTCCACAAGTAGCTCTATAGGCCACTTCACCTTCTTCTTCATTTTGAATACCAACCCTTTACTTTCATTGTCTTGCATGAGCTCTATCATGAATTGCATCTCTTTTATCATTTTTCTTAACTCGCTCACTTCCTATTCCTTCATTTGGTTCTTTCTTCTTGGCAGCCCCTCATCTCTAAAAATCTTTCTCCTATGTAATTATTGCTCATATTTTTCAGGAAAGATTTTATTTTTTATAGTTCAAGAAATTTAAAATTGTATGAGACCATCTGCAACTGTAAAATAGTTACAATTGCCCCCTCCATGGGACCATCCTCTTAGTCATTTTAAATCTCCAATTGAGCCAAAACTAACATACTTTTACCACGAGAGTTCCTAAAATTCATTTTGTTTGTCAACTTACATTTTTTTATTAAATAGTGAAAAATGAGGTTTTGATGGTTTCCTCCAACTTGATATAGAATAATGCAAACTGACACCTAACCCGGATGACACCACCCAAATATAAGAAAGAAGCATGAAATCAAAAGCAACAAAGCCACCAAGGGAAATGACAAGTTCAAACAATGGCCAAAAACTGACAATCATCCACAAACAGAGCAATATTCCACCAGATATCCTCCAAAAATTAGGTGGAAGACGGCCAGAGGAAAGACCAAAGAGGAGAAATAACTCCCAAGCTTAACACAATGTTGCTACAAATAAAGAACCAAACAATGAACCAAACAAAAGGAGAAGAGGTAAATTATTAACCCCTAGTTGGGCCTCTGCTTCCCTGATGGGAGAGAATCCTTTCCATAGTTCATTGAGATCCATCCTTGACCAATTCAACATCATACAATTTGAGTCTATCCACTTCTGTTCTTCGGCCTTTCTTCTTTGTTGTTGAGTCAAGAGGAGCTTTGAGATTCTGCATTGGGAAAAGGAAGAGGGCAACTCCATTCACCAACAAAAGTGATGGATTATACACCATATCAAGTGCAAGCTTCACCCTTGGAGAATCCATGTTTGTAAGGGAGGCATCCTTAGACAACGGAGGGAGTGCCCTAGAAATATGATAGAAGATGTCATGGTTGCATCAAATAAAATCTTAATCCAAGGCACCTTGTTTTTTCCTCCACACTAGTCTTGAATGACTATTCTTAAAATAACACCCAACAACATGATGTTCAATGCAATTACAACAAAAACACCTGAAAAAGAGCCCTTCGAATAATGTGTCAACTTACATTACCAAAGACATAAAATTTCCTGTTAAATTAATGGAGGATGAATAATTTCATGCCTACCTTTACAATATATGTTTTCATTCCCAAATTTCTATTTTTTCCACTAAATCAAATGAAAATTTTCATCTTTCTAATTGGCAGACTTGATAGAACATTCCCCCAAATGTTTCTTAATTGGATGATGATCTTCATTCCTCGCTTTTTTTTTGGGTTTGAATTCAAATGAATAATAAAAATCTTTGTTTTTCTCCAGGTGAAGCTGTGGACATTTTGAGAGTGACTAACTTCAAGGTAGTTTATTTCTCACTATCCTACAAATTCCATTTGCCTTTCATAACACCAACAAACTTTTGCCTTCCTATCTTTGTACATAGGCCTGTGTATCAATGCCTAGGCCTATGAACTTAATTGATGGCCATAACATTAGTCATTTCAAAAAAAATATAATCCTCAAATGGATTGGATATTGCATTGATCTATGACTCCTCTTATACCTTCTTGAATCATGTTTCCATGCCTGATCCATCTTTATATTACAATTAGTTTTGTCTAAAATGAGGACCTACTGGTTTACAACCTGTAGGTTTGCCTTTTTCCATGGATAAACTATTGAGAACATTTTATAGGGTCTTTTTCTCATGGAATTTGATCAAATCATTTTAAATTTTCATGTCATCTACCTCAATATCTTGTGGACCTCTGACTAAACATTATACCATCTCCAACTTGTTCATTTGTATGTATGGCCTATGTATATAGTTAGCTTATATGCGGCTTTGCGCATATAAGTTGGCGTCTATTTATTCATTCATGCTTCTTGATGATGTAGTGGGTTGATTCAGTGTCAAATTAATGTTTGTGAGTCTATGATACATCTATCCATTACCAAAAAACCTTCAATATGAAACCTAGATCCATGAATATCAACCAATAGGTCTACAGACTTGTGGGTGGATGAAACTTGTCTAAGTCTTTGTAGAGAGTAAATTTGAGTCTCATCCTTATCACCTTGAGCTTCCAACTTTATCAATTCCATTCCCATATGCTTTCATTAGTTTCTCATTCTCATTTGAGCCAAATTAGACAACTATGCTTGTAGAAGATTGCTTATGAACTGTACCACGCCTCCAAAGAATTAAAAACATGACACCACTAGATGGATTATCTACAAAGACCATTTTTCAATGAGAGGGAACATGAATCCTCAAAGAGTAAGGAGTTTTCATGAACAATGAGGTAATTTTAAACTTTTGAAGGTGGCAAAATTTTAAATTAACCAAAATGCTTGTAGCTGGAATGATATGTTCCATACACTTGAGACACTAGTTCCTTTGAATAAGGCACCTCATAAGGTTGAGTTGATTGATGAGACCAACATTAAAAGGAATCATTTGACCTTTAAAAACATCCCACAAAATTCATTTTCCTCCATCTAACTTTGAAGTGAAGAAACATAAGCAAATTAGACCTCGATTGAATGAACAAGGCATAATGACCGCCTTGCACTCTTAACAATTATTCATAAAGGAGGAGGGATGAATTTGTAAACTAATGCCATAAAATGGAATCTTACTAGGACCCATAACATTCCCCATAATTTTGGCCTCCAACTTTCTCTCTCCTGGTCGTATCATGCATTTGAATTTTATCTTTTGAGCTTATGAAGGCAACGATGGAGGAGAGAGAAATAGAGTTATCTACATCTGTGAGACTTGAAACTTGATCCCAATCTTGATAACTTATGGAAGCTAAAGAGACTCTCTAAAACCGTTTTCACCTGCAAATAGATCTCCCAAGGTTGTGCAAGTGCCTATAACTACCTACAAAGGAGTATTTCTCTTAATTTAGGCATTGAATTGCAAGTTTCATTAGGTTCTAACCATCTTTGACCCTTCTCTGACATCAGGGATGTTATGACACTTCTTTGAATGTTTGTCCTTTAGCATAATACATACAATTCATCCATTTTGGCTTTAAAAGGTGATTAGAATGCACAACAACATGATAAGAGGTTAATGCATGAATATATATGACTTTCAAGACATATCAAAACATTATATAATAACTCAAACCAATGTTATGACCTTGACCACACATGTCAACACCATAATCTCATAAATGACCTTGAGACTATACAGGTACATGAAAGACTCAACCTTAATCAAAGCTAGTCAAGGACCAATATGACCACATGAAGAGCATTATAATATATTTACAAGACCATAAAAACCATATACAAGATTGAATAACCCTATGAAAAAATTTCAACCTATATGGGTTGACCATTTTGACTTGGAGGTTAAAATTGGTCAATAAATTGGCAATTCACATGGGTAACATGTTTGTTATTCTGATTATACCAGTGGCCTTATCCTCCCATTGGGTAATGGAGTCACTCTTATGCTACAAATTAAAACTAACATGCCTCTGAAAACTCAAACCCACACTAAACCACATAAAAAGAAGCAAACAATCTATGCCTAAGGCATTTAGGGAAAACTACACAACAAAAGACTCACTCAAAACAACACACCCAACCTATTATGTAAAAGACCTCAAAACATGTTTGAGGTGGTGAAACAACTCCTCTTGATTCAACTAGGGTCAACAAATTTTTTTCTAGAATCCTAACTACTCCATGGGAATAAATAATTGTATGATAGATGTTTCTCAAATAAAGCTTACTTGTGAAGATGATCAAATGACGTACCATTCTTGAAGCCTCGACTAGCTACAAGTGTATCACTTGAGACTCCTTTGAATGATCCCTTTAGTTCTCCTTTAGGCTTGCTTGACAATGCAACCTTCTTGGTCTCTTTTATGTTCACTTGACACTTCTCAATCCACTCTTTAGGTATCATGAAACTTTTCCAAACTTCACCTTCATTGAAACCATGATGTGGCAAGTATTTATAAGCATCAAGCTTGCCTTTTTGCTTTCCAAAGACATATACAAGTGAATCAAGATCAACTTAATGTCTATGTTTCTCATTACTCTCAAAAAATTCTACCTTGACTTGATTACATTCCTCCAAGATTTCCTTCTATTTTATTAGGATTTCAAACTATTTTTTGTGCTCATTAGGTCTATCATTGACCTCATCATCAAGCTCATGTCTCTCTTGAGGAATTTTAGACCCACTTACTTGTTCAAACTCCTACATTATTGCATGGAACTTCTGTGACATATCATCATGTTCTTATTGAGTGTCATACTCATGAATTTATTCTTCTTTGGTAGGCAAAAATGTAAATTCATTTTGACTACCATACTCTAACATACTTAGAACATCATCATCCATATACAGAAAATAATTCCCCCATGCAGCTTGTTGAATAACATCATCAGAACTTACCTTAAAGAACTCATTACTTTCTTCATGAATGATATATGTGCCCATACCCGTATCTTCAATGATCATTCATGGATCAAACCCATAGTGATCATCTCCCCACTCATAAGGTAGAAGTCAACTATGTCATCAAGAGGTGTCAAAGATTCTTGGTCACTAGGATGGTCTTCCTCTTCATCATTAGTGGAGTTCATGTTTAATGTGTTAGGTACATATGGCTCGACATGAAATTTAGCCAAAGGTTCAAAATTTATAGAGACCTTAGCACCATACTTGGTCTTAAATGCCATATAGGACTAATCTGAAGTCAAGTATCCCCCAATATTAGTAGTAAAGTCCCTTGACAAATAGAGGGCAAAATGAGGTGGCACATCCACAAACACAACATCTTGAGAGATAGAGAATGTAGGATAAGCATGAAGAGTGAGATTCAAACCTTTGATGATATTTACTATCTTGGCAGTTGATCCATTAAGTTGTAGCACCCCCTTGGAGTGTGACTCATATTTCAAATTCAACTTATCTGCTACTTGTTTGGGCATGATTGCTATGATTGATCCACTATCAATCAAAAAATTATGGAAAAATGAGTCTCCAATGATGATAGATAGGTAAAATAGAGGGTTTTATCTCTTATTTCAATTTTAATTGGCTGCCCATCCTTAGTATTCAATTCATTTGTCAAAACTGCCCCTTTTTCACTAGGCTGCCTGGGTGATCCATTGAGATTGGAGAGCTCATTTTGGAGTAGGTATCTTTGTCCAAGAATGGATAATGTATCCCACATTTAGATTCTTAAATTAACCTTATTCATCTTCAACAATATTCATAGGGGAGCTGTCAACCTTGTCATGCCCTTTATAAGCTATAACACTACCACTTACTTGTGTCACTTGATGCATAGGAGCATGCTTAAAAGGAAATTTAGTATTCTAGAATTTCTGATTTACCTGAGATATATAGATTATATTTGACACACCTACTCTTTGAGGTGCTTGATATTTCATGTTTGGACCACCACTTGTCTGTTGTACCTCTTTAACTACTCTCTTCTTTGACTTTGTGTTTGTAGCTATAGAGTTTGATCCTATGTTCGAGTTCCCTTGGTAGTTGACTGCACATGAGTCCTATTGATAGTATTTTATCAATATGGAATTTTATTGATCATCCCTTCCATTTTTCTCTCCCCCACTAGGCATCTCTTCTTCAGCCATGGAAGACATTATTCCCCATTGAGCTATATGGGCTTGATTGCATGTTTCTTTTGCATAAGTGAAAGAGACATGAGGTTGGTCACATAAAGGTTACTCTCCATTATCTTTTAAAATGTTGTTTTGGATAGGTACAAGTGCTCTTAAAGTAGAATAATCATTTTGATTTTGTCCATTATGTTGTTTGACTTTAGTTAGTTGCCCTTGTCCTTGATAGTGTCCTTAAAAAGGTGGTGTAGAAGCTTGATAAGATTGATATGGATGGTAAGGAACTTGAAAAGAAATCCATTATTGCTATTGTTTTTACCTTTTGAGGATTTGGTTCTCTTATTTAGCTTCTTTAAGAGCCTTGATCAGATATTCCTCTTTTAACTTTCTTGGTTGATTAGAGGTAGCTTGCTTAAGCTTGGGTGTGGGGATGGGAGCAATAGTGGGCATGGGAGCTTGAACATAAGGAAAAAAAGGCATGGGGGGTATAGAAGCTATCTTCCTAGCCTGTTTAAGTCAATTCTCATCCCTTATAGTAGTCTTATAGGCATTAGGCAAAGTATCCACTCCCATGGATTGAATCATCATAGATATGTCACTATTGAAAGCTTTAAGGTAATAGAGAAAAGCATGATGTGAAATAGGCCATACCAAGATTGGGATCCTATCCCATGTATTTTGAAATAGTGTGTTGAAATATTATATGGCCTCTTAATTTTCTCTTTGTATGGTAGTCAGTTGCTTGGTCAAGGATAAGTGATCAAATTTGTCTTCAAATCTCCTCCTCAAAGAGTCACCCAATTTATCCCATGTAGTGATAAAGTTGAGAGCCAAAGTACCATACCAATAAATATAATTCCCATTGAAATAGAGATCCAACAACCTGATGGAAACATTCTCTTCAGTGATGTTATGCCCATTGCAAAAGTTGGTAATGTTTCTTATATGTTCAATAGGAGTAGTGGTAGTTTCTCCCACGTATGAAAGCACACTTTTGAAGACTGACATAGGAATGTCATCATAACAAGCAAGTGATAAAGTAATATTTCCATTGAAGGCAATAGAGGGTAGGTTCTTTGGGTCTGTCATCTTGCAAGTTGGACCCAAGAAAAGTCTCTTAATATGTATGTGAGCAAGAAAAGATTTTTCTGAATATGGATGGGTATTAACAAACCTCTTTGATCTAACTGGATAACAAGGCAGCTCTAAAATTTCAAATGGAATGCCTTTATTATATGATATTTTCTTTACCTTAGGCATGAAAATAAATCACTAGTATTCAAACAAGAGCTAATGATTGTTGGAGTCACCAGATACTGCATGAAGGAAGCTTTACAACTTCAGATTTGTCATGATCAACATCTACATTTGAAAAATTCTTAGACCATGAGGTCCCACTATATGTGCCAAAACTATTATCAATCAAATTTTCACCCTGAGGACTAATCTAGCCTCCTTAAATTTGGAATAACATTGAAACACCTCATATGTTGTGGGTGACAATTCTTAGAGGCGAGTCTCTAGATTATGGGCTAGCTCCCATGCACAACACCTACAACTAACCACTAATCTACTTACTTTGAAGGAAAAGGGATAGAATGAGATTAAACACTAATATAATAGACATGATGCATCAAGATGAATTACACAATCCTATTTGAACCTTCACTATGAAAGATAATTTGTAAAATTGATCTCAAAATCCAGGGTTCTCCTAACAAAAGTGTTTCAACATGAAGGTAGAATCCAATGCATTTATCAAGGTAATTAAATAGTAGGTATTATCATAGACACTATTAGTCTTATTAACACTTAAAGACACAAAAAACAACCATTTACACATCATGAGACTTGTTATAAGGTAGATTACTTATGCAAAGCATGAAAGAGTGAGATGGATACAAAGAGAGATAACCATCACTTGCCATCCAAAATAGACTGCTTGACACACTTATGAAAGATTTAAAAAAACTAAACCAACTTGAAATATTTATTCAAAGGCAAAATTAGTAGTCTATTTATCAGGGCTTCACCATACCAAATATGGATGATATACTGTATGCACTAAAATCCGCTCACCCTACTAATTACACTAATTTCATAACTACATTTCCTAGCTAATTTAACTAACGTCCCCTTGACCCACATTCCATTTCCTACTTCCTACAAAACTTTGCTCCATCTCATAACCAATTAACCCCCTCATTAATCTACTAACAAAACTAATTTACCTACAAACCTACTCCCTAGGCCACTTACCAGTTTAAAAATACAATTTATTCTACCAACCCAACTACCACCCTATTCATAAATATCCCTAAACCCTAAATCCTACTAGAGATTTCTAGAATTGGAGAATTATAGAAATCTCCTCCATTTTAGGCCCCTTTCTCTAGACTTTTATATTCTAGATATTTCCATGGAATTAAAAATTCAATGGAAAATCCCTATCCATTGATCTTAATGGCTCAAAATCAAATTTGAGCCATTGTTTTTACCTCCACTCCCTATATAACCTAATCACCTTCCTCCATGGAAACCAACTTGAAAATTTGAAATCTTAGAGCCTTCTTGATATCTTGCTGCCATTATCATTGTTTCAACTAATTCACTTTGATATTATGGACATGTAATGTTTTTTTATTTTCTAAATATCTTATCGATTACTTCGAATAGATTTTTCTGTCATTTAATTATGTTAAGTTGAATTGGTATGTGTCATTTTTAGTTCATATTATTTTGTGCATCATACAATCATTAATTAGTTAACCACTAGGTTTTGGTTTACACCACCAAAGACAAATTAATCAAGTCACTCACCTATCAAACTTTCAGTCTTTGACTTATGGCATCCGAGTTAATTCATTAGTAGATCCTGAAATATATATGCACTTTGTAGCTACCAAAACAACTATTGACAGTAATAATGTTAAACATTGAAAACATTAGTAAACTAACATGTGGCCATTACTACTAACATCAAGCCCCATATGGTCTTCTAGGATCATCAGTTTTAAATTTTCAAATCAATCATCATTTAATATTTAATAATCACTTTTATCACGTTGTCCATGGTTATCTTTTTGTATCATTGTAGGTGTCCAAGTAAACTTTAAATAATAATAATATATAATCGATTGTTAATTAGTATACTATTGATTTTCATAAGTCTTGTTTGATATTATAATGAGTCTTAAAATCTTAGTTTTGTGATTTTTATAATTATAAGTTTTATCAAAGTAACCATCATTGGTCATAATAATTTGTACATAAATAAGCAGGGCCAATTTTTGTTCTAACTTGCAGGTGTATGTTCAATCATCTTATGTTTGTAGGCTCAATTAGTCCTAGGAAAATTGTTTAAAAAATACTAACGTCATTTGTGCAAGATTGATTGTCAAAGTCATTAATTTACCTATAGGATAAATGACTGAAGGCCACTTATCATCCAACTATAGATCACTTGTTTTGCAGGTTGTCCTTATATGAGCACCACTTGAAACTACTAACCCTTTTTGTGCATGACCCCTCAAGATCAAGGCACCCCATTTCATTTTCCTAACCTTTTTGTTTGCAAGAGGGGGGGTGCCATAAACACTTCAATTTTAATTACTTGTATATATTTTCTTGTTGTTTAATTATATATGTTTGTGCATTCCTCACATCAAATAATTAATCAATAAATTAAGCATGTTGTGCCTATTTGTAATCCTTTTTGAGTCTAGGGTAGCACGTGACATGGAATTTATCTCCATGCACGAGCTTAGTCACTAAGGGTCGGTGACATGGATTTCATCACCATGCACTATACCAAACTCTATGTTCTAGTGGAGAATAAAAAATAGGAGAATTGTCATTAGGAACCTAAACAAAATTCCCCATAAAGGGTTACATGGAGTGAGGGGTGGTTAATCTCCAATATGCAAGGTGGTTAGACAACATCCTATATGGACTTGGGCGCCATTGTACCTTCATGTATAGTGGGGACTCCCCTAGAAACATGTGTAAACCTAACATAAGACCTTTTAGTCATAATAGGCATTTCAATGTAGGAGGCAAGATAAACTCCTTAGGAGTCATTATGTATAAATAGGGTCAAGAGGGTTTAGTTGATTCCATAATGGGTCACCAACGTACATCCTTAGCCATGAAGCTATTAAATGGTGCAAGCATCAGGTTACACACCTTTTTTAGTTTAATAGCTTATGGCTTGTCATTGTCTATGTTGTTTGATTATTGTGTTAGACCTGTATTATTTGCAAGTCGAGTCGGCCATACCATTTTTGTTCTTGACACCTTAGATAACCTTAAGCTAATATCTATCCTTAGACATCATCATCATACCCATCCATCCCAAACTACACCTGTCCTACATCTTACACTTGTCTCATATCTTCTACACCCTAATCTTTCATCTTCCATCTATCTAATACCCATATTATCTATCATATATCATCTACTCATCTTGTATTATCCACTCATCCCACATTTTCCACTCCCTATCCTATACAACATCTAATATTTATCCTATATCTTTCACCCATTTAGTACCATATTACATCTACCATACCCCTCATATCCAACAACATCCATTATATATCATTATCCTAAGTAACATCTATAATCCATCTTATCCATCCTATATCTTCAATTACTTATCCCAAACAACATCTCATATTTTCTATTCATCTGATACCCATCCTATAGTTTCCATTCATCTCATATTTATCTCATTATCTTATATCTTCCCCATCCATTTCATATCATCCTATCATCCTTGAATCCTATATTTAGTCTTGGAATCAAGTTCTTGTGGTTACTCATCTCTTTTATCCTCATTTACTAAATCCTTATACTAGGTCTTATCAACATACATATCCTTATCAAGGTTCTAATCTAACACCCAACACTTCTCTATATCAGTGCCTTTTTCACCTAGCACCCATCCACTTACTACTTTTCTAGTATAAAAGGCATTTGATCCCATCATCCCCTATTATTCTTGCTAGATTGAACTTTTACAAGGCTTTGTCTTTTGGTAATTCTTAGTCATTCTAAAACTACCACATCACCTTCTTTGATCATTAGTAGATTTGATTTATAGACTAAGTTAGTATTAATTTTTTTTGCATCTCCTATTACACATCATCACCTCTCTCCTTCCCTCATTCAATATGGTGATCCAAACCCATAGACAAACTTCCACCCAAGACAATGATTTAATGAGGAACCTTGGTGATCCAACTTAGGATCATGATGATACACATAATGGTATGCATGCCCCTGAAGGAGAGGAAGACTAATTCAATCCCTCCATTATGATGACATTAGGAATTTAATTGACTGGTACCTTTATGAAAACTGTGGCCGAGTTTTAGCTTGAGCCATTGAAATGGGGGGCACACTACCCTCAAACTTTGACCATAATCTTCTACAACACATAGTCCATCCCTCCACCCATCCTAATATACCACATTCGAATATACACACCAATCAAGTACCCAAAGAAGAGGAAGGTGTGGACCATGAATTTGAAGAATAAGAACACATTGCATCCCTCTGAAATAATTGTATTGAGGCTAACATGAGGAAAAATATCTTAGAATATCCACTAGACCAACTTACACAATAAATAAATATTTTACTCTATGCACAAAATCAATGACCTTCATCCCCACGTCAAAATACCCATAACACCCATTGGCCTCATAATAGTCATGATCAAAATTCTAATCCTCTCAGGGACCCCACATTTGCGCAAGAATGGAAAGTGATGAAGGAGACTCTCCAAAAAATAGACCCACACTCACAAGCACTAAGATATAAATATGAAGATTTTTTCTATTCTTCCTTAGACATGAGCATTTTGAAAATACCTTTCCCACCCTGCTTCGAAGTGCCTAAATTTGAAAAATATAGAGGGAAAGGTGATCCCTAAGACCATGTACATGAATTCTATGTGGTTTTTCATGAAGTAGCATATGAAGATGCCTATCTATTAAGACTTTTCCCAAAAATCCTTACTGGACTAGCATGGTTTATGCACCTACCAAAAGGGTCTATATCTAGCTTTGGGGAACTAATTGAACAATTTGTTAATCATTTTTCATTTACTATTGAATACAATATGATCATAAGGAAATTTTTGAACATCCTTAAATCCTCCCTAAACTAACACCATTGCATAGGTCTCATTGAGAGATTTTTGAGGTTATGCAAAACTCGAGAAATAGAGCTCATTGCTCTAGAAATGGTTGGTCAAAGTTTTGGTCAAAGTTGGTCAACTAGTGGTCAACTAATGACATGGAAAGTTTTGGGTACACTAAAAAAATGGGTTTATTCACCTCTAGTCTTTGATGATTGAAAAAGGGCTAGATACAGGGATAGTAATCAGTGGATCCTACTTTTGTGATGAAAGAGGACTCAACCATCATGATATATTAGTGTAATTTTTACATTTACATTGTAGTTTTATATCATATTATCTTGTGTTGGCAAGTGGTAGGTAAATAAGTAGTCCATATGGAAATTATCAAGAGGTCCATATGGTGGGACTTCATGCCACCATGTGGCCTACCACTATTCACATTTCATAGTATCCAACCTAATTCGATAATGCAACCCAACTTGACAGTTTAACCTAACTCAGATTATCAACCTATCTCAGATAGTCAACCTAACTCAACAGTGTCAACCCAACATAGATTGTCAACCCAACTTGGTAGTTTAACCCAACTTGATAACTTAAACAAACTTGACAGTGCAACCCAACTCAATAGTACAACCCAACTCGACAATTTGACCTAGCTCGAGCTAACTCATCCGAAGGTTCCTAGAAACCAAAGCCTAAGTTTTGGGTGTGGCAAAAAAGGTTGAAACATGGATGAATCCACATCAACAATGTTGGTTTAAGGCTATAAAATTCTTCATTATCTTCATCCCCATAGATGTGGTATTTAGAACTACATGCCTACTAAAGGTTACAACATGGTTAAAGCCACATCAACAATGGTGGTTTAAGGCTATAAAAGCCTTCCTTATCCTCATCTCCATAGATATGGGATTTAGAACTATGTGACCACTAAATAAAACAAGAGATGGTTGGGGAGGATCAAACCCCCAACCTCTCATCTCTATTTATATCCCTTTACCATTCTGCCAAAGGTGGACAGTTAAAACCAAATGAGAAGATATGATATTTAAATAAGGATTTGGCAGATTTCAAGAGATAAGGAGGGATTCAACCTCATAACATCTAGGTAAAAGGATAAGCATTTTTAATGATATGCTCGGAGTTGAATCATGTATATAAAGTCACAAATTTGCATTTGTTTACAACATAGCTTCAAATTCTCTATGCATTGTAAGGCTTTTTAAGCCAAGATTATTTAGTGTTTTTTAATAAGCTTATGGATATTTTGTAAAGGGCTTATAAGACACTCTTGGAGGCCTTTTTTGAGGATTATTCTAGAGATGTAATTAATTTAGTCCAAATAATGGAGTCATTCCATTGTAAAGGCAAAATGCCTATGAGAGACTTCATTTGATATATTTTATCAAAAAAATTATAATTTGATTGTAAATGAGGTTATTTTCTATTGTAAAGACAAATGCCTATGGAACCCTCAAATACTATTTTATTAGAGTAGCCCGTCACTATTATAGAGTTGAGTCATATTCCTTTGTGATGAGATATTGACCCATTTTTTAGAGTTGTTTTACTCTTGCATGGATAATTATGCTTAGATTCTGGAGATGATGCATAGGTGCTGCAGATGAATGGGAAATGAGTTCCTAATCTGATCAAGTCTTTGTGCAGTCTGATTTCAATACTATTGTAGATTATTGATCCATGGATGTAAGTTTTGTAAAACTATACTTTCATCTATTATGAATGGATCAGTTCATGGTTATAGTTAACCCAGAGATGTAACCTCTAAAAAGGTAAACTCTATTACCACTTTGGTGTCAATGTTTCACTTTTTTCCATTATACTTTTAGTTTTACTTGCAGTATTGAAAGATGAATGTTTACAATGCAGAATCAGTTTAAATAGGGTTTCTATTCACTCTATATTTATTTCAAAAGCTGATTATAAATATAAGTATGGGGGGATAATTGAGATTGATACCCATTGAAAATCTATTTGATTAAATAGGGGGGTCCCTATCGATTTACGGATCAAAATTTTGGTATTAGAGTAGGTTGATTGTGGTCATGTTTATGATTTTATGTTTCATGTTTAATTTTTTTATTTGACCATGCAAGATTGGCTAGTGTAATGGAAAATTGGAAGACATTCCAATCTGCTAGAAGAAGACAAGCTTCTAACAACCAACAATTCAAAATAACTAGTCCTACAGAGATCAATATATAAGAGGAGAAAACACACCATCAATAGAAGATGATAAGAGTATGTGCTAGATGATGTTACAATGAGATCAGTCCTCTTCTTGGAATCATCTAGATAAAATGCTAGGCATTTCCAATGGTGTACATCTGGGAACAATGAATTTGATGTTGTTATCATACTAGCATGGTTTGAGGTAAAAATGGTTTTCTATTTGGGTTAAACAAAAAATTTGGACTTGTATAATGTTCTTGTTGTGTGTAGGGAAGTACAATTTGTATGTAGGGTAAACCATATGTAAAGCCTCATAGTCTATGCCAATTGGAGATTAGTAGATTGCTCTCATGGAACTTGCTTACAGGGTGATAAAGGTATGGAGACGGATCCAATTAGTATTGGTATTTGACACAATGTTTTGATATTGATGTTGGTAGCCTTTCTTTTTGGTGAAGTGACTATATTTTTAAATCCTATGTCCTTAGAAATAGTAAGCAAGTGAGAAGACCACTTTCCATGGTAAGATATGGAGAATGAAAATATGGCATTGTTCATGAAGTTGAACAAGTTTTGGCACTTTAATTTGGGTATTAATTGGTTGTTTAAAATTTAACCTTTGTTCAAAGAGTGTGTAGTTCACCATTTTGAATGAAGATAAAACTATTCAAATGATTCTTGTCTATGAGAAAATGGCTATTTACATAGTATATTGGTTGATATCCATGTTTGATTGGATACCTTGTGTGGCTTGTTGGAAATAGTATGTACCTTATTTTGGAATTATTTTAGAACTTATCAAAAAATAAGAGGTTTCATCATTACCTCATACTGAATGAGGTTTGATACAATGTATCCTTCTATTCAAGCTATGGAAACCATGAAAGGGGATAACCCTTGATTTGGTTAAAATGGTTTCTTGGATAGTTTTATTTTGCATTGCTACAAGTTTGATAAGCATGCTATTTTTTATCATCAACATTTTTTGGGATTCCTTATTTATCATATGGAAGAATTTTTAACCAATATTGAAGGCACACATATACCACTTGTGATAATGGATTTGGAGCAATCAATCAGAGGGAAGAACTTTGAGATAGGTTTATCAATCTTAGTTTGTCTTCTCATGTTTATGATATTTGCTTACTAATTACTTAAAATAGAAGGTGAGTTCAGTAAAGAATCTCTAGTTATAAATTATCTAAGTTTAATTATTGGAGTTTGAAAGGGATTTCATTTTCCCTCTGCATAGAAGTTTACAGAATCTAGTTGGTGATAGCCTTTATGAGAGAAATTGGTATTGATAAACTTGTGTATCTTTTGCCTCATTATTGAGAGATTACCCCTGTTCAGGAGATAACCCCTTTGTGGAGAAAATATACCTCATTATTAGAGAGAAGTTGACATTATAGAACTGAAGCTACCTTCAGTAGGAAATACTTCATGACATGTTTATCATGCTTATTATTTCTTCCTATGTTTTTTGTTTTCAAGCTCTATTGTGAAATTCTCTAAGATGGATTTTGGAGTTTTGGCAATAATTTATGGAAGTTTTTGATACTTGGAGTTTCATAACATATTGACTTCAAGTTCCTTCTATTATATTTGCTCCTGTATATATGTTAATGGATGTAGGAAGATGTAGATAGAAGAGATGCATTGCCCTTAGTTGGAAAGTTGACCTCGATTGGGAGATTTTTGCCCTTATGTAGAGAAGCACCTTTAGTTGTTGTTGGCTCCTATATACTCCAATCAATACAGGAAGATGACTTTTGTAGTGAAGAGAGTTCATGAAAGAGGTATACCTTCATTTTCAGATAATTCAAGGATTGTGCCTTTTGGAGGCCAAAAAGAATTTATGGGGAGGTTTGATCTAAAGGACATTTTTGAACATCCCTAAATCCTCCCTGACTAGCACTATTTCATAGGGATCATTGAGATATTTTTGATGGTATATATAACTAGAGAAACAGAGCTCATTTTCTCTAAATATGGTTGGTCAAAGTTTTAGTCAAAGTTGGTCAACCAGTGGTCAACTGATGATGTGGTAAGTTTTGGGCACATGGCAAAAAAATGGGTTTGCATGCTTCCAGTATTTGATGGTCAAAAAAGGGCTGGCTATGAGGATCGTAGCTGGTGGATCTCACTTTTATAATGGAAGAGGACTCTGTCACCATGATATATTAATGTAATTTTTACATTTATTCTATAGTTTTATATCATATTATCTTATGTTGACAAGTGGCAGGTGAAGAAGTAGTCCATGTGGAAATTATCAATAAGCTTATATGGTGGGACCTTAGGACACTATGTGACCTATCACCATTCACATTTCACAATATCCAACCCAACTCGGTAGTATAACCCAACTCAGTAGTCCAACCTAACTCAGATTGTCAACCCAACTCGACGGTGTCAACCCAAATCAGAGTGTTAACCCACCTTAGTAGTGTAACCCAACTCGACAGCTCAACCCAACTCAATAGTGCAGCCTAACTTTTTAGTTTAACCTAGCTTGAGCCAGCTCATTCGAAGGTTCCTACCAACCAAAGCCCAAGTTTTGGGCATGGAAAAAAAGGTTACAACGTGGCTAAATCTACATCAACAATGGTGGTTTAAGTCTATACAAGCTTTTGTTATCTTCATCCTCATGGATGTGGGATTTAGAACTACGTGCCTACTAAAGGTTACAATGTGGCTGAAGCTACATCAACAATGGTGGTTTAAAGCTATAAAAGCCTTTGTTATCCTTGTGTACCGAAATTTGAATTCAAGAGATATTATCAAAATGACAATAAAACCCAGAACCTTGATAAGCACCAATAGAAAATAATACAGAAGATAAATCAGACTTAATAAAGCATTCTTACCATCATGTTTACCTTCTCATAGCTCCATTCTAGGATTTGAACTTATGTGATTGAAGCTTGAAAACTTTGATTTGTTGGATTGCTTGTGATTGCTTGACAATGGATTCCAAAAGGGATATGGATATGGATAATGGCTATGATGATGCTTGAAGGCTAATATGGATGCTTGATGAGAGAGCTTAATGGCTTGTTAGGAGATTTCTCATTAGTCTTGAGGGTGGAGGAGAGGTTTAGTTTTATAAGCATATGGGAGGAAGATCTATGGTGCAAATTTAAATTTGTGTCATAAGATCTATGGTTGAGGAATTTCCATGTAATTTTAAATTCCATGGAAATCTTGAGAATAGGAAAATTCTCAAGGAAGGGGATAAATTGGAGAGATTTCTAGAATCCTCCAATTCTAGAAATCTCCCCATAGGGTTTAACGGTTTAGGGAAGGCTAGTGTAGGGTGATGGGTGGGTAGTTGGAATATTTTTGAGTTTAAAAATGGCTAGTGGGTTTAGGGGGTAGGTTAATAGGTAATAGGGTTTGTTAGAGTTTTAATGAAGGGATTAATTGGTTTTAGGATGGGGAAGAGGCTATATGGGATGTAGGAATGGGGTATGGGTATTAGTCAAAAGGTTAATATAACTAGGAAATATGGGAATTAGGATAAATTAGCAGTAATTATTAAAATTAGCAGGGTGACCATATTTTAATGCATACATTTTGCCCCTTTTTGAAAGGGTGTTGCGAGTAAGAGTAACGGTCTTTCAAAGAAAAACTATGATGTGGACAATGTTAGTCGTTAGTAGGATATGATGCCCCCTCGAGGGAACATGTGATGCCCCTAAGTGGATTGAATAGATGCCCCAGTATCGATAAGGAAGTGGCTCAAGTGATGGGTTTAGACAACTGACAATTTGTCTAGAAGGTGATTATGTGATAAAACAAAGTTAACTAATTTTAAAAAGAGGATGGGTTCAATCTATGGATGGGTCTAGTAGCAAGGATACATGCTATGAGAGGCTCAAAAAGGGATAAAAAGGTGGTTGAATTTTGATGATAAGGAGCCACTTTCTGTAAAATTTAGGGTTTTAAAATGATTAATAATAATAAATATATCTATAAGATGGTGCTAAGGGATAAATAATTATCAGATAATCATGGGGTACTGATAATGGTGCCTAATGATGTTCATGGGGTCTGAAGAGGGCATGGGCTGATATGTTTTGAGATATGGGATTTCAAAGATTTTAATAGTGACGGTCATGCCATGCCCCAGGATGTTAGTAATGGGCTTCATAGAGTTGATAGAATTAGTTTTCATGGAGAAATGGACAAGGGGTGCCAATGGGGGTTAGGGGGTGTCATATAGGCCAAAGGGGCCATTTGGAGGCTCATTTACACCCTTTGCTATTGGAGATTAGAGCTCAAGAGAGAAAAATGGATAGAATTCCATGAGCATCTCATCACAATGAAAGAGTATGGGAGCACCATAGAGTAGTTGAGGCTGGACCTATAGTGAGTAGACAACCCTTATCTCTATCATTTTTGTGATTTTGATTAGATTTAGTGAATTTTTTAGTGGATTTTGGTAGTAAATGATGTTAATAATTGTGGTCTAGAAATCTTGTGACTTGGAATTATGCCCACAGCCATGGGGTTGTCAATGTGACTGGTGGGAATGTCAAGGGTAGTGGTAGGATTACAATCTTGCTTATAGGGAATGGTGGGATTGTAATCTCGCTATGGGGAATCACAAGATTGAAAACCCATGAGTGAGGGAATGGTGGGATTTTAATCCCATGATTAGGCAATAGTGGGACTATGGCTTAGTCTTAAAAATGCTAAGTTTGGGTTTGGTTAGTTAGTTAATAGGACATAGGATTGGGTGAGAGAGTTAAGGTGAGTTTGATTTAGTCAGGGATAGTGGTTTTGTGGGTTAGTTAGATAGGTTAGGAGATGGGGATTTATACTTTAGATGGGGGCTAGTTAGATGGGTTGGGAAGGTGGATGGTTGGGGATATCGAGAGGGTAAGGTAAGGGTGGGCTTAGGTAGAATAGGCAAGTGATGAGGATAAACTGTTAGGGTGATGGGAATAATAATAAGTAGTTGATTTGTTTAGTGCAAGAGCATTTAGGGATTTTGGCATCATGATTATGGCACCCAAAGATTTTGCATGAGATGTGGTTAGTGACTCTTGAATAGTAATCTATGCTCGAGCTGGTGGGCCTTCATGATGTGGTTATAATACCACTGATTTGAATCAACTGAGCACTAATTATTGCTTTAGTGGAGAGATGACACTCAAAGACAAGTGCCTTCCATTTCATGACTAGTGAGATGACTATGACTCTCGAGGATGTTTATAGGATCTTCCATTTGTTGATGTAAAGGCTAGGATATATTGGAGATCATAGACACTGATGATGTTACAACAATTGGGTGGCATTTTGTAGATAGGGGTACAATATAGCTACATTGATTTAGATTGGTGCTGGTGGGAGGGGACATTGGATAGGTTGACATTGGTGATGATGGCTCTCGTGTCTATCATTCTATTATTAGACAAGAGTGGGAGATGGTTTCACTCATGTTTGGGAGATGTAGTGGCTGATATGGTTCACAACCATAGAGTTTAGGCCTTGTGGTTTTGGCACACCTATATAGAGAGTTACACTTAGGCATATACATGAGAGCATACAGCTTTGGTCCATCACTATTGTTGCAAATATGGAGCTGGGAGCACATTGTTATCCCATGAATATTAGGCACTTTAGCAAGTTTGGAGCCAAGGTAGCCAATGGTAATCTAATTGTGAGTAGTGTTGTGTGTATCATTGGGCCATATGGGAGATATGTATTATTACATGGAGGATTTTGATAGCTTATGCCCTAACCATATCACATGGATGCCCTATAAAAGGATCAAATTCAAGTGGGGAGATAAGGCATGGACATAGTTCATGCTGACACCTTGCTACATTATTAGCCGAAGAGACTATGTCATTTAGAGATATAGACCTGATCAAGTATAGTGCTAGTTTGGTTTTACTCAAGATGTATTAGCCTTAGAGCACCTATTCACGTGTAGTTAGCATGAGGGATCACATTGGGGAAGACCCATGGTGAAATTAGATTTAATTTTTGATTATGATTAGGTGGTACCGTGATAGTGGGAATTCTGCACACTGATGCTAGAGAAAGTGGTTATAATAATGTATACCATATAGTGGTAGGCATGAGTTCTTATGCATTTGACCTAACTATGGGTGGTAGTGAGGGGTACAATGTGATGAGTTATAAAGTCTCAAGTGAGGATCTAGAGGAGGGTGCAATAGAGGAGGCAGGTGC
Source organism: Torreya grandis (assembly GCA_037957365.1). Taxonomy (NCBI): domain Eukaryota; kingdom Viridiplantae; phylum Streptophyta; class Pinopsida; order Cupressales; family Taxaceae; genus Torreya; species Torreya grandis. The sequence goes on along the minus strand of JARHVA010000824.1, from coordinate 479,316 downwards.
CAACACATAGGGTACATGATGGAGGAGGAAGAGAAGATACGATGGAGATAGATGGAGATGATGGGTAGGATGGGGCTACATAGGCTGATGCACGGGGATAGACACAAGGATAGAGATAGGCCTAATAGGTACCCCAAGTTTAGGTAGGAGTATTGACATCTTAGGTACCAAGATAGGGTCTTCAAGTATAGTTGGGTGGAGATAGGGGTGTAGGGCCACCATGACCTCCTAGATCGACTGAGGATGAGGCCTTAGTGGTCAGGCTATAGTCAGAGATCCAGGTATAGTTGTTAGATATTTTTGGTATTACCCAAGAGAGGGATCAACTTCATGCCCATCTACAGAGCTTGAGGACTCGAGAAGATGGCTAATTGACATAGGAATGAGAGAGTGTAGTAGTATAGGCCCATATTACTCAAAGAGATAGGGAGGTGACCTAGTTGTAGGCAGAAGTAGTTACTTTTCAAGCACATGTGCAACAGAGGGACACATAAATCACTACCTTATAGTCATAGATCATTCAGAGGGATACATATCTGGATCAAGCACAATTGTAAATTGCATAACTATAGTCTCACATCTAGGACTTGATGGGGCAGTTGGTAGTGTTAGAGTGAGGGATGTAGTAAATCAGGGTTTGAGAGGACAAGGGATGATGGGCATGATAAACAAAATTATGCTTATTAACTGAGAGTCCCAACACTACCACACACTTTATGAGGGTGCAGTACCCATAGAGAGATGTGCAAGATCTTTTTGTGTTAGCCAATCATCAGTGTGACAACCCTTGAGAGGTGGTAGTGGAGCATCGAGGCCACTGCCAGCACTATAGCCATGATATTCTGGATATTCTTTTGTATATGTATAGGGGATTTTTGTATTATAGCTCATTCTTTCCCCATGGGCTCATGTAACTGTATTCTATATTTGGGCATGGATCCCCTGACATTATGCCTTGTGCATTTTGATGATTATATATATGATGATGATTCATGATTGTAAATTCATGTGGATGTATTTATGGATTTATGGACATGTGATGTTTATTTATATCGTGAGGTTATTTGATGTCATGTGATGATTAGCCTTTTGATGTTATGGATGATTGTTTTTATGGATGTTGTGATATATGTTATAGATGTATACTGATGCAAATAGATGTGTGATAGATAACATTTAGATGTTATGGATTATTATTTTTATTATGACGTACATTAGATGTTAATGTTATTGATGTTAGATTGATTTGATGATGGACGTATGGTGATATTTATTCTTTTATTAATGGATGATGTTTATTAACTATATGAGATTAGGGATGTGATGGATTATTCATGATTAGATGTTAATGTTAGTTTTCATTCTTATGTGTAAAGATAGATGAATCCCTTGTTTAGCTTTGTTAGTGCCCTAAATAGGAATCCTCCTGCATCATGGAGGTAGGGTGGGTGATTGGATTGTTAGATGTTGGATTAGGATAAGGGTAGATATGAAAGAGGTTGGTCTAGGATAGGAGTGACCCTTTTGAAAGGTTATCAAGCCATTATTTCATGTAGTCCTTTTTAGTGTTGCATCTTTGTGTGACGTGCAAATGGTCATGACAGGGCCTTGGCATTTTAGCAAAGATGCATGAGGGAACTCCATTTTAAGGGATGACCTCTTTTGGAAATGAACTCTTGAGGGTTACCCGAGCCATCCTTATTCCCATAAGAGACCATCATAATGCAATAAAATACACATATAAACTTATGCAAAGAAAAAACACCTTAATTATACACATACACATGCAGTACACACATGAATACACACAATCACATAGTATAAGACAAATAATAATAATGATGATAATGACAATGGATGGGAATGAGATATGATGGATAGACGAGGGGATAGGATGATGAAGATAGTGGCTGAGCTATCTTTGGACATGGAAACATGGCCAAATGCTACCTACATAGTCTAAAAAGACCTCAGGCCAATGTAGTTCTAACTAATGGATAGGAGATGATGATGATGATTAGTGATTAGAGAGTGATGAGGATGACTAGATTATTGATTAGGAAATGATGATACAGATGATGAGACTTGGTAGTAATTAGAAAATGACAATGATGATGAAGATAATGATGAGGTGATAAAAAATGAGAAATGCACAAAGAAATAAAGGGTATGAAAACTTATTTAAAAGATATGAATACCCAAAATCTTGTCCATAGTGAAGACTTCTGGCCAAGTTATAATGATAGGGGTTCTGATAGAACCCTTCAGGAATTAGTAACACAATAATTATTTAGAACCTCTAATAGAGAATCTTGTAGGTTATGATGACTCTTTAAATGACAATGGATAGTGGGAAGGGATGGACTCAAGGCTTAATGATAGCAAGGAATGACAAAGTGGGTTGTGGATGAGTTGAGGCTAAAAGGAGACATGCTTGTCAAATAAGCTTTGTGGAAGTATGACAGGGATGATGTGGATATGGATTTGACTTGGGGATATTTATTCTCCAAGTATGGATAGATGTCTTAAGAGGATCCCACCATCAATTGACTCTCATCTAGCCCTATCTTCTCCTCTTACTGAAATAGGGATACTGCCTTGTTAACGATCCTCTTGATAGATTCCCATTGCTAAGACCAGGGTTAGGGTGACTTTACCATGATGCTAAAAACTAGTTTTCATCATGTTACTTGCCCAAGGTGCCAACAAGCTAGTTTTCACCTTTGGATAGATTTTTGTTTTGTTTTTAGATTGATAGGGAGGGGTGATGAATGGATAGAATGGATGGAAGACATCTTATAGACAGAGGATAAGGATATCAAGACTAGTTGTAAAAACACTTGAGATGCATAATATTCATGGGATCATCCAATTCTTCTCCCTTAATAGTGGCCAACTTATAAGCTCCTGATCCAAACTTAGCTACAATGACATAGGGACCTAACCAATTGGATTCAAACTTTCCCTTCTTGTCTCATTCTACATTGGTGTTCTTTTGATTCTCTTTGAGGACTAGATCACCCACTTCAAACTCCCTAGCTTGAATCTTTTTGTGATATTGATTCTTGAGCTTATTCTGATATGCTTAGAGGTGATTTAAGGTGTTCTGTCTCTTCTCATCTAGGAGTTCTAATTCATGTAATCATTCTTGCTTGAGACTATGATAAGTGATTATTCTTCATAGAGAGAGTCATAGAGAAGGGAGTTTAACTTCCATTGGTAATATAACTTTGGATCCGTAGACCAAGGCATATGGAGTTGCTCTTATTGATGTGCATATACTAGTTCAGTAAGAACATAAGGTTGGATATAGTCGAGTATGCCAATTGCATCCAACTTGATTGATGGTTTTATTCAATATCTTTACCAAAGTCTTGTTTGTTGCTTTTGCCTATCCATTACCTTGGGGGTAATATGGAGAAGAGAAATGATTTGTGATGTGATACTTTTGACACAAGGCCTTGACATATTAATTTTTGAAGGACTTACCATTGTCACAAATTATGTTGGTAGGGATACCAAAACAATAAATGAGTTCATTAAGGATAATTTTTGATATCTGGAGGCCTGTTATATAGGTGAGTGGCATTGCCTCTACCCATTTAGTGAAATACTCTATATTCTTGATTATAAACTTATGTCCATCAAAAGAAGTATGATTAATTTTACCAATCAAATCAAGGCCCCAAATGGAAAAAGGCCATAGAATCATGATAGGTTGTAATTCTTATGCCACTGCATGGATAAGATTCCCATGTTTTTGGTAGGCCACACATTTGCGCACATATTGATTAGTGTCCTATTCCATAGTAGGCTAGTAATAACCTGTTTGAAGGAGCTTATTGGCTAGGGCCATTCCAATGATGTGTCCCTTTGTAGATACCATCATGGACCTCCTTGATTGCTTGAGTCACCTCATCCAATGTTAAACATATTAACAAAGTCCCATCGTAAACCCATCAATAGAGCATGTTGCTAAGGATGGAATATCAAGGGGTGTGATAGATGAAGGATTTGCACTAGTGGCAATTAAGATTTGGGGGAAGGATGTTGTCATGAAGGTACCGATAGATATCATGATACCAGGGGAGACTAGGATTATCAATTGTACAAATTTGAAAAGGGGCCATCGTTTGATGGGATAGGATAATGAGATGCTTAATCAAAAAATTTCCCTTCAGGGCATCTTTAGGAAGGTCAATGAGTGAGTCTAAAGTGGCCATAGAATTAGCTGCCTTATTGCTTCCCCATATCACCTACTCAAATGTGATAGACTAAAAATTTGACTTTAACTGGTCAACCAATTGTTTGTAGGGAAGTAATTTCTCATCCTTTGTTTGGAACTCCTCATTGACCTATTTGATAATCAATTGTGAGTCCCCAATTACTTGTAAATGCTGGATATTCCATTGAACAAGAAGGTGGAGACTTGTTATGAGGGCATCAGATTCTAAAATGTTATTTATGTGTGGGAAGGCAAGGCAAAATGCTTTAGGAATAAGATCACCTTGAGGGGTGACCAAGAAAATTCCTACCCTAGACCCATGTGTAGTGAACAAGCCATTAAAATATAATTTCTATCTATTTGCATGTGAATTATTCATGATGGACTCATATGAGAAAGTGGATACAATCAACTCAATTGATTCTAATGGTGCTTTAGCTAGTTGATCTACTATGAACTGCCCTTTGATAGCTTTCTAATTGACATTCAATATTGAATTCACTAAGTAACATGATCCATTTTGCTATTCATCTTGTTAATGCTGATTTAGACAATAGATATTTTAAAGGATCAACTTCAATGATTAGATAAACTTGATTGTTGAGCATATAATGTCATAGTTTTTGTGACGTAAAGACTATAGATAAATATGCTTTTTTAATAGGTATATAGTTTAGCTCATATGATACCAATGTTTGACTACGATAATAAATAACTTACTCCTTTCTTTGGTCATTGTGTTGGGACAAGAGAGCACCAATAACACATGGTGTAGCTAAGATATAAAGGAGCAAAGGCTTTCTTGGAACTGATGGAGATAAGATAGGTGGATTTGATAAGTACTATTTTAGACTCTGAAAATCTTGTTGGCATTCTTCATTCCAATGGAAGGTTGTCCCCTTCTTTAATAGATGAGTGAAGGGATGACACTTATCAACTAATTGAGAGATAAAATGCCTTATGGCCTGAAGTTTCCCCTGAAGACTACGTAGTTTCTTTAGATTACATGGTGGGGGAATTTATGTTATTGCTTTAACTTTAGTAGGATTAACCTCAATGCCCCTTCTTGAGACTATAAATCCCAAAAACTTTTCTAATGCTACTCCAAAGATACACTTTTTGGGATTTAACCTTACTTTGTATTCTTGTAATCTCTCAAATATTCTCTTGAGGACCACATGGTTCTCTTACCTTAGGTGAGACTTCCCTAAAATATCATCGACATAATCTTCTAAAATGTCATGCATCATATCATGAAAGATAATAGCCATTGCCCTTTGATAAGTAGAATTTACATTCTTAAGGTTGAATGGTATGACTTGATAGCAAAACATCGCTTATGGAGTGATGAATGCTATTTTATGCTAATCTTCAGGGGCTATTTTGATCTGATCGTACCTTGAGAAGCTATCCATAAGGGAAATCATCTGGTACTTGACTATTGAATCAATAATCATGTCGATATTAGAAAGCAAAAAATCATCCTTAGGACATGCCTTATTTATATCCTAAAAGTTGATACATACAAAAATTTTGCCTTATGGTTTTCTCACGGGGACAATATTAGAGATCCAATTTGAGTAATCAATAGGATGAATGAATATAGCCCTAATGAATTTTTGAATTCTTCCTTGACTAGTAGCACCACCTGAGGATGCATTTTGCATAGTTTTTATTTAATGGGTTTTGCATTGGGATGGATGACTAGGTGGTGTACCACTAGAGAAGGATCTAATCTTGGCATGTTAGAGTAGCTCCATGTGAATATGTCAATAAACTCCTTTAGTAGTTCAATAAGGTCTTTTCATTCCTTGGTTGTAAGAGATACCTCGAGCTTCACTATCTTGGGATGCTTGTCAGTTCTAATATTTACTTCAATCACCTCCTTAATAAGAGAGGCTGATTGGTCTTGTAAATAAGGGGGTAATGAGACTTTTGGATTATCAAAAGTGAAGCAACCTATTAGTTCAGTGTTAATTTCAAAATAGTCTTCTAACGTAAAGGAGCTATATGGATGTTCATCTGATTCTTTGGCAGATTCTCCTTCTTCTTCAAAATATTCCTTCTCACTTTGAATGTGGGATATTTGTTGTTCTCCAAAATATGTTGACCATGGAAAATCCCCTTTTGTGGTCCCTAGATGGCATAAAATCTCTTGCCCCCATGTATTCAAGAATGGCCTCATCATTTTGAAATGTGTCAAAGGTAGACTCTTGCATTAAATCCCAATCTATGAGGGAAGGGTAACAGATGGAGATATTGATGGTGGATATAGTGGTGTCAAGAAATTTTTTCATGGTAACAATCTCTTCAAAACAATTATAGATAAAACCTATTTCGATATCCTCATCGGGGAGAGGTGACTCATTGGTCAGGATAGAATCCATAATGATATTGGTTGGATCATCATCATATGGTTTGTAACCTAAACCAAAGTTTGATGGTCTTTCTTGAACAATAATAGGTTTTATTTGACATTATTCCTATTTTCTGAGTCCTCTTCATTTGTAGTTCATATTTTCCATCATTTGTTGAACATTGGGATGATTTTTCTTGGGTGATATGAAGACCTCATCATTTGGTAGGAGTCATGAATCATCCTTGTATTCAATGTACTTATCAAACAAAAACCTTGTGCTTTCAAAATCTATCAGCCTAAATTGATATTTGATGGGATTGCTCTTCTTCATGCTTGGGGACCCATAGCTTTGTAGAGATAAGGGGAGATTACTGATGCAAAAAAATTTATATTCATATTTTCCACAACTAGTGGATGTGATTTTTAGTTTGGTGATATCAGGCATTGGAGTAAATGTAGACTCCAATTGGTCAGGAGAGATATATTTAGCAGTCATCAAACTAAGGATAGAATTTTTAGTGCCGAGATATGGTGACAGGGATATGGATTGATCCATTTGATAGCTATGATGGTTAATGACTCTAGGAATGGTGACCTCCATTCCTAAATGAGGGAATTTCAAGCACTGGTGAATGGTAGATGGTACAACTTGCATTTTGTGGATTTATGGCCTCCCAAGTAACATATTATATGGCAAGTCCACATTTACTACGTGTATCAAGGTCTGATGAACTATGGGTACCATAGTAATAGGAAGATAGATAGACCCTATTAATGGTCTTTCATTGTCATCATATGATTTTATTATTATTAGGGTGGGCCCAAGTGATAATTTAGAATATCTCAATTTCTTCAAGAAGTCTAGGTTTCACAAATTTGACACCAATCCTCTATCTATTAGGATGTGGGAGACACGATGATAGGTGATGGTGAATTCAATAGACAATGGATAGTTGTGATGTGGCCTAGTTGGAGGTAGATCTTAGGCATTGAAGGTTACTTGCTGAGAGGGGGATAGATGTGCCACTAACTCCTGAAACTGATTCATATCTAGGTCACTAGGTGATTTTAAATCATTGAGTATTTGATTTAATATTTCCCTATGTAATGTAGATGTATTAAGGTGCTCTATTAGGGAAATTTGAGAAAGGGTCTTTTATAATTGTTGAATAATATCATAGGTTTTATCAAACCCACTTTAGGTTTCCTTATAAGTATTCCCCTTAGGTGCAACAATCAAGGTAGAAGGATATTGAGGGGGTACCATGGGAATCACAATATTATTGCATCATGTAGTGATAATGCAATTGGCTATAGCCCTATTTATTTTTAGTACAGGAGAGGGTGGTGGAGTAGGCTCTTGGATTTTGTGGATTTTTATGATATTAATGTAATGATAGGGAACATTATGATAATTAGTGCAATTGGAAGATGATGTCTGACCCTAGTCCTATTAGGGTCTTTAGTTCCTTGTTTATGCTTTGGGAGAGGATATTTATAAATTCCAAGGTGCTGATTTTATGATTGATTTGATGGCACTTCTCCTTCAATCTTGATATCACCTCTTTCTATCAAGTCTTGGATATAGTGCTTTAATTACATCCAATTCTTAGTATCATGTCTATTTACTCGATGATATTTGTAAAAATCATCTTCATGGTACCAATCAGTTTTAGGTTGATGATTATCTATCAGTCTAATTTTAGGTAGAGTAATCATGTTGGTAGTAACTAATTGTTCTAAGACTGTTACTAGTAGAACTCCTAAGCTCGATAGTGGTCTTTCACCTATGTGAGGCTTAGGCTTGCCTCATGAAATTTTGATGATAGAGACATTAAGTCATTGTGAAGGACCCTTCCTTTGGATAGTCTATACATGTTGTGCCTTAGAATCGATCACTCCATCATCGACAATATTCTTGTTCTTATTAAAGACCCCAGGTTTGCTTGAAAAAGAATTCTCTATATTTGAAGTGTGCTCATTTTTGGAGAACAATTTGATGGTTCTTTTTTAGATAAAGTCATTTTTGATCTTCATCCCCTTTTCTATGATCTTGTAAAAAGTTTTAACACATTATAGTTTCAATTGGTAATCTTTGTGTTGAGATTGTCCACAAAGATTTTGGCTAGTTCCTTTTTGGGTACACTGCCCCTAACTGGATTGCTAAACCACGCCATCGTTACAAAAAGTAAAAAAGGATTTCCCCACTATGTTGTTTTATGTTATAAATATCAATGATAAAAATGTCATATTCGATATTGAAAGAGAAATGTCTAAAAAATTGCTTGGTTAATTTGCCAAAGCTTGAGATTGACCCTTTATGTAGATGCATATACCTTTCCAATGTTGACCCTATTAGACTCTTGGGGAATAGCATTAATAGGTAAGCATCCTCATAGGATTCTTCATGGTAAGCTACATAGAACTCTTGTACATGGTCTCTTGGATCTCCTTTTCCTTGATATTTCTTGAATTTTATCACATCAAATTATGAGGGGAAGGGAATTTACAATTTGCTAATAGCTAATGGTGATGAATATAAATCCTCATACCTATATTTGAGGGCTTACGATAGAGGATCCATATATTGGAGGGTTTATTTTATCATCTTCCATTCTTTGGCAAAGGTAGGATCCCCAATAGGATTGGTAGTCTAATTGTGGTTAGCCTGTGGGATATGAGTCTGGTGGGTATTGTTAGTGATGTTGTTGGTATGGCTAAGATTGTTGGTGTTGTTTGCATTATCATGATTATTGTCACTATTGGTGGTATTAGTATTATTGGGATTATTCCATCTTGGTGATGGTGGGTGTTGATTATGAAGTGGGAGGTTAATCTATTGTGTGAGTTTATCCAGTGTTCTTTAATGGTAGCCTATCCTATTAGCCTCAGTATGGTTGTTAATGAGGGGTGGTTGGTGTTCCTCTTCATCCATGAATCCATGATCCACTTCTATTTATTCTCAAGGATTATGACAAGCATGTTGATGAGGTAAATCTAATTTTATTGGGTGGATTATATTATTTAAGAGGGTGTGGTCAAAGGTAGGTAGTAAGGTGCCCCATATTTCTATGGCTCATTGTAGTACTTGATCATGGCTTTTTTATAAATACTGGTCTATGATATTTTGGACATCATCATTATGGAGGGGATTGTATCTTTCATTCTCCACCTGAGGTATATGCATGTCACTATGGTTCTCATCATATTCCTGATTAGGATCCATCATTTGTCCCATGGTATTGCTATCTGGACCAGAGCCTTGACCAAGGTGGAGTTGAGATTGGGTTTGGATGACCATGGTGAAAGGTTGAGAGGATGAGATGTGATAGATGAAGTCAAGAGTTTTTAGTACTTGCTTTGGACTAAAATTTAAACTAGTAATGGTCAAAGATGAGGATGTAGATAGATTAGGTGACTTAAAAATTACCAAAAGACATAGCATTTTAAGAGACTAATCTAGCAAAGATAAAGAAAAGGTGATAGGATAATTTTTTTTTGTGAACTATCAAGTAGATAAATTGATGGGTGCTAGAGGACAAAGATACTTGATAAAGTAGGGATAGTGATGGGTGATAGAGGACAAAGATACCTTATAAAGGCAGGGATAGTGATGGGTGCTAGATTGATGCCTTATAAGGCTATATATAATGATAATTTAAAGTTGAGATAGGATGATGAGTAATGATTTGAGGAGGATGGGTGACCAAATTTTTTTTTGATTTTAGACCAAAATGAGTATTCGAAAGGAGGATGAGAAAATTGGATGATAAAGATGTGATATGAATGAACTGTGGTACGAGGGTTTGGACAAAAGCTACTACTCAAGATATGAGATTAGTCTCGAAAAAGGAATGGAAAAGGATGAAATGGATGAAGGGTGACTATGGATGGTTTATAAAAGGATGGATATATACAAGTGATAAGAAAGGAATGTGCAATATGAGATGTGGAGTTATTATGATGAATATGAAAGGTTCAAAAACTTGAAATCAAAATGGCATGGAATAATATATACAAAAGATGATTTAAGGATGGATGTGAATGGATTTTATTAAGGATATATATGTGGATGGATTATGGATTGATAACCAGATGGGATGGGAGGAGATTTCCAAATGGGTAAAAATAATAGAGTTTTAATAGATATCAATTGTAATATAGGTAGCAAATGCAGTTAGCGGATGGAAAATAAGAGGTGATATGAGAAATGGGCTATATTGATGATAGGATGATATATGGACAAGTGGGGTGAACTAATAGGTAATAGTATGTGGAAGATAGATTATGTGGATGGAATAATTAAAATGAGATGGATTATGGTGATAAGATAGGATGGAAGGGTGAACAAGTGAAGGAGAGATGGTCAAACTGAGTAGGTGAGTGGATGTCAAAAATAAGAGATGGGTTAATACGTGATTAAGATGGATAAAATATGGACTATGTGGATGATTTATGTGGTATGATGGTACAAGGGTAAAGTAAGTGAATTATGTGGATACATTGGATGAATGTGTGTAAGGGATGGATATGGGATATATATGGATAATGTAAATGATAGTTATGAAAGGTGGATTTATATGGATGGGGTGATATGGAGATGAAGTAAATAGATGAATGGATAATTGATATGAAAGGTGGGTTAGAGGGAATAAAATAATTACAAGAGGATATGGTGAAGTGATGACCAAATGGGTGGATGAATATACTATGTGGATAAGGTAATTACAAAAATATGATAAAATATGGATGTGATGAATATATAGGCATGGGAAATGGACTATAAAGGTATAATGAAGATGATAGATTATTAAGACGATATGAGGATAATGTGGATAAGACTAGGATAGATGGATGATGTGGGTAAGGGGATAGAATAATATGGGGACTAGATTATAACAAAATGTGATGATTTAAGAACGAAAGGGGAAATAATAGATGAACTATGAGGACAAAAGAAGTAAGGAAATGGGATGATGTAAATCTAAGATGGGGGATAAGTGGATGATTAATGTAAAATATTGTTTGTGGAAATGCAAGGTAGTTATGATGTAAAGGCGGGGGGAATGTTCTAAATTATTCCACAAAATAGGAAAGATGATAACTATATGAGGCTATGGATGTAGATGAATACTTGGTCTAATATGGTAGGTATGGATTAGTGAAGGGGGTATAGATATAGGATGAAAATATAATGGATAATGAAGAGAATGGGTAAAAAAAAAGATAGATCCTATATGTGGGATGGTATGAGATATAAATGGGATGGTCAAGAATACAAGGATGTGAAATGGATAATATGTGATCCAATAGGCAAGGATATGAGATGGATAGGATATGGCTGGATATGAAATAGATGAGGTGTGGACAAATAGACAAGAATATGAGGTGGATAAGATATGGATAAATAGACAAGGATATGAGATGGATGCCAAAATACTACAAGATGAGAGAAAAATGTGTAGGATGGATGAAAGTGTGATCTAATTACAATGCATAAGGAAGGGCATGGAAGGATGATGGTGTTAATGGAGATGAATCCTATGAGGTGTAGGTAGGACAAAGAAGTGAAAAGGTATGAATAAAGGAATATGGAGGGGTATGATGGTACAAGGGGAATGTGACAATAGGGTGGGTGTATACACAAGAGGCACTATGGACTAAGTGTAGAATAATATAATGATGTAGTATGATTATGGAGATATATGATGGCCAAGAAATTGATCAAAATTTGTCAAAGGAGATAGTTGATATTAGGATGAATGTAGAAAATGATATGGAATGAAAAGGGGGTGGACTAAGGTAAATGCTATGAAGATAGGATATGGATAGTTAAGATGCAAGGATGTTGAGATGAAAGAGGGGGATGAAGAAATGATGATGGACGGATAGAAATGATCATATAAGGTTCTCTAAGGTATACAGACATAAAAATTAAGGGTGTGGCTGACTCGACTAACAAATAAAATGGGTCTTAGAACAACACACAAAAAACATGCACAAATACAATCCTAAATTAGTAAATCATATGGTAGTATAATCTGATGCCCACACCATCTAATGGCTACATAAGTGAGGTTGTAGGTCGGTGATCCATTATAGAATCGACTGAACCCTCTCAACCTTGCTTACACTTGATGGTCAATTCAGCACTGTTACTGATGCCTACAGTGGAACACCTATTATGACTAAAGACCCCTACTCTAAGGTTTACAAAAGGATCTAGGGGAGCCTTGATATACATGATGGTACATTGGGGCCCAAATTCATATAAGAGGCTATCTAACTACCCTAGTTATATGGGATTAGTTTCCCCTCACTCCATGAAACCCTTTATGTGGAATTTTGATTAGGTTATAACGACAACTCTCCTTATTGTTATACTCCATCAGAACATGGAGTGTGGTTAGAGCACAATGGTGAAATCCATGATGCTAACCCTTATAGACTAAGGCATATACATGGTGATGAATTCCATGTCACGTGTTATCCTAAGGGAGGGCTTAACAAACAAGGAAATGCATGATATGATTAATTAACCTCTTCTAATTACCTATGGGAGCTTTTGCATGATACGACAAATTATTTATAAACAACAAGAAAACAAGAAACTAGAGAAGATAATGATCTATCTAAATCAATGATTTTTATATTATAATGAAATCTAAAACAAAAATAACACAAGTGGTACCCCTCCCCACAATCAAAAGGTTAAATATCTGATAGGGGTGCCAAAATCCTCAAAATAACCTACAAGAAAAAGGTTAGCAACTCAAGTTCTGCAACCCTACAAGTACATAGGGCAATCCCACAACCAAAGTACATAATCTTGTGACTGAGAGTCAATACTATGAGAATCTAATGGTGGGTTTGCAAGCTAACTTCTATGGTAACTATGATAGTCAGATAATACTACTACTCTATCTAACAAAGCCACTACTGAGAAATAGATCCAAATAACAATATTGCAAGACTAAATTAAACTATGTCCTTAACTGATAAAAATTATACCAAATTAAAAATAATTATAGGGCTTTGTTTTTAAATACAATTATTTATAATGAAAATACTATAAAAGTCTACAACTAACCTTAATTACAATATACTGCAAAGTCATGACTCAAGATGATAATCCTGCTAGTTGCAGGGCAATCCCATGACTGAAGGAGTAGCGGTATTGAAAGCTGGAGCTAAAACAACCTATGAGATAAGTATCCAACAGTCTTATTTATTCTTGTGTTTCACCAATACTCTGTAGGAAAAAAAACACCCTTTGTAAGTGAAATTTCTTTAGATATGAGTGAAAGCCAAATTGATTATAAGAAGGAATGTTCAAGAATACTTATTAATAAAAAGGTAATGCAATTAAACCTAGAACTTATAGTCCTATTCCTTCTTGCTAATTAGAACTTGAGAACCCTATAAATGATAGATTAAAAGAAGTAGGGTTAGTGTTTTACCAGTTTTTATATTTATGTAATACCATGATTGAGAATGATGACCATGCTACAACTAGGTTAATCTCGCTACTAAAAGAGTCATGGGTTTATCAAAATGGTTGTTCTCCTTCTATGATCATAACTAGTCTTGAAATTATTCTTCTTGCCTTAGATTAAACAATGGGAGACACACAATCTTCAAAAGTAAATATTTATCCAAAACATAATATACTATAGACTTAGATAATAAATTGAATAATAAAGCTATTGGAATCTATGATACCACTATTACTAGGATAACCTCACTATTTGAAAAGTCATAGGATTGTCGAATAGGTCTAATCAACCTACCTTCTAAGAAGTCATTACTTGTCCTGCACATAGAAAATAACACACCTGAAGACAATAATAGAGTTAGTACAAAGAGTCTCAAAATCCAAGTTTCACTATGAGAAACCACAAATCACCATTAGAATCATCAATATCATGACTAACAGGGCAATCCCATGACTATCAAAGTCATGGTATTGTCAAAACCTAAAAACCATACTAGACCTCTAACCGTTAATGGCTTAACCTATAATATCATTACTCAGATCAAAGATGCCATGATTGCAATATTACTACTTGTAGTGCAAACCCACTACTTGCCTAGAATGCATAAAAAATTGAAAATCTGGGTTTGATTCAACTTTCAATTGGTCCTGCAATGAACTAAAATGCCTCCAATAAGAGTGTTAGCTTAAATAAGGGAGGCTTGTCCCACCGTGGTCACCAAAATATGTACCAAAATTTGGATTCAAGAGATATTATCAAAATGACAATAAAACCCAAAACCTTGGTAAACACCAATAGGAAAGGATAGAGAAGATAAATCAGACATAATAAAGCATTCTTACCATCATCTTTACCTTCTCATAGCTCCATTCCAGGATTTGAACTTATGTGATTGAAGCTTGAAAACTTTGATTTGTTGGATTGCTTGTGATTACTTGACAATGGCTTCCAAAAGGGATATGGATGTAGATAATGTCTATGATGATGCTTGAAGGCTAATATGGATGCTTGATGAGAGAGCTTAATGGCTTGTTAGGAGATTTCTCTTTAGTCTTGAGGGTGGGTTTAGTTTTATAGGCATATGTGAGGAAGATCTATGGTCCAAATTTAAATTTGGGTCATTAAGATCTATGGTTGAGGAATTTTCATGGAATTTTTAATTCCATGGAAATCTCTAGAATAGGAAAATTCTAGAGGAAGAAGCTAAATTGGAGAGATTTCTAGAATCCTCCAATTCTAGAAATCTCCCCATAGGGTTTAGGGGTTTAAAGTAGGCTAGTGTAGGGTGATGGGTGGGTAGTTGGAATATTTTGAATTTAAAATTGGCTAGTGGGTTTATGGGGTAGGTTAATAGGGAAGAGGGTCTGTTAGAGGTTTAATGAAGGGATTAATTGGTTTTAGGATGGGGTAAAGGCTATATGGGATGTAAGAATGGGGTATGGGTATTAGGCCAAAGGTTAATATAGATAAGAAATATGAGAATTAGGCTAAATTAGTGATACTTATTAAAATTAGAGGGGTGAGCATATTCTAATGCATACAATCCTCATCCCCATGGATATGGGATTTAGAAATACATGCCTAATAAATAAAATAAGAGATGGTTCGAGAGGATTGAACCCCCAATCTCTCATATTTATTTGCATCCCTTTACTATTCTGCCAAAGGTGGATGGTTAAAACCAAACATGAAGATATGTTATTTAAATAAGGATTTGGCAGATTTCAAGAGATAAGGATTCAACCCCGTAACCTTTAGGTAAAAGGATAAGCATTTTTACTGCTATGTCCGAAGTTGAATCATGTATATAAAGGTACAAATTTGCATTTGTTTATAACATAGCTTCAGATTCTCTATGCATTGTAAGGATTTTTAAGCCAAGATTATTTAGTGTGTTTTTTTATAAGCCGATGGATATTTTGTAAAGGGATTATAAGACACTATTGGAGGCCTTTTTGGAGGATTATTATGGAGATGTAATTAGTTTATTCTGAATTATAAGGGAGTGATTATGTTGTAAAGGCAAAATGCCTATGAGAGACTTCATTTGATATATTTTATAGGAATTTTTATAATCCAATTGTAAATGAGGTTATTTTCCATTGTAAAGGCAAAAGCCTATGGAACCCTCAGATCCTATTTTATCAGAGTAACCCATTGTTATTACAGAGTTGAGTCGTATTCCTTGGTGATGACATATTAACCCATTTTTTAGAGTTGTTTTACTCTTAAATGGAGAATTATGCCCAGATTCTAGAGATGATGTGTAGGTGTTGTGGATGAATGGGAGATGAGTTCCTGATCAGAGCAAGTCTTCATGTAGTTTGATTTGAGTACTATTTTAGATTATTGATCCATGAATGTAAGTTTTTTAAAAATGTAATTTCATCTATTATGAATGGATCAGTTCATAATTGTAGTGAACCCAGAGATGTAGCCTTTAAAAAGGTGAACTCCATTACCACTTTGGTGTCAATGTGTCACTATTTTTCATTCTATTTTCAGTTTTACTTGCAGTATTGAAAGATGAATGTTTACAATGAAGAATCAGTTTAAATAGGGTTTTTATTCACTCAATATTGATTTCAAAAGTTGATTATGTATTTAAGTATGGGGGGATAATTGAGCTTGATATTTGTTTAAAATTTATTTGATTAAATGGGGGCGGGGGGGGGGGGGGTCCCTATCAATTTATGGATCACAATATCTCCATCATAGACCTCTATAACACAAAACAAAGAGTGGACAAAACCTGTCATCTTTCTTGCAAAGATGGAGAAGCTTAACAAGCTACCTACGATGTATAGTACCTAAAAAAGAGTTAGACAAAATATTTGTTGACAACCTTAATGCTGAGCTCAAATATTAGTTAAAACTCTAGTGTGCTAAAACTTTTGATGAAATAATTAAGAAGGGGATGCAAATTGAAAAGGCACTTATTGAAAATGGGAAAATTAAGCTATATTCTTGAAATGAGCACAATCAGAATCAAGATAGATCCTTTTTAGGCAAGATAAAAATCTTCAACAAAAATAAGAATGTTGTGAGAGATGGGGTGACTAATTCCAAACATTAGCATGTGCAAACAATATAAAAGAGAACCCCACAGAGCAAAAAAATGTTTCCTCTATTCAATTTCCACAAGGCAAACCCAATCCTCAAATTGGAAAAAGAACTCTCACTAGCTTGGGAATACCCACCAAAATGGTCCTTGAAAAATTAATTACTACTAACATGATCACTCTTCCTGAAATTAGAGCCTTGGATGATCGTCAACCTCGACCAAATTAGTACCATGAAGATGAATTTTACAAATATCACAGAGTCAAAGGTAATGATACAAAAATATGTATGCAATTAAAGCACTATATTCAGGATCTAATTAAAAGAGGTGATATTGAAATAGAAGGGGAAATTACTTCAAGTCAATCTAAGAAAGGGTAGCTAGGCATTTATCAGGACCCACTACCCAAACATGATCAAAGAAATAGGAAACCACCAAGAGATGAGGGTTAGGTCTCTTCTTCCAATCAGACTGACTACCACACCATGCCATATCATTATGTCAACACCATTAAAATATAAAGCCCCCAAGATCCCATGCCACCTTCATCCACCATACTAAAAATCAATCAAGCCACTGCAGATTGTGTGGTTATCGCTAAACTTAATAAAATTATAGTTCCTAGGGCCCCACCAAAAGACCCATCCACTTCTACCACTCATAAGGGGAATACTTCTATGAAATTATCAATATCTTTTGACAAATCTTATGATATTATCCAACAACTCAAGAAGACACCAACTCAAATTTCATTAATGAAGCTTCTCAAAACATCCCCTTTACATTGGGAGATACTCAACCAAGTTCTAAATGATCTTAAAGTCCCTAGTGGTTTGAATACTAATCAATTATAGGCATTAATGGGACATTTATCCCCTTTTTAACAAATTACCTTTGGTGCCCAAGACATGCCCCCAATTGGCCCCCACCATAATTATTCATTATTTATTGAAGTCTCCATATCCCACAATCACATTCCTTGAGTACTCATAGATGGAGGGTTAGCATTAAATTTATGTAATCTTGATTTCTTGAAAAAATTAGGGTATTCAGAAGCTTATTTAGGGCCTACCCTAATTATGATAAAGGCCTATGATGATAATAAATGACCATTTGTAGGAACTAGTTACCTTCACATTATCATGGGACCCATAATCCACCAAACTCTTCTTCATGTTGTTGATGTTGATTTAACTTATAACATGTTGTTGATGTTGATTTAACTTATAACATGTTGCTTGGTCATCCTTGGATCCATGAGATGCACATTGTACCATCTACCTTACATCAATGTCTAAAATTCTCACACTCAAGCATGGAGATCACCATTCCTAGGGAAATTGATCATTTTTGTAGCTATCAAATGGATCAATCCTCATCATCATATCATTATCCTAGCATAGACAATTATATTTTAAGTCTAACTACTGCTAAGTAGATATGCCCTGACAAGCTTGTACCTACTTCAGATCTATTACCTAAAGTCACTCATTTAAGAATCACATCCATAGATTGTAGAGAGTATGAATATAAAACCTTTTTTGTAGGTAACTTATCACTCTCCCCATGTAGCTATGGGTCCCCAGCTATGTGAAAGACCAATCCTATTAAATATCAATTTAGATCATTGGCCTTCTCTAGCGTAGGTCTACTATCTGAAGAGTATATTGATGAATCAGATGAATCATGGCTTACTTCAAAAGAAGAGGCCCTTACATATCCTAGAAAACAATACCCCCATGTCCAAAAAATGTTATAGAACATGCATTATCAAGGGAAAGTACTAGGGAAACACAAAAAAGGTAGGATTAAACCCATATCAGTTTAAGAAAATCCATAATATCTTGCTTTAGGGCACACACTATTTAATGATGTCTTAAACAATATTTTTGTGTATATTGTTTCAATCCCTGAGTAGTCTCTCTTTGATGAAGAAGTCGATACAGGTTCATTTTATAGTTTCTTTGAATATATTAATTCCACCAACCTTTTCCTTGAAACCACCATTTCCACCATTAACATATCCCTCTGCTATCCCTCTTTAATTAACTAGGATCAAAATCTAGATCTATCTTTTGATATATTTCAAAATGATGAAGTAAGCATAAATTTTTTGGGAGTGTGAGATTTTATGCCTTTTGGAGACCATAAGAAGGCTTTTCCATCAATCTTTGTAAATCAACTTATTTTGGGGAAGAAAAACATTCGCTTGACCAAAGTGAAGAAGAGAAGTTTGAAGAAGAGCCAGCTCAAAGTCATCCAGAAGAATTTCCACATTATTCATCTAAATTAGAAGACTACACTGAAATAGATACAAAACACTGAGATGGTTTTGCTTCAGATATCCCATATCAGTCATTACCTCCTTATTACCAACATTAGTCACCTTCCCTCATTGAGGAGGTGATTTAAGTTAACATTAGAACTATAGAAAATCCAAAAATCATCAAACTGGGGGAAACTCTAAAACCTGAGGAGTGAAAGATTCTTATTGAGCTGCATAAGGAGTTCATAGATGTTTTTGCATGGTGTTATTTTGGCATTCCTGGGCTTGACCCCTATTTAGTAGTACATCATTCAATTTTACACCCCAATGCTAAACCTATTAAACAAAAATTATGAAATATGCACCCCAAAGTGGCCCTATTAGTTAAGGAGTTACACAAATTCCTGGAAGCCAATTTCATCTAACCAATCAATTATTTTGATTAAATCTCTAATATTGTTCTTGTGGCTAAACCCCAAAGAGGAATTAAAATTTACATGGAATTTTGAGACATTAATAAGGCATGTCCCAAGGATGAATTCCCTCTTCAAAATATTGACATGATCATGGACTCAACAACAGGATATGAAATGTTATCTATCATGGATGGTTTTTTAGGCTACAATCAAATTAAAATCATGCCCAAAGATCAACATAAAATAACCTTCATCACTACATAGGGGGAATTTTGCTATCAGGTCATGCCTTTAGCCTAAAAAATATTGGGGCCACTTATCAATAGGCTATGAATGTTATATTCCATAACATGATACATGATATAGTTAAAGATTATATGGATGGCATCTTAGGGAAGTCACAACTCATGACAAAACATCATGGAGTCTTAAGAAAAATATTTGAGCAGTTACAAGAATACAAAGTCATATTAAATCCCAAGAAGTACATATTTTGAGTTACCTTAAGAAAGTTATTGGGATTCATAGGTTCCAGAAGGGGCATAGAGGTGGACCCAACCAAAGTAAAATCAATTATAGAAATGCCTCCTCATAATGTGAAGCAACTTAAGAGTATTCAGGGAAATTTGCAAGCCATTCAATGATTTATCTCTCAACTTATAGATAAATGTCACCCCTTTACTCATCTCTTAAAGAAGGGGACTACTTTTAATTAGAACTCTGAGTGCCAAAAAGTTTTTAATAATCTCAAATAGTATTTGGAAAACCTGCCTATCTTGTCACCTCTTATCTCAAGGAGACCCTTACTCTTGTATATTTCAACAACTCTATGTATAATAGGTGCCCTCTTAGCACAACACAATGATCAGGGCAAGGAATAATCAATCTATTATCTCAGTCACACTCTAATCTCTTATGATCTAAATTATACTCTAATTTAGAATCTTGCTTAGTCGTAGTCTTTGCCTCATAAAAAGTTCAACATAATATGCTTAACAATCAAGCTCATATCATCACCAAGGTTGATCCTCTTAAATATCTACTATCCAAATCATCCCTCACAGGAAGAATGGCCAAATGGATCATGTTACTTAGTGAATTTAATATTGAATATGTTAATCAAAAGGCCATTAAGGGACAAGTGATAATAGATCAACTAGCAAAAGTACCTCTGGAAGTGACTCAACCTCTTATAACAACCTTCCTAAATGAGTCTATAATGAATAATTTAGAATCAAGTGGCTGGAAGTTATATTTTGATGGTTTGTTTACTACACATGGATTGGGGGCAGGCATTCTTCTTGTCACCCCATTAGGTAACCTCGTTTCAAAAGCTTTATGCCTTGTGTTTCCATGCACCAATAATATTTCAGAATACAAGGCCTTGATTGTTGGTCTTCACCTAGCCATCCAATGGAATATCTAACATTTACATGTATTTGGCGATTCACATATTATAATCAAGCAAGTTAATGATGAGTTTCAGACCAAAGATGAAAAATTACTCCCTTACAAGTAATTGGTATATCAATTAAAGCATAATTTTCAAACTATCACATTTGAACAAGTGCCACGAGGGAGTAATAAAGCAACTGACTCCATGGTCACTATTGTCTCTCTTATTGATCTCCTTGAAAATTTCTTAGAAGGGAATTTTTTAATAGAACCTCTGATTCTCCCAACACATCAATCCATGGCTCCATTATAAATTTATGTAAACCTTGATCCCAATCTTCCCTAGTACCATAACATTTATAATTACCCCCATGATAACATCTTACCACCTAACCTTAATTGCCACTAATGAAAAGCCTTCATCGACTGCACTTCTCATTACACTATCCTTGATAGCATGCTCTACCATAGAGGTTATGATGGGACTTTGTTAAGATGCCTAAACTCAAAAGAGGATTCTCTCACAATAAAGGTGGTCCATGATGGTATTTGTGGTGGTCACATCAGTAGAATGACCCTGGCCAAGAAATTGATCTAGATCAGATATTATTAGCCTACCATGGAACAAGACTCCTACCAGTACGTGTAGAAATGTGTAGCTTTTCAAGAACATGGTAATCTTATCCATGCACCTGCACAAAAATTACAACCCATAATGAGTCTATGGCCATTCTCTATATGGGGACTTGATTTTATTGGCAAGATAAATCCTACATCTTTTGATGGTCACAAGTTTATCATTATAGTAACAAAATATTTCAATAAATGGGTAGAAGTAATGCCACTTACCTATACTATAGGCCTCCATATTTCTAAATTCATCCTCAATCAAATCATTCGCTAGTTTGACATCCCTGCCAACATCATCATTGATAATGGCAAGTCATTCAAAAATCAAGAAGTCAAGGACTTGTGCTAGAGGTATCACATCAAACAACATTTTTATTCTCCTTACTACCCCCATGGGAATGGATAGGCTGAAGCAACAAATAAGACCCTCATCAATATTTTCAAAAAAAAATTTAATCAGGTAGGTAGGAATTGGCACCTATAATTATATCCAACACCATGGTCTTATCAAACAAGTGGTCGAACACCTACCAAGACCACTCCATATACCTTGGTATATGGCACAAAAGCTATCTTACCTGTGGAAGTAGAGCTCCCATTCCTATGAATCTCATTAAGGGGAATTATCACTAATCACAATTATTGACAACACATACAAAAAGAATTGGAGCTTCTAGATGAAAAGCATCAAAGGGCCCTTAATCACTTATGGGCATATCAAAATAGACTGAAAGTCTAATATCACAAGAAGATCTAGTCTAAATAATTTGAGGTTGGTGATCTAGTCCTAAAATAAAATCAAAAAAATACTAATGTTGATAGGGATAAGAAAGTAAAATTTGAAGCCAATTGGCTCAAGCCATATATAATAATTGCCAAATTTGGATCTAGAGCCTACAAATTAGCTACATTAAATGGTGAAGAGCTTGACGACCCAATGAATATAATGCATCTAAAACTCTTATACACTTAACAGGATCCACTTTACCTCTATCTATAGGTCCCCACTCTTGGGGCATCTCCTTTTCCATTTCATCATTCTCTTCCCATGTTGTTACATTTTTCCATGTTCTTGACCCTAGTCTTAACAATGGGCATCCATTACAGGTTTTTATACAACAACAAGAGCTATATTTTTTTTAAATAAGAAAGAAGACATTACTTATCATGTGATGGGGATTTTGTTGGGGATCCCTATGGAATCTCCTTATTTATATCCATATCCATATATATACCCTCAATCCTATCACATCCTTATAACTATCCTTCATCATACCACCCCATCACATCATCTTTGACAAGCATGTCTCCTTTTAGCCTCAAGCTAATCCCATTCCCATTTATCCCTTACTACCCCAAAACCATGGCTCACACCTTCCCACTAACTTTATCATCATGAAAGAGTCAAAAATTGGGTTTCTATTCTAGGGTTTCTCATACATTATGACACCAAATCTCAATTGATCATTCTAAACCCCATCTATTGGTGCTTTAGAATTCAATTGGATCCTTGTTTCAGTCTTATGATTGTCTTGTATGAATATGGGTATATTTTGAATGTGTGTGGTTATTTAGTTAATCATGTACATATTAATTTCATTGACTTGTTCATTTTCTTTGTTATCATATTTTATATGTTTTCTCTAACTTTTATGGGAACAAGGATGGTCTAGGTGACTCCCGAGCTAGTTTCAGGAAAAATCACTTTAAAAACAAAGTTTCCACATGCACCATGTTTTGATGTACCTTTGAATTCTCTTATGTCACTGACACACATATGAATGGTTCAATATTAAAAAAGGATTGCAAACATTATCAATGGCTTCCAAATTTCCACCCATCCCACTAATCCTATCAGTTGTCCCATCTCACCTATCACCATCCTACCTAAACCTAATTATCCCCCTAGCCCATCACCCTTTTACCTCTAAAACTACTTTGTCACATCTAAACCCTGTCAACTTACTCAATCACCTCTATTTTATCAAATTATCCTCCTTTAGTCATCTAGGTCATAGTCTTTACCCATCATCAAAAATAATCTAAAGTCATAACTACATCAGCCTAAGGTCTTTTTAGACTATGTAGGCAGCACCTGGTCCCACTTTTATGTCCAAGGATAACTCAACCACCGTTAACTCCTCATCTTTATCCTATCACTAGACTAGTCACTCGATAATCACACATTATTTTAAGCTACATATCTTACAAAAATTTTATCTTCATCATCAATAAATTTTTTTTTATCTCTTTTATCAGTCTTCAATCCCTCCCTAGCATGTGTCCTTGATATGGGACTTATCACAGGCTTATACCCATCTCATCAATTTAGTCTTATCAATCAAACCACTTTCTAGACATTGGTTATTTGTCTAGAACCCATCATAACTGAGACACTTTATCCCCTTGACACTTGGGGCATCTCAATTGTAGCTAAGTTATTACTTGGGACATCCCAACCCCATTCTATCATCCTAGTCTTATCTCACCCATGTGATTTCTATTCAAATGACCATTCAGGTTAGTTCTCCCCACATGTTCCATTGAGGGGGAATCATATCCACTAACATTCATCTATGAAATGGTTTTTATTTTAAAAACCACTAATCCCTCCCTCTTGTCCACTCATAATGCCTTTCAAAGAGAGGGAAAATATATGCACTAAAATCTGCTCACCTCGCTAATTACACTAATTCTACAACTACATTTCATAGTTAATTTAAATAATGTTCCCTTGTTCCACATTCCATTTCCTACATCCTAAAAACCTTTTCTCCATCTCATAACCAATTAATCCCCTCATTAATCTATTAACAAAACCCGTTTACCTACTAACCTACTCCCTAATCCACTTGCCAATTTAAAAATACAATTTATTCTATCTACCCAACTACCACCCTATTCCTAAACCCCTAAACCCTAATAGAGATTTCTAGAATTGGATAATTCTAAAAATCTCCTCCATTTTATCCCCCTTTCTCTATAAATTTTTATTCTAGATATTTCCATGAAATTAAAAATTCCACGGAAAATCCCTAGCCATTGATCTCAATGGTTCAAAATCAAATTTGAGCCATTGATTTTCCCTCCACTTCCTATATAACCTAACCACCTTACTCCATGGAAACCAACTTGAAAACTTGAAATATTAGAGAATTATTACTATATTTTTGCCATTATCATCCTCCTTGCATCCATTTTAGACATTATCAAAGCCATCTTCAAAGCACAAAATATCTTTGGAAGCCATTATCATGCATTATTCAAGCAATTCAACATCCAAGTATTTTGCATCCAAAATTAGTTTTACAATCCTAGAGAGGAGCCATAAAAAGGCAATGTGATGGTAAGAAATCCAATAACAAGCCAATTATATCTTTCATTCCTCCCTATTTAATGTTTGTTTATATTTTGAGATTATTGTTGCTTAAAGTAGCAAAATAAAAATAAAAACCTGAAATTTAGGCAAACATCTACCTTTGACAACTTCTTGGACCTTGAGGTCCCATTGGACATGACAATTTTTTTATCAATCAAATTTTCACCCTAAGGAGGATTAATCCAACCTCCTTAAATTTGGAATAACATTAAAATATCTCATATGTTGTGGGAGACAATTCTTAGAGGTGAGTCTCTAGATTATGGGATAGCTCCCATACACAACACCTACAACTAACCAATAATCTAATTATTTTGAAGGAAAAGGGATATAATGAGATTTTTAAATAATCTAACATAGGTGATGCATCAATATGAATTCCAAAATTGTATTTGAACCTCCACTATGAAAGACAATTTCAAAGTTGATCTCAATACCCAAGGTTCTCCTAACAAAAGTGTTTCAACATAAAGGTAGAATGCAATGTATTGATCAAGGTAGATGAATAGTAGATATTATCATAGACACAATTAATCTTATTCAAACTTAAAGACACAAAATAACCATTTATACATCATGATAATTTTTAGAGGGTATATTACTTACACAAAGCATGAAAGAGTGAGATGGATACAAGGAAAGATAACAATCACTTACCATCCAGAATAGACTACTTGGACACACTTATGAAATAATTTAAGAAACTAAAATAGATTGAAATATTTATTCAAAGGAAAAATTATTAGTCAGTTTAGTAGGGCTTCTCCACACCAAATGTGGATGATATACAATGCCAAAAGAGGTAACTTATATAGAGAAATGAGGAAGAGAGAGAGGGGTACAAAAGAGGGAGATTACCAAATTTACATATGAGTTACAAATAAAAGGGGAGTTAGAGAATAGTATAAATAGGTTTATAAATACGTATGCCTCTCCTCTAAATATGCTTCATTATCCAAGTGGTGTAGGAGTTTCAAACTCAACTCGATACCTTGCACTGCTCCTCAAAATTGCCCTTCTTTACATAAGAAGAGTGACAAATGGGATATTTAATCATCATCTCACCATGAATGAATTTATAAATTCTTATTTTTACACCTTTCTTGAATTTAAAAACTCCCTTGCTCTGACATTTTAGTGCCAATCATCGTCCATCTCCGTAGGTGTCTTGAAACCCCTTCATCTTCCATGCTTAGCCTTGTCTAAATGGCTCAAAACTTGAGTTAAATTTCATCAAGGCACTCTCTCTCCATAAAAGTAATTAAAATACCTTATAATACATGAATCAACTCATTTTTGTTCAAGGAATACTCCCAAGACTCCATCTTGCACCTTTTGTTCTCATTTGGCCTCAATTCCTTGTAGCTCTAAAAACTTTTAAACCTCATTGTGTAGGATATTTTATAGATAGTATTAGGAAAATGAAAATATATTTGAGGACCCAGTATGGATTTAAAACTTCATGACAAATTTCATGTCCTAAGAGTGAGTGGAAGTATCTTTTTTCTATTGTTCTCTTCCCCCAATTACGCCTCCTTGCCTAGAAGATTAATTTTCTACTCTAGACTTCTTCCACATGTGTGAAAACATAAAAACACAAGTGATTAAAATTTATCCATCCTATCACCAAACTCCATGAAAAATTTGAGGTCTTGAGACCCTGTGGAAGTGTGAGAACCATGAAATGGTCTCAAAACCTAGTCTCTTTTTAAGCCTGTTTAAGACTACCTTAAAAAACTAGATTTTTTTGAGCATATCTAGAGTGTATTTTATAGATTTTTGGGATTAAAAAGGTATAAAACATCCCAAAACACCCTCCCCAATAGTTTACATGTGCTCTATTTCTCAAAAACTTTCAAAACACCTAAAAACCTTGCAAAACATGGAATTAAAAGCAGTCTGTATAGTTATAAGTATAGATAAATTTCATGGTGATAACCTAATTGGAGTATATAATAATTTTTAGGTGATTATAAGGAATTAAAATAGGTCATCACATGTATTTTGGAAGTCAATATTTCACATTGGGTCCTTACTAGGGTTTTAGGAGGGTTTAGACTGGTTTTGGTTCTTAGGGATTATTCATAAACTCTAGGGCCTTAAATCCTAAAAAAATGCCACAATTTTATAATAGACAACTCTTCTAAACTTTCCCCAGGTTCTTAGGTTCCCATTTATATCCTCTGTATATTTTCAAGTGCAAGAAGTTGTTATTTGGGTCTCAATTAGGCCATTCAAAAGGGGTTTGCATTCTTAGCCTTTGTTTATGAAGGTCAGGGGCCTAAAACAACAAATAATTCCAAAAGGTTGAAGTGGGGAAACATTTTTATCATCCTTGAAATACATCTAGTTCCATGCATCAGGTTAAGGCCTCAACAAGTAAGAGAAACCTAGTCTTGAATAATAGTCATGCACCTAGTGAAGCTTGAGGATGTCTTAAAGGTCAAATTGACACTTTCCTTATCTTCCCCTACTTGTGTATGGTCTTGTAGGGTCTATTATATATTATCATACTTACCAATGTCCTCAGGTCTCATGTCACATTTGTAAAATCTCCTTTCTCATGACTATGCATATAAGTTTGCCTGTGTAGTGTTCTTAGTTTTAGGCTCTATAAGACTAAACAAAGCTTATCTACAAATGTCATCCTCTTATTGAATTTGAATATCTTATTGAGGTAAAATTATCATAAGATAAAAAATTTCATATGAATTATTTTCTCTCAGATCATTTTTTCCTTCAAAACAAACAAGTATCCTTCATGATTGGGCAGGCAGGCTTTTATGTGATATATAAACTGTGTATGCAGGGCTGAAGTAAACCTTATTTTGGTTACCCTATTTTTTACCTCCTTTATGTCTATTCAAATTTGAATGATTCTATGATTTTTTTCCTTCAATCATCAAAACCCAAATCCACCACTATGTTCTTTTCAAGTTTATGACCAACATGCTTACCAAAGCAAATTATAGGTGGTCATTAGGATAGTTTGAATGCATTTTTGGGGTTTAAGAAACTTGGGTTACACAAAAACCAACATCCAACCATATAACATCACTATAAAAGCCTATGATAAAGTGGAATGAGAATATCAAGGTACCATTTGTTTACTTGTTATCTACAGGCCTCTAACCCATGATACTCTATGCCATGTTATTGATTTAGAACTATCATATAATTTTCTCCTTGGGTGAGCATGGATCCATGAAGTGCATGCTGTACCTTCTACTCATCATCAGTGCATCAAGTTCCCTCATTCTAGACTAGAAATGACTATTCTTGGTGACCTGTAACCATATCAACCCTGCAAATTCTGGAACTAAAATATGAGAGCATAATTATCACTTTGGCATAGAGCTTGTTCCTAAAAAGGATAAAGAGGTATTTGATCAATTGCCAAAATATAATTAGGTGGATCCAAGTACTCTTGCATTCACTTCATCTACACTGCTTATTGCCATAGCCAATTATTTCACTATTCAATATAATGACTTTGGGGAATACAAAATTGGCAATGCATTCCATATAGCCAAGTTGCCTAAAATGCCTAAATATTATGGTAGGCCCAAAATAAAAGCTAATAAAATGGAATGGTGTAAGAAGGATGATTCTCATCAGAAAGGACCTCTGGTTTTCATCAAAACCACTTCAAAAGAATAAGAGTAGATCAAAGTCGATGATGATTCATGGATGCATAATGATGATTTTGCTACCTACTATCAAAATACAAAGTATCCTATCCCATATTGGATAATGGATAATCAAGCCTACAAGGGAAAAGGCCTAGGGGTAAAACAACAAGGACTTATTTAGCCAATATCACTTACCAAAAATAAAAGAACTCGAGGTATTAGATATAAACCACTTGGGGGTAACCCTTTAGATCTCAAGATTGATTCTAATTTATCATCTAACATGGACAATACTGAAAGTGACACAAAGCCCTACTATAACACTTACAATGAGTTAGTTGATACCAATTTATTTGACCCAAATAACATTTGTACCATTATTATTGTGCCATATTGTTCCCCTCTTTTCCTCCATCTTCCTCAACTGATTGACTAGGACCAATAAGATTATTACATACCATTAAATGATTTTTCAAAATGATGAATCCATCTTTTAATTGTTGGGACTCAGAGATAATTTTCCACTTGGTGATCACAAATAGGGCTTTACTATCACATTGGACCCTATTGCTTATTTTAGAGAGCAGGTGAACTTCTTTGGTCACAAACAAAATTAAAAATAAAATCAAAATTTGAGGTCCCATGGTAAAAATAAAGATAAAGGTAAGTCCCATAGTGAAAATATGTTTTAAGTGCCATTAGATTGGGACATTTAACCTCTCTCAAATGAAGCCCAAGCCTATTCTAATTACATAACTTCATGCCACATAGGAATTAGCTCAGAACAAAAATAAATATTTGATCAATTAGTTCAAGATTATCCACATGCCTTTGTCGAATGGCCTTTACCAGACCTTGGTGATTCAAATTATTCCGAAATGGGTGAACTCAATGAGCTAATAAACCCACCAAATGAAGATAAAGACCAATGTACCACTTTGTTGACTATTTTAAAAGATGGTTCCACACTACTTGTGGAAGATACCACCAAAGTCAACATTAGAACACTTACTGATCCCAAAAGGATCAAACTTGGAGCGTCCCTCACTGAAGAGGAACATGAAATTCTTACTACCCTCCTTCAAGAGTTTATTGATATTTTTGCATGGTATTATTCATATATGCTTGGCTTAGACCCTACTTTAGTTATGCATCGCTTTGTTTTACACCCTAATGCCAAGCCAATCCAACATAAGTTGAGAAAGATGCACCTTCACATAGTCATTCTTGTCAAGAAATAATTATATAAATTATTAAAGGCAAGGTGTATCCATCCTATTAATTATTTATAATGGATATCCAAAATATTCCCATCAACAAAAAGCCACAAGGAATCTGATTAAATACTGATTTTAGAGATATCAATAAAGCATGCCCAAAGGATGACTTTCTTTTTCCCAATATTGATATGATTGTAGATTCTATAGTAGGGTATGAGATGCTATCTCTTATGGATGGATTTTCAAGATATAATCAAATCAAAATTTCACCTAAAGACCAAAATAAGGTGATGTCACCACACCATGGGGAACATTCTATTATCAACTGCTGTAATTTGGCCTCAAGAATGTTGGTGGCACATACCAATGTGTAATGATTTTCATTTTTCATGACTTGATGCATGATATTTTTAAAGACTACGTGGATGTATTTTGGGAAAATCCAAGATTAGAGTAGGACATCTAGATGTATTACAAAGAATATTTGAAAGGATTTGTGAATACAAGGTTAGGCTTAACCCTAGAAAGTGCATCTTTGGTGTTATTTCAGGTAAATTATTAGGTTTCATTATCTCCCACTAAGGCATTTAAGTCAATCCAAATAAGGTTAATGCCATCATAGAAAGGCCTTCATCATCTAATCTAAAACAACTTTATAGCCTGTAGGGTAAAATCTAATTTATTTGATGATTTATGTATCAGTTGGTAGATAGATGCCATCCATTCACCCATATTCTAAAAAAAGGCATGACCTTCTCATGGAATGTTGATTATCAAAAGGCATTTGATAAATTAAACTAATATCTAGAAAATCCACCCATTCTAACTCCACCTACATCTAGAAAACCATTACGTCTATACATCTTGATAACTGATTATGCCTTGGGGGCACTCCTAATACAACATAATGTCAGAGTATGAAGCACTTATTGTAGGGATTCATCTAGCAGTGCAATAGAATATCAAGAAAGTACATGTTTATAGAGATTATTAACCAAGTAATAGAGAAATACTAGACCAAAGATGACAAAATTGTTTCTTACAATAAAATGGTGGACCATCTTAAAGGAATCTTTGAACACATCTAATTTGAATAGATTACAAGATCTAATAATAGAACTACCGATGTAATGGTAATAATTGGTTCACTAATCAAAATTGTAGAGCATGTTACAAATTACCAATTCCTCATAGGCCATCTCTTACAATCCGCTCATGAACATTCATAATCTAAAAATGGTATGTGATATTGTTGGTTTAAGCCCACCTTGGTATTCCAATATGTGTCTACATCCATGACAACATTTTCCCTATGAACATTTCCTAGAAAAAATAAAAAGCCTTCATTAATTGTAACTCTTGTTATACCATTATTAATGCCACACTCTATCATATAGGATATGATGGAACTCTACTTCACTATTTAACTTTAACAAAGTCATGATTAATGCTTAATGAAGTACATAAAGGGATCTATAGGGCCCACATTAATGTAGTGGTCCTTGCCAATAAACTCTTGCATATAAGTTATTATTAGCCCACTATGGAGGTTGATGCATGTGCTTATGTTAAAAAGTGTTTGGCTTGTCAAAAACATGTCAATCTCATTCATGCTCCAACCTGAGAATTATAGCTTCTCATTACACCATGACCATTTTCCACATAGGGACTCAATATCTTAGATAAAATCAATCCTACTTCTTCTGATGGCCATAAACATATCTTCATTGGCTCTGAATACTTTACTAAATGGGTTGAATCCATTCCCCTCACTTATGTAAAAATCAAGTAGATATCAAGTTCATCTTCAATCACCTTATCTACTGCTTTGGCATTCCCTCTGACCTCATTTTTTATCATGGACGTTGCTTTAAAAGTAAGGATGTCAAATCCATCTATGCCAAATACTAGATTACACAACACTTTTCTACTACCTATTTTCCTCAAAGCAATGGCCAATTCGAAGCATCTAACAAAACCCTGATCCAAATTCTTAAGAAAAAATTTAATACTTTCAGTCATGATTAGAATCTATAATTATTTTCTTTCCTTTAGGACTATTGCACTAACAATTGAAACCTAATAAGATACATACCTTATTCCCTTGTTTGTAGCATGGAAGTTATTCTCCTTATTGAGATCAAGTTGCCTTCCTTGCATATTTCATTGAAGCATATCATTGATGAAGATGAATATAAAGTCTCTCAACTACAATAATTATACCTACTTGATGAAAATTAGATAACTACTTTGAATAATCTTCAGGCATATCAAAATCGGTTAAGCTATAGTTACAATAAGTGTATCAAACACATAGACTTTGAACGTGGGGATTTTGTCCTGAAATATAACAAAACAAATACCAATGTTGTACATGAAAAGAAGGGAAAAGTTTAGCCTAATTTATTGGGGCCATTCATCATCACAACAAACTATAGATATAGAGCATATAGATTGTCTACACCAGATGGAAAAGAGCTGGATGAACCCATGAATATTATTCATCTCAAGCATTTCTATACTTTATTTGCTTGAACATTGTCTATGAGGACCCCTGCTTGGGGGCATGACCTAAAAATACATTCCCTCCATCCCATTTACAATTAAGTCCATCTTGATTTAATTCCCTCATTATATTACCATTCTTGATCTTGATTTTGGTTTATCAGTACAAAAAATAGTTTCAGATGCCAAAATTTAGATAAATTTCCAAGTAGGTTATTTAAATTTGGTCACCATTATCATATCTAGAATAGGCGGTATCTCAGATTAGCTTACACATGATTTCCCTATATGATGATCTTTGAAATGCATCTTTTAGCTTTTGTTATAACCTATACCATTTATCTTGTTCATATGCCATTCCTATTTTCAATGTTGTTGTTGATTCATAGTAATATCTACTAGGGTTGAACTACATTGACTTGAGGTCTAGTTGGATTATGTATGCAGTGCTTAGTTTTTTAGGTCATCTTGGTCACCCATTTTACATGCTCTCACTATTTTATGAGTAACCTAATCCACACTCTCATCATTTTATGAGTTAAACCATTATGCAACTTGTAATCCTCCATTGAGTTGAGATTTCAAAACCAAAAAACATTCAAAACAGTCACAAAACCCTAAAAATTTGAAAATCCAAAAAATAAACTAAAAATTCAAAATAGATTACAATCTCCATGAGGGATATTAAACCATAATTTTTTTTCTTGCTTTATCGTCATGTTCAGTAGTGGCCTTTACCTCTATTCTGGATGACACAATTTACCACATTTTCTAGGTCAGAACCCTTTATCCAACCATGATCATTTTCAAGTACCATCACCATTCTCAACCATTTTCCATCCCATTTCTAGGATAACTACAATGGCTTGAGGTCCACACAAACTATGTAAGAAATACATGGATGCATGGGGCATCTTGGGTCAACTCAACTAGTCTCATTGCCCAATCTTATGAACATTCCATTTTTATCACTTTATCTAAATGCTCTTGTCATTTTTTGAGTATGCCTTTCCTATTTCCACTGTAATCAAATCTCTTGTCATCATTTTTATTATATCCCACATCCTTGGGAGAACTACATTTGCCCTGAAGTCCATATGACTATGTAGTTAGCATCCACTTACATGAGGAATTTGGAGTTAGCTCAACCATCACTTCCCTCTTCTTCTATCCCCCCCTTCAATCCATGTTATCATCTTATCATGTTAGTTGTCCTTTAGAGCTTATGGGTAAAATATTCAAGAGTAACACCTTATGATCACACACACACAAATGGTTAACGAATTCAATGCTCACTTTTATTTTGTGTGTTGGTCTAAAATTATTCATATTTGATTGTTCTTGTTGATTTTCTTTTGGGTGATCAATTAGATGTTTTTTGTTGATTTTATTTTTAATTTGTGTTTGTTTGTCTCTTTGCACGTTTATTTGTTTCCTTTTTTATTATCTCCTTAACTCAATCCACTATGTGGGTGAGTTCATCATCATGGTGATTCTTGTTGCATAGTTGTGCTTATGTCCATCTACTAACATATGTCAGCATTGACATCATGGTTTCTATCATTGGTGCATTATTTTTAATTGCCTATTTGGATCAAGGGTAAATCCTTATGCACATCACAACTTGGTTATCATTTTATTTTATAACATGGTGCATACTATTTGGTGCTATATTAAAAATCAAAATCTGGAAGTCTATTTAGTAATGTTGCAACAAGAGCTCCACTTGTCTACTATCCTCCAACCACTTAATCAATTGCCTAATCACCATTTCTCATAATAAAAATATTCCCTATGGGGGCAAACCATTGAGATTGATTAACAATTAAATTTATCCTATTTGGGTAGTTCCTTGGATCGGTGATCAAATTTCCCCTACTGGAGTAAACTATTGAGATTGATAAATGATAAATTCACCCTACTAGGGTAGCTCTTGGGATCAGTGATCAAATTTTCCCTGATGGGGCATATTATTATGATCAAATTTATTTCATTCTTACTTTTTTCTCTTTTTTTTTGAGGGCCCATTTGTTTCAAAATTTTCCCGAACTGTCCCCTTGATGGGGCATCTAGGGCTAATTAAGCACCCTTTGGAGCATCAATCTGAGTTAACCGACTCATAAAATTTAAAGATAAAAAAATAAGAGAGAAGACATCATTCTTCAAGCATTATAAAATTTATTCTTAATTATTTTTTCATTATTTAAAAAGATGTCATTATGCCTAGTGTCTTGAAACACCTTCTCAAATAGGGGGAAAAAGTCGACACTTCATTTTAACCACTTTTGTCTCTAAACTACAATCAAGAATGACTTTCTACAATCACATGCAAATTCGATTATAAATCATCATTTAACCCAATTTACCCACACAATTAAAATTCTAACTCAATATCACAATGATACATCCCTGATTGGGGTAATGGATCATTTTGCATCATTAATCCTATTTAACTCATCCCTATTCTAATTATCCATTTGCAAGTGTCTTCACAAGGCAATTAAGTGGATACTTAATTGACAAAGAAACATTGTAAAATTTACCTTTATTATAATTACTAGTTAATCACCTTGATTGATTATCCTAATCATTCCTCTAAAAGGAAATTCCATGGATTTAGAATAACCCATTTTCCTAAAAAAAATTGAATTATTGCATCACATAGTGATGTCACTCAAATAAGTCAATGAAAAAGAGGAGTGTAATCTAGCTCTTAGACCCCTCTTACACACTCCAAGAGGACTAATGACTGAACTTTCCTACTAAATGCCTTTCATACTCCAAAAGGAATTAAATGACATATCTTACACACTCTATATATGTAATCATGGATTTGAGGATTGATCCTCAACCCTCCATCTTGAGATGAGATGAATAGTTCATAATAGTTCAAGAAATCTATAAATAGAACCCTCACACCTCTCATTTCATGAAGCTTCTTAAAGTATACTTACTTTGCCAGATTATTCCAAGGAGCTTCATCAACTCTCTCATGCCAAGCCAAATCCAAGATCAAGTTTAGATAAGGAAATGTGATTCTCACGCAAGGAATTCAAGCATCAATGAAGACTTCTACATCTACAAGTTGAGCTCGACCTCTTTAGACCTATTTTTAAGCACATCTTTAAGGGAGGTATAAATGTTTTTTTATTATCTTCCAATATTTCATTTCTTTCTTGATTATCACACAACTCAACCTAAAGATTAGGATTGAGAAGTTATGTATTTAAGTTATTTTGCATTTTTTCACTAACAATTGACTAACCTCTCTTAGATTCTTAATCTTACAAGTTTGCACCATTGACATTACTTATGCACTTGGGTTATACTCATTATGATTCACACCCTTCTACTAGATCATTTAGAGCAATCATTGAGACCTCATAGAAGGTTTTTGGTGAGATTGACCTACTTTTATAAGTTGGTCCTGCACATGTGGTCACTACCTTTTCAGTTATACCTTCCATGGGCATCTTTGATACATTATTGGAAAGACCTTGGATCCATACACTTTGAGTAGTACCTTTTATAGTGCATGGGTGTGTTAAATATATTCATACCAATCAGGTAGTTATAGTTTTCATAATTCCATATGAGCATCCTCTTGAACAAGAGAAACTTATACCCAGACGATTAATTACCAAGCCTACTAAGGCTAATTCACTTTAAAATGGCAAGTAATAGGAAATTTCCTTTATTGGGATGACAATACTTGAGAGACCATTACATCATAGATATACAATGGATTCCACAAAATTGCCATCTACTAAGCACCATGTTCAGATATCCTGAGGACCTATACATGTTCCTATTATGGATATTCCAAGGAAACCATATAGCACAAAGAAATGGGTTCCATGAACCCCTACTCATTTTAATCCTACTACTAATTCATGACCAAAGAGTCCTGATTTACATATGCAAAGCATCACCAATACTATAGCGACATTAGCATCACAATATTATTACACTAGGTTCATAGTGGGGATATATTTATGACCATCCATTGGATGACATCATAGGATGATCCATCATTTCCAAACATTTCAAAAATAACAAAAAAATCAAAACACTTTCAAAAATTAAAAAATATTTTTAGCACCTACATGTTCTATTGGATCCTTGGAATCTATGTGTTAGTTTCATGTTTATAGATAGCATACCTATTATTTCTACATGCACACATGTGTGTCAAACTTATACTTGAGTGTGATATAGACATACAAAAATACATGATCTATTCCTATTTCAGATGTTGGGCCTTCCCTCTACTCATGAAAAGAAGGGAAAAGTTTAGCCTAATTTATTGGGGCCATTCATCATCACAACAAACTATAGATATAGAGCATATAGATTGTCTACACCAGATGGAAAAGAGCTGGATGAACCCATGAATATTATTCATCTCAAGCATTTCTATACTTTATTTGCTTGAACATTGTCTATGAGGACCCCTGCTTGGGGGCATGACCTAAAAATACATTCCCTCCATCCCATTTACAATTAAGTCCATCTTGATTTAATTCCCTCATTATATTACCATTCTTGATCTTGATTTTGGTTTATCAGTACAAAAAATAGTTTCAGATGCCAAAATTTAGATAAATTTCCAAGTAGGTTATTTAAATTTGGTCACCATTATCATATCTAGAATAGGCGGTATCTCAGATTAGCTTACACATGATTTCCCTATATGATGATCTTTGAAATGCATCTTTTAGCTTTTGTTATAACCTATACCATTTATCTTGTTCATATGCCATTCCTATTTTCAATGTTGTTGTTGATTCATAGTAATATCTACTAGGGTTGAACTACATTGACTTGAGGTCTAGTTGGATTATGTATGCAGTGCTTAGTTTTTTAGGTCATCTTGGTCACCCATTTTACATGCTCTCACTATTTTATGAGTAACCTAATCCACACTCTCATCATTTTATGAGTTAAACCATTATGCAACTTGTAATCCTCCATTGAGTTGAGATTTCAAAACCAAAAAACATTCAAAACAGTCACAAAACCCTAAAAATTTGAAAATCCAAAAAATAAACTAAAAATTCAAAATAGATTACAATCTCCATGAGGGATATTAAACCATAATTTTTTTTCTTGCTTTATCGTCATGTTCAGTAGTGGCCTTTACCTCTATTCTGGATGACACAATTTACCACATTTTCTAGGTCAGAACCCTTTATCCAACCATGATCATTTTCAAGTACCATCACCATTCTCAACCATTTTCCATCCCATTTCTAGGATAACTACAATGGCTTGAGGTCCACACAAACTATGTAAGAAATACATGGATGCATGGGGCATCTTGGGTCAACTCAACTAGTCTCATTGCCCAATCTTATGAACATTCCATTTTTATCACTTTATCTAAATGCTCTTGTCATTTTTTGAGTATGCCTTTCCTATTTCCACTGTAATCAAATCTCTTGTCATCATTTTTATTATATCCCACATCCTTGGGAGAACTACATTTGCCCTGAAGTCCATATGACTATGTAGTTAGCATCCACTTACATGAGGAATTTGGAGTTAGCTCAACCATCACTTCCCTCTTCTTCTATCCCCCCCTTCAATCCATGTTATCATCTTATCATGTTAGTTGTCCTTTAGAGCTTATGGGTAAAATATTCAAGAGTAACACCTTATGATCACACACACACAAATGGTTAACGAATTCAATGCTCACTTTTATTTTGTGTGTTGGTCTAAAATTATTCATATTTGATTGTTCTTGTTGATTTTCTTTTGGGTGATCAATTAGATGTTTTTTGTTGATTTTATTTTTAATTTGTGTTTGTTTGTCTCTTTGCACGTTTATTTGTTTCCTTTTTTATTATCTCCTTAACTCAATCCACTATGTGGGTGAGTTCATCATCATGGTGATTCTTGTTGCATAGTTGTGCTTATGTCCATCTACTAACATATGTCAGCATTGACATCATGGTTTCTATCATTGGTGCATTATTTTTAATTGCCTATTTGGATCAAGGGTAAATCCTTATGCACATCACAACTTGGTTATCATTTTATTTTATAACATGGTGCATACTATTTGGTGCTATATTAAAAATCAAAATCTGGAAGTCTATTTAGTAATGTTGCAACAAGAGCTCCACTTGTCTACTATCCTCCAACCACTTAATCAATTGCCTAATCACCATTTCTCATAATAAAAATATTCCCTATGGGGGCAAACCATTGAGATTGATTAACAATTAAATTTATCCTATTTGGGTAGTTCCTTGGATCGGTGATCAAATTTCCCCTACTGGAGTAAACTATTGAGATTGATAAATGATAAATTCACCCTACTAGGGTAGCTCTTGGGATCAGTGATCAAATTTTCCCTGATGGGGCATATTATTATGATCAAATTTATTTCATTCTTACTTTTTTCTCTTTTTTTTTGAGGGCCCATTTGTTTCAAAATTTTCCCGAACTGTCCCCTTGATGGGGCATCTAGGGCTAATTAAGCACCCTTTGGAGCATCAATCTGAGTTAACCGACTCATAAAATTTAAAGATAAAAAAATAAGAGAGAAGACATCATTCTTCAAGCATTATAAAATTTATTCTTAATTATTTTTTCATTATTTAAAAAGATGTCATTATGCCTAGTGTCTTGAAACACCTTCTCAAATAGGGGGAAAAAGTCGACACTTCATTTTAACCACTTTTGTCTCTAAACTACAATCAAGAATGACTTTCTACAATCACATGCAAATTCGATTATAAATCATCATTTAACCCAATTTACCCACACAATTAAAATTCTAACTCAATATCACAATGATACATCCCTGATTGGGGTAATGGATCATTTTGCATCATTAATCCTATTTAACTCATCCCTATTCTAATTATCCATTTGCAAGTGTCTTCACAAGGCAATTAAGTGGATACTTAATTGACAAAGAAACATTGTAAAATTTACCTTTATTATAATTACTAGTTAATCACCTTGATTGATTATCCTAATCATTCCTCTAAAAGGAAATTCCATGGATTTAGAATAACCCATTTTCCTAAAAAAAATTGAATTATTGCATCACATAGTGATGTCACTCAAATAAGTCAATGAAAAAGAGGAGTGTAATCTAGCTCTTAGACCCCTCTTACACACTCCAAGAGGACTAATGACTGAACTTTCCTACTAAATGCCTTTCATACTCCAAAAGGAATTAAATGACATATCTTACACACTCTATATATGTAATCATGGATTTGAGGATTGATCCTCAACCCTCCATCTTGAGATGAGATGAATAGTTCATAATAGTTCAAGAAATCTATAAATAGAACCCTCACACCTCTCATTTCATGAAGCTTCTTAAAGTATACTTACTTTGCCAGATTATTCCAAGGAGCTTCATCAACTCTCTCATGCCAAGCCAAATCCAAGATCAAGTTTAGATAAGGAAATGTGATTCTCACGCAAGGAATTCAAGCATCAATGAAGACTTCTACATCTACAAGTTGAGCTCGACCTCTTTAGACCTATTTTTAAGCACATCTTTAAGGGAGGTATAAATGTTTTTTTATTATCTTCCAATATTTCATTTCTTTCTTGATTATCACACAACTCAACCTAAAGATTAGGATTGAGAAGTTATGTATTTAAGTTATTTTGCATTTTTTCACTAACAATTGACTAACCTCTCTTAGATTCTTAATCTTACAAGTTTGCACCATTGACATTACTTATGCACTTGGGTTATACTCATTATGATTCACACCCTTCTACTAGATCATTTAGAGCAATCATTGAGACCTCATAGAAGGTTTTTGGTGAGATTGACCTACTTTTATAAGTTGGTCCTGCACATGTGGTCACTACCTTTTCAGTTATACCTTCCATGGGCATCTTTGATACATTATTGGAAAGACCTTGGATCCATACACTTTGAGTAGTACCTTTTATAGTGCATGGGTGTGTTAAATATATTCATACCAATCAGGTAGTTATAGTTTTCATAATTCCATATGAGCATCCTCTTGAACAAGAGAAACTTATACCCAGACGATTAATTACCAAGCCTACTAAGGCTAATTCACTTTAAAATGGCAAGTAATAGGAAATTTCCTTTATTGGGATGACAATACTTGAGAGACCATTACATCATAGATATACAATGGATTCCACAAAATTGCCACCTACTAAGCACCATGTTCAGATATCCTGAGGACCTATACATGTTCCTATTATGGATATTCCAAGGAAACCATATAGCACAAAGAAATGGGTTCCATGAACCCCTACTCATTTTAATCCTACTACTAATTCATGACCAAAGAGTCCTGATTTACATATGCAAAGCATCACCAATACTATAGCGACATTAGCATCACAATATTATTACACTAGGTTCATAGTGGGGATATATTTATGACCATCCATTGGATGACATCATAGGATGATCCATCATTTCCAAACATTTCAAAAATAACAAAAAAATCAAAACACTTTCAAAAATTAAAAAATATTTTTAGCACCTACATGTTCTATTGGATCCTTGGAATCTATGTGTTAGTTTCATGTTTATAGATAGCATACCTATTATTTCTACATGCACACATGTGTGTCAAACTTATACTTGAGTGTGATATAGACATACAAAAATACATGATCTATTCCTATTTCAGATGTTGGGCCTTCCCTCTACTCACGTCAAGTAGACATTGGGGGCTTTTGATTCTTTGATCTTGATACACACAAGTTATATGGTTTAATGATCACATTTCATTATCATATTTGAGCTTACATATGTACGTATACATACCTTTAACCATGATTATATCTTACATAGGGTACTTGATATGCTATACACTTGACATTTTTTTCCTAACACATTTGATCCATGGGCTACTATGACATGTTTATGTTGGTTGCTTATGCTTTCCTTCATGCAATTTATTGAGTGTCTTGCCTTTCAATTGTATTCCTTGTTCAAGCATTTGAATGTTTTCCTTTGCTTGTGGTCCCCATGTATATGTACTTTCTTTGACATTTGCATATGTCATTTTTTGTTGTATGGTCATTTTAATGTCATTATTCCTTTCATAGACATTTGATTAAGTCATATCCCTTTGATTGTGTGGCATTTGAACATGCCCCTTGTTTGCAGTCTCCTTGGACCATTACCTTTTGACTTACTTTTGAGTGATCTTATGTGTGTGCTTGTTTGCTTATTGAGATTGTACTATTACTATCTAGAGGTTGCCATGATATTTATCATGTATTTAAGGCCTTCATGTGATCAAATTGGTCAATGCAACTCAATGTTATAACTACCTAGACATGTTCCTTCTATATGTTACATGGTTATGTTCAAAAATTATACAACTATCTTAGACTTTTAAGGTGAGCTAATTATAAGTTCCTAAATTTCCCTCACCTCAAAGAGGGGCATATTAGTGGGGGCATGTCATAGATGCATGTTCTCCACACTTGGCATAGTTTTAAAATTTAGTGGGGGCATACT
The DNA here is from genome assembly GCA_037957365.1 of Torreya grandis. NCBI lineage: Eukaryota > Viridiplantae > Streptophyta > Pinopsida > Cupressales > Taxaceae > Torreya > Torreya grandis. The sequence continues at coordinate 437,233 of JARHVA010000824.1, read as the reverse complement.
TTGGAAGCATGTTCTCCACACTTATTCAGTATTCAACATATTCAGATTACAATGGGGGCATTTTTTGGAAACATATTCTTCACACTGGTACTTACATATCAATTTTCATATTTTTCCATATATAATGGGGGAATGCTTTGGAATCATGATCTCCACACTTAAACAATTTTTTGAATTAGACAAAACACATAGTTATATGATTCAAATTCATAGTTTTGAGATAATTCTATACATTGATACCATTTTTATACATAGTTTCAACATGAGACATATCCAAATCAGTTTTAGATTCTAAATCTATTTTATAGACTATCATTACCCACCAACGTAAAAATTTTATTGAGCCAATCTACTATAACAATTGGTTCACCATTGGGTATGGTTGAGGTGATTAAACCACCCAATCTTGCCAAGTTTTCAAGTGAGTCTTGACTATATCATTAAACCTTACCAAGTTGTAAGTATCATTGGGTTGCATGGTTGAGCTAATCTTAACTTTCAGGTGGCAACTTATCTTTACTCCAAGGTTGGGGGCACGAGCCTTCCAATCTCTCTCTATATCTCCTTGGATATATGCCCTTTTAAGATTTATCTATATTTATCCTAATCTCAGTTTTAGAGCCTTACAATGATACATATTTTCAAATTAACTTACCAATAGGCAAGGTAGTTACATTGATACATAGGTGTACTCCTAAACCTTGATATTTCAATTTCAATCAATTTAAAGTACTTTTAATTCCAAATTATATGCATTGATTATATATTATACCATGCTCTTAGTTGTAAGTCAATCACTAGCAAAGTACTCAAGGCGGACACATACAAAGACAAGGTGTGTGATGCACACTCAAGTATGCATTCCTTTCCTTTAAACTAGTAATTTCATTATTATATTAAAGTGGAGGGGGGAGGGGACGTAGATGATATTTATGGATTTTATAGCACCTCAGTCTTGTACACTTGGAAAACTCAAACTTTAGTTATTCTTATTAGTTTTGGACCTTTCCTACTTCTACAAGACTCATATCTAATCTATATTATACCACTTAGCTTATCTCTTAGTTTGACCATTCTTATGTTGATGATCCAAGCCTTCTATCTTGCCTGGAATGCTTAAAATATACTTATCTTCCACCTCTATAAGTATTGAGCCTGTACCTACTTTCTTGCTCCTTGGACACTAATGTCTAGGACAAACACTTACATTGATGCTAGTGCCCTAACCCAATGCAAGTGTCAAATGCCCTAAAATCATCTCATTTTCAAATGAAATATATCCTAACGGTTAGCCTAAGTGCTTTAATATGAGTTATTTTTCTGAAGGGATTAATATAAATGCAAGATCAACCCTAACTCATTTCTCACCTAGAAAAAACCTAACACATACAAAGGTAACCTATCGAAAGCATTCCATCAAACAATCAATAAATCAAAGCTTACCTACTTTATCTTATTTTCATATCAGTCATAGGGATAACACATACATAGGTCTGAAGTACTGAAGGAGTATCCCAAGAGCCGAATTTACCAAGTTATAAGTTAGGTCATTATTGTACTTACTTTTCACATATTGCATGATTCATAGACAAATTAACACATAGGGAAAAACTACATAAGTCTAAGGCCCTAATAAGAGTTAGTCTATGTAAACAGTGCTCATTAATTCTTTGGGGTAGCTTGACATCATGTGCCCACTAAACCATTTCCCCCCAAGATCACTATGAAGATGAAGAATTCAGGTTTTGCAATTTCATGAGGAGTGATAGTCCATGACTCAGATATAAATATGCCAAAGCAAAGGTGAAGAAAAATCCAAAAGTATCCAGGTGGTCACATCTTTTTCTAGCAGGTACTCCATACAAGACACTTTCATAAAACCTAGATAATAACATCAATGCAACCATCCCAGGCTGACATTAGTATTTAGAACTCTAAAGTCTCTTCTAGTATGCTTTCTACATGTTCTAAATCTAGAACTACATTAGCATTAGAACAAACTAAGTACATTACTTCTTTGTCATTTCCATAAATAGCTTAGTTGTATTTTCTATAGTTAGCCTATTTTTAGTTTTATAAATTCAACATATGTTATATATGAGTTTGTTAGTGTAGTACTTTTTTTCACTGGGTTTTGCCTACATGATCGTATGGTCATTCTATGTTATTTAAGCTTCCTTAGGTTAGTTATAAATGGTCCATAGGATAATTATATTTAATTTTAATTAGTTAATTAGGAAAATTAAAAGCTTCCTCATTTTTCCCTAATTTTCCCTATATGTACCCCACTTTTCTTTTTTGGAAGGTTAATGAAGAATTCAATCATATCATTTTGGATTTTCATAGCTTATTGCAAATATCATGTGTTTTCTAGAGATCTCATGCTGCCACACATGATTCAACTTGTTTGCATGAAAACTATTTAGAGACCTTAGAAAACTCTTTCATGGTATCAGAGCTATCCTGACAATCTTATGCATCAAACTCCCTGGTAAGATCCTCCATGCATTCACCTTGCTAGTTTTTCTTCTATTTTAGCTATCATTTTTGACCTTAGAGGCATTTTATTAATCTACCTCAACACTCATGTCAAAAGGCCTTTGATGAAAAATCTATTTGCATATATTTTTTGGGTTTTTTTAGATCTAAAATGGGTTATTCTTAGTTTTTTGAAAAACTTCATAGATTTTCTAGAAAAACTTCATAGATTTTCTAGAAAATCTATTTCTTCCATCTGGTCAGACGTCCGTATGGATGAAGTAATACAGCCTACAAACTCTGATTTACTCTTCATAGACAGAATCAGGTTCTTAAACTCCTTCAAATTCTCAAAATGTAATTACTTGGAAGTAATTGGGTTCTCAGAGAGTAATTATTTGATTTCAGACCAAATTGAGATTTTGAAGTGCTTCAACTTCTCCAACATAATTACTTATAAATAATCGGGTTTCTTAAGGGCAACTACTTAAAGTAATCAGGGTTCTTCGGTGTGATAACTTGCTAGTAGACTAGTTTGGGCTTTTGGGGCAGTCTTACTTCTCTAAGAACCTGATCAACACTAGTTAGACACATTCAGGTTTGTGGAGGTCGACACTTATTACTTGCTTTATAAGTAACAAGTCATGTTGTTCGAAGAACTTGATTTACACTGAGTAAGACCCATTTGGGTTTGTGGAGATCGACTACTTATTACTCATTACTTAATTTATAAGTATTAAGTCATGTTGTTCAAAGAACCCAATTTACACTGAGCAAGACCCATTTGGGTTTATAGAGGTCGACTACTTATTAGTCATTACTTGCTTTATAAGTAATAAGTCAAGCAACTAGAAGGACCCAAATTACACTAGGAGACCCATTTGGGGGTTCAAAGAGCTTTTACTCATTACTTTTTATAAGTAATGCAGTTACAAGAACCCGAAGTCAAGCAACTGCACAAACTCATGTGACATTTAGGAGGGTGTCAAATTTAAAATGAGAGGTAATGAAAAAATAGAGTTAAGTTGTTTCTTTTTTTGGATTTTTGGATGGAAAAAAATAAGTGTGAAAAGACATTTTCCATTTTTGGATGGAAAAAAATAAGTGTGAAAAGACGTTTTCCATTTTTGGAAAGGGTCCACGAATATGTGGGAGTAAGAACCAGTAAGTGCTATAACTTTCAATCTGTAGCTCTTTTTTGGGTGCCATTTTTTTTGAAAGTGCATGTTTTCTTGATCTCTATGCATTGGTGACATTGTCTTAGGACTTTTATAACATATATTTTTTATATGGTGTAATAGCTTAAAACTCTCTTCAAACCTTTGTACCTTTCCTCTTGGATGTATTATCAGTAGTGCCTGACATTCCTCTCATATTTTCTCACACTGATTTCTCATAGACACATTCTTGATTGTGCTTGATGTCCAAGACTAATCATGTGTGCTTTATAATTTTAGGGGGGGTATTATTGATAGTTTAGAGGGTACTTGTAATGTGTGCTTTCTATTTTTTGCTTTTATTTAAATCTTATAATTTATCTCATTATAATCTATACTAATGGATATAAACATCAAACCATTCACAATATTTAACTATCTAGAATGGAAGTCTAAAATACAATTCATTTTGAGAGGTAAAGGACTCTATCAGATTACTATGGGTGAGGAAATTGAGCCATCTACAAATGCAAAAAAGGTTAAGTGGTATAATAGATGTGATGAGGCCTATGGGTTTATATGCCTATCAATGTCTTCTAATCTCTTTTTTCATGTTGAATCTACAAAAACTCCAAACGAAGTCTAGACAATCTTAGATAAGCTTTTTAGAGTGCAGGATATCGTGAGGGGTCATGAGCTAGAGAATGAACTCATCACATTGAGCCCAGGTGACTATGACACCCTAAAAGACTTCTTTACAAAGTTTTAATCACTGAGATTGTAGTTAAAGTAATGTGGCATTGAGAAAATAGATGACTAGTTGATTCTATCTGTGCTTGCAAAACTGGGTCACAAATATTCAATTTTTGTCTCTACATTTCATGCTACCAAATGTGTACTTAAATTCACTTGGAAACTACCATAATTTAATGAGTTTGTTGTTGATCTAACTTGGGAGCATGATAATTTGGTTCAAATGGGTGTACTGAAGTCTTCAAAATCACATGCCTTGATTGTCAATCATGACAAGAAGAAGCCTTCTAGTAGTGGCAAACAGGAGAAGAAACAATCTAAACCTGATCATGAGCATAAGAAGAATAAAAAATTATATGCCAAGCCTAAGGCATCATCAAATGAGTCCTCTTCAAGTGGGAAACCTAAGAAGGAGAAACTCAAATGCAAATTTTGTAATAAACTTGGGCATGATGAATCTCAGTGCATGAAAAAGAGGATTGACACCTTGACTAAGATGCTTGAGAAGAATAACATCAGTGTTCTTGAATCCTCATCTCAGAACACATCAACACAAGATTATACAAAGGAAAAAGATAGTAAAAAGGGTAAAAACAAGGGTAAGGCACTTGTTGCAATAGCTTCTTAGCCTTTGACTTGGGTTATTAAATTGGGTGCTTACTATCACATGGCCTCCTCAGAGGATCTATTTTTAGAAATAGAGCCATGTTTTGTGCCTTTAATTCTCATGGGTGATGCCACTTCAACAAAATTTATTGGTGAAGGATCAATAGAAGTAAGTGATGGGACCTTTAATATTGTTCTGTGTGTTCCTTCACTATCCACCAATCTTCTGTCAATATATCAAATCACTCACATAGGTGTAGGGAAGTGAGTTGAGTTCACACCTGATTCAATGGTCATCAAGGAGCTGCATAGTGACACCAAAATGGATTATATAAAGGCCAAACATTAGTCTAGGTTGTATACCTTCTCATAATTTGCCCTAGATTAGCCCTCAGCTACATTGCTTACTCATGCAGATGGAGTGAACAAACTATGGCATGAACGGTTTGACCATTTAAACTACCATTACCTAGAGTAACTTAATCATCAAGACATGGTTTTAGGATTGCCTAAAGTCAAATTCTTAGATTGCCTATGCAATGGTTGCATTCTTGGAAAACATCTAGAAGATAAATATGATAAGGGCAAAGCAAGGAGAGCCGAACATAAGCTAGAAATAGTCCACAGTGACTTAGCAGGTCCATTTTCAAAACCCTCATTCAATAGGATAAGATATATGCTAACATTCATCGATGAATTTTTGAGGTACACCTGGGTGTTTTTTATTAAAATAAATTCTAAGGTATTTGATCACTTTAAGGACTTCAAGGCACTTGTGGAGAAGCAGTCAGAATGTTCCATTAAAATCTTAAGAACTGGTAATGGAAAGGAGTATGCGAACAATAGGTTTAAGTAGTTTTACACATCAAAGGGGATTCAGATGCAACACATAGTTCCATACAGTCCTTATTAGAATGGTGTGGTTGAATGCAAGAATCATACCTTGAAGGAAATGGAAAACTACATACTTGAATCAAAATTTCTTACTCCTCAGTATTGGGCTAAAATAATCAACTGTACGTGCTACATTTAGAACCAAGTTCCACACAAAGCCTTGAAGGGAATCACTCCTTTTGAAGCTTGGGATGGTCACAAGCCCATACTAGATCACTTTTGAGTTTTAGATCACCAATAATGGCCCATGTTCCCAAGAAGAAATGCAAGGCAATGGACCCTCATAGTCAGTCTTGCATCATTGTGAGGTATGCAGAGGGTGTTAAGGGATATAGGCTTCTCCATCCTAAAACTCATCAGTTGTTAATTGAAAGGAGTGTCAGGTTTCATGCGGTCCCAGTTGAACACAATCTTGGCACTCTAGATTATTCAAAAGTCTCACTAGACATTGATTCCACTCTTTACAATGACATAAATCCACCTCAAGATCCTCCTAATGACTCTTCTTCTTCTTCTTCAAGTTTAGGTGATGAGAATAGTGATGAGGATTCTCCTCTTCCATCTCACACTCACACTACAGATGATGAGGACTCACTTCCTGATTCTTCAATCTCATACAATTTTGGTCCTATTTGGGCTAGATAGACACTTTAAAGTGTTAGAGGATGGGTTGAAAATCCATCAGATATAAGGTAGACATGATCATAATTTTAGGGGACTTCACATGCCTACTTGGCCATTGTCTCAGATTCACAAACCTTTCATGAAGCATCTAGCATTCCAGAATGGGATTTTGCTATGTAGGAAGAGTATAATTCCCTAATCAAGAACAAAGCATGGGACGTGGTCCCTCTTCCTAAAGAAAGAAAATTGGTATGGTGTAAATGGGTTTATTGAACTAAGTATGGTGTAGATGAGTCAGTTGATAAGTACAAAGCTCATCTAATTGCAAAGGGTTTTTTTTAGGTGCCTGACATAGACTACACTGAGACATTTGCTCATGTAGCCAAGATGATATCTATAAGACTCACTCTAGCCATCACAATTGCACATTGGTGGAATGTTTAACAAATGAATGTAAAAAATGCTTTTCTACATGGTGACCTCAAAGAACAGATATATATGGATCAACCACAAATCTTTATGGAAGATATCTCCTTGGTCTACAGACTCAGAAAATCTATCTACAAACTCAAATAGGCCCCTCTAGCATGTTACGCCAAGATGGACTCCTTTCTCCTCATAGTTGGGTTCACTAGATGCCACTCAGATTTGAATATCTACATATTACGATAATATGATTCTCTGTTGATCCTAGTTCTCTATGTGGATGACTTAATAATTATAGGGAGCTCATGATCATCCATTTTATTAGTGAAAACTACACTTTTAGATGGATTTTCAATGACAGACATGGGATTGCTGCATACTTTCTCGGGATTGAAATCATTCAGTCAAATTCTAAGATAACTTTATCATAATACAAGTATTCTCTTGATTTTCTTGTGAGGTTTAACATGGCTAATTGTAAGCCAACTCCTACTCCCTTCTTATCTAGTGTGAATCTTGAGGTTGATTGTCCTACACCACTCATTGATGCAACTTCGTATCATCAACTCGTGGGCAGTCTTATCTATCTCACATGTATTAGACCTGACATATCCTATGTAGGTGGTTTGGTCTTTTGATTTATGTAAGAGCCACATGAGTTGCACTGAAAAGAAACAAAATGGATTCTTCACTACATTCAGGGTTCACACAACTATGGGATACACTATGGAGTAGGAATAAAGGTTGATTTGATCAGATACACAGATTTAGATTGGGTTGGAGATATTCAAAGTTGAAAGTCCACTTCAGGTTATAGTTTCTCACTTGGTTCAGGTCTAATAAGTTGATCAAGCAAGAATCAACATGTAATTGATTTATCATCCATAGAGGTAGAATACAAAGGGACTGTCAATGCCACCACTGAAGCAATTTGGCTTCAAGGGATTCTCACTAAGTTTGGTGTCTAATTTCATAAGCCAACAATCATCTACTGTGACAACTAAAGCACTATCCAAATTCACAGGAATCTGGTTCTCCATCAAAGTACCAAGCACATAGAGATTTACATGCATTTCATCAGGGATTTTATCAATAAGTAAGTCATTGATTTGTGATACTGTCCAACATCAGAGCATATTGTAGATATTCTAACGAAGCCTTTCATAGAGAGTAAGTTTGTTCATCTGTGAGCTCTCATTGGGGTTAGGGCTACTCCACCTCCTTCTTCCTCCTATGGAGGTTCATCAATGTGTACTTGGGTACCTCATCAGGCTTTCAATGTCGGGACCTAATTCTCATCTCACCTAAGCTACGCTTAAGGGGTGGTGTTAGTGTAGTGTTTTTTCCCACTGGGTTTTGCCTACATGGTCGTATGGCCATTCTATGTTATTTAATCTTCCTTAGGTTAGTTATAAAGGGTCCATAGGCTAATTATATTTAATTTTAATTAGTTAATTAGAAAAATTAAGGGATTCCTTATATTGCCCTATTTTTCTAGATATGTACCCCACTTTTCCTTTTTATAAGGTTAATGAAGAATTCAATCGTATAATTTTGGATTTTCATAGCTTATTACAAATATCATGTGTTTTTTGGAGATCTCACACTGCCACACATGATTCAACTTGATTGAATGAAAATTGTTTAGAAATCTTGGCAAACTCTTTAAGAGTTTAACACCCAATTGGCCTGTTGTAGATTTGATTATACCCCTTTAATGTTAGTTTAAGGTTAAATCTAAGTACTTAGACTAAAAACACCATTTTAGGTTAAACATAGCTCCACCAAATCAATAATTTGAATTTTTTACCAACCCTCATGCAAATCATAATACTTAGTAAAAAGATAAAGAAATGTTCATATGATAGACAATATCAAAGGGAAACACCAAAGGCTTCTAATGCTTATTCAACTAATAAATTTATTAGTGTGGTTAGTGTATTTATAAGGAAATGAGCACCTCATTTGATTATGTTTCATGATAGTGAGAAACCAAATGGTAACTCATACAATGGACATTTATTAATAAGAGTTATCATAGGTGGGTATGGAAATAAAAATGATGGATTTATGTTTGATAATGGATCAATCATCAATATATGTACTGATAAATCCATCAATGACCCTAGAATCTAAGGAGTAGATTAAGAAAATACTCCCATAATTATTATAGGATATGATGGTATTGGTAGAGGGAGAATTGATTGTGTTATCTTACCCACTAAGGTATGTCATAAGGTGGTGTAAATTTAATTAATTATGGTGCCCATAATGAATCTTATGATATTTTATTGGTAGACTGTAGATACATCAAATGAGAGAAATTCTTTCTAGTTTACATTAATGGTTGAAATTTTTACATGAAAACCAAGCCATTACAATGGGAAGAGATGTTTATTATCCACACACAAAAAATTCCATGAAGAGTACCCCATTAAAAAGTACCAAAGGAATAACTAACGTTTATACCTCAAGTAAGAGAACACAAGGTTCAAAGAAATAAGAATACATCTAGATAGGCATGGTTATTGCAACCTATTGCTACTATATAAATAAAAGACCCTAAAAATTACCTAATAATTCAAGATAAAATTAATGAGAAGGATCATAATATTATAAAAGAATACATAGTATATACCGAAGATGTTGAAAAATTATGATGATAATATTTTATCTTTCTTAGATTTATAGGTAACCCAATAACCTGCTTTGGTTCTTACTAGCACATGTGCTTCAACTTATATATATTTTGATGATTATTATGAATCTCTTGATTATAAACATAATATTGGTCAATTTTTCTTAATTAACCATTTATGTTTAAAAATGAACCTTCTCTATTTTATACTATCAGATTATACAAAGATCTCTGGATGTCACAGATTGCACAAAAACCCTAGTATTAGGTGAGAGCAAAAATAGATCAAAAGAGAGATTCATTAACTGATTATCTGATTTATTAGCCAAAAAGTACAAAGAAGGTATGATATATAGTGAGAAAGTAGGTCACCAAAAAGGTAATAACTCAACTCACAATTAGAAAATACATTAAGTGAATTTACCCTAATGACCTTTAAAACCCTAATAAAGATGATAAAAAATCATGTAGGTAAAACTTAAAGTGGGAAAAGTCCTAAACTAACACCCCCCTAAAGTATAGCTTAGGTGGGTAAAAGAATTGGGTCCCAATAACAAGGCCTAATGAGATACCCAAGCACAATGCAACTCCCATAAAGTAAAGAAAATGAGAAAACTCATATGAAAAAACTGCTCCCCTAAAAAAGAGCAAAGAAGAGAAGGGAACTAAAAATCCCCACTAAAATCTATGTAGCCATCTAGTATCCTACAATGGAGTTCTAGATTGGGACTGTGAATCATAAGTAGATGCAGTGAAGAGTAGATCACCCTAGAATAATGAATGTGTCTTCCAAATACCTGATGGATCTTCAACCAAGGTGTGATTCCTATACAAGAAAATATTCTCCTCATAAAAGGTAGGAGGGTCAAATTTTCTATGCAATGATGGTGTAATTGGAGCAAAGGCAACCAATGACTAATGAATGCCTTGAAACTATGGGATAGATTTCCCGATGTCTGATGTGTCCTAGATCAATATACCTATTCCTTATAATGTCTGAAGTGGAATAGGGGTAGGTGGATCAAGGAACAACTCATCAATATCTAGAAGTTGACAAGGAGATGGTGGAGGTATGTCCATATCACTACTATAGTCATCTATATTAGAAGAAATGTCATCAATATCAGAAGTGTGCTCAAGCTCCTAAATGTCATCAAGTTCAAGGGAGTCTGAAGAATAAAAATATGAAGGAGAGTCAAGAGCAATGTGTGAGAAGTTATATAGATGAGTTTACTAATAAACCATTATTTTTTCCAATATAATATCACTATGAAACTCTCAAACATACGCCAAATTTGAAGTGAACTCAAATCACATGCCCAGACTAAGGTAACTGATATGGTAGACTAATAAGAGATTAGTTGAAAGTGAGATAATAATTAGAACATTATTGAATGTTCAACCACCCACTTCAATAGATCCTCTCCCGAGAACCTTTTTAGAAGTGTTGTCACCTAATTGTATAGAGCATATGTCACATGGTCCCAAAGATATGAACTCAATCTATGAAGAGGCCATGTGATGTGAATCACCATAGTCAATGACCCAAGTAGGAGTTAGAGGTAAAATTACAACTAGGGACTTGCCCTTTACTTTCTCCTTACAATTCTCCTTTGAATTTTATTTACCATGGTCATTTGCCTTAGAGTATTCATAGGTTGATAAATTATGAATGGTAGAATCAAAAACACTAATATTGTGCTTTTTGAGCATCTTAGTTAGTTGGTGAATCTACTTCTTCAAAAAAATGATTTCATCATGCTTTCCCAAATAAAACCCACATTTGATCCAATATTTATTAAGCTTAGGACTGGAAGAAGAGGTTTCATTATTTGATTTGTAGGTGGGAGGATATATATCCTTCTTTTGATTCTTTTTGTTTCGTTTCTTCTTTTTGTTGTTTGAAGCCTTCTCTTTATTAGAAAAGAGTGCATGAGATTTTGAGGACTTCACTGTGCCCATATGTATCAACTTATATTGCTCTCGATTCAAGTAAAAAACAAATGTATTTGAAGAAGGCATATTCCATGTGGTTGTTAGAGCACTTTTCATGGCATGGAAAGTGGACACAAACACATAATAATCAAGACCCAGTTTTGAGAGTATAGATATAAAAAGTTGATCATATTTCTTATCAATTCCCCATTATTTTAAGTGTAACCTCAGATATTTTAACTTAGTGAAGAAATCATGTAGTGTGTCAAAGTCACCTAGGCTCAAACTAACGAGCTTATTCTCTAATTCATGACCTCTCGTCATATCCTACTTCCCAAAGAGTGTTTCCACTGTGGTCCATACTTTATTTGATGTTTTATTAGATTCAATGTGAAAATGTAAGTTAGGAGAAATAAAAAAACTAAAAATACCATGTGTTTGATCACATCTGTTAAACCATTTATTTTTCTCTGCATCCATTCGAGGTTCAGTTTCCTCATTCACAGTTATCCTATAGAAGCCTTATTTTCTTAAAATAAGTAGCACGTTGATTTTATACTCATGATAATTGAATGTCATAAGAGGAGAAAATGGCCAACATTCCATGATTCAATAAAAGAGGTTATTGCAAAAAGTTAAAAAGAAATGCAAAAAAAAACACAACACCACCCAGTACCCCTTAAGACTATCAGAGTGACCTCCCTTAAGTTGTAAATGCAAGCACGCTCATATAGATGTTAGATATAGCCCATAATGTGTCTTGAGAAATTTGTACATAAGTATGAAATAACCAAAGGGACATCAGACTTAGTTGATAATACATCCAATAGTGTATAATAGTTGATTTAAAGGGAGCCCAAAATGTCTCCAATGTGTAGAGCATGAAAAAACAAGCATTTTTGAAAAATATGACATTCAAATATGAGTTATTGATCAAAAGTTATAGCCATTTTAAAATCTTAGCTTGCATGAAAAATTTGGGCAAAAATAGTGGTGGAAAATATTTTAGATCAACTTCATCAAAAAAACCTTGAGGCCCTTTAGAGCAAAATCTTGAAAAAAATGTTAAACAATTTCTTCAAAAAAAAAAGAAAAAAGCCTCCATGGATAAAAAATTAAGTATTTTTGGGTTAGAAATGACTAGGGGCTTAATTTTCATATGACTAAGGGCTAAGGTCTAAACTGGGTACTTCCCTCATATGACCACACCATAAGGCTAGGGGGCTAAGGCTTATTGTGGGTGCCCCCCCCTCACTTTTAATTGATGTGATTGATGTAAAAATGACATTATCCAAAAATTGTACCCATTTTCAAATGAATAGTGTTACACTTCAAAAGACTAAATTTGGCATCCTCTTGATCATCATCAGAGTTTTAGAAAACTTGCATAGTTGTCAGGGTTTTTGACTGCTCCTACAATCAAAAAGTTTGATGGTAGGATTCAAGAGGTCTCTTACAGTCATTGAAGAAAACCATCAGGGTCACAATACTCACTCATAGTTGTTGGGGTTACTGGAATTTCCCATAGTGTCAGGGTTTTAGGCATTCCCTATAGTGTCAAGGTCTCCAACATTTCTTGCAGTGATAGGGTTTCCATCATTTCTTATAATGTCAGGGTTTTCAGTGTTTCTTGTAGTGGAGGTTATGACTACCAAAGAAATTATAAGATTTTAATCTAAAGGATGAGTACTACCAAAGCTGTCAATAGTTTTGATGTTAGAGCTTTGGGCTGTTGGAGCAGTCAACAGTTCTAACAATGGAGCTTTGAGCTATTGGTGCAGTCAAAAAGTCTGATGTCAAACTTTTATGCTACCAATGCAACTCAGAACTCTAATGTCAGAGTTTTGGACTATATAAGTAGTGATGAGTCTTGAATTAGAGTTTTGGGTGTCATAATCAGAAGGAGTCCTTATAGGTGCCAAATATGGAGATGATTATAGTAGTGCCAAGAATGCTAGCGTTCCCCGTAGTGTTCACACATGTATAAAAACTTTATCTATCAAAAAACACTAGATATGGTACGCCTCTAAAAAATCCACCAAAGATCCATTAAGGATCTCAAAAAACCCCAAAAAAACTAGAAAATGATTTTCTCTTGGAAAACTCGGTAGTACAGATTTGTGTAAAATCACTAAAAAGGCCCTGAAACCCTCCAAAATGATAAAAATTTGACTGTCAAAAAACTAGGTCATGTTTACAACCAATCCTAGGGTTTTTGAACCTTCTAAATATGATAAAACTATTCATTTTTTGATTTGAGGCTCCAACTAAATATTTTGCATGAATTTTCAAGAAATCCCACCAAACCTATGAAGAACTGAAAAATCAAAAAACCCTGTAGGATGCATGTAAGAAATATCTCCCCAAGGATTTTTAGAAATGGTATAATGATCATTAGATCAGAGCTCTGATACCATGTTGGATTAATCTAAGATCTCTAAATGTCATAGATTATATGAAAACCCTAGTATTAGGTGAGAAAAAAAATAGAGCAAAAAAGAGCTTCATTAATTGATTATCTAATTCATTAGCCAAAAAGTACAAAGGAGGTACATTATATAGTGAGAAATTAGGTCACCAAAAATGTAAAAACTCAACTGACAATTAGAAAACATATTAAATGTATTTCCCCTAATGACGTTAACAACTCTAAGCAAGCTAACTAATAATTGTGTAGGTAATACTGAAAATGGGAAAAAACCTACACTAACATATACTATTTTATATTTGATTATTGTTTCTTTGTTAACATGGTTTTTCTACTTCTCTTTAGTTGCTTCCTTAATCGTGTGTTGGTGCATGTGAATTTTAGGAATTTATGTTCATACTTAGAAATATTTTACGTTAGGTCACTTGCTTAGGTCTTTTCTCTCTCTCTTTTCTTTAGTTTCTCTATGGTTTTGTTACTGCCTTGGCCATGGTTTTGCTTCATATTTTAGAGTCACTTCTTCTATGATTGGTTTTTTTCCATCATGTTTCACATTATTTCCTCTCTAATTTTTTAAGCTATCTTTTGAACCTTATTTTTTCTCATCTTCCCACAATTTTCATTTTTTTAATATATCTATTAGAGTATCAAACTTTAGTTTAAGCTTTAATTAAAAAGTATTTAATTAATATTATATGTGCACAAAATTAATAAGTGCATTTATTATCAGTGTGACACTTGTTACACTCCATAATTAGAATGTTCTAAGTTGTAATGATTATCGTAAACATGTAATAGATAGGGAATGTTCTAGGTGTGACACTTGTCACAAGATCATTCTAAGCATATATCCTTCTTGTTTGTTCTCTCTTGCCTATTTAATGACATTGATTGTACATGTGTGATAATGAGAACAAGAGTGAGAGAGAGCTTGTATAATCATTTATGAAGTAATAATAATAATAATAATAATAATAATAATAATAATAATAATAATAATAATAATAATAATAATAATAATAATAATAAATCCTTTGTCTTAATTGAGTGATTATTCCTAGCATATGAGCTATTATTTTTGGGTGTTGGTCTTTTGGTTAGATTATGTCACCATTGATTGTTCTTTTATGTTATTAGAGCATAGGAACATGTCCATAAGCTATCACCAATAGCTCCGCATCCACACTCAGAGGGTAATCATTAAAGAGATTTTTTGGAGTTGTTTAGTGTCATCATTGTCTTGATAATTTCATTTTCAAAGTTTTTTCAAGCATTGAAAGACATTTATATAGTTTATTGGTCTTTCGAATCAGGTTGGTTTGATTTCATTGTTTGTACTAACATCATAAATTGAATATAGTTTTTTTTGCCATTGCCATTACTTTAGTCGATAATTGCTTGTATTGAATCCATCTAAACATAATTATTATTGTAATGGGTTTATTTTCTCATTGTATTGGCGATATTCATCTTGGTATCTATGTAAAAATTGAGGATTAACTTATTATATATATTCATGTTTCACTTTGGCTTGTGATTTACATGGTTTCACTTCACACTTTTCCATTTATGTATCTTCATTCTCAGCCACCTCAACTATGTTGGGGATCAACCAACAATATGATTACACTTATGAAAGCAATAAACCGCGGAATTAAATCAGATAGATAAGTAACTAGAATCAAATAATAGCAAAGAACAAGAGATACAAGAAACCACCCTGAAAACTTGTATTAAACTCTTTACAAAAGGAATACAATTGAAGAAACTTCTTTCTTCCACACCTCTCTCAGATGCACAAGATCTCTCTCAAGATCTCTATCCCTCAAGAGCTCTCTCTCTCAAGTACAATCAACTCCAACAACATGGATTGATACAACTCTGTACTGTTCTTCAACATTCACATACACAATGAACTACTACAACCACACTAAGCTAAGAAGATCTAATTCTACATATAGAATTAGGAGACTTGAGCATGCACTTACAACCAACAGTTAAGCCTCTTGAACAAGGGCTCTAAAAATAATCTTACTAATAATAGAGACGTGAAATTAAGACTAAGACTTAAACACATCATGCAAACACTCGGTTCTATCCTCAGAAATAGCATTCTGGACGCATAGGTAACCGACGCCAGTTCCTGCCTGCTTGCCTATGACCGACGTCGGCTGATCCTCTACCGACGTTGGCGTCTCTTCAACTGCACCTGACCGACGTTGATCACTCCTGACCGACGCCGGTGACTGTGTAAACCTGCAACTTTGGTAATGCGCTCATATGTGAAGCTTTTAGGCTCCACACCTTAACAATCTCCCACTTGGAGATAAACAGCTACACCAGTACCTGTACAGCAACATCTTCTAGATCCTCCATCTTTGACTCAATCATGAAGACCAACAGAAGTTGAATGAAGATTCAACTTCTCCTTTGTAACTGGCTTGGTTAACATATCAGCAGGATTCTTGTCTGTATGGATCTTCTCCAGCTTCAACTCACCATCTTCCAATACCTGCCATATGAAGTGGTACCTTAGCTGTATGTGCTTGGTTCTTGAATGAAAGGCTAAATTCTTAGCCAAATGGATTGCACTCTGACTGTCACTATACAATCTGCAACTCTCTTGCTCCCTTCCAAGCTCATCCGTGAACCATGTCATCCATATCATCTCTTTGCTAGCTTATATGGCTGCAATATACTCTACTTCTGTAGTTGACAGGGCAACAACCTTATGCAACTTTGATATCCAACTAACAGCCGTTCCACCTACAGTGAAAATATATCCTGTGGTGCTCTTCCTGCCATCCAAATCACCTGCCATATCTGAATCTACATAACCATGTAGAGAAGTATCTGAACCTCCATAGCACAAGTGCCTACTACTGGTTCCTCTCAGATATCTGAGGATCCACTAAACTACTTTCCAATGTTCCTTTCCTGGATTGGCCATATACTTACTTACAACACCCACTGCTTGGGCAATATCCGGTCTAGTACACACCATTGCATACATCAAACTCCCTACTGCGGAAGAATATGGAACCTTACTCATGTACTCTACCTCATCATGTGAATTAGGACATTGTTCTTTACTCAACTTAAAATGTCCAGCCAAAGGTGTGCTTACCGGTTTAACATCCTGCATATTGAACCATTTCAACACCTTGTCCACATAATCCTCTTGAGACAATATCAACATGTGATTTTTCCTATCTCTCTTAATGCTCATGCCAAGGATTTTCTTTGCTGCTCCCAAATCCTTCATAGCAAAAGTTTGAGCTAATTTCACCTTAAGCTCAGAGATATCCTGCATGTGTGATCCTGCAACCAGCATATCATCTACATACAACAATAGAATAATATATCTACCATTATCCAATCTCTTAAAATACACGCAATGGTCAGATTGACACCTACTGTAGCCATGCTCAGTCATAAACCTGTCAAATTTCAAATACCACTGTCTAGGAGCTTGCTTGAGGCCATACAAGCTTTTCTTCAATCTACACACTAACTTCTCCTTACCTTTGACCTCAAATCCTTTCGGCTGTTCCATATAAATTTCCTCATCCAAATCTCCATGAAGAAACGTTGTCTTAACATCTAGCTGCTCAAGATGTAAATCCTCAACAGCAACCAAAGATAGTACAATCCGTATAGAAGTCATCTTAACAACAGGAGAAAAAATCTCACCAAAATCAATACCTGGCTTTTGTGCAAATCCTTTCACTACCAATCTGGCCTTATATCTCATCTATCCATTCTCACCTTCCTTCAATCTGTAGGTCCATCTGTTCTTCAGTGTTCTCTTACCAGCTGGCAACTCAACCAAATCCCATGTTTGGTTCTCTCTTAAGGACTCCATCTCCTCAACCATGCCACGCTCCCACTGACTCTTGGACTCCACCTGTATTGCTTCTTCAAAACTCTCTGGTTCTCCACCATCAGTTAGCAATAAATATAATAATGAAGGAAAATATCTAATTGGAGGCTTACTTACCCTTTTTGACCTCCTGATGGGTGTCTGAGACTCGTTCACAACACGCTGTCCACCCAAATTCTCTGACAGTGACCGACCTCGGTCACCTCCAGACCTGTTACTGGCCAACACCGGTTCTTCCTGACCGACGCCAGTGCCTGTCCTACCGACATCGGTCTCTGTATGACCGACATCGATTTTTGTTTTGCCGACGCCGGTTCCTATCCTGCTGACGTCGGTCTCTGTGTTTTCCTGCAAGTGATTATTTATTTTTTCTGTGAGCTCATTTTGGACCGTCACTTCGTCCAATTCACCATTGCTCTGCCCAAATTGATTCAGCTTCTTCAGTTGATCACTATACATCACTTTTTCATTGAAAACAACATCACGGCTCCTAATTATCTTGTTAGTTCCTAGATTCCAAAATCTGAAACCAAAATCATCTGAGCCATAGCCAATAAATGTGCACCTCATGGACTTAGCATCCAGCTTCTTTCTATTTTCCTTATCTACGTGCATAAAGGCTTCACAACCAAAAACTTTGAGAAAAGAGATATCTACCTTTTTACCTGTCCAAGCCTCTTCTGGAATTCCACCATCCAGAGCTGTAGAGGGTCCTCTATTAATCAGGTACACTGCAGTGTCAACAGCTTCTACCCAAAACTCTAAGGGCAAACCAACATTCAATCTCATACATCTTGCACGCTCCATGATTGTTCTGTTCATCCTTTCAGCAATTCTATTCTGCTGAGGTGTCCTTAGAACCGTCCTTTGCCTATGGATTCCATGCATATAACAATACCAGTTGAACTTATAACTGCAGAACTCTCCACCATTGTCAGATCTCAGGCACTTTAATCTTTTGCCTGTTTCATTCTCAACCATAGCTTTCCAAATCTTAAAAGTCTCAAATACATCAGATTTCTTCTTAATACAATAGATCCATACCTTTCTTGTAGCATCATCTATGAACGAAACATAATACTGTGATCCTCCAATAGAAGCTACCTGAGCCGGTCCCCACATGTCTGTGTGAACAAGCTGCAATTTATGCTTCTTCTTTGTAGACCCAGTCTTGAGAAAACTAACCCTTTTCTATTTTCCAAATACACAGTGATCACAAAATTCTAAATCCATGCTTTTCAAATCTAAAAGCTTACCTTTAGACTTAAGAATTGACATCCCCTTCTCACTCATGTGGCCAAGCCTTGAGTGCCACAATTTTGCATCCACATCTGAAGTAGATAATATAGAAGGAGAATTGTTAGTAACATAGTTACACAAATAGAGAGTACCTACTCTCTTACCTCTAGCCATAACAAGTGCACCCTTGGTCACCTTCCAAGATTCTGCTGTGAGAGTTACTGTACAACTCTCATCCCCTAACTTTCCCGCAGAAATCAAATTCCTCTTCAAGCTAGGAACATGCATAACTTCTCTCAACACCCATGTGTTGCCATTCTGCATTTTTAGCTGCAATTTACCTTTGCCAATAATCTTACAAGGCTCATCATCCCCTAGATACACTATTCCAAAATCTCCATGGATATAGTCACAGAAATATTCCCTATTAGGGGTAGCATGAAAAGATGCACCAGAATCTAACACCCAAGATTCTATATTATTATGCAAAGAGAATATTAAAGCATCTTGTGCAATGCCTGCAACCTTTGCTTCTTCTTTTCCTTCGTGCTGATTGTCCTCCTTAGGCTTTGACCAGCAATCTCTGCTTATGTGCCCCATCTTTCCACAATTCCAGCATTGAGGCTTTCTGCCATTTTTGGATTTGGATCTACCTCTCCCCTTAGACTTAGATCTTGATCTCCCTTTCTTGCTCTTCTTTTTTTGCCTTCCCCTGCTCTCAAAACTTAAAGTGTTTCCAGATGTCTCTTCTGTGCTTTTCTTGTGAATTTCCTCATTCAAGATAACACTAACAACATCCTCTACTTTTAAAATATTTGATGCAGATGCAGTATTGCTAACTACCATTACTAAGCTATGCCAGCTTTCAGGCAAAGAACATAATATTAAAAGAGCTTTTATTTCATCATCAAATACAATTTTGACTGAACTTAATTGATTTACAATACCATGGAAATCATTCAGGTGATTAGATACAGATCCACCTTCCTGCATTTACAAATTAAATAGCTACTTCATAAGATATACCTTATTAGAAGCTGAGGGTTTTTTGTACAAATTTGCTAAAGTAGTCATCAACTCTACCGTTGTTTTTGCCTGTGATAAATTAGATATCACAGTAGATGCTAGACTCAGTCTTATAGACCCCAGAGCTTTTCTGTCAAGAACTTCCCATTCTTCATCCTCCATGTCTGTGGGCTTCTTTGCAATCCCACCTAACGGTAAGTATAGATCTTTCTAATATAGATAGTCCTCTATCTGCATTCTCCAATGTTGATAATTTTTTCCATTGAACTTCTCCATTCTCAATTTACTTTCTTCTGCCATTGCTTCTCCCACTCAAATAGAAATCCCTGCAGAAACTCCTATGAGCAACCTGTAATCAATACACACTATACAGATCTGAACCACCTATTAGTGAACCTGAGCTTTGATACCAATTATTGGATATCAAACTCTAAACCTACAACCTGGGCTCTGATACCACTAGTTGGGGATCAACCAACAATATGATTACACTTATGAAAGCAATAAATCACGGAATTAAATCAGATAGATAAGTAACTAGAATCAGATAATAGCAAAGAACAAGAGATACAAGAAACCACCCTGAAAACTTGTATTAAACTCTTTACAAAAGGAATACAATTGAAGAAACTTCTTTCTTCCACACCTCTCTCAGATGCACAAGATCTCTCTCAAGATCTCTATCCCTCAAGAGCTCTCTCTCTCAAGTACAATCAACTCCAACAACATGGATTGATACAACTCTGTATTGTTCTTTAACATTCACATACACAATGAACTACTACAATCACACTAAGCTAAGAAGATCTAATTCCACATATAGAATTAGGAGACTTGAGCATGCACTTACAACCAACAGTTAAGCCTCTTGAACAAGGGATCTAAAAATAATCTTACTAATAATAGAGACACGAACTTAAGACTAACACTTAAACTCATCATGCAAACACTTGGTTCTGTCCTCGAAAATAGCATTCTGGACGCACAGGTAACCGACGCCTGTTCCTGCCTGCTTGCCTGTGATCGACGTCAGTCGATCCTCTGCCGACGCCGGCGTCTCTTCAACTGCACCTGACCGACGTTGGTCGCTCCTGACCGACGCCGGTGACTGTGTAAACCTGCAACTTTGGTAATGCGCTCATATGTGAAGCTTTTAGGCTCCACACCTTAACAAACTAAGCTCCATATTCATTTGTGTTAAGAATATGTTTCAAGCATTTTTGATTAAATGACTGTTTATTTTTTACCTCCCTTTAAGCCTTTTCATTAAACATTGTGGTTTTATTTCTACGTGTTATGTCCTCTATATATACGTGAGTAGTTAGCCATTTCCTATAGTTTTTTGTGTCCATCAAAAAAAAATTAGATGAATTTTGGTATGTTCCTTATTCCACTTTTATAAAGTCTTCCCTCTTTTTCCTCTTCATTTAATTTATTAAGGACCTATAACCACATAAAAAATTGAGCTCTCCTTTGAAAGCATAATTATTATAATTGATTGGCCAAGCTTTGAAAAGGGGATCCATAGAACTGTCACATTAAAATATGGTTGTGCAACCCATTCCAATCCATTAAGTTTGATTTGGCATAGGAGAGAATGTCAGGCTAAGATCCATTGAGATAGTACATTCACTTGGCCATTTTTTTTTGCTTCGGTGTGTTTATGAACTGCTACTATTTTGATTCTTATACTTGAAGTGATATGTTGTTGGGTGTTGATATTATGGTGGAGTATTTTGTATAAAATAAAAGGGTGAGTGCATTGGATTTTGAGATTGCTAGGAAATGATATGGAAAGCTTTTCTTTGTTGACAAGGCCAATATGTTATAAGCTTCACAACTTTGGTGGGAGAAGGTAACATCACTTGGTAATAAATATCTTGATAAACTATCTCATGTGCATGTTGATATCATTATCACTTGGAAATTTTATTACATAAAGCCATAGAGATATGAAAATCAAATTTTCACATAAATACATAGAAATATAAAATCAATTTTCTAATTTATAAAAAAAAGCATAAAGAAAATCTATTTTTTCTAAAAAAACATAAATAGTTATTTCAATTTTAAATAGATTTAAGGTGCCTTACAAGAAAGGAGACAATGAACATTTTATGAAGGGATATTAAGTTAAAGGTGGAAATTTATCCAAAATAAGGTGGATTTTTTTTAAATTTAGAAAACATTTTTCACCACTTTGTAATCGACAAAATCAATTGGTGGCATTATTTTAAAGTTTATATCAATTCAGGGGGAGGGTAGTTTTATTTTTTTATATTTTTGGCACATTTGTAAAAATACTTTGGATGCATTATCAGTGGTACTCGATGTCTATAAGGCATTGTTGTATTATTGTATACGCATTATTGGTGGTACTTGATGTATGCCAAACTTACACCTACATGTACTCTCTAATGTCTATCTCATTCACCATGGATGTGCAATATTTGAGTTGATCACAACTTTAAACTACACAATGTGGAAATCAAATTTAAAATACCTCAAATCTAAAGGATTTGGGCATGTTATTTCTGAGACTATCTCTCTAATCACATTAGAAAAGAATTGTTATTTTTTTGCATGCAAAAAATAAGTCACTTGGTTTGATTGGCTTTAATGTCTTTCACACCATTCCTTTTCACATTGTTGATGCCAAAACCCCCAAGGGAGTTTGATACAAGTTTAATACCATGTTTGATAAAGTTAAGGAATTTAAAATAATGCAAATTGATGCTGAACTTTCTTCATTTTGGCCCTCTGACTTTCCAACTATTGAATAATTTCTAACGAAATTCAAACTCATTATGTCCCAATTGCATGCCATTGGAAAATAAAAGACAGAACAAGAGGCCATATTTCTCATTTTGTCTAAGATTAAGGGTCTTTTTAGTGTTTTTGCTTCTACCTTTTAATCCACCATGGATGCCTGAGGTGACCAATTTTACTGGCCCACTTTTGAGCTATTTTGCGAATGACTCTTTAAGGAGCAAACCAAGCTTATAATTCTTGACACTCTTCCTAGCTCCAGTCATGCATTTTTTCTATATCCTCTAAAGACAAACCTAAACCAAAGTAAACAACTATAACCTACATGAAAAAAAAAAAAAAAAAAAATCCCTTTCATGCCTCTCAGTCTTCTAAGTCTTCCATATGTGTTGAGTCTATTAAGACCTTTAAGACCTCTAAACCTAGACATAAATCTAAACTAAAGAAGACTTATGGTCCATGTAACTTTTATGTGGGGGGGGGGCGGGGGGGGGGACATTCTAAGTCTAGATGTTTCAAGAATATGGAAGTTTAGAAGTTGCTATCAAGAAACACAAGATTTCTATTCTTATTCAACACCTTCAATAGGCACATGGAAAACAATCACTGTTAGGGCATTCACTACATCATGAGATGGTTGGTTTTTTTATTCTGGTGCTTATCATCACCTTATACATTCTCAAGATCTTCTTTATTATTTATTATATTATAGCACTTCCTATATTGAATATTGATGTGGGTAATTATTTTAGAGTTGATGTGTTGGGCTCCATGACTATTGATATACAAGATGGTTGTATCAATAATGCATTGTATGTTCAAAAAATTTCCACAAATTTTTTATTAGTGTATCAAATTTATAACTCAGGCACTGGGAAGATCATGGAGTTTACTTCACAACATGTTGTAATATTAGAATTATTTGATCCATAGGATATAGTTTCTATAGGTGATGTAGATCATGATTCATGTCTCTATAAAATTAAGAGATTTGAAACTTCTATTAGATCTTATTTAATGTCTCATTCTGATTCTCTCAATAAATTATGACATGAATGTTTTGGGAATATTAAGTTATATATACCTGTAATATGTGATTACATAGAATTTGGTGATTGGTCTTTCCAAGGCCTCCTACACTGATGGAGTTTTTACTAGTTGTATGCTTAGAAAACAACATGAGGACCCTTTTTTGAAGGGTAAGGCATATTGGGCTAAAACCCCACTTGAGCTAGTACATAATGATCCCATGATTTTTTCCATTCGCTATTTCTTTGGAGACAAATATGTACACATCTTCAATGATGATTATAATAGAAAAAAATTGGGTTTACTTTCTCAAGTACAAGAGTGAGGCACTTGAGAACTTTAAATCCTTTAAGGATTTTTTAGAGAAGCAATAATCTCTTCCACTCAAATAGATACACATAGATAATGGAGGGATTATATATCTAATGAATTTCATGAATTTTGCATAGAACATGGCATATTGTATCAGTTTATAGTGCTCTATACCCCTCAACAGAATGGTATTACAAAGTAGAAGAATCACACTTTGAAGGAGATCACAAATTGTATGATTCACTCTAAAGATATGGCTCCTCAATACTAGGCAAAAGCCATAAATTTTACCAATTATATTTAAACTTTATTCCCCATAAGGAAGTGTAAAATAAAACTCATGAAGAAGCTTGGTCTAGGATTAAGCCTAATGTATCTAGTTTTCATGTATTTACGAGTATTGGATGGACATTTTTTACTGATAACAAACACAAGGTTATGCAGAAGAAGATCGTACCACTTGTATTTGTTGGATATTGTGATGATGTTATCAGCTACTTAACCTCATCATTCATGATGTGTTTTTTTAATGGGATGTCAAATTTGATGAGAGTGTTGTTCTAATACAACCCTCATCACCTTATTCTCCCTCTGACATTACTCCTTATTCTACTTCAAAAGAATTAATTATGGATAGTGATGATGATCATAATGCACTGCCATATACTCCACCTACTTCTCACACTATGCCTACATGGGCTAAGTTTACTTTTGAGATAGTTGGTTCTTTAGTGGGTGATTCTTTTATTTGTCAATGTACTCAATCACATACATCTAGCATTTCCCTATTGAGTCATGCCATCTTAGATGATCCAATATTTTTTTCCAAAGCATTAGCTAAACCAAAGTGGGAAGCTACTATGCAAGATAAATATTATTCACTCATGAAGAACCAAACTTTAGATCTAGTACCACTTCCTAAGGGAAGGAATCTTGTACTGTGTAAATGTGTTTATAAGACCAAATATGTAGTAGATGATTTAATAGACAAGTACATAGCACCCCTAGTCTTAAAGGGGTTTTAATATTTTATATGGGTACATTAATATAAGAAATTTTCTCATGTTGATAATATGGATTCAATTTAGCTTTTACTCTTCCTTACTATAGCACACCATAGGTTGGTTTACTAGATGGACATGAAGAGTGCCTTCTTGCATAGTGATCTACATGAGGAGATATATATGGAGCAACTTCCAGGTTTTGTGATGGATTATTTACTAGTATGCATATTATGTCATTCTCTCTATGGACTCAAGTAAGATCTATGTGCTCGGTATGAGAAGATGGATTATTTTCTAATCACTTTTAGTTTTTCTCATTGTCACTCAAACTTGAATGCATATATCCAAAGGTATGGGGATCCCAATTTGATACTTGTTATATATGTAGATGATCTTATTCTAATAGGTGATTGTGACCCCATGATTGAATATAGTAATCTTAAGTTGATGAGTTAGTTTGATATGACAAGATTAAGACTTATGCACTACTTCTTTAGACTTCAGATTCATTAGCCACCTGATGAGATTTATCTTGGACAACAAAAATTTGATATAGATTTACTCCATAGGTTTTTTATGAATAATTGTAAGCAATGTTCTAGTCCATTTCAGACAGGTGTTATATTAACTGATAATTATAAGACTCTTATAGTTGATCCCACTTTTTATTGACAACTAGTAGGTAGTCTCTTATACCTAACTCGCACACGCCCTGACATCACCTTTATTGTTAATGTTTCCTCTTGATTCTCATAAGAACACCATGAGAGTCATTGGAAAACATATAAGCATTTTTCTATATATTTAGAGCAATACTCACTTTGGGATTTAGTACACATAATAGGGCACTTCATAGATTGCGGATTTCACTAACTCAAATTGGGTAGGAGATGTTGATACCCACAAATCTACATCTAATTTTATCTAAACTCTTGGTTTAGTCCAAGTTGATTGAGGATGGAATAAGTAGATAAACATTGATTTATCATCTAATAAGGCTAAATATCGAGGATCTTTCAAATCCAGTCAGGAGACCCCATGGATTCGATAATTGTTGGATGAGTTCGGTGTTCCATAACACAAACCTACTACACTTTGGTTTAATAACCAATTTTATTATTGTTTATTACAATCTTGTTGAACATCGATGCACAAAACACATTGAGATACATATGTAATTTATTCAACAAATTATTTAGGATGGAGCCATTTATTTGGAGTTCGTGCCTATAGTTAAATAGGTTACCGATATCTTCACCAAACCCTTGGTTGCACCTCATTATCTTTAGTTTTGAACATTGATTGGGGTGAATGAAGTTGTTATTGGAGAGGAATTAGGGTGAATTCCTTCATTCTTATTTCTTATATTTATTCTGATTGTACATGGGTACCTAACATGGCCTAGTAATTGAGACCCATCTTCTGTGCCTCCCAAATTATTCACTCATGAGAGGGTATTAGAGTACCAAACTTCAATTTAAGATCTAAATAATTTTTTTTAATTAATATTGTGTGTGAAAAAAATAAATAATTGCATTTATTATTAGTGTGACACTTGTCACACCCCATTCTTAGAATGTTCCAAGTTATAATGCACTTCTCACAAGCATTTTCTAGATAGGGAATGTTCTAGGTGTGACACTTGTCACAAGATCATTCTAGGCATCAATTATTCTAGTTTTTTCTCTCTCACCTATTTAATGAGGCTGATTATAATTATATGATAATGAGAAGAAGAGTGAGAGAGAGATTTTATAATAATTTTTGAAGCAATAATAATAATTAATCCCTTGTCTTAATTGAGTGTTTGTTCTAGGATTACAAGCTATTATTTCATGGTGCTAGGCCTTTGGCTAGATCCTGTCACCATTGATTTATATTTTAATATATCCCTATATCATTATTAGAGTGCCTCTTATTCTAATTTTATATTACTTATCACCCTTTAATTTTCTTACTTTGTCTCATCCAAAAATCCCATACTGACTTCCAAATTAAGATGAAACATTTTTTTTTGTAAAAACTTGAAATGCAATGAATTCTAATGGAAATCATGGTTTAATAAGGGCCATCTTTAAATTTACCTTTGATTCTAATATATACGCATATGTATGTGATTGTTTAATTTCATTAATTGCATTTATATCTCCCACGTTTGTTATGACCATGAGTATCATATGTATGTTATAATTCATTTAAGTGATGAGTGCAAAATATAATTAGAATATAAATATGTTAAATTAAAAACCATATGTTCATGATTATATACCTAATTCACTATTGTTTCTATATAATTTATCAAATTTGACTTTGAACTCAAGGGCTTGATTCATAGTTGCATCTGCAACCCCATGTTTTTGATCTTGATTAATGGAGTTCCCAAAGGCTTATTCTCTTGTAGTAGAAGAATCAGGCAAGGTGACCCCCTATCCTCTTATCTCTTTATCATGGTGGTAGAGACTCTAGGCATAAGCTTATAGGTAGCTAGGACAAAAGATTTAATTAAAGGACTAAATATAGCCAAAAACATTGTCCCTATCACCCATGAGCAATTCACAGATGAAACCTTCTTTCTTGGAGAGGCATTTGTTACCAAAGCTAAATCCTTCAAGAGAATTATTCTATAATATGAGTGGGTTATAGGTTAGTGCATAAATTTTAGTAAAATCTCTATCTTTTTCTTGAACACTTGACCATTTCCCAGAAAAGGTTGACTAGTATCATGGGTTGTCAGATCATAACCTACCCTCAACATATCTCTAAATGTCATTGTTCAAAGGAAGGATGAAAAAGGAAATATGGAACACACTGGTGGACAGGATATAGAATAAATTGGATGGGTGGAAAGTTACACTCCTCTCCCAAGCTGACAAACTCCATCTCTTTAAAATTTCCTTAACCAGCATATCAATCTACTTTATGTCCCTATTCTACATCCATAAAAAGATTGTAGAGAGAATTAAATAGATCCAATGTAGTTTCTTATGGAGAGGTGTGGAAGACAAATTTAGATTCTCCCTAGTCACCTAGGAAAAGGCCTACTTCCCCACAGCCAATGGAGGGCTAGGACTAAGATGAGTCAAGACAATAAATCAAGCCCTCATAACTAAATTTGATTGGAAAGTGATGAAAGAAGATAATCATTGGACTTAGATTATCAAATCTAAGTACCTGAAGGGTAGGGATGAAGATAGCCTCTTATGGGAAGAAGATCCCACATATGGTTCTGCCTTATGGAAAGCCACATCGAGTACAAAAAGTCTACTGAGAAAAAGAAGTAGATGATAGGTGGGAAATGGTGAAAAGGTCAATTTTTGGGAAGATCTATGGCTCTCTTTCCCCTCTAGCTTCTTCATTATCTTGGAACAACTTGAGAGGGATATTCAAAGCCTTTATTGGCCATGAGGTCAAGGACTACTGAAGGACTCACAAAGTAGAAGATTTTAGCCATAGAGTTAGACAATGAGGAAGTCCTCCAGGAAATTCATAACTTAAACCTCAAGCTTCAATAAATCCACATTACCATTTACGCTAAGGAAGACTCCCTCCTTTGGCCGACATAAGACAACAAGGAATACTTTGTGAAACTTGGGTTCCTTGTCAACCTTTAAATGAAGGATAAATGGCCATATTGGAAAAACATTTAGATAAAAGACTTCACCCCAAAAATCTTCATCTGGATGGAAACTCAGGATATGTTAGTGTAGTGTTTTTTCCCATTGGGTTTTGCCTACACTGCCTTATGTCCATTCTATGTCAATCAAGATTCCTTAAGTTAGTTATAAAAGGGTCACATAGGCTAATTTAATTTTAATGTAATTATCTAATTAGGAAAACTAAAGGATTCCTCATGTTGCCTTAATTTTACCTATATGTACCCCACTTTTTCACTTTGAAATTTTAAATAGGTTAATGTGATTTTATGCAAGCAGGTCATATTTTGCAATATTGTTGTGTGAAGACAAGCTTCTTCCTCCTTTGTAATTTATCTATGATTTCATTGCTTCATATATAGATTTGATCAATCTTCTATGAAAGGATCGAATATCGTGTCCAATCTGACATGGTATCAGAGCCATTTTTGTCAGTATTACAACAATATTTGTGGTAAAATCTTGCATACATTCGCTATTCTAGCATAAAGAAGGGTTTGATGGGATTCCTTGGAGAATTCATAAAAAAAATTCTACTGGAGCTTCAGATCTCAAAAATGATTGTGCCATTGGTTTTATAAGGTGTCAAAACCCTTGGATCAATTGTAAACATGACCTAATTTTGAAACAATCATTTTTCCTTTCTTTTTGGCATCCTAAGGCCTCATTTTTTCATTTTCTAAAAAATTCCATACATCCTGTGTTGCTATGCAAAAATGCCTTCTGTGTTTTCTTCCTCAGGTTAAAATCTTAAATGGGTCTCTTACATAATTTCCATCATTGAAGTATTTTAGATGTTTTTGGCTTGGCTCGATTTGCATGCCTTTATTCCAGTCATACCTATTCATTACTTTGATCTACAAGGGGTCATTATTTAAGATCTGCATTTGATCTACCTCATGTTGCATGCATTGGAGAGTCTACTGACCAATCCAAACTTTTAGAGGGATGTTACTTATCCAACAGACCAAATCAAACTTTCAACGGTGAACAACTTCACTTTTCTAAGTTGAGTTGTTTGATAAGTCTACTTAGTTTCCCATAGAAGAAATCAGACTTGTGGAGTTGCTTTACTTTAAAATCTATGAAGTTAAGTAATCAGGGTGCCAAAATTGGGATTACACTACTGTAGATACCCTCAGATTTACAGGGGGTCATTACTTACAACTTTGCCTACCTCAACCAAAACAAGGCTGAAACTTCGGATAACACTTCACTCAACCAACTCAAACTTTCAAGGGTCTATTGTTTACTCAAGTTTTCAAAGGTAGATTAATTTTGAAAGTCAAGCAAAGTAGGTCTGAAACTCTGGTGTACACTACAAAAGACCAACTCAAAATTTTAGGGTACCACTACTACCTTCTTCCATTCAACAAAGAAGTCTGGGAAGGTCTGATTGCTCTTCTGATGTTTTTTTTGCCATTATTTTGAAGGGTATTTACTTATCAGACTTGTGGGGTACCTCTACTTCTATTTTTTTTGCCATTTTTTTTGGGTGTGAAAAAAAATTCCATTTTTAGAAAGGGTCTGAGAATGTGTAGAAGTAAGAACTTGTAAGTGCCATAACTTTCAATCCATAACTTTGTTTTGCGTGTTATTTTTTTGAAAGTGCATATTTTCTCAAGATATACACATTGGTGGTATTGTTTTAGGCCCTTTGTAACACCCATTTTATTCATGGTGTAATGGCTTAAAACTCATTTCAAACCTTTTTTACCTTCTTGGATGCATTATCATTTTTGCCTGACATCCCTCTTGTACTCTCTCACACTAATTACCCATAAAAATTATTGATGATGCCCAATGTCCAATATTGAGTATGTGTTGCATTATAATTTTAGTGGGGGGGGGAGGGGGCGGGGGTCTTGTTGATAATTTAAGCGGGTACTTATATTGTGTGCAATATATTCCTTGCCTTCATCTTAATTTTGTAAATTATCTCATTCTAATCTACACTAATGGATCTAAACTCAATTGAACCACTCACACCATTTAACTATCTCAACTGGAATTCTAAAGTGTAGGTTGCCTTGAGAGGTAAAGGACTCTATCGGATCACTATGGGTGAGGAAAATAGGCTGTCTATAGATGTAAAAAGGGTTAAGTGGTACAATATATGTGATGAGGCCTATGGGTTCTTATGTCTGTCAATGTCTTTTGACCTCCTATTTCATGTTGAATCTACAAAAACTTCCAATGATGTCTGGACCATCTGAGATAAGCTTTTTGGAGTAAAAGACATCATGAAAGGTCATGAGTTGGAGAATGAGCTCATCACATTGAACCCATGTGATTATAACACCCTACAAGACTTCTTTAAAAAATTTAAATCATTAAGAATGCAGTTGAAATAATGTGCCATTGAGAAAATAGATGACCAGTTGATTCTATCTGTGCTTATAAAATTGGGTTATGACTATGTATTTTTTGTCTCTACATTTCATGCTACCAAAGATGCACTTAGATCCACTTGGAAAATGCTATCATTCGATGAGTTTGTTGTCGATCTAACTCAGGAGCAAGATAAGTTGGTTCAAATAGGTGCACTGAATTTTTCAAAATCACATGCCTTGATTGTCAATCAGGACAAGAAGAAGCCTTCTAGTAGTGGCAAATAGGGAAAAAATATTCTAAACTAGATCATGAACATAAGAAAAACTAGAAATTAGATGCCAAGCCTAAAGCATCTTTAAATGATTCCTCCTCAAGTGGGAAACCTAAGAAAGAGAAACTCAAATACAACTTTTGCAAGAAACTCAAGCATGATAAATCTCACTACATGAAAAAGAAGATTGATACCTTGAATAAGATGCTTGAGAAGAATAACATCAGTGTTCTTGAATCCTCAACTCAAAACACGTCTGCACAAGATTTTTTAAAGGCTAAATACAACCAAAAGGGTAAAAATAAGGGAAAGGTACTTGTTTCAATAGCTTCTTAGCCTTCAAATTGGGTAATTGACTCAAGTGCTTTATATCACATGGCCTCCTCAGAGGATCTAATTTCAAAAATAGAGCCATGTTTCATGTCTTCAATTCTCATGGGCGATGACACTTCAACAAAAGTCAATGGTAAAGGATCGGTTGAAGTAAGTAACGGGACCTTCAATGATGTTCTATGTTTTCCTTCACCATCCACCAATATTCTATTGGTGTATCAAATCACTCACATAGATGTAGGGAAGTGAGTTGAGTTCACATCTGATTCAGTGGTTATCAAAGAGTTGCACAGTGACACCATAGTGGCTTATGGGAAGGCCAATCATTAGTCTAGGTTGTATACCTTCTCATAATTTACCCCATATCAGGCCTTAGCTGCACTTCTTACTCATGAAAATGGTGTGAGCAAACTATGGCATAAATGGTTTGGCCATTTAAACTACCATTACCTAGAGCAACTCAATCATCAAGACATAGTTTTAGGGTTGCCTAAAGTCAAAATATCGGATGGCCTATGTAATGGCTACATTTTTAGCATGCATTCAGAAGAGAAATATGACAAGGGAAAAGCAAGGAGAGTCGAACAGAAGTTGGAAATTATTCATAGTGACATAATAGGTCCATTTACAAAACCTTCATTTAATAGGACCAGATACATGCTCACATTCATCGATGAGTTTTTGAGGTACACTTGGGTGTTTTTTTCTCAAAAAGAAGGTTGAGGTCTTTTATCACTTCAAGGACTTCAAGGCACTTGTAGAGAAGTAGTTAGATTATTCCATCAAAATCTTAAGGACTGACAATGGTGGGAGTGTGTCAACAATAGGTTTGAATAGTTTTGCAAATTAGAGATGATTTAGATGCAACACACATTTCCATACAGTTCTTAGTAGAATGGTGTGGATGAATGTAAGAGCCATTCCTTGAAGAAAATGGGCAACTTCATGCTTTAATCAAAGTCTCTTGATCCTCAATTTTGGGCCAAAGTAATCAACTATGCGTGTTGCATTTAGAATCATGTTTCACATAAAGCCTTAAAAGGAATCACTTTTTTTGAATCTTGGAATGATCACAAGCCCACAGTGGATCACTTTTGAGTGTTTGGATCACTATTAATCGCTCGTGTTCCCAAGAAGAAACACAAGGTAGTGGACCCTCAGAGTCAGTGTTGTATCTTTGTGGGGTATGTAGAGGGTGATAAGGGACATAGGATTATCCATCCTAAAACTCATGAGTTATTCATATAAAGGAGTGTCATGTTTTGTGAGGGCCCATTTAAACTCACTACTAGCACTCCAGACTCTTTAACAGTCTCACTGGACATTGATTCCACCTCAAATAGTAACTTGGATCCACCTCAAAATCCTTCTGATGATTAGGATGAATTTTCTTCTTCTTCAAGTTCAAGTGATGAGAGAAGTGATAAGGATTATCCTCCTCTATCTCACACTCACACTTTAGATGATGATGACTCACTTCTTGATTCTCCAATCTCATACAATTTTTGTCTCACTTGGGCCAAATAGACACTTCAAAGTGCTGGGAAATGGGTTAGAAATCCATAGGATACAAGGTATACATGTTCATAGTTTCAAGAGACTTCACATGCCTACTTGGACATTACCTCAGATCCATAAACCTTTCATGAGGTATATGGCATTCCAAAATGGGATTCTACTATGCAGGAAGAGTATAGTTCCTTAATCAAGAACAAAGCATGGGACTTGGTCCCTCTTTTTAAAGGAAGAAAATTGGGTTGTTGTAAATGGGTTTATAGGACTAAGTATGGTGCAGATGGGTCTATTGATAAGTACAAAGCTTGTCTGGTTGCAAAGGGGTTTTCTCTGGTGCCTAACATAGACTATACCAAGACATTTACTTATGTAGCCAAGATGACATCTATTAGACTCACTCTAGCCATCACAGTCGCACATCAATGGGATATTTACCAAACAGACATCAAGAGTGATTTTCTAAATGGTGACCTCAAATAAGAGATCTACATGGAGCAACCATAAGGCTTTGTGGAAAATTCCTCCTTGGTTTACAGACTCGTGAAATCTATTTATGGACTCAAACAGGCCCCTCATGAATGGTATGCCAAGATGGACTCCTTTCTCGTCATAGTCAGGCTCACCAAATGCCATTCATATCTGAATGTATACATCTTGTAGTAGGATGATTTTCTATTGATCCTAGTTCTCTATGTGGATGAATTGTTGATTACAGGGAGCTCATGATCATCCATCTCAGTAGTGAAAAATGCACTTTCAAATAGATTTTCAATGATATACATGGGATTGCTACATTACTTTCTCAAGATTGAAATCATTCAGTCATATTTTAGGATAAATTTATCATAATCCAAGTATTATCTTGATTTTATTGCAAGGTTTAACATGGTTAATTGTAAGCCAACCCCTACTCCCTTCTTGTCTGGTGTGAAGATTGAGGCTAATTATCCTACATTATTAGTTGATGCAACTCCACATCGGCAACTTGTGGGAAATATTATCTATCTCACACACACTAGACTTGAGATATCCTATGTAGTTGGAATGGTCTCCTAGTTTATGCAAGAGCCACATGAATTGCATTGGAAAGTAGCTAAGCAAATTTTGCACTACATTCAAGGTTCACACAACTATGGGATACAATACAGAGCAAAAGCAAATATTTATTTGATTAGATACATAGATTTAGATTGGGTTGGAGATATTTAGAGTCAAAATACCACTTTAGACAATTTCTCACTTGGTTCAAGTTTAATAAGTTGGTCAAGCAAGAAGTAACATGTACTTGCTTTATCATCTAAAGAGACAAAATAAAAAGGGGATGTTAATGCCACCACTAAGGCAATCTGGCTTTAGGAGATTCTCACTGAATTTGGTATCTATTTTTATAAGCCAATAATCATCTACTATGACAACCAAAGCACTATCCAGATTTACAATAATTTGGTTCTCCATCAAAGGACCAAACACATAGAGATTCACATGCACTTCATCAAGGAGCTTATCAATGAGTAAGTCATTGATCTTCAATACTATCCAACATTGAAGCAGATTGTATATATTCTAACCAAGCCCTTCACATAGAGTAAATTTGTTCATCTGCAAGCTCTCATTGGGGTTAGGGATGCTCCACCTTCTTCTTCCTCATATGGAGGTTCTTCACTATGCACTTGGGTACCTCATCAGGATTTCAATGCTGAAACCCAATTATCATCTCACCTAAGCTATGCTCAAGGGGGTGGGGTGTTAGTGTATTGTTTTTACCCATTGGGTTTTACCTACATGCCCTTATGTCCATTCTATGCCAATTAAACTTATTTAGGTTAGTTATAAAGGGGTCACATAGGATAATTTCATTTTAATATAATTATCTAATTAGGAAAATTAGAGGCTTCCTCATGTTGCCCTAATTTTCCCTATATGTACCCCACTTTTCCACTTTGGAAGGTTAGACAGGTTAAATGCAATTTTATGCAAGCATGTCATATTTTACAATATCATTGTGTGAAGACAAGCTTCTTCCTCCTTTTCAATTTATCTATGATTTCATTTCTCCATACATAGATTTGCTCAATATTCTATGAAAGGATCAAAGATCGTGGCCAATCTGATAGGATAAAATCCTCATAGTGGAAAATCTGGCTAATGCGACATGCTCATCCCCAACAGGTGTGTTCTCTACAAAGCATTAGAGGAATCCATCACCCATCTCTTCCTTGTGTTTCCTTTTGGTTTTACCATCTGAGATCAACTTATCTAACTATTTAATGTGTCTAAGGTTTAACCTAGTTCTATCCTTGACCTTATTCTTCAATGAAAACCACCTTGAAACCTCCCTTCCTTATCTTTTCAATAGTTTATGGCCCTCCCTCATTTATTTTGGTATATTTAGATAACCAAGAATGCCCCTCTTTAAAAATAAGAAGTGTAACTCCAATAATAAATTCTAAAGGTTGTGCATGACCATAGCTAAAAATTAAAAAGTGGCTATTCCTAATGATAAAATGATTTCTTTGAAGGATGAATAGGCCATCCTTCGTAAGTGGAACCTATCCCTCGCTTCCCCCCTCTAGGAAAATCCTAGTTATAATCCTTATAAAGTGAACTTGCTCCCCTCATGGGTGGGTGAAGCTGAACTTTGATGGAGTGGTTAAGGGAAACTTAGGGAGGGCTGATGGTGGAGGTGTTATTAGATATGAGTTAGGGGTGGTGATTGTAGCTTAGACGGGCCTCATGGGCTTCTAAATAAATAATGTTATGGAGGCTAAGGTGACTTTTTTGGGCATCTAACTAGAGGTCCAACTCAAAATGTCTTATTTGGACATAGAAGGGGATTCCTTAAACATTCTCAATTCCATTGTAGGTAAAGTGAACCCCTCCCATACCATTAAACATTTCATTGCTAAATCCATTACCTTTTCCATTCCCTTAATGATTTCTTTGTTGCTCACATTTTTTAGGAAGGTAATGTTGTTGTAGATAGCCTTGCCAACATTGATGTCTCAAGCATTGATCTCATTACATGGCACATGCCCACTAGCCTCCCTCTCCATATCTCCCTCTTGATAAAAAATGATTCATAAACTCCTCACAATCCCTCGAGGGATGAGTACAAATGTGAAAATAGGGTTAACATATAATTCTGGATTGTTCCACATCATTTATCATGATGGGGGCCCTTATTTCAATTGTTGGGCTAGTCGATGTTATCTTACATGGAATCACGTTAGTAACATTCAAGTTAATGAAGACTATAGCAACTTGGCACTCTACTCAAACCACTACATTTTATAACACAACCTAAACAACAAGAGAAGTAAAGCAATGCGGAGAAACATGGATAGACTCGAGCTAATTTCCTGCACTAAGATACAAACCAATAGAAAGGTTTGATATAAGCTTTGAAAAGGAGCCCTCATAGAGCTCATGCTACATATCAAAGGTCATGATGAGTTGTTCACAAAATATTCATCCATAGGATGGAAGAAGAGGAAAGTGACATTCAGGGACCTCATGGTCTAGATTTCAGATGAGTTGGTTAGAGAGGTTACAAGAATGTCATGTGAGGGGACCAAGGCATACAAAGATAAGAGAAGGAAGCAAGAACTCATGCAGACTTTATTTGAATCCGAATTCTTCTTCGAAATAGAAAAAGGGCTTCTTAAGAGCCAACCTTCCTAGGTACTAGCCAAAAATTTGCATGCGGGTGATGAAATACCTAACACTTGAGGGTAAGTTTACCCATATTTTCTCTCATCATTTTCTACTCCTTAATAATTTTAAGGGACACGACATTAGTTTATCCTAATTCATGCTTATGTATTTAGAAAATACTATTCTGGACTTTCAATCAAAACCTAGCTTTGACATTATCCATTAGGGGCTTATCTTTCTTGTGGCCAAGAAAGGGAAGGCCCAAAGGGGCATCAAGATAACCTCTACTAAAATTAGTAAGGAGAAATAATTGCAGGAAACCCCTAAAAATATTACAAAATGAGTAGAGGGTGACCTACGCTCCCACCCTATTTCCCCCTAAGATCCATAATCCCATTTGGGATAAAGAAAATAAAGGCAAAAGGAAAAACCAAGATCCCTCCTTTAGGGTAAGAAAACCTCTAAGAAATAAAGTGAAATCATAGCTAGTGCCCTATGAATTGATAACCCTAACTTTGAAATTTGGAAGCTAAAGGCTACAAAAGATAGGAAATAAGAAGTTAGTAGAGTGCAGGGGGAACACCTTGAAGGGTTTAGGCAAAAATTACAAGACTTCCATGAGAACCTCCAGAGTCTGGGGTGCCAACTGGTTTCCCTCATAGAGGAGTAGAACACCATAAAATCAGAATATGACAAACTAAAGGAAACTTGGAGCAACCCCAGGATGACTGAAAGGGGTAGTTTGAGGATAAAAGTCACTCTAGGTAAGAATGCCAAGGAAATCATAAGGATCACCCACTCTAAAGTGACATTCCCATTAAAAAATAAAATCAAGGATAAAATCAGAACTAAGAACCTTGAGAAGGTCAAGGGGATGATTGAACAAGATGGAAAAATGGTAGATGGCCCTAGTGTTCAAATAAGAGGCAAAACCAACATCACCAAGTAGGAGTGCAAAGATAATAAGGATGTTGTAATGATTATGATACAGGTAGGATTTATGGAGTCTTCAGAGGAAATTTAATGTGAATCCTATTTTTTGGGTCATACTAGGTTATTTTTGTCTTGGTATCTTGGTGGTAAATTGGTGGAAGTTTGTATTGGTTGGTTGGCCCGTTTGACCTATTTCTCTATGGACTCTTTATTAATCAGACTTGTTTACTTGTTACACTTTGTGGTTTCATGATCCCTATAAAACTTGAATTTCACCTAATCAAATAAAAAATATGTTATTGTTGAACTTATTGAGATAGATATAAGTCTTTTGTGTCAATAAGTTATAAGTTGAAAATTGTGGATTCATAGTAGGCTAGGGGCACATCCCATGTTTTCTCAAGGAAAATTTGGGGGAAATATGCCTTCATTGATGATTTTTTTATCATATTGGATTTTCATTAGATTTTCATATTTACTTATATGATATGTGTTCTTTAATATACCTTATTTGTAGGATGTATCCTTCTATGTTTATTGTACTTATGTTCATTCATATAATGGATTTATTTGACATGCCTGGGGTGTTTTTAGGTACATTGTGTTTTTTCATGTGCTTGACATCCTTTTTATCAATTTATATGTGTATTTATGTCTCATATATATATATATATGTTCTTGGTCACATAGTTGACTTTCTGACATTGTGTTTGATTGTCATCACAACTTTATTTTCCTAGTTAGAGTTTGATGCGTCTTTAGTGTAGTTGGTGTGATTTTATAGTTTTTTTTTTTCTAAGGATATTACTCAAAAATCAACTACTAAAATAATAAATAATAAGTGGAAATATGCAATGTAATAAGCATTCACCATAAATCCACACCATAGAAATGTTGAGACATAATATTTGTCAATGGAGAAAATAATTAATGGAAGAAAACCCCATGTATTATTGAAATATGGCCCAAATAAATTACAAGATAACATGATGTATACAGAATTTTTTTCCAAGAGAGAATATGAAAGAAGATAACAAAATCCTTAGTTTAAATAGAATAATTCTAATAAAAGTATTAAGAGAAGTGTGTAGAAGAACAAATCTGCATACTCTTTAAATAGAGTGAAGAGTAGAAAAGGAGTTATACATTACCATAATCATTACCTTAGCCAACCTTCCAAGTGTGTTCATAATGTCCCTACTTATAAATAATGAGAGGAAAGTAGGTGCAAAGTGGCAATTTAGTTACATACACATACAACTCCAATATTCCTCATAATGAAGAATACATCTAATGAGATAAAAGTGGTGAAGGATACATGCCACCTCATATTCTCTAGATTATGTGAATTAAAAATTTATATGAGAATAACTAAAATAAAACTATAGGATATTTAAAATACTCGAATAAAGATTAACCTATAACACTCCCCCTTAAGCTTTATTCTAGGGTTACAAAAGAGAATAAAACCTTAAGATGTAGAAGGGAGGTGTCATTACTCAATACTTATGATTGATGATAAATTCCTTAAAGAAAATAATTAGAAAATTACATTGATTTAATAAAATAAAGAAGAAGAACATAGATGTCTTCAATAATCTTGTAAAGTTGTAGGTGAAATCATCAACAAATTCTCAAGAATTATCTTCATAAAATAAAATCAATCCTATTTAGATCAATGAACAACAAAAGGAAGCTGACAAAAAATATCTGTTATAGCTTGAAAAATACACCAATAATAAGTTATGAAAAATATGAAGCCATAAAATATGATCCACAAACAAGTTTTGTGTAAAAAAAATATATTTAAACAACATGCATATAGATTAATGAGGTAACTTCCACAACAAAGTGATAATTCCTCTTCAGATAATACATGGTGAAAAAAAGGTTTCTCAAAATAAATAAATATCATATGCATATCATATCTTAAAAATATTTATAAATCACCACCATGGGTAAAATATAAGACAAGTTTCTACAAAAAATAATATTCTTTAATGAATTAACTCCTTCCGTGATAACTTATGATAAAATAAGCAAGCACAAAAGTAAGGAAAGAATATATATCTCTAACAAAATCAAAAGATCTAAATAATGCTAAAATAAGGATAAAAATACATCAAATGTAATATATGTATATGTGATGCAAGTAGCCTACTTGCTCATTCAATCTATGTCCAATTCTAATCTAAATACCAAAATGAATGTAAACAAACTTATCATAGTCTTCTTACTTTGTTCTTATTTCTTTGGTATCTTAAAGGATTTAACACCCTCTTGAAATTATTACCCTCTTGATTGAATCCAAAACTTTCTTCAAAGATCCTTAATCTTAGTTTGAAAAACACCTTCAAACAATCTTGTTAGATCTTTCAATGAAACTTTCAATTCATAATTCCCTTTCTTAAATATTTTCATTAATTAAATCTATTCATAC
The DNA here is from genome assembly GCA_037957365.1 of Torreya grandis. Classification (NCBI taxonomy): domain Eukaryota; kingdom Viridiplantae; phylum Streptophyta; class Pinopsida; order Cupressales; family Taxaceae; genus Torreya; species Torreya grandis. The sequence continues at coordinate 396,899 of JARHVA010000824.1, read as the reverse complement.
AAATAAACAAGTATTATATTAGGTTTTACTAACTATTGATGATGATTTATTCAAATACCATTCCTTTTTATTTTCTCTCTAATTCAAAATACAACCTTCATCCAAGTTTCACATCAATCAGGAAAACAAGACATAATATTATACGCAGTCCTTTAAGCTTTATTATAGATATACCACCACAAATTCTTTCATCTAATATTGAAGACTCAACCTCACCATGATTTCATATGGTTTCTTACCTTCCTTAGGCTGATAATTAATTCAATATATAATGTTTTCCAATTTTTATTTGTGCACTTTCAAGAAAACACAAAAAACACAGAATTCATCTTCTTACTATAAGACTATTACACTAAGTTTTCATTAAAATTTATTCTTTTGATGACCAAATACTTTGAAAATATCTCAAACATATTGAATTTAAATAAACACTTCATATTACTAAGTTTCTTATCTTTTGTAAGCATATCTCTCAAGTTATCAAATTATTTGTACTTCCAAACCCTATGTTAGCCTAATAGTGTAGGCCTACAGACCTTGCAACTAGCATATCTCCATCATAAAACATCATATCACCCTGAAACCTTATTTTTAACACTGAAAATAATTTATTATATCTCCCGTCAAAATTTAATACACTTAATATTGATACTTTAAGAGTTATGTTCACTTTTATACTCTTAAATATGCTTTAGATTGTATTATATAGGCCTATTGACTGTAATTTTGTATTTTATCCTAAAATACTAATCCAAACAATATAAAACCACTTTTAACATTTTAAATACATGTAAACACACCTCCAAACCAATTTTACATACTTTTGTATAGATAGAATGAAAGATATGAAGGTTTATTGATTCTTAAAACTCTAGTTGCAATCACATGACAACAAGCACCCAATTTTGTAATTAATTTTTGTTTGATGATCAAATAATCTACTAACACCTCAATTTTTATCTAAATTACTTTATATAACTTCTAAAACCTCATAAAATCATTAATTTATCCCATACACATAAAAAATATATAGTTCAAATACATAAAATTTTGTGTTCTCATAGAGCTTGAAAACATCACATAGAGCTCTATGAGATTTTGAGTTTCATCATGTTTATTTTGCCACCACACTTGTCCATCCTTTTCAAGCTCTATGAGATTTTTAACAACACAAATACGAGACTAGTAAAACATCACAAAATCTCATAGAGCTTGAACATACGAGACTAGTATAACAATGTCCTCCCCAATACACTAAATATACACTATGGAATTAGAGTGAGTGAACAACACCAGTGGAAAGAAGAAATAAATATATCTTCTCATACCAATCTCGAGAGGATTGTTTGAGACTTTAAAGAGACCTCCTAAGTTGACAAATAAGAGAATAATCATGAACAAACTAAGTATGGTGCTCCATATAGATTTCCTCATGTAACTCTCTATGCAAGAAATCACTCTTAATGTATATCTGATACACTGTCCAACCCTATGATGCAACAAGAAAAAGTACAAGGTGAACATAATACATCTTGACAATGGGCACAAAAATATTAGAGTAGTCAATACCTTCGACTTGAAAGAATCTATTTGCAACAAGATGAGCCTTATACTTATCAATAGACCCATCATCTGCATACTTAGTGTGGTAAATCCTCTTGCACTTAACCAACTTTCTTCCCTTAGGAAGAGTGACCAAATCCAAAGTGTCATTCTTCATCAATGAAGAATAATCATTTGTCATTGCATCATCCCACTCCTATATCCCATGAACCTATGAAAAAGACTATGGATCCTTAGAGAATGCCTGACATAAAAGTCCAGTACCTGTAGAATGTGCACGACGATGTTGAGTGGGTGAAAGATCCTATATGAAAGATGTTACCTCAAAAACTATAGTATAATGCTACCTAGGCATAGTGGAAACATCAATGTGAATAAGATCCTCATCCTCTATAACCTCCTTAGGAATCTCCTGAACTAGATCCTCAAAGAATGAATTTTCAAGAGGTGGTGATGAATCATCAAAAAAAGAAAAAGAAGACATGGAAGAAGATGAAGAGTCATGAGATGTGAAGTGCTCATCAAACTAGACATGTGTTCAAAAATAAATATCATGAGTATCAAGATGTAAAATATGATAAGCTCTCATGTCCTTGCAATACCCTACAAAAATTAAAGGTTTGCTCTTCTTATCCAATGTTTTTCTTTTCTTCTTTGGTACAAATGCCCAAGCAAAGCTCTCAAAGACTCAAAAAAATGAGACATCGGGCTTGGTTCCAGACCAACCTCCTCCAGAGTCAAATGCTCAAGTGTTTTATGTGGTTTTGAATGTAGTTTGCATAATTAACTACCTCTGCCTAATAGATAGGAGGTAAATCCCATGAATACATCATGCAATTATCAGTGTCCTTCAAAGTTTGGTTCTTTTATTTTAATAAGCCATTCTACTATGGAGTATGAGCAATAGAATGTTGGTGAACAATACTATGAGCTATCAAAAAATCAGAGAAATCTCGATTGAAGTAATCCTCCCTTTATCTGTATAAAGCTTCTTGATGCAACTAGAAGACTATTTTTCAACTAAAGCCTTAAAGTCTTTGAAGTGAGCAAATACATCACTTTTGTACTTGAGAAAATAAACCCAAGTACACTTTGAAAAATTATCAATGAAAGTAAGTGCATACTTAACTCCATTGAAAGGAGTAAGAAAGACCATCAAATCATTGTGCAAAGCTCAAGTGGTAAAAAAGATCTTGTAGACATACCCTTACTAAATGGATCTTGGTGTTGTTTCTCTAATGTAAAACCAAAGAAAACTCTATAAAGACATGATATTGTAGGAAGACCCTCTACCATATTGTGAGTGCTCAATTCCTTCAAATATATGTAGTTTAGGTGTCCAAATCTCTCATGCCAAAGCCTACTCTCAGAATTTACATGAAAAACCAAACACATCCCTAAAAGAGGAGTATCATCAAAACCCTCAAAATAATAGAGTTAAGAACTATGATCAATAACACTTTGTGCAATAAGTGTATGTGGATCTAACAAAGCTCAAACTTTAACACCGTATAGAATGAAAGTCACTATCTTACCTTGACCAGAATGATAAATCTGATAAATTAAAAGTAGATTGGTGGTGATGTCTGAAACATATAATGCATCATTGATATGGCCACCATCTAGATGTATGTCACCCTTTCCCTTAATATAAATAAAATAATAATATCCAACCTCAATGTTTGAAGTAGAACTCAAACCAAGAGATACAAAAGACTCTTTGGAATAAGTCATATGGTGTGAAGCAACATAATCTAGAACCCAACTATCTAAAATAGGTAACTATGATCTCCTAATAACATTAAGTGTTTTCTCATGCTCATGAGATAGAGAAGTGGAGATAAAATATTGTGTTTGCTAATGACATCCTCTAGGGCTTGCATTCTCTTGCAACACCAAGACTCTTCATGACTAGTCCCCCCACAATAGGAGCATGATAGGTTAGACTTATTCTTAGATATGGAAGATGATTTAGGTTTAGATGTGTTGGTGTTGGGCTTAGGTGTATTTTGAGATGGAGGAGTGTTCTTCTTCTTACTTTCTGTTTTTCCCTTGTTCTTAAGATGTGATGGTACAAATATTTTTTGAGAGATAGAAGACTCAAAGTGAGACAACTTAGATTCCTCCCTAGTAAGTCTCTCACAAAATAACTCTAGATATGACATTTGAATGTTACACCTAAGGAATCCATGCTAGATAAAAAGATAGAAGAAAATATTTAGAATGAACTACTCAGCTTTGACAAAATCAAGAACACACACTCTTCATCTTTCTTATCTCGTCCTCTCCCCTTCAACTGAGTCAATAAATGCTTAAACTTAGTGAAGTAGTCTACAATAGGGACAAAGTTCATCCAGATTGAGTGAAATAAGCTACACTTCAAGTTGCATAGATCTCAAGTGATCTAATTTTTCAAATAAACCCTTTAGCTTAGCCCATATTTTGAATGGAGTATCATATCCATCTAAATGAAATAAAAAATTGTCACTCACATAAGTCCTAATTAGACCCATACACTCTCCAAACTTACATTGGTGCTAAAATTTTTCAAACTCATGTGTAAATTGTGGTTAAGTTTCATTCATTATGGACCATAATCTTTTATGTTTTATGATTATTTCCATTCGAGGTCTCCATGTATGATAATTGTGTGTGGTCAAGGCTCACAATGGTCAATAACCAAAGTAGAATCCATGCTAGTGAATCACCAAAGAGCAGAAAAAATGTAAAAAGGTAAACAAAATCAGCATCGAGACAACCCCCCAAAAGATTGTATTAATGATCCGGGCAACAATTTAGGCAACAATTCGGGTGACAATTCCACTCCAATTGATGACAGAACTTCTGGGAGCCATAACTTTTGCACCGTAGCTCCAATTGACTCACCATTTGAACCGTTGGAAAGCTAAGAATGAGGAGAACATCATGAGATGGAATAGAGCTCTGATTGATGAAATTTTATGCCCAAAAATCCAATGGAAGTGCCCCAAATTTTAATTATAATAGTGCAGTCTAAAAATAGTAAGTTTCTAAAAATAGTAATTCCTCAAATTCTGTATTGTTTTAAATCTTGGAATTTGAACCACTTAATCTCCCTCAAAATTGGTGACCTTCTACATCCTCCCCATGCTTTAAAAATGTGTATAAATGAAGAGGTAATCCAAAATGTGAAGAGAGACATCTCTTCCCAGAGATAAACATATATTTGTATTGCGATCTTGAGTAATACTAAATCTCTTCTCAGAGAATTCATTGTTACTACGTTATTTCTATGCTATTGAAATATTTATCAACCAGAACTTTTGGGTTTTGGATCAGTGGTATCAGAGCGGTTTGTCTTGAGAGTGTATGATCTCGAGAACGAGGTCAGGCTACAAGAAGCTTGGGTGGAAAACAACAGAGCTTCCAAATTTTCTACCTATTCACTCCAAATGACTTCAAATGGCAGACAACACCGAGACATTTGATCCTTTCAAGGAAATGGTGAATGAAGCCCTCCAACAGAAACAAGTATAGATGCTACAACAATTTGACCAAATTCTTCAAACACTTCTGATGGGAAATTCTGGCTCCGCAGCTACACTTCCTGGCTCCTCTTCCTACTTCTTTGTAAATAAGTTCACCAATGGAGAAAAGATTACTTTTGCTCTTTTGAAATCATCATTGCCCATGAAAAATTGGTGAGAAGTGTACAAAAAGAGGTTCAATACATATGACATTAGCCTTGAGGTGGAACCTACCTGGGATGATTTTGTGGAAGCGGTGAAAGAAGAATACTATCCCATCAGAGCATATGATGATCTGTACATACAGTGGCAACAACTTCACCAAGGTAAGGACCAATCTGTTCAAGATTACATAGACACTTTTCATTCTTTGTCTGCAAGATTGGGCATTCAAGAAACTGAGAAACATAAGACTCTCAAATATCGTGGTGGACTACAATGGTACATATGGGGGGAAATAGAACTCTTCAATTTGGAAACCCTCGGTGAGGCATACAATTTCATAGTGAAGATTGAACAGAAGCATGGAAAAAAGAATATGAAGAGTCAACCCTCAAAATGGAAAAGTGACAAGGAAGGTCAAACACGAGGCCAAAATTAGAAGCAAAAGGAGTTTCAGGATAAGAAATCCCAAAAGGGGAAGGCTAGAAAATGGTGTGATTACCACAAAACTGGAACTCACTCCAAAGAAGAATGTCGAGCCATCAAGTCACTGCTTTCTGAGTCACAATACTCGACATCTACTACTCTGCCTCATACACAACCCACAGTCAAAGAGGATGAAGAAGAAATTGTAGATGCTGAGCCTGACACCATCGTCACTTCATTCTTGATAGTGGGAGTCAAAAGAATTTAATTTCTGCTAAAGTTGTGAAAAGTCTAAATCTATCCATGAAGCCTCATCTAAAGCCCTACAATATTGGATGGTTGAGCCTAGGGAGAGACCTCCATGTCACCCATCAGTGTCTTCTTTCATATGCTATAAAACCATTCCAAAATGAAGTCTTGTGTGATGTGGTCAATCTAGATGTTTCTGATGTACTCCTTGGTCAGTCGTTCATGTATGAGCAACATGGCATCTATGAATCACGAACCCGAAGGATCACCCTCACTCTTAGAACATGACACTATAGGGTACCAGAGGTACCACCTCCCACATCTGTCTCCCTTATCAGTGCTAAGCAATGCAAGAGATTGTTGGAGAACATAAAGCAATTTGTTCTCATGGTGGTCAAACCACAAAAATCCAAGAAGGCCAATGTTGCAGTCCTGACTACACAATCAACACGACAAAAAAAGCAAATAGGATGAATCATAGGAGAATATGATGACTTATTCAAGTCACTCACAAGAGTTCCACTGCATTGCTAGGTAAAACATTCTATTGATTTGATCCCAGGATCACCTTTGCCTAATAGTCCTGTGTATCACATATCAATTTTGGAGAATGATGAGATAAAAAGACAGATTCAAGAATTGATCCAAAAGGGTCACATCAGGCCAAGCTCTTCACCTTGTGGTAGCCCAATTGTCTTGGAACTGAAGAAAGATGGAACATGGAGGCTTTGCATTGAATACCGAGCCCTGAATAAAATCTCTGTGAAGAATCGCTACCCTCTCCTTAGGATTGATGACCTGCTAGACCAGCTCCATGGTGCGAAGTTCTTCACCAAAATTGATCTCAAATTTGGTTATCACCAAATTCCCATCGATCCCACTGATGTCTGGAAGACTGCATTCAAATCTAAGGAGGGGCTCTTTGAATGGTTGGTTATGCCTTTTGGCTTAACTAACGCACCTGCAACCTTCATGAGGATGATGGATGACATCCTACGACCCTTCACCAACTCATTCATGGTTGTCTACTTAGATGACATACTCATCTATAGCAAAACATGGGAAGAACATTTGCAACATGTTTGTAAGGTGCTTCAAACTCTTCGAGAGCACAAGTTGTATGCAAATCTTGACAAATGCACATTCAAGATGACAACAATTCAATACCTCGAGTACGTTGTGAATAAGGAAGGGGTCCATGTTGATCCAAAATAGATTTGAGTTATTTGAGAATGGCCCACACCAAGGACCCTCACAGATCTTCACAGCTTTTTGGGTATTGCAAATTTCTACCGCAGGTTTGTTCTTGGATTTTCACATGTTGCTTGGTCACTAACCCAAGTGACTGAAGGAGGAGCTAAAGATACATTTCAGTGGGGTGAAATACAACAAAGGGCATTTGAGAATTTGGAGAACAGACTCTGCTCAGCCCCTGTTCTTGCCTTGCCAGATTTGCATCAACCATTTGAGTTGATGACAGATGCATCTAAATATGCCATGGGAGCTATCATCATGCAACATGGCTATCTTGTTGCATATCACAGTGAAAATTTCACTGATACAGTCAGGAAATATCCAACATATGATAAGGAGCTCTATGCCATTGAGCAAGCCTGCAAACAATGGAAACACTACATCTTGGGGAAAGAGACGGTCATCCACACTAACCACAGACCATTGGAATTCATCTAGATGCAAAGCAAACTATGAAATGAGAGGCACCAAAAGTGGGCCACATATTTTCAACAATTCCATCTGATAATCAAACACAAAAAGGGGAGCTCAAATATAGCTGTAGATTGTCTGAGCCGCCCACCAATTACTGCACTCACAACAGTTCTTGACCTATGCGAACATGAGACTGCCACTTGGGGTGCTCTGTATGAAGCAGATCCTACCTTTGCTGATACATATTAAGCACTTCAAAAAGGTAAACATGTTTCTAATTTTTAATTGCAAGATAACGCCCTCTGTCATATGGGGCACATCTGTGTTCCAGTTGTAGAGCAACAAAAAATATGGGAAGCACACTTCAGTAGGACAACTAGACACTTTGGTATCAAAAAGACATTGGCAGTTCTTCAAAAACACTTCTACTGGCCCCATATGTGAAAGGATGTGGAAAGATATCTCAAATCTTGTACCCCATGTGCGATAGCCAAGCCAACAAATAAGAAGCAAGGATTGTACACACCATTGCCAGAACCAACCAGGCCTTGAGAATCAGTCTCAATGGATTTTCTCTCAGGTTTGCCACTTCAAAACATGGTAAGGACTATATTTTTGTGGTAGTTGATCATTTTTCAAAAATGGCTATCATGATTGCTTGTAAGAAAAATATATCTGCTGAGAAAACTGCTCAACTATATTGTAGTCATGTATGGCTCCATTTTGGTCTCCCCAAGTCCATTATCTCAGATCGAGATAGCAGGTTCCTGAAAATCTTCTGGTCCACTCTATGGAAGATGATGGATACTAAACTGATGAAGTCCACATCATTCCATCTACAGATTGATGGTCAGATAGAGGTGGTAAATCGCTTGATTGTTCACATGATTCAGATGTATCACTCCAAACATCCATGCACATGGGATGATGGACTTCTTTTCATATAACATGGATACAATCAGGCACTGCACAACTCGACCAACCACAGTCCATTCCAAGTATGTTTTAGGTTCCAACCCATGGCACCAATTGATATAGTTGTTCCATTTTCCACCATGGAATACACACCTCGTGGAAGATCTGAGGCAACAAAAGAAACAAAGTTTTTTGAACAAATGCAACACATCCAGCAACAAGTTCATGACATCCTGGAGAAGATGAATCAGAAGTATCAGCAACGCCATGACAAACATAGGATTGCACACCATTTTGTTGTGGGTGACAAGGTTTGGTTGTGGCTTCAGAAGGAACGACTTGCAGGCCCACACAAAAAGATTTGGCCTCTGTGATATGGTCCTTACACCATCACCAGAAGAGTCAGAGAAAATGCTTTTGAGTTGAACCTACCAGCCTACCTTGGTCTGCATCTAATATTTAATGTGGAGCTCCTCAAACCATATCACCCACCTCTATTGGACACTTCATTTGTAGCAGAACAACTAGACATTGATGAGTTTGATCCACAGAGTTTTACTCCAGTGGAAGAGGATCAGATTGTGGATACCTGGATGAAGACAACAAGAGGACGCTCTATTCCACTTTATCGAGTGATCAAAAGGGGCCAGCTTAGCCACCAAGGTGAGTAGCTCACAGAGAATCAAATCAAGAAACAACTACCTCCCCTAATGGGGAACATTGAAGCAATGGGGACCATTGTTTTTCAAGGAGGGAGGAATGATCCGCGCAACAATTTAGGCGACAATTTGGGTGATAGTTTCACCCCAATTGATGACGGAACTTCTGGGAGCCATAACTTTTGCACCGTAGTTCTAATTGACTCGCCGTTTGAACCGTTGGAAAGATAAGAATGAAAAGAATGTCATGAGATGACATTGATATTTTGTCAATGAAGTTTGACCTTTGAAAACTCAACAGAATTGCCCCAAATTTCAATTTTAGTAGTGCAGTGTAAAAATAGTAAATTTTTAAAAATAGTAATTCCTCAAATTTTGTATTGTTTAAAATCTTGGAATTCGAACCACTTAATCTCCCTCGATATTTGTGGCCTTCCACATCCTCCCCATGCTTTCAAAATGTGTATAAATAAAGAAATAACCCGAAATGTGAAGAGAGACATCTCTTCCCAGAGATAAGCATATATTTGTATTGCGATCTTGAGAAATACTACATCTCTACTCAGAGAATTCATTGTTACTATGTTATTTCTATGCTATTGAAATATTTATCAACCAAAACTTCTGAGTTTTGGATCAATTAAGGACCACCTCTTCCAAATTTGACACTCTATAAAAGTAGTGCATTTTTACAAGTTAATAACACCAATAGATAGAGAATTGAAAACCATACACTTTTGAACAAAACATAACTCAAATCCAAGTTATTGTTCAAAAGTTAGAGGCTTTACGAATTCTCGTAAAATGGATCAAAACATTAAAAAAAAACACTACAAATGAATTTTAGTGACCAAATCGAAAAATAATGTAGACATCCAACCACTCGTTAAAACCGAAATCAAATCACAGAGTTACAAAAGTTAACCATAGTAAAAACAAATCCTCCAGGACCTGTGATTGCATAAGTGGAAATGATTTCCACTTTAAGCAAAACTAGTAGTTTTTAGGTACAAAAATGAATAAAACATTGTGATAATAGGAAAACAAGGTGGATTTTTTGTTGGCGGTCATCCGCAAGTGGTTGAGGAAGAAAAAGACCAGGTATGCTCCAACATAGGTCTCGTTTGTCCTTCCAACACCCCAATAGATGCTCCAAACTCCAATGCTTCAATGGTGTCTCCTGAAAAAATCCAATGCACTTATGCAGAAATCCAATGTTGTGTCAGGAAGGTGAACTCAGAAAAGACTCCAGCTAAGTATGAAGGAATCCAACACTTAGCCAAAAAAGTATGCCACATATATATGATCTTCCAACTCCAATGCGTTAGATCAGATCTTCTCCTTCCACGCAGGATGCAGTCCAGGTATGATCCAATGCAAGTCTTTGATTTCCTCTAACTGCAAGCGCCACAGACCACAATGCGGACCTGGAAAAATCCAATGTGGATCTATAAAAGATGATGCCAAACAAAAGAAGGCAGAAGGCAAATGATGAAACACAAAAGGCAGATCTAAAGAAGAGATTTAAAACACACTATTCCTCAGGTAGAATACACTCACTCCATGCAGTCCAAACTAAGAGAAAAAAACTGTAGAATTGTTATTATTAACTTAGAATTAATAATAATTCTGTAAATTCCAATGCAATGCTTCAAATCTGTTAAACAAGATGCCCTTAGCGCCAACACAGGTTGATAGGAATGCAAACAGGAGAAAAAAGGAAGATGCCAAAATAAATCTAGTAAAATGATGTTTCAACGCCTCCTTAAGACGCCTAATATGCTAAAGACAGTAAAGCTTTTATTTAAATTGATTAATTCTTTTTACTGAGTAACTTCCAGTTTAGATGCATCCCCTGTCAGGCACTGGTCTTATATGTTTGGATATAAAATTATAACCTGTTTTAAATTGAATCATTTATTGTGTTCAATATATATATATATATTTTTTTTGGGTCATATTAAAAAAATTAAGAGGTTTATAATATAGAAATATATTCTATAATGATAAAAAGTTATAATTCTATGAGTATTATTAAAGATTTTTTATTGAATGTAGATTATAAATTTATTAATATTATATAAAATTTATATATAATTTTAATTATAAGATTATTAAATTAATAAAGATTTTAATCTAAATTTAGATTATAAAATTATGAAAAATAAGTAAATTTCATATATAATTATTGGCATATAAAATGATTAAATTAGAAAATGTTATTTAAATTAAATTTTTTTAAATATAAATCTACAGTTTTTATATATTGTAATTTATCTTAAATAAAGGATTTTAAATTTGGTTGGTAATTTGAAAAGGAAAAAAATCACCTACTTTAATTTGGAAAAAATATAAACGACTTTTGATTGTGTCTCGTAGTCAATAACCCTAAAGGCTTAAAAAATTCACTTATCTCTGAAATAAGGATTTGTATAATTTTTTAATTATTTAAAAAATTATTAAATAAAATAAATTTTTTTCTATGATGCTTTGATTTAACTGTTTTTTGGGCTCATATCATATGTAATTTATTTTTTGGGCTTGTTTTGTGTATTTGGGAAGTGATATTTACCTTTATTGTATGATCAGTAGTATTGTTTTATACCATGTTATTTATAAAATTGAACTTTTCAAATAAAAGTTTATGTAAATTATATTTTAACATGAAATATGTTCATGATTTATATTGGTTCTTTACAGCTGAAGCTCTTGGTCAACCATTATTAAATCCTTTTTTACAGAAGACTGCAAATTTCAGTAGTGGTGTAAACTTCGCAGTTGCTGGAGCTACAACTCTGGGACCATCTTTTTTTAGAGAAAGAGGAATTGGACCACTTTCGACCCCATTTTCTTTGGATACACAAATCCAATGGTTCTTGCAGTATAAGAATTACTTTTGCTTACATAATAAAGGTGTGCCTATTATTTTCTTTACACAATTATTATAATTAATTTATATATTATGAAAAAAAGAACTTTTTACTGCATATTCAGTAGACTAATTGGCATTAGCCGAATCTCTCTTAATTTGTTAGTTTGAAGTCCAATATTTAATCTTACAAATATAAGAATTTCATTTTGAACTTTTGATAAACTTTATTTAAAATTTTAATTGGTAAAAATAGCTTCTAAGTTACAATTACTTATGTTTTAGTGGAATAATAAAATTCAAAATTCAATGTCGATTTATTTTTAAAAAATTAAATGTTTTAACTATTTTTTTACAATTATAGATTACAAGTTTCTAATATTGTTAAAGGATATAAATTTTATATTAATATTTTGTTTTATATTTTATATTGTTAATTTGTAGAATGTGACCAGCACTTTGCAAATGCAATGTTTTTAATGGGAGAGATCGGCGGAAAAGATTACAATTATCCTTTTTCAAAAGGAAGATCCATGACTGAAGTGCAAACTTTTGTTGTTCCAATTATAAATAAAATCCAAAGAGCACTTACTGTGAGTATATAATTCTTTTTAAATATTTTTATAGATTTTTTTCTTTACAATTTCTTTATATGCATAATTTTTGATTTTTTAAAAAGGGAAATGCTTTTATATTTTATAAAAGAAATACGATTTTTATAGGTTTTGTTTAAAGCCTTTAAATACCATGTATATTAACAATTTGATTTTTTTTTGTCATTATTTTTAGACATTAATCAATAAAGGAGGTGCAAAGAAGATTTTAATTCAGAATAATTGGCTATCGGTTGCTCGCCTTCTTATCTCTCTGTGATCAATGGCGAGTTAGATGATATGGGATGCTTGAAGAGCCACAATAATTTCTCACAAAAAAGCAACATACTTCTCAAAGAAATGGTAGAAGCACTACAAGTAAAATATCCAAATATTTCTATTGTCTTTGCAGATTATTACAATGCAGCATTAACAATTTTAAAGGATCCATTATCTTATTGTAAGGAAGATGAAATTTTTATTTCATTTATTTAATACTTTTATACTTAATACATAATTTAAATGTGAGGTTATATGTAACAATATTTATTTATATTAGTTTAATCATTTAACTGTAAGGTTATATGTATAGTGTTTTCATTTATATTAATTTAACTATTGAAATGAAAATTTAAATTGTGTAGGATTACAATCACAAGTTCTTCAAACTTGTTGCGGATATGGTGGACTCTACAATTTCAGCCCAGTACGCATGTGTGGTGTTGGAATAGGATCATGCCCTAATCCTCAAAGATATTTTAATTCGGATGGAGTTCATTTAACAGAGGCTGCATATGAGAAAATAGCTTCAAAGTTTATAGATGGAGAATTTACAAATCCTCCATTTAAATCTGTATTTAAAATTTTTTAAATATTTTATTGTAACTTCTCTCAAATAAAGGATTTTAAATTTGGTTGGTGATTTGAATTCTGATCATCATACTAAAATGGATATCACATTTCCATCATAATATTTTATATTTATAAATATAAATAAAAAAGTAAATGCCGTTTGAAATTTAAGATTTCATAAATTGTATGAAGAAATTGTAAGGATCTAATTTAAATTGATAAATTTTCTTTACGAAATAACTTCCAGCTTAGATGCTATGATCAAGAGGTATCTCTTCTGTCAGTCACCCAGGTCTTGCAACTGGGCTTATTTGTTTGGATATAAAATTGTACCCTGTTTTACAACAGAGATTGTAACATTTATTGTGTATACTGTTAAGAGTGTGAGACTTTTGGCACCCCTTTATTTTGTGATTACATATGCATGTAGCCATTTTCTTGAAAATTCAATAGTAATGAACAATGGCCCCTTTAAAATTTGTACCTCAAATTATTTGGAAAATATCTGAACATATAGGCAAAATACTTGAAGCAAGACACAAATAAAACTTTGTGAAAAACCTGCTGTGGAGGACCAGTTGGTAAGCATAATATCTAAAGCTGCATGAGTTGAGTGGAAACCAATTTTCACCCTAAACAAAACTAGTTAGAGATGAAAAATATTGGACAGGAAGCCAGGACTAATGCAAAAAAGAATCCCAATCTATCAAGGGGCACAAAAGCAAACCCTGCAACCAAAAGGAAAATGAAAAAAACCACCTGCTTTAGTTTGGAAAAAACACAACCAACCTTTGGTTGTGTTTGGTAGCCAACAACCCCAATTTGAAGTAACGTTTGGGCCACAATCTTTAGTGTCCTGAAGTGGCTACACTATCATTTGAATCTTTTGTAAACAGCCCTTCTACCTTTAATAATATACTATACAGCAAGTTTTCCACTAGAATGCTGTGTGTTTATATTTATGTTCTGGCAACCATGTTACAAAATTGTTGTTTAAGTAACATGACAGCTCTTCCAAAAACTAGACAACTGACAATTGCTACTGCATTTTCTTCTACATTGTCCAATATTTATTTCTACATCCCATATATACGCCTAGACTACACATAACAAAGCTCAAAACTGCCATTGGGTGCCAAAGGCCTATAACTAGGATAATTTTACAACATATATTTTTTTTTAGCAAATCTGATTGCCACTTTTAACAAGAACAAAGAATAAATAACATATAGCAATTTTGTGACCCTGTAGCTTCCCCAGGGGCTTAAACAGAGTTTGCTTGTCTCTGAAAGACTAGAACCCAAAATTACTGCTGGTGATAAAATACAAGCCCCTCACATATTAAGGAGTAAATGTTCCCTCTTCTGCCAGCATTGCTTCCACTCAAGACATGGCAGGTCTGATTTTGGGTGTAACTTGAGTGCACAGTAGTGCGACATGGATGAACCGCAATGCTTCTTCCTCTAGCCTTGGATCCACCAACTCTAGCAAGTCTGCAAAACCTAGTTAACTCGGACCTATTTTTTTATGGAGTAGTAAGATATAGAAATTTTTTATTATATAAGAGAGATGAATTTATAAAAATAGGGAAACAAAAGTACAATGTAAGGTTTGTAGGTTTACATTTATTAAAAATATTTAAAAAATAAATTTGAAAAATCTCTATAATATTTAGATAAATAATATTTTTTTAAAAATCTATATCAATATAATTATGATTTTTTTTTAAGAATTTAAAATTTGATCTATTATAAATCAGTAATTGGTGAAACAATGTGGAATGCTTCCAAGATAAAACCGTAGAATATTCTCAATAAAGAATTTGTAATTTTGATAAAACAAGAAATTATTTCAAATATATGAGATAGGATTTTGAATAAAATATTATTTTTGATTAAACTCGAAAATTAATTGCAAAATAAGTATCCAATTTGCCTTGTATGCTAATATTTACTAAAAATAATAAATTACAAAAATTAAAAAATATGTACCAAATTTTGACGAATATAGATAAGTTTTTTCGTATACCAATCTAAGTAGCAAATACCTTTGAGTAATTTTAAAATGACTTTTTTGGAGTTCGAAATAAGTCAATCAAAGAAGAATCAACTTTTAAGCATATGCACACAAAACCCTCGCGACCAGAGGAGGGTAAAACCCTAGAATAAAGTTTTAGATCTGAAAATCTATCACAAGTTGAAACCCCAGGTGCTTAGAAGCCCTAGATCATTTTTTTTTTGTATTCACATGGATCAGGTTCACCAAATATTTAACCCTAAAAATTTAGATTGAGGTTATCTAGGGTTAAAAGGGATAGAGATAGCCTAAAATACAAAGGTGGTAAGTTATCTCTATAACATGTCAATTAGATGCTAAAATCATATATAACACACATTGAATTCATTAAATGGAGATAAACTAAAAATAATAAGTACAATTATACTAAATATAGAAATGACAAAGAAATAAGGTACTTAGTTGGTTCTGATGCTAACACAATTTTGGATCTGAACAGATAGGAAATAGATTGGAAGAGGATTATGGAACACTCGCCAAATTTTGACTTGAGTGCCTTTGGAGCCACATACACTAGTGTCAACCTTGGATTGTTACATCAACACTAATGTATGACCCTGACATAGGGGTCCTATAGAAAATACATGTTGGAAAAGGATGCAACCACCTAGATGCTTTTAGGTTTGTCCTCACATTCAGTCTAGTGCACTCAACTTTGGGTCATGGACTATCACTTTTTATGAAATTATAAAACTCTAATTCATCATATTCATTGTGAATTTGAAAAAAAATGGGTTAGTGAACACACATGATGTTGAACTGACCCCAAAGACCCTTATGTCAATAAGCGTTGCCTATGTATCTAATACTCTGAAGATGGACTTAAACTAATGTAATTCTCTCCTACGTGTTGGCTTATGTGGGAATCATGTAAAATTTGAAAAGTAAGTACAATAGTGATCTAGTTTGTAACTTGACAAATATAGCTCTTGGGTTCCTTCTTCAGTACTTTAGAACTATGTATGTGTTGTCCCTATGACTGATATGAAAATATCAAAAAATATGGAAGCTTTATTTTATCAAGTACTTGATTGTATGCTTTGATAAGTTGTTTTTGGTTTGTGTTACGTGAGGAACAAATGAGGGTTGATCTTGCATTTATATCAATCTTTTTAGGGAAATAACTCGCATTAAAGCACTTAGGTCGACCATTATGATATGCTTCATTTGAAAATTAAATGACTTCAGGGCACTGAACACTTGCATCAACATAGGTATCTATCTCAGACACTAGTGTCCAAAATATGAAAGTAGGTACTAACTCAAAAGTTGTAGAGGTGGAAGATAAATAGGTTTTAAGCATTTCGGTCAAGATAAATGGAATATGGCATCAACATAACACTGGTCAGACCAAGAGATAAGCCAAGGGGCACAAGATAGAGCATATGCAAGACTTTCAAAAATAGAAAAGGTCCAAAACTATGAGAAAAAACTAAGGTCTGAGTTTACCAAGTGGACAAGACTATGGTGCTATATAATCCATAAATATCGGCTACACATTTATATCCTTTGGATTTGGGTGAAGAAGTGTGAATAAATTCATATAACCAAAATATTAATCCAATGTATGTATGTTGATAAGATGGAAGTAGATGTGATTCTATTTGATATGTTTGATGCTATGTTTGGAAATCTTTACTTGAGTTTTAGGGATGATATCTTCATCAAGAAAACCAATACAAATGGGTGAAATATGGAGTCAACTATAGTATCAAGGAACATCAAAACAATTCTAAGCTTTTCATGGTAAGTGTGAACTTTTTCAAAGTACTAAGAAACTTGTAAAAATAATCAAGCCTTGTTCCAATCGTGTTGGTCGAGTCATTTATGTCTTCAATTGAGTTTTCCTATCCAAACTCATGATTTTGTCATGCTCTCCACGAGTCTTTTCCTAAGTCCGAGACTTACGCCTAATTGCATGGTATTGTACTACAAAAATATTTAGTGGGTATTGCAGAGATTATTTAGGAGTAAATACACAATGAAGTGGTCATATGGATTTTAAAAACTACAAAAATTATACGTGTTGAGAAAATTTAAGAAGTTTGAATGTAAAAAAGAATTATAAAATAAAATTTTATTGGTTGTAGAGTGCTTTTATTGTGCCTAAATATTCTCTATAGGTACTGCAAATTCTTGCCTTCAACGTCTACTCATCTCTAAAAATATTTCTCCTATGTAACTACTGCTCCTATTTTTCAGGAAAAGGTTTCATTTTTTACAGTTCAAGCAAATTAAATTTGCATGAGACCACTTGTAACTGTAAAATAGGTAGTTGTTCCCTCCATGGGACCACCCTCTTAGTCATTTTTAATCTCCAATTAAACCAAAGCTAGTGCAACTAACAAACTTTTACTATGAGTTTGACGGGTTCCTCCAACCTGATACAGAGCAAACCAAAGCAACACCTAGCCCAGACAACACCTCCCAAACATATGAAAGAAGCACGAAAGCAACAAAGGCACCAAGGGAAATGACAAGTTGAAATAATGGCCCCAAATTGACAACCCTCCACAAATGGAACAGTCTTCCACCAGAAATCCTTCAGAAGATAGGCAAAAGATGACCAAAGGAAACATCAAAGAGGAGGGATAACCCCCAATTTCAATGCAAGGCCGCTAGAAACAAAGAACCAAGTAACGAACCAAACAAAAGGAGAAGAGGTAAACCGTTAACCCTTGGTTGGGCCTCTTCTTCCTTGATGGGGGAGAATCCCTTCCATAGTCCATTGAGATCCATCCTTGACCAATTCAACAACATCTAATCTAAGTCTTGTTGCCTTCGTTTTTCTGCCTTTCTTCTTTGTTGTCGAGTCAAGCGGAGGTTTTAGCTTCAACAGTGGGGAAAGAGTGGGGGTGACTCCATTCACTAACAAAGGGAATGGATTATACACCACATCAGGTACGAGCTCCACCGTTGGAGACTCCAAGTTCATAAAGGAGGCATCCTTAGACAACGGAGGAAGCTCCCTAGAAAGATGATAGAAGATGTTGTGGTTACGTCAAAGAAAATATTGATATGAGGCACCTTATATTTTCCTCCACCCTAGTGCTAAACGAGGATTCTTAGAGGAACACCTAACAACGTGATGTCCAATGCGATTGCAGTGAAAACACTTGAAAGGGAGCCCTTCGAATAATGTGTCCACTTACATTACCAAATAAATCAAATTTCATGTTAAATTGATGGAGGAGGAATTTCATGCCTACCTTTAAAACATATGTTTTCATTCCCAAATTTCTGTTTTCTCCACTAAATCCAATGAAATATTTTCAGCTTTCTAATTGGTAGACTCGATAGAACATTCCCCCCAATGTTACTTAATTTGTTGATGATCTTCATTCCCTGCTTTTTTGGGGGTTTGAATTCAATTGAATAATAAAAATCTTTGTTTTTCCCCAGGTGAAGTGGAGTTGGCAAGTTTTTTTCGCTTTCATTCCTTTTGGTAACATTACTCTTGCGCCTTGATTTTCTCATCCCCTCTTTTTTGTATCATTAGGATTTCAAATATTTTAAATTATAAATAAGAAAAATTCAATCGAATAAGTGTCTTGTATGTTTTTATATCATTTTAATGAAAAAATCCCAGATCTTATGACTTATCATGTCTTACTAGTACATCTCTCTCTGTTCATAGAGTAAGCATACCTTTAAATTAGTGAGTTCCAAGATACGACCCTAGCCTTAATCATTTGACTCTCTGTTTTGAATATTTTTATTAAAAAAATACTTTAGTGAATAAATATAAACAATTATCATCTTCACCATAAAACTACAACTCTTTTAATATTTAACAACTTTTAAATATAATTAAAATTATATATATATATATATATATATAAATATATATAATATTCACTTTTTAATCTTATGCATACCCAATATATAAAACATTGAGATTTAAACTTTAAAATTAAATTTTTTAATAATTAAATAATAGACCATATAGCTCTTATAAGTTAATTATAAATTTTATTTATTGTGATGAGAAAAATACGTACTTACTACCATCAAATTTAAGAGAGTTTTTAAAGCGAATAAAATGCGCACTGGGGGTTTCCACAATGAAGTTTTTATAATAGATTAAATATTTTATAATAATTATATATTATAATTTTATTTATTGGAGATTTTATATTGAATGTTAATTATAAATTTATTAATATTATATAAATTTTATATATAATTTTAATAATATTATATATTAGATATAAAATTATAATGTGTGTTATATTGAATCATATATTGTGTTTAATTTTATATATATATAATTTTGTCATATAAAAATAAAACAAAATTAAGAGATTTATAATAGATTGGATATTCTATAATGATTAAAAGTTATAATTTTATAAGTATTATTAGAAATTTTATATTGAATATAGTTTATAAATTTATTAATATTATATATATAATTTTAATGATAAAGTTGTTAAATTAATAACAATTTTAATCTAAATTTAGATATTAAAATTATGAAAAATAAATAAACTTCATATATAATTATTCGCATATAAATTGATTAAATTACAAAATGTTATTTAAATCAATTTATTTGTAAATATAAATTTACAATTTTTTAATTTATTGTAATCTCTTTTTAATAAAAAATTTTAAATTTGGTTGACAATTTAAAAAGGGAAAAAACACTTATTTTAATTTGGAAAAAATACAAACAACTTTTTATTCTCTGTTAGTCAACAACCTATAGGGTTTAAACAAAGTTTACTTGTCTCTAAAATAAGGTTAAATATAATTTATTAAATGTTTAATTTAATTATTAAATAAAATAAATTATTTTCTAATTGTTTATATTACAAGGCATGTTTTTTATTTTTTATATTTTTAAAAATATTTAATTTTATATTCATTTTTTATTATAGGATGATTTATATTTTTAAATAATTTTATAATAATTCATATTTTAAGATGACTGTTTGTAATTTAAATATTTATAGATTTTGTTTTTTAATGATAGTTTTCAATAATATTTTATAATAAATTAATTATTATTAATATAATAAATATTAGAAAATATAAAATTGAAGTTTTGTTTGTCTTTTATATTATTTTATCATTATAAAAATTTATATTTTTAAATGATAATTAAAATATTTTGTACATGTTAATTTTTGATATTTTATTATATAATTTTAATTATTAAATTTATTTATAAAATAACATGTTTGTAAATATAATTATATTCTATTTATATTAATAATTTATTTTTATTTTTTTTAATATTAACAAATTCTTCTATTTTTAACATTCATATAATTATATTCTATTTATATTAGCAAACTTTTTTATTTTTAATTTTCCAAGGCTACATTATTTTTTATATAAATATGTCTAAGTGTTTCCAAGTTTCCATTCAATTGTAGTTGAGTTTTTTATTTTATATAAATATGTCTAAGTGCTTCCAAGTTTCCATTCAATTGTAGTTTAGTTTTTTAAGAAGGATTTTTTTTTTAATTTCACAGTATGACGTTCAGAAAATGAAGTTTATAAGAATTAAATTGTTTGTAGTGTGGCTCTTTTTTTATATTCAATTTGGAGACTGCAAGTGTTCGATTTATAGTTTTGGAGATTCGTTAGCAGATACGGGGAATTTATTAATCTCAACCCCTAGCCGAGTTATTGGTCGCTTTCCATATAGTGAAACATTAGATTATCTAACTGATCGTTGATCGATCAATCGTTAATTTTATTGGTATGAAAGTTTTATTTTTTAAGATTATGATTTAACTATTATTTTTATAAAGTCTTTTAACATTCAATTCATAAAAAAATTGTATGATGCTGTGATTTGACTATTTTTTGGGCTCGTTTCATGTGTATTTTATTTTTTAAATTTGTTGTGTATTTTGGAAGTGATATTTTACCTTTTCTGTATGATCAGTGGTATTGTTTTATACCATGTTATTTATAAAATTGAACTTTAAAAAAAAAAAGTTTATGTATATTATATTTTAACATTGAATTTGTTCATGATTTATATTGGTTTTTTACAGCTGAAGCGTTTGGTCAACCATTATTAAATCCTTTTTTACAGGAGACTGCAAATTTCAGTGGTGGTGTAAACTTCCGCAGTTGTTGGAGCTACGACTTTGGAACCATTTTTCTTTTGACAAAGAGGAATTGGACCACTTTCGACCCCATTTCTTTGGATACACAAATCCAGTGGTTCTTACAGTATAAGACTAACCTTTGCTTACATAATAAAAATGTGCCTATTATTTTCTTTACACAATTATTATAATATTTAATTTATATGTTATAACCCAAAAAAAAATTTACTGCATACTCAGTAGATTAATTGGCATCAGCTGAATCTCTCTTAATTTGTTAGTTTGAAGTAATATTTAATCTTACAAATATAAGAATTTCATTTTGAACTTTTGACATACTTTATTTAGAATTTGAATTCGTAAAAATAGCTTCTAAGTTACAATTACTTATGTTTTAGTGCAACAATAAAATTCAAAATTCAATTCTAGTTTTTTTTTTTTTTTAAGTGTTTTAATGATTATAAATTTCTATTATTATTAAAGGATATAAATTTTATATTAATATTTTATTTTATATTTTATATTGTTAATTTGTAGAATGTGACCAGCTCTTTGCAAATGGAATGTTTTTAATGGGAGAGATCGGTGGAAATGATTATAATTATCCTTTTTCAAAAGGAAGATCCATTGCTGAAGTGTAAACTTTTGTTGTTCCAATTATAAATAAAATCCAAAGAGCACTTACTATGAGTATATAAATTTTTTTTTTTTTCAAATTTTATTATATATATTACTTTTCAATTTCTTTATATGTATAACTTTTGATTTTTTTTAAAGGACATGCTTTTATATTTTATAAAGGAAATACTATTTGTTATAGCATTTTGTTTAAATCTTTCAAATACTATGTATATTAATAATTTCGTTTTTTTTTGTCATTTTTTTCAGACATTAATCAATAAGGGAGTTGCAAAGAAAATTTTAATTCAGAATAATATGTCTATTGGTTGCTCGCCTTCTTATCTCTCTGTGATCAATGACGAGTAAGATGATATGGGATGCATGAAGAGCTACAATAATTTCTCAGGAAAAAGTAACACACTTCTCAAAGAAATGGTAAAAACACTATAAGTAAAATATCCAAATATTTCTATTGTCTTTGCAGATTATTACAATGCAGCATTAACAATTTTAAAGGATCCATTATCTTATGATAAAGAAGATGAAATTTTTATTTCATTTACTTAATACTTTTATATTTAATACATAATTTAGATGTGAGTTTATATGTAACAATATTTATTTATGTCAGTTTAACCATTTAAATGTAAGGTTATATATATAGTGTTTTCATTTATATTAATTTAACTATTGAAATGAAATTTTAAATTGTGTAGGATTACAATCACAAGTTCTTCAAACTTGTTGTGGATATGGTGGACTCTACAATTTCAACACAGTACACATGTGTGGTGTTGGAATAGGATTTTGTCCTAATCCTCAACGATATTTTAATTGAGATGGAGTTCATTTTACAGAGGCTGAATATGAGAAAATAGCTTCAAAGTTTAAAGATGGAGAATTTACAAGTCCTCCATTTAAATCTGTATTTAAAAACTGTTAAATATTTTATTGTAACTTCTCTCAAATAAAAGATTTTAAATTTGATTGTCCATTTGAACTCTGATCATCATACCAAAATGAATATCACATTTCCATGATAATATTTTATATTTATAAATGTGTAAAAAAAAATAGATGCCTTTTGAAATGATGGGTGGATTGTTTCCATAATTTTACGATTTCAGAATTGTATGGGGAAATTGTGGAACTCTAATTTAAATTGATAAATTCTCTTTACCAAGTAACTTCCAGCTTAGACGCAATGATCAAGAATTATCTCTTCTGTCAGTCACCCAAGCCTTGCACCTGGCCTTGTTTGTTTGAATATAAAATTGTACCTTGTTTTACAACAGAGATTGTAACATTTATTGTGTATGCTCTTAAGATAGAGAGACTCTCGGCACCACTTTATTTTGTGATTGCATATGCATGTAGTCATTTTCTTGAAAATTCAGTAGTAATAAACAATAGTGCCTTTAAAATTTGTACTTTGAAAAAATCTGAACATAGAGGCAAAATACTTGGAGCAAGACACAAATAAAACTTTGTGAAAAGCCTGCTGTGGAGGGCCAGTTAGTAAGCATAGCATCTAATGCTGCATAAGTTGAGTGGAAACCAATTTTCACCCTAAACAAAACTAATTAGAGATGAAAAATATTGGACAGGAAGCCAGGACTTACGCAAAAAAGAATCACAATCTATCAAACGGCACAAACGCAATGAAGTCTTAGGATTATATTTATTCCACCTTCAAGAAAGGCAAACCTTGTGCCGTGCAAAAGGAAAAGGAAAAAAACCACCTGCTTTAGTTTGGAAAAAACACAACCAACCTTTGGTTGTCTGGTAGTCAACAACCCCAATTTGAAGAAACGTTTAGGCCACAATCTTTAGTGTCCTGAAGTGGTTACACTATCATTCGACTCTTTTGTAAACAGCCCTTCTACCTTTAATAATATACTACATATCAAGTTTTCCAATAGAATCATGTGTGTTTATATTGGTATTCTGGCAACCATGTTACAAAATTGTTGTTTAAGTAACATGACAGCTTTTCCAAAAACTACAACTGACAATTGCTTCTACATTTTCTTCTACATTGTCCAATATTTCTACATGCCATATATACGGACTAGACTATACATAACAAAGCTCAAAACTGCCATTGGGTGCCAAAGACCTATAACTAGGGTAATTTTACAACATATAATTTTTTGAGCAAATCTGATCGCCACCTTTAACAAGAACAAAGAATAAATAACATGCAACAATTTTGTGACCCTGTAGCTTCCCCAAGGGATTAAACAGAGTTTGCTTGTCTCTGAAAGACTAGAACCCAAAATTACTGCTGGTGATAAAATACAAACCCCTCACATATTAAGGAGTAAATGTTCCCTCTTCTGTCAGCATTGCTACCACTCGAGACATGGCAGGTCTGATTTTGGGTGCAGCTTGAGTGCACAGTAGTGCGACATGGATGAACCGCAATGCTTCTTCCTCAGAAAATTCCTCTAGCCTTGGATCCACCAACTCTAGCAATCTGTTCTCCTCACATAGACGCCAAATCTGGAAAACAATTGTCTCAGGACGATCACATATATATCCTTTGAATTCTAGATCATGAAAACCTAATCAGAGAAGGGTACACTACTGAATTTCAGACAGCTGATTATCTTCTAAACTCATCTTCCAAGAAGAAATGTTACTTGTAGGTATGTTGCCATTTTATTTTAGAATTGTAATTGATGTAAGGGTTTTAGACCTTATGATACAAGAAGTTACAATGCATATGGTTGGGATTTATCACAATGTTCAAATGTTGATACTGATAATGCGGTTGTAGAGGTCTATCCTGTACATTATTTTACAAAATGCCAATACTGATAGTGGTTTTAGAGGTCTATCTAGTACATTATTTTACAAAATGACAATACTGATAATGTGGTTTTAGAGGTCTATCCTGTACATTATTTTACAAAATGCCAATACTGATAAGTGGTTTTAGAGGCGTATCATGTACATTGTTTTATAAAATTGCTAAAACCATGAATGAAGTTGTGTCTAAATGGGAAACCGGAAAAATGTGCAATTTTGGCATTTTCTGGGAAGATGGCTGAAGGGCGGCTATTAAAAAATACATATATGATATAACAATAATATTTGAAAATTAAATAATATAAAATAACATCATAAATAAATTGAAAGATGTTGAAATTAAATTTAACTAGCATGATATAAATTCTGTGCATGTGTTATAAATTCTTGCTTCCGTCGTCTATTCGTTTTTGAAAAATTTTCTTTTATGTAAATATTGTACCTATTTTTCACGTAAAGATTCTATTTTTTATAGTGCAATAAATTTAAACTTGCATGAGACCACCTGCAATTACAAAATAGTTGTAGTTCCATCTTCATGGGACCACCTTCTTAGTCATTTTCAATCTCTAATTGAGCCAAAGCTAGTGGAAATCACATACTTTTACTATGAGCCTTTCTAAAATCCATTTTGTTTGTCAACTTACGTTTTTTTTGATAAGGTGAAAAAGGAGGTTTTGACGGGTTCCTCCAACCTGATACAAAAGAAAGCAAACCGACAGCTGACCCAGACAACAACACCCAAATATATGAAAGAAGAACGAAAGCAACAACGCCACCAAGGGAAACAATAAGTTCGAACAATGGCCAAAAACTAAAAGCCATCCTCAAACGGAATAGTCTTCCACCAATTATCCTCTAGAAGACAGGCAGAAGACAACCAGAGGAAACACCAAAGAGGAGAAATAACTCCCAAGCTCAGCACAAGGTCACTTGAAACAAAGAACCAAGCAACAAACCAAATAAAAGGAGAAGAGGTAAACTATTAACCCCTGGTTGGGCCTCTTTTTCCCTGACGTGAGAAAATCCATTCCATAGTCTATTGAGATCCATCCTTCTCCAATTCAACAACATCCAATCTGAGTCTTTCTATCTCTATTCCTCTACCTTTCTTCTTTACTATCAATTCAAGATGAGCCTTGAGCTTCAATAGTGGGGAATATGCAGGGGCAACTCCATTCACCAATAAAGGCGATGGATTAGACACCACATTAGGGGTGGACTCTATCCTTGGAGAATCCACGTTCATAAAAGACAACGGATAAAGCAGCCTGGAAAGATGATAGAAGATGTCGTGGTTGTGTCAAAGAAAATCTTGATCCAAGGCACCTTATTTTTTCTTCCACATCAGTCTTAAATGATGATTCTTAGAGGAACACTTAATAATGCGGTGTCCAATGCGATTGTAGCGGAAACCTCTGAAAGGGATCCCTTCGAATAATGCGTCAACTTACATTACCAAAGAAATCAAATTTTGTGTTAAACAAACAGAGGAGGAGGAATTTCACACCTACCTTTACAATATATGTTTTCATTCCCAAATTTTTGTTTTCTCCACCAAATCCAATGAAATATTTTCAGCGTTCTAATTGTCAGACTCGATAGATCATTCCCCCAATGTTAATTTGATGATGATCTTCATTCCCCGCTTTTTTTGGGTTTGAATTCAATTGAATAATAAAAATCTTTGTTTTTCGCCAAGTGAAGCAGAGTTGATAGGGTTTTTTCGCTTTCATTCCTTTTTTATTGATAGTGAAATTCTTTTGACTTACCAGAATTGGATTATCTCTTGTTCTAACCTATTGTACCCAAAAAATGTCACTCATTTTTGGACAACATATGAGCTATTTTGGTCCTGCAAGACAAAATTATCTCTTCCCATTTCAAAAAATTGTTTTGAACTTTCAAAATTGGGAATTATTCAAGCTTTTTCAGTTAAAAGACTAACAGGTTCAATGGCTTCAACAAGTGAGTTCTAGAAAAGGAGCAGGTTCCTCAACACTTAGACGCTTGTGAGGCTGGTTCAACGCCTTGGTTCAAGCAAAAATGTTCATTGGCAAGCTTCAAAGAAGGATTGAACCATTGAACCATCGAACCCCGCTTCTAAAAAGGTTCAAAAGTTCAACGAGTTCAAAGGTTCAACGATGTCAGCAGACTTCAAGAGTTAAGTGCTTCAGCCAAAGGTTCAATGCGGTTAAAAAGCTTGGTTCAAGCGGTCAATTGAATAAGTAGAAAATCCCAAAGCCAAAGCCCGTCAGAGCCCAGCGGATGCTGCCAAGTGTCATCTGTCAAGCCCCATTATACTTTGTTTCTAAAGCTCAGCGGAAGCTACCACGTGTCATCTTCTGTAGGACTCTCAAAAGACATCCAAAGCATCTATAAGTTAAGTGGAAGCTACCATGTGTCCTTGCCTGTTTCACAGTAGATACTGCCATGTGTCACCTATTGATATCGACAGAAAATTGACTAAGGTAAAGCCAAAGGAAAAAGTGCCCTTGTGGAGGACATTGAACCAAGTTGAGTACCCTTGTGGAGGGCAGCGAGTAAAGGTGGACACAAGGAATTCCTTCGAAAAAGTTCCCACGGCAAAATGGTTAAGGCAAAAATCCTTCGGACTTTTTGTCTGAAGGAATTCACCTGGGAAGGAAGCCCAAAAGAAAACCCAACGAAAAGCAGAGGCAAAGCAAAGGAAAAGTCCGTCGAAATAGAAAACCCATCGAGGAAATAAAAGCTCGAAAAGCCGCCACATGTCCCTTCTCAAGTTGCAGCGAAACACGCCACATGTCCCTTACAAAGTGTAGCGGAAGCCACCACGTGTCATCTGCCGAGACACAATTTCTAGTAACTTTCAAAGTAGCAGAATGTGCCATGTGTCATCTACAAAACTCAGCAGAAGCCGCCAAGTGTCAACATCCATGGCTTCTTCCTTTTGTTGAGTAAGGATTGTGGTGGGTCCCGAGTGAATGGCTAAACTCAAGCAAAACGTACCAAGTGTCAGCATCTGAGTGAATCTAAAATGAGTCTCGAATGTTTCTATAGTATAGCCAAAGCTCAGTGGAGATTGCCACATGTTCTCTTCCGCAGGACTTTCAAAAATGTTTCTAAAGCTTCTATGGACAAGCAGAAGCTGCCATGTGTCTTGTTATAACTCCACAGAGCGCGACAAGTGTCTGCATCTGCGTCTCGATTTTCTTACAAGTTTTCAAAGTTTCTTTCAATAAGTGTCTCTCAGAGTCTCGTGGATGTTACCAAGTGTCCTGATCTATTTTGCCATGGAACGTGTCACATGTCAATTGTTAAGATCAACGAAAAGCGACCAAAGATCAGAGAAGCAATTAAACCAAGGACCCAATTCAACAGCCAGGAAAGGAGGAACGATGAAGAAAGACCACAAATATCCATGCATGAGATATGTTTCTAGAAGCAGTCCACTAGGTGGACATTGGAGAACACAAACATTCAATGGCGTGACCCGTTTCTCTGCATTGAGAAAAGCAAATGGGAAAATACACCCAATTCCAGCATATCTTCTTGACAGGATTTAAAATGTATTCAAGGCATTGAATGCAACATGATGTGTTACTGCTCCCAAGTCTTTCTTGGAGGGCTATATATTGAACTCTCTCTTATTGTTTTAAGCAGATCTCTCTATTATCAGAAACTGAACTTTGCTCAAATTGAAAGGCATTACTGAGACTTTGAGCTCAGATTGTTGATCATATTTTGTTATTGGAATAAGAAAACAAGTGACTTCTCAGACTTTGTGCTGTGATAACTTGGTTGTTGTGGAAATTGTTCTTATGTCTATTTCCTTAATACATTTTTTGTCCCTTTGATTAAATAAGCAGAATTAGTGAAAGTAATCAGGAAGGTGTCCTGAAGCCGGCTGTGAAGAGACTTTGTGCTGCCACAATTGTCTTTAGTTTGTCTATTTTTTCTGTTTATGTGTAAAAGATCTTGGGACGACTTTGTGCCCTCATTATCCTTCGTATTTCACTCTTTAGCAGTTGAGGTGGAGACTTTGTGCTACATTTCATTTTGCCATGCTACTGCATCCTGTTATAGTTATTTGTCACCACCAGAAATGTTCCTTTTGTCTGTCGAACAACACTTCTGAAAGAAGAGGAGTGCCTTCTATCATTTCATCAGAATTCTTCCTTTGATTTGTAAACATCATCTCTGAAAAAAGAGAGATGGATGGTGTTATCCTACCCCTGAGTGTTATTTTTAGCTTATTTATAGTAGATTAGCATATATATATATATATATATATATATATATATATATATATATATTACCTTATACTTATTGGGAACCTCCCCTTGATGAGAGGAGAGATTAGTCCCCTTTTGATGTGGTAAACCTGTGCATTTGGCTGACCAATCTTCCTGTTGTGGTTGATCAGACCTATTTTGCTCATCAGTACGCTGATTGACAAAATATTCACCCAACAATTTTTGGCGACTCTGCTAGGGATTTATGTGCATTTGGAAGCCTCAAGTTTTAGATTGAAGCAGTCCCTACCCTTATCCATTATAGACTTTGGTGACTTTGTTCTGTGTCTTACCCGTTATCATTATAGCCTTACCATCTCCCTCCAACTCCACGCCAACTGGGATAGAACGCGCAGTTTAAAGCCTCAAGCTTCAAACTGAAGTAGGGCTAGTTCTTTCCTATTTTTGTTCTACAATCTGGCAGATCCATGGTATATGCAAAGCCAAAGGGCTAGAGGTATTGTTGACCCTGTATATGAGTTAGTACAACAAGGTAATTTTGATCTGTTTCCTTCATCATCTCGCCTCCAACAAACCAAGATCTTTTCTCCTACTAAAGTCAAGTCTCCATTACCAGGCAAAACATCCACTTCTGCTGTTAATAAAGCTTTGCCAATACTTACCCCTCTGATATTTATTCCCCCTTTTCATAGTCATATAATGGCAGCTCAAGGCCCCTAGGGTAACTCTTTTGGTCCACTCAATTTAACTCCACCTCTACATGAGTTACCATGCAGTTCAAAGAAAAATTTACCCAAGTTTTATGGTGATGGGAAGGTTCATCCTGATAAACATATTGCAGCCTTCAGCATAGCCTGTGGTCTAATAGGCGTAGAATTTGAGGACATGGCAGTCAGACTATTTGTAGAGACATTACAAGGTGTTGCTGTAGATTGGTTCTACCACCTGCAGGCTCGGTTAGTAACTGACTGGAACACCCTCAAAGCCATGTTTGAAGCTAGATTCAAACCTGCAGAAGGAACCTCATGAACCAATGAGGGATTTCATATCCAAATTTGACAAGCTGAGGAACAGGATCCCTGCAATTGCTTGACCTATAGCTGATAATCTCAAATGTTTCTTCATTAACTCACAGTTACCTGAAGTGAGTTTTTTGTTGAGCCGTGCTGGTCAAATAGACCTTGATGCAGCTCAAGATTTGGCCACTGAGGTGGAATATGATCTCATCTTGGCAGGAAAGATAAGGAAAGATCTTAATAGAAATAGACCCTCATCATCTTCTAAATATCCATCTACAGGCACCACTGATCCAATGGTGCATAAGTTGGCAAATGAGTTGCTTACTCTCAAAAATCAAATGGTGCACGAAATGTCTTCTAATTCTTCATACAGAGATATGCCAAGGAGGGCATTCCCCAATCAGTTGTACTAGGGCAATGCTGCCAGGAATCAAGGGCAGCTAAATCATCTTCCTCCCCCATAGGGGAAACTTGCCATTGAAGCACCCCCAGCCAATTCAGCAATATAATATCTTGAAGAAGAATTAGATTTCTCTTTCTAGCCTAAATTGAGTCAATAAAATGACGCTAATCTCGTTGCAGAAGGCCAAGAAGAATTAGCTGGCAACTCCAACATTGGTTTTCTGAACTACCAGGATGAACCCAGAAGTAAAGGAGAAGCATTTGATGGATCATACGTAGTGTTTACCAGGTCACAGAAACAATTAGCTCAACAAGCTGATAAGGAAAAAATGGAAGAGCATTCTCAGCCTATAATTTCAATTGCTAAGCGGGGAACCACCCTGCCTTTCCAGCCAAAAGACCCGATGATCACTAAAAAGGTAAGTACATCAAGTTCACCTTCACCTTTAACTTCAATTTCACAAATCAGTCCTTCCCCCTTATAAACCAAAAGATTGAATTGCCTTCCTTTGTTCCTAGTCCAAATCAATCATTTGACATAATTGATCATGTCAAAAAGACCAAAATTCAAATGACTAAGTTTGAATATTTACAACCTAATCTTGAGCAGCTGGATAGGTTAGTTGAGTGTGTAAAAAATAAGGTCGTCCCTACAGGACAAGATGTTAAGAAAGTAACTCATGATCCCCCAAGGAACATGTCCATCCCAAATAATCTTTTTATTACTCCTCCTGCTGCCCTTGGGAAAATAGAACCTTTATATGTTTCCCTGTTGATAAATGGTCACAAGCTGAGCAATTGCATCATTGATTCTGGAGCTTCAGACAATGTCATGTCTGCCAAAGTAGCTGAATCCCTTGGCCTCACATTGACCAAAAATTTGGTAGATGTTTTTCCATGGAGAACAAGCAAGTACCACTACTGGGGCAAATCAAAGACACCCAATTTGCATCTGTAGCCTTTCCAAACAAAAGAATCAAGATGATAGTTCTGGTGGCCGATGTCCCAGCATCCTATGGTATTTTGCTAAGGCAAAATTTCTGCAAGGATGTTGGTGGAGAATTGAG
Source organism: Torreya grandis (assembly GCA_037957365.1). Lineage (NCBI taxonomy): Eukaryota > Viridiplantae > Streptophyta > Pinopsida > Cupressales > Taxaceae > Torreya > Torreya grandis. The sequence goes on along the minus strand of JARHVA010000824.1, from coordinate 365,132 downwards.
CATGGACCTATCTGAAGTGAGGATCCCTGTCAAAGGCATCATGCAGAGGCTGCTTCCTGAAAAGAAATCAAAATATATTATCACTCAGACATCAGCACCTGAAGCTCAAATTTTGTTTGAGTCTTCAGGCATAGGTAATTACTTTTTATCCACAGAAGAAGTTTATGAGGTGCTTGATGAAGTCCCTGAATGTAATCTAGAGCTTGATTCAGACCATACATCAAAATAATTGGTAGGTTGTAGTACAGATGGAGAAAGATCTTCCCTTTCTAATGAAGAAAAATCTAAAGAAAAATCAGTGTCTGATGAAGTATGGATTCTAGAATTTGATGGCAGCTGCTCCTCTATGGGTTCAGGAGCCGGGATTGTATTGATATCTCCTCAAGGAGATATTTTTTCTTACTCATATAAGTTACAGTTCAACAACACCAACAACACAGTTGAGTAAGAATCTCTATTGCTTGGATTGAAGGCAGCTCGAGACAGGGGCGTTAAACTCCTTCATGCCAAAGGGGATGCTGAAGTGGTGGTTTGTCAAGTAAGAAACTTGTATCAAACCAAAAACAAGAGATTTCACCACTACCACAATCTGGTCTGGGATCAAATTGAAAGCTTTAATGCTTTCAACATCTCTGCCATATCCAGAGAAGTCAATGACCGAGCTGATGCACTTGATGTTTTAGCAACTCTCTTAGTTCCTCACTCAGACTTCAAAGAAGACAAATACACCATCGATCTGGTCTTCTGACCAAGTGTGCCTGACAATGCTAATCATTGGCAAGTATTCAATGATAATCACCAAATCATTGCCTTCTTAGAACAAAAAGACAGCTTTGAACAACTATATTTTGAAGGCAATGAACCTCAGAAGTGTGAACCAGCTCCTGAATCAAATACGGACGCAGGTGAGGAGTTCCTGAAACTAAAAGGGAATAATATTCCTAAAGGCCTGGTTTCCCTTGAGAAGCTATTTAATAAATATGATAGATTCATCAAACAATAGTAAATGGATTCAAGCTCCTCTAAGGAATTTGATCAAGTAAATCTGGGTACCAAGGAAGGTCCCAAGATGGTTAACATTGGTAAATGCTGCACTCCTGAGGAAAGATTCAAGTTTACTACTTTGCTCAGCCAATACATGGACATCTTAGCATACTCCTATAATGACCTGAAGTCTCTCAGGCCTAATGAAATCTGCCATGACATTCTTCTCAAGGCTGACTCAGTGCCTTACAAGCAGAAATCCTGACAAATAATCCAAAGATATCAGGTACTATTCTATCTGAGATACAAAAAATGTTGAATGCTAGAATCATTTTTCCAGTACATCATTCCACATGGATTTCCAGCATAGTCCTTGTAAGGAAGAAGAATGGCAAAATTTGCATTTGTGTGGATTTCAGGAATCTAAATCAGTCATCTTTAAAAGATAAATACCCTTTGCCAATCATAAACCAAGTGCTTCAGATAGTGACTGGTTCAGAGATGTTATAAATGCTAGATGACTTCTCAAGATATAATCAGGGTAAAGTTGGTGAAGCAGACCAACACAAAACTGCCTTCACCACATCGTGGGGCACATTTGCATATAGAAGGATGCGTTTTGGCTTGATAAATGTTGGCACCACCTTTCAGAGAGCAATGGACCTCACTTTTAAAGATGAGATGGGTAAGTTCATTGTGGTATACTTTGATGACTTGACTGTGTTTTCCAAGCATCGCTCTGATCATATACGCCACTTGCAATAAGTGTTGGAACGCTGTCGCCAAAATGGCATTTCCTTAAACCCCAAGAAGTTAGTTTTTGGAGTAACAGAGGGAAAACTTCTTAGACACATTGTGTCTAAAGGAGGCATAAAGATTGACTCAAACAGAGTCAAGTCTATCCAAGAGCTTACCTTGCCCACAAGTAAGACTGTTGTTCACTCTTTCTTTGGAAAAGTGAATTTATTACGGAGGTTCATCCCTGAGTTTGCTGAGAAGACTCGACACATTGTGAACATGATGAAGGGAAAGGCCACCTTCAGCTGGACTGAAGAAGGCAAGTCAGCATTTGAGGATATCAAGACTGCCATTGCCCACACCCTAACTCTGGTTAGTCCAGACTTCAACAAAGAGTTCACCATATATAGTTATGCTTATGAACACACACTTTTAGTAATCCTGGTTCAACAGAATAAAGAAGGTATGGAATCTCCTATTTCTTTCATGAGTTTCTCTCTCAAAGCTCATGAGCTAAAATACTCGAACATGGAGAAGCATGCTTATGCAGTGGTGAAGGAAGTCAAGCATTTCTGCTTCTACATCCTAAATTCACACACTACTACCTTGGTTCCTGACACCACACTCAAATCCATATTAACTCAGCAAGAGTTTGGGATGAAAAGAGGCAATTGGATTGCAAAGATTCAGGAGTTTGATCTAGACATCAAGCCAACAAAGCTGGTACAGAGAAAAGGCCTATGCCAATTAATTACTGATAACAAACTAGAAGAAACAAAGCATGAAGAAGCAGAGGTGGAAGACACACCAACAGTCCTCTTTGTCTCCACCACGAATGAGTGGTATTCAGGTATTGCTTATTTCCTTACTTATGGTGAGTGTCCTGCTCACTTATCTTACAAAGATAGAGGACTATCAAGTTGAAAGCTGCCAATTTGTCCTTTGGGACAATGGCCTGTATAAGAGGAGCCTTGATGGAGTGTTCCTTCATTGTGTAGACAAGGAGCAGCAAATCCAACTTTTAAAATCTTTCCACAATCTAGCCTGTGAAGGACATTTTTTTGCTCCTGTGACTGTCCATAAAATTTTACGAGCCAGGTATTACTAGCCAACTCTTTTCCAAGATGCATATAAGTGGGTAAGGAAATGTGAACTCTGCCAGTAGTTTGTTGGAAGACCCAAGTTAGCTACCCTGCCTCTCAAGCCAATGGTCATAGAGGAACCATTACAACAATGGAGAATTGATTTTATTGGAGCTGTAAACCCATCTTCAAGTGTTGGACATGATTATGTCCTTACAGCAACTGACTACTTCACCAAGTGGGTGGAAGAAATTCCAACCAAGCATGCTACTTCAGATGTAGTGTGCAATTTCCTCAAGGAGAATATCATTTCCAAGTTTGGAGTCCCAACCAAGATTGTTACTGACAATGCAGCTTGTTTCACTTCCCAGGAGATTACATAATTTTGTTTCAACTATGGGATCACCCTCTCTCACTCTTCTGATTACTTTCCACAAGAGAATAGACAAGCTGAATCAAGTAACAAGAACCTAATGACTATCATCAAGAAGCTGGTGCATGACAATCAAAGGACATGGCATAAAGTATTGGTTGATGCTCTATGGACAGACAGAATCACACCAAAGAAGGTAATTGGTATGTCTCCTTTCCAACTTCTTTATGGTATCAACGTTGAGATACCAATCACCTTGGAATTGCCAGCATTGAAATTGACTAAGTCAATTGAAGATCAGACATATGAAAGCCCCCTTGATAAGAGGATCATGTGCCTGACTAAGCTGGATGAGCAGAGAACTATTGTGGTGGATCGAATTGTTGCCCATCAAAGTCTGGTGAAGAAACTCTTCTACCAGAAGGCAAAAAACCATGATTTCCAAGTTGGAGATCAAGTCCTGTTATGGGACAAAAGGAGAGAACCAAAGGGGATGCATGGAAAGTTTGACTCCCTTTGGAGGGGCCCATTTATTATCCATCAGCACAATGGTGAAAATAGCTTCCTACTAAAATATCAAGATGACACACTCTTTTCTCTGCCTCACAGTGGACATCATCTGAAACACTTCGATTCTTGAAGTACCAGCTCATTTCATCTATACATATGTATATTTGTATAGTTTTTAGTTCCATTTTATTTTGTTTGTTTTCATTTTTGACACCTTTCATTTCTGAGTAACATGACTCCATAGCCCAATGGCACACATGAAGACACTAGAGATTTTGGATTATATTCCCTTCAATTCTTTTTACAATTGATAGAAGTTCCCCAACTGGAGCCAGCTATTGTACCCAAAAAATGTCACTCATTTTTGGACAACATATGAGCTATTTTGGTCCTGCAAGACAAAATTATCTCTTCCCATTTAAAAAAATTGTTCTAAACTTTCAAAATTGGGAATTATTCAAGCTTTTTCAGTTAAAAGACTAATAGGTTCAATAGGTTCAATGGCTTCAACAAATGAGTTCTAGAAAAGGAGCACGTTCCTCAACACTTAGACGCTTGCGAGGTTGGTTCAATGCCTTGGTTCAAGTGAAAATGTTCATCAGCAAGATTCAAAGAAGGATTGAACCATTGAACCATCGAACCCTGCTTCTAAAAAGGTTCAAAAGTTCAATGGGTTCAAAGGTTCAACGATGTCAGCAGGCTTCAAGAGTTAAGCGCTTCGGCCAAAGGTTCAAAGTGGTTGGTTCAATGCAATTGAAAATATTGGTTTAAGCGGTCAATTGAATAAGTAGAAAAGCCCAAAGCAAAAGCCCGTCAGAGCCCAACGGATGCTGCCAAGTGTCGTCTATCGAGCCTCATTATACTATATTTCTAAAGCTCAGTAGAAGCCACCACGTGTCATCTTCTGTAGGACTCTCAAAAGGCATCCAAAGCCTCTATAAGTTAAGCAGAATCTACCACGTGTCCTCACCTATTTCACAGTAGATACTGCCATGTGTCACCTATTGAGATCGATAGAAAATTGACTAAGACAAAGCCAAAGGCAAAAGTGCCCTTGCGGAGGACATTGAACCAAGCCGAGTACCCTTGCAGAGGGCAGTGAGCAAAGGCAGACATAGGGAATTCCTTCAAAAAAGTTCCCACAGTAAAATGGTTAAGGCAAAAATCCTTCAAAATTTTTGTCTGAAGGAATTCAATCGAGAAGAAAGCCCGACAGAAAACCCGATGAAAAGTAAAGGCAAAGCAAAGGAAAAGTCCATCGAAACAAAAAACCCATCGAGGAAATAAAAGCCCAAAAAGCCGCCACGTGTCCCTTCTCAAGTTGTAGCAGAACATGCCATGTGTCCATTACAAAGTGCAGTAGAAGCCGCCACATGTTGTCTGTCAAGACACAATTTCTAGTAACTTTCAAAGCAATAGAATGTGCCACGTGTCATCTACAAAACTCAACGGAGGCCACCAAGTGTCAACATCCGTAGCTTCTTCCTTTTATTGAGTAAGGACTGTGGTGGGTCCCAGGTGAGTGGCTAAACTTGAGTGGAATGTGCCAAGTGTCAGCATCTAAGTGAATCTAAAATGAGTCTCGAATGTTTCTATAGTATAGCCAAAGCTCAGTGGAGACTGCCACATGTTCTTTTCCACATGACTTTCAAAAATGTTTCTAAAGCTTTTATGGACAAGTGAAAGCTGCGACGTGTCCTGTTATAACTCTGCGGAGCGCGACAAGTGTCTACATCCGCATCTTGAGGTTCTTACAAGTTTTCAAAGCTTCTTTCAATAAGCGTCTCTCAGAGTCCCGCGGATGTTGCCAAGTGTCCTGATTTGTTTTGCAGCAGAACATGCCACGTGTCAATTGTTAAGATCAGTAGAAAGAGACCAAAGAGCAGAGAAGCGATTAAACCAAGGACCCGATTCAACAGCCAGGAAAGGAGGAATGATGAATAAAGACCACAAATATCCACTCATGAGATATGTTTCTAGAAGCAGTCTCCCAGGTGGACATTGGAGAACACGAACATTCAATGGCGTGACCCATTTCTCTGCATTGAGAAAAGAAAATGGGCAAATACACCCAATTCTAGCATATCTTCTTGACAAAATTTAAAATGTATTCAAGGCATTGAATGCAACATGATGTGTTACTACTCCCAAGTCTTTCTTGGAGGGCTATATATTGAACTCTTTCTTATTGTTTTAAGCAGATCTCTCTATTATAAAAAACTAAACTCTGATCAAATTGAAAGGCATTACTGAGACTTTAAGCTCAGATTTTTTATCATATTTTGTTATTGGAATAAGAAAACAAGTGACTTCTCAAACTTTGTGCTGTGATAACTTGGTTGTTGGGGAAATTGTTCTTATGTCTATTTTCTTAATACATTTTTTGTCCCTTTGATTAAATAAGTAGAATTAGTGAAAGTAATTAGGAAGGTGTCCTGAAGCCAGCTATGGAGAGACTTTGTGCTGCCACAATTGTCTTTAGTTTGTCTGTTTTTTCTATTTATGTGTAAAGGATCTTGGGACGACTTTGTGCCCTCATTATCCTTCGTATTTCATTCTTTAGCAGTTGAGGTGGAGACTTTGTGCTACATTTGATCATGTCGTGCTACTGCATCTTGTTACAATTATTTGTCACCACTAGAAAGGTTCCTTTTGTCTGTCGAACAACACTTCTGAAAGAAGAGGAGTGCCTTCTATCATTTCATCAGGATTCCTCCTTTGATTTGTGAACATCATCTCTGAAAAAAGAGAGATGGATGGTGTTATCCTACCCTTGAGTGTTATTTTCAGCTCATTTATAATAGATTAGCATATATATATATATATATATATATATATATATATATATATATATATATTACCTTATACTTATAGGGAACCTCCCCTTGATGAGAGGAGAGATTATTCCGTTTTTGATGTGGTAAACCTGCGCATTTGGCCGACCAATCTTCCTGTTGTGGTTGATCAGACCTATTTTGCTCATCAGTACGCTGATTGACAAAATATTCACCCAACATGACCAACATTTAACTTGATCCGATTTAATGAGGCAGACACTGAGGTTACTCAAATTTCTTTAAAAATGCTTGAAAATGTTCACGTCAACCTAAAGGTTTTTCTCGTCATTTTACTCATTTCCACGAGATTTTTATCCATTTATCCTCATCATTATGAGCACCTCCATAGTGTTTTGAAACCTTACTTTTGAGTTTTCATTGATTATGGAGGTTCCTTTACCATTTTTTGTCTAGGAAGCGTTATGGACACATAAAACTCAGATTTGGTCTTGCAAAAAATAAGAGTTTTTGGAGAGAGATTATCATTTTTATGACCCTTGTGATCTAGACATCATATCCACATAAACATTTTCTCCCTCCTAATTTCATGCATAGAAATTTGGAGTTTCTTGTTGAGATCGCCTTCTACCTTACTAAGCCACCAAATATGAAATTCAAATACAAGGGATATACCTAGAGACGGATATCCTCAAGATTGGATATTCCAAATTTGGTCATATAGATCTTGAATATTTTTGGGTAAGAATGGAAGAAGGAAAGCATACACTAGTTGGAAAACATATTTTTGAAAGTGTGTTCATACAAGCCACTACATTCCCTACATCATTCCAATGCACAGACTTAGTACTCACATGTTTAAAGTATTATAACAAAGAGACTAGGGAAATCATGACAACACATGATGTGTTAATGGAAAAATTAGATGGCCACTCCATGAACATAACACTTGGGATTACTCCACATAATGAAGTGGTAACAATGAGTAAGTAGATTAGATAATTTTTTTGGAATCAACTTACTAATAAATGTTTGGCCACGGCAACCTAGTCTTGGTTGAAGAAAAGGAGGAAGGGACCTTATAAGCTCCTTAAGACCCTCTACATATTCAACTTATGTGAAGAAATATCAGACATAGTGATTCTATACGATTTTCGCTTTCACATTCAAAGGAAATGAAAAACTAAGAGAAATGGTCTAGGGCTTGATGTTACCCGGATGTAGTCTTGCGCACCAGATTCAGACGATGGAAGGAACTCCTCTTTGGTTGTGGAGGATGACACATGTAGAAGAAAGAGACTTGAACAAGAAAAGGCGTTAGATGAGGAGATGGTGGGCTGCCAAGCAAAAGCTTGATCCCGGAAGTATAAAGACTTCCTTGAGGGATGTCAACCCACTGATTGATAAAAATAATGTCTGATAAAAGGTAGAATGATAAAAGACTGAAATGATTAAAAACTGAAACATAAATAGAATCAAATGCTTACCTAAATGTTGTTGTCGGTCTGGTCACAGTCGCCGATGTTGGTTAGGCTGCCAACATCGGTTGTCAAGGTCTGTCGACGTTGGTTAGTCTACCGACGTCAGTGAAGGCAATGGTCTCTGTGGCCGGCATCAGTCGGGGCAATAGTCTTTGGATGAGGTCTGGTCGGGTCTAGACAGGTTTATGGTCTATGGACAGATCTGAGAATGGCTATGGCTCTGGTTGAATGGTCTGAGAGTCTGGTTAAATGATCTGTGCAGAGCTGCAAGACAGAGGGTGTGGTCTGAAAAAGGGACCAGATGGAAAGCAGAGGAAATAGGGAGACAAGGATTCGGGTCTAGTCTGGTGATAGGAAGTGCTGAATGAGAGCTACCAACTAATACATTTCTAGATTATTGAAATGAAATAAATGAAACATTCTTAGCTCATACCTGTTGAAGGAGTGTTGCTGACTGGTTGCACCTGTTGCTGATGCTGCTGGTGTGAAGACCCTATTGCTGGTGGAGTGGCTGATGCAGATTACCTGTTGTTGTTGTAGCCTATTGTGTGCCTGAGAGAGAGAGAGAGGTCTGAAGACTGGAAGGTCGGCCACTTGGAAGAATGAAAGATCGGATTGCTGAAGGTCGAAAGGTCAGATTGAAAGATTGAAAAATGGATCCGCACTCTAGAGGTGGAATGTAGTTTTGAAGGCAACCAACGCCATAAATATCACCGACATCGGTCGACAGTTGACTGACGTCGGCGGCTGGAAGGCAGAAAAAAAGCTAAAAATAGCCTTTTATCCATTTTCCCAACTGTCGGGTCAGCGGGTTGGGGGAAGAAACGGTCGAAGGTGGATTAATAGGCATGGGAAATGAGTGGGATAAGGGAAATGGGGTCTTAAATCATTTAAGACTTGGCAAGGGGTAGTGGAGGAGAAGTTGGAATAGGTCATAGGGTGATAAATGAGGGTATCCAAGGGCAAAGAATCCAAAGAGAGGAGAGGTGGCATGGATGAGGTGGCAAGGGGAGAGAATTATTAATTTAAAATAAGATAATTATTTTAAATTAATAAGACATAGGTTAGGAGTGGTTAAGTGGACCAAGGGACCAAATGGGGAGTTGACCAAGGGAGTAGACACGATTTCGGTGTCTACATTTGCCCCTTTTTGTCTTGTTGGTTGTTCTTGATGAACTGTAAGACAAAAATAGGAGTTGGTTGCCCCAGGTGTAGGATAAGGTCATTTCTATCTTGTTGGTTGCTCAAGTGAACTGCAAGACAAAAATGAAAGGAGGATTGGTTGCCCCGCTTATAGGATGAGGTATTCCCCCTCAAAGCAAGAGCCGAGGGAAGGGAACCTGGAATCGGGTGTTGATTTGACAGAGAGTGGATGAAAAAGGGTGAAGGTGTGAGTGTGAACGCTGCAAAAGTTGTTATTGCGCGTATACCACTTCACGAGATGGTCAAGTCAAATTGTCGCAGGTCAAGGTCGAGGAGTGCAAAAATCAAAATAACCAGGCCCCAGCATTAGTTGTAGCTGATTGGGTTATTCGATCCAAGCTGTAGCTCCAATGGTCGTCGTGTTCCAAGTATCCCAGGCTTAGGAAGTGCTCCTAGAAACATGAAAATGTCACAAGTAGTGGGGATCAACCGACTTGCGATCCTATACTTGTGAGGGTCAAAATATGGGCTACGGACAATTGGGCTAACCATTCATGAGGTAGCATGCATGCAAAAACAACCAAGGCAACATTGTCTTGGAAGTGGTTGGAGTCTGAGGAGATAGTCGTGATCTCCATGGTCATTGGTCGAGGTGGATGGATGGATGAAGGAATGGCCGAGCTAACCTCAGAAGATCCCATGCCAACTGAGTGCTGCCTACATAGCCCTGGTTGTTAGGGCCTCAGACCAATGTAGTTCTCCCAAAAAGGGAGGAAGAGGGTCAAAGTTATGGATTGCTTTGGTCGAGGTTAAGGTCATGGTCAAAGGAGGATAGTTTGTCCATCAGGTAGACGAATAAACGGATGTGGTCAAGCTAACCCCAGAAGAGATCCTGTCATCTGAGTGCTGCCTACATAGCCCTGGTTGTTAGGGCCTCAGACCAATGTAGTTCTCCCAAAAAGGGAGGAAGAGGGTCGAAGTTATGGATTGCTTTGGTCGAGGTCAAGTCATGGTCAAAGGAAGAAGATAGGGTTTGTCCATCAGGTAGACGAATAAATGAGGGTGGTCGAGCTAACCCCAGAAGACGTCCTGTCATTTGAGTGCTGCCTACATAGCCCCAGTCTTAGGGCCTCAGACCAATGTAGTTCAGGTAGGAGGTCAAAGTGGTCGATGATTGGTTTGGTCATGTGTTGAAATGATGAGGATAAGATGACGTTACAGCCTTTTCCAAATGGCGTGATGGTGTATTCTGCAACATGGGTTGAGGGGTCTTTCATCCCTAACAATTTTCCATATTCATGATGGATGTATGCTAAAAATGAATTGAGTCTATTTATGCGCTAGCAAGTAATGGTTTATGCCGGACATAAATTGTGTAGTCCATAGTCTCCATGTGTATTGGTGTCCATAGAAACTAGTGTGAATAGGCTATGTGAGTGGTCTGAAAAGAGTTAGGTTGATTTGGTGTGACAAATGATGTAGTTGAATGTGACCAAAGTGTAGGCAAAAAGTGAAAGGCATAATTTCCCTTTCATTGACAAGGACCAGATAGAAAGCATAGATAGGGGTTGTTAGAACCAAGAGCCCCATTCATGCATTATGCCGTTGACCATGGGTTGTGTTAGAACGGTAATCGAATCACTTTGACATTAAAGTGAGCTCGAAGTCCCTTGAGCAGGTAATGTGATAGGTGAGGATAGGGTAACCCGTTTTAGAGCAGAGATAACCTTGCCCTTTTTTATAGGAGACCCTGAGACAAGTATAAGCCAAGTCCATGACCTATTTTTTTTTTGGCACAGACTGATCAATGCAGGAAGTCTACATAGAGATGTCATTTTGCTTTGTGGTCGTTTGTGAAGCTGATCGATGCGGGAAGCTTCTAAAAGAGTGATGTTTATAGCAAGATTTAGTCATAGCCATCCTTCAAGGGAGTGGTCTATATTTTTGCTTTATATATATATGAGGTCTTTGAATAGCTGTCCTTCGAGGGAGCAGTCTATTAGCTACAGCAATGATAGTATAGCCATCCTTTGAGGGAGCAGTCTGTCTTTTAGAGTTTGTGACCTTGGATTTTTTGACATCAATTTATTTTTTTGACAGAATTTTGAGTCATGGACAAGACTATAGAAGTTCAAGGGCTCCCTTTTATTAGGACAAAGCATCCATACATTATAAAAGGGTTATATAGGATTTGTTAAGGGGAATAGGGTTGAAAGGAATGAGGATTAAGAGGATAGGGATTGCTCAAGAGACGAGCTCAAGTTAAATGTCAAGTGGATGAGTACTCGACTAACAGTAGAATGGTCGCAGATGCAAGGCATTAAAGGGCTCAGGTTCTGATAAGTCCTTGGTCCATGCTCGTGCATAATGATGTAAGGTCCGAGCCAATTAGGAGCAAATTTGTCTCGTTTACTTTGCTCCATATTGGTCACGTGTTGATTGATGCTAGATGTAAGGATGATTAAGAAGTTGGTCGATGTTTGGTCAATGTCTAGTCGATGGTCATGATTAAAAAAGAAGTTTGGTTAATGCTGGGTCAAGGTCTGGTTGATGGTTGGTTGAGGCTTGGTCTAGACTTAGTCGAGGCTTGGTTGAGGTCGGTTGAGACTTGGTCGATGTGTGATTGATGTTTGGTCAAGGTCGTGGTTGAGGTTATGATTAAAAGGTTTGGTTGATGTTTGGTCGATGATATTTGGTCGAGACTGGTTGATGTCGGGTCGAGACTTGGTCAAGGTTTGGCCAAGGCTAGTTGAATGATTGGTCAAGGTCAGGGTTGATGTTTGGTCGATACTGGTTGATGTTTGATTGAGGCTTGGTCGAGGTTTAGGATTAAAAGAGTGGTTGATATTTGGTCAAGACTGGGTTGAAAGGTTGATCGAGGCTTGGATGAACGTTGAATTCCCCCAGTGGTTAGGGAGAATGTTTGACAGATTGGTTAAGGTCGGTTGAGGTTTGGTGGTCAGATTGACTGTGTTGATGTCGAATAAGGGGGTTAAAGGCAGCAAAAGGACCATCGTCTGGCATGGAGATCCCGATTTGGGTGATGAGGTTTGAGAAGTATGGGTCGGTGTTGATGATTTGTCGAAGAAGTGGTCAAGAGGATCCTTGATGAGAAGGGTATCCTTTTTTCGGTGTTGATGAATGCCAGCCTTAAGAGCGCAACAACGCTCGGTGTCATGTCCCAGAGTGTGATGATAGTGGAAAAATTTAGAGTTGTCGAACCAAGATGGTCTCGATCTGAGAGTTGATGAGTGGGGCGGTGTTCAAGGTTTGTTGATAATATGGTTAAGAAGAAGGGTGTCTTTCTCCAAGCATTGGTGAATGACAACCTTGAGGGCACAACAATGCTCAGTGTCGTGCCCAGGCGTATGATGATATGCATAAATCTGAGTGTCGTCGAACCAGGGTAGTTTTGGTCTGAGAGATTGATATGGTTTAAGAGGCAAGAGATTGATGTGAGAAGACTGCAACAATTGCCGTAACAGCAAGGCATAAGAACTTGCTAATGGGTCTGTGTGTCTTGTTGTAGTGGGGGTTGATGACTTTGGTTTGAGAGGCGTAAGAGGCATTGGTCATACCATCATTTTCGTGGGTGGTGTAGCCAAACGTGTAGATGGCACTTTGGTGGTGATAGGCATTGAATGTTTTGGAGGAAATATATGTCTGATGGGTCGAGGGGATAATGGAGGTGACTTGCCTCTGTGAAGTATGGGAGTAGGAAGTACTCCTATTAAAGTGGACGGATGCAGGCCCAAAATTGAAGGTAATGATGAAGGTGGGGGAGGAATTCTCTGATGTGGTCTGGTGGCCTTCTTTGGTTTGGGTTGAGGGCCACCATTGTGCGAGGCGAGGTTAGATACGGGTTTGGGTTCAGATATGGATAGAGGTGAGTGAGATGTAGCAATCTCAGGCAAAAGGCAAAAGGAAACTATGACTGGGGCTTCCTCAGTCAAAATGGGTGAAGAGACTGGTTCTTCTCTTGGTGGAGAAGAAATAGGAGAGTGTGGCTCCTCAAGAGGGTAGAGGGCAGGGATGATTGTGCCTTTGACTTGTGGTTGAGGAGTAGGCAAGGTAGGGTCCTCCATCGGTAGGAGGAAGGATGACGATGGGGCTGATGGCATTGGTATGGTTGAAGCATCCTCCAATATAAGAGAGGTCGATGGGGAACTAATAGGGAAAGAAGGCTCTTCTACCTGTGGAGGAGGTTGGTCAGGGACCAGAGGCGAGACAGTGTTGACCATGTGTATGTCATGCTCTTGGGAGCTATCGGTCACGGTCTGCACATGGTTTTGATTAAGAGGATGGTTAGGAAAGGGTTGTCTGAAAATGTCAATATTTTGATTGGGTGGGGCGTTTAGGTTATCCAAAACAAGATCCCCCTTGTCGATCATGTTTTAGACAATGTTTTTGAAGGTTCGGCAATTGTTGATGTCATGGCCGTGGACGCGATGATAGTGACAGAAGTCGGCCTCCCTATACCATGTAGGGAGGGCTTTTGAAGGGTCGAATTGAGGTGGCTGGATTGGAGGGAGATTGAGGACCCCCTGCTTGATGAGTTTTTCCAAAACGGAATCATATGATTCTCTAATCAGAGTGTAGTTACGTTGTATGTACCGTTGTTGGAATTGTTTGGTGATGCTTTGAGATGTTGAAGGTTGAGATTGGTCAGTTGTTGTCGAAGATGGTGATCTAATGACCACAGTGTTGGCCACTGCTTTGGACTTGGAATGGGAAGAAAAAAGTCTAGAAGAAGAAGGGTCATTGGCTTTCGCGTTGGTATTACGCAATTTGACCTTATCCTCTTCAATGGCGCAGAGTTCAAGCTTTCGGGCCATGGTGAAAGCTTCGTTGAAAGTGCGGAATGTTTGAACCTGCAAGGTAGAAGAGATGTACCTGGCACATTCTCGAGAAAAGAGCTCTATGAGCTCAGGTTGAGGCAAGGAGAAGGAGAGTTGGTTGATCAAGCCTCTCCAACAGGGGACAAAATCGACTATTGATTCGTTGTCAAATTGCCTGATGGAATAGAGATCTGTGATTGAGACTTGTTTGGTGATATTGATAGAAAAATAGTCAAGAAATAATTGGGTGAATTGAGTGAATGAAAAGATAGAATGTCTGGTAAGAGAGCTATACCAGTCAAGGGTGGGTCTAGAAAGCGACATGGGGAACGTGCATAGAAGTAACGCATCGTCATGGGCTATGAGATAACAAGCATGTCTGAATGCTCGTAGATGTTGTTGCGAGTCTTCCTTACTCTGGAAGTGAGTAAATTTAGGAAGCTCCCACTGGTTGGGGTGTGGTCAGATCGGGACAGAGGGATGAATGGGTTCATTGCAAATTTGCTCATATGAGAGGGCATTGCATGAACCAAAAATAGAGGTCTCAAGACTAGACATTTTATTCATCAGCATCTTGATGAGATCGGCTGACGGATTGGCAGATGGGGTGCCCCCTAGGTTGTAAGTCGCTTGGAAGGTGCTAGAAGAGGCATATGACGTAGTCGGTTGTGCTTGTATAGGTGCAACGTATTGATAACTAGTCGTTGGGATAGAAGTGGAGGCTAAGGGTGGTTGCGTTGTGAAGGTAGAAGGCATAAGTTGACTAGATACCGCCAAAAGTGGTTGCATGGTGGCATTGGAAAAGGGGGAGGTAGACACTCCTGCATTTATAGGCGCAAGAGTAATTAGAGTCGAGACAATCAAGTTCTGGTATGATGTAGAACTTGGTTGAATTGCGTATGGTTGAGGGGGTAATGAAACCCCAATGGAAGTCGGTCTAAAAATAGATGGGGAGGCCAAACTTTGCGTATTGGCCATGGTCGAGTTAATGGTTGAGGCAATAGTTTGAGTCATAAAAGGCTGGGTAGCAGATGGTGTTGACATCATCACCGCTTCACCCAAAAGATCTCGCGTTTGGTTTCTTGCGAGATAGTTTTGAAGGGCTTTGACATTGAGGTCCAAGAATCTTTCGAAATCATGGTCCCCTTTAGGGACAATGGGGGTCTGAGTCGGGGTCGATCGAGTTGGAGTTCGTTCGGTCTCTGAATGAAACTCCATTAAGGGACTGGTTATGGATGGGGAAGGCGAAAGCGGTTGATGCCTCACGTGGTCAAGAAGAGCCTTGGTTTGACTGCGTGTCAAAACCATTCAAGGCAAGAAGGGTCAGGTTTCAGAAACTATGTTTTTTATTTTCAAAAACTCATAATGTGGTTTTGGCAGAAAAAGGGTTGAGTTTTAAGGCTGTTGTTTTGAAAAAAGTTTGTGACAGTGACCGACATCGGTTGAAAAACTGATGTCGATGGGAACAAGTGGCCGACATCAGTCAGATAACCGATGACGGCGAGGAAAGGTGGCCGACGTCGGTGGAAAAATTGATGTCGGTTACTGTGTTTTCCTGAAACTCAGAAAATTTGAAAGTATTTGGAAAAAAAGGAAGAAAACATCCTCACTAGCTCAAAAAACCAGATAGGAATAGAAAAATAGATGGAGACAGGCAAACCCTAAGCGTTAAATCCTAAGAATCAACTTTTAGAATCCTGTTGGCTTATGCCTTAAAGTGTGTTTGGGAGGTTGGCTTTTAGAACGGGTCCTAGAAGAGGTAGTCTAAAGATGGTTTCGGGTCAGTTTAGGTGCTAAAGAGTCCGTGTTAGGTTTCGTACATGGCCTGGTGCTAAGGAGAAAGCTCCCCTCACTTCACGAGCCCAGTGATAAGCTGGTCTCGCTTAGCCAAAATATTCTTCCCCTAGAGATTATCCCTTACTAGAGAACAGAGTGGGCTTTCCCCTTGGTGGTGAACTCCAAGTGGGATTGCCGGGACGGGTAAGATATCTGCTGGGTGATGAAATCCCAGTCGGACCTTATCTCAGGTAAGTTTTGATGTTTGATTTTTGCAAGTGATTTGGTTGTGTAACATAAGTAGTCTACGATTAATTCATGATGTGGTTGTAATTACTAGATGTGGACTAAGAAATGCAAGAAAGCAGAAATGAAATGCAATGTATTTTAAGCCCAAGTTGAAATGTGAGTTCATATGAAGACAAGTGAGAAGAGGTTGAAGAGTATGACTTTTGACTAGTCTAAGATGCAAGAAAAAAAAAAGAACAAGAATGATTCTTTTTAATTTTTGCTTATGATGTCTTTTGGAAGAGATAGAAGAAAGAGGTGAAAAGGAGAAACCTAAAGCACCTATATGAAAAGAAATGAAAAAGAACCCAAGGAAGACTCTAGGGTCCCACCGGGCGTGCCATAATGTTTCTATACGATTTTTGCTTTCACATTCAAAGGAAATGAAAAACTAAGAGAAATGGTCTAGGGCTTGATGTTACCTAGATGTAGTCTTGCGCACCAGATTCAGACGATGGAAGGAACTCCTCTTTGGTTTTGGAGGATGACACTTATAGAAGAAAGAGACTTGAACAAGAAAAGGCGTTAGATGAGGAGATGGTGGGCTACCAAGCAAAAGCTTGATCTCGAAAGTACAAAGACTTCCTTGAGGGATGTCAACCCACTGATTGATAAAAATAATGTCTGATAAAAGGCAGAATGATAAAAGACTGAAATGATTAAAAACTAAAACAAAAATAGAAGCAAATGCTTACCTGAATGCTGCTGTCGATCTGGTCACAGTCGTCGACGTCGGTTAGGCTGCCGACATCGGTTGTCAAGGTCTGTCAACGTCGATTAGTCTATCGACGTCGGTGAAGGCAGTGGTCTCTATGGCCAGCGTCGGTCAGGGCAGTAGTCTTTGGACGAGGTCTGGTCGGGTCTGGACAGGTTTATGGTCTGTAGACAGGTCTGAGAATGGCTATGGCTCTGGTTGAATGGTCTGAGAGTCTAGTTGAATGCTCTATGCAGAGCTGCAAAATAGAGGGTGTGGTCTGAAAAAGGGACCAGATGGAAAGTAGAGGCAATAGGGAGACAAGGATTCGGGTCTGGTCTGGTGATAGGAAGTGCTGAATGGGAGCTAACAGCTAATACATTTCTAGATTATTGAAATGAAATAAATGAAACATTCTTAGCTCATACCTGCCGAAGAAGGAGTGTTGCTGACTAGTTGCACCTGTTGCTGATGCTGCTGGTGTGAAGACCCTATTGCTGGTGGAGTGGCTGATGTAGAGTACCTGTTGTTGTTGTAGCCTGTTGTGTGCCTGAGAGAGAGAGAGGTCTAAAGATTGGAAGGTCGGCCGCTTGGAAGAATGAAAGATCGGATTGCTGAAGGTCGAAAGGTCGGATTGAAAGATCGAAAAATGGATCTACACTCTAGAGGTGGAATGTAGTTTTGAAGGCAACCGACGCCAGAAATATCGTCGACGTCGGTCGACAGTTGACCGACATCGGCGGCTGGAAGACAGGAAAAAGGCTAAAAATAGCCTTTTATCCATTTTCCCAACTGTCGGGTCAGCGGGTTAGGGGAAGAAACGGTCGAAGGTGGATTAATAGGCGTGGGAAATGAGTGGGATAAGGTAAATGGGGTCTTAAATCATTTAAGACTTGGCAAGGGGTAGTGGAGGAGAAGTTGGAATAGGTCATAGGGTGATAAATGAGGGTATCCAAGGGCAAAGAATCCAAAGAGAGGAGAGGTGGCATGGATGAGGTGGCAAGGGGAGAGAATTATTAATTTAAAATAAGATAATTATTTTAAATTAATAAGGCATAGGTTAGGAGTGGTTAAGTGGACCAAGGGACCAAAGGGGGAGTCGACCAAGGGAGTAGACACGATTTCGGTGTCTACACATAGATATATTATTGAATAAAATAATGGGCCATCCTACCACAAATGAATTAAAAGAAAGGATGTGCATGTTTATAACCATCATTTTTGAAAGAAAATAATTTATTGATTCAGGTCAGATCATTAACAACAATATTCATGGGTACTTGGTAAATATTGAGTCCACACAAAGATCTACATGACCCCATATTTGGTTTATTCAATTATAGTTATGAGTGTGTGGCTTAGACTCTTTGGAGAATGGAAATATACCCATGGTAGGCTAATCCATGACTATCTCTTTAAGCTACGCATGAGAAAGGGAACAAACATTTTTAGGGGAGTGAATTATGTATTTACCATGTTTGTTGTGAGATCCCTAGAAGACAATGCCACGACGCACCTTTCAAATAAGGTTGCCAACTTGAACAAGTGTTACATGAGTTATTTCATTAAATGCACAAAGTTTACATATATAAGAGTTGGAAGATTTGAAGGCGTCATGTACATACTACCAAGGTATGATAATGATAAGATAATTCTAATTCAACTATGTAGACAATTGGGTGAAGTCTACAAGAAATGCAAAGATAGGCATGTTGATGTAATTTTGTTTCCTATGAGGTTGAGTTATTACATTTCCAAAACAACAAAATGATGCATTGAATATTGAAAAGTCAATAGTGCCCTTTTCGATGTTGTTTCATACAAAGAGGTGTGATTTTGATAGAAAAGGCTATGTGAAAACCATTCTCAAGCTTATCAATCTTGGACCGGGTTACCTACATGAACTTGAAATTGAAGATTATTGGGAGGATTGTGAAAATTATTTTGGGGTAATAAAAAGAGATTATATGATCTTGACTTTGAATCAATTGAAGTGTTATAGGCTTGAATATTCCATAGAAGGAATTTTAGATGATAGAAGTGACATGGACTACCCCTTGTATACTGAAAAGCTATAACTTTTACCTTTGCCAGTGATAGATTGGTCACTCTGAGAGTTGAAATATATGGAAGAACGTACAATTTTTTCTATAAAGATCAAGGACATGGTTTGAGAAGAAGGTTATAGCATTCATTGTTGTAGGAAGCTCAAAAATTACATAATATTCAAGGAAACAAAATGAAACAATCTAATCATCATCAACATAGCTTGGTACTAAGGTGTATTTTAGGGTTCTTAAATCAAGAGTGACAAAATGTAGTGGAGGTTATGGGAATGATCCAAACAAGAAGAAATTACCTGATAAAACTTACAATGATGACTCATTTTCAAGGAGTAAGTTTGATATCAGAAGAGATTTTGTTGCTCTAAAATAGGCATATGAATAACCTACTTCTTCGATCTTAGATTCTTGTGTGTTGATTCAAAACATGACTCCTTAGTTTCTAAAATCAAACCAAGGTTCAAACCAAGTTCCTCCTCTCCTAACTTTTAATACCACTTTTGAAAAACTCTACTAGCCACTTTGACATCTTCTCCCCGTCATCTTCCATATCTTCCTTACATTCCATCTCATCCTTATTTTCCTTCTCCGCATTCACCTCCTCCTCCTTTTTAACCTCCTCAAAAAAAATGTTTTTCATGTTGATCCCTCTACATCCCATGGCACTCAAAATGGTAACTTTTTGAAGTGACACATATTTCCCTTGGGTTCACCAATTGTTGAGTAAAAATGAGAAATCCACTGTTAGACTTGCTTCTCTAGAATTTAATGGAGTAGAAATTTTATGGAAAATCCCTTCATCTGAACCCTTATAAATCAATTCAAATTTTGAAATTTCCCATTTGGGTGGGAAAAGGAATATACATCAAAATATCCAATCTAAAGACAGATGAAGCGCTTGAAAGACTTATTATTTATGACTCATTACTCCTAGACCACTCAAGAACCAAAATATGAAAATTTAAACCTCCTTAGTTGATGCTCTTGCATCAAAACTCCCCAGGTGGGAAAATTTGAGTTCTTGTTTAAATGAAACTTTATTTTCTTTTTCCTTTTCTTCTAGTTTCTTTGCATCTTCAGCTTCTCTCTGTCCTCTTATTTTTATTCAACATGCTTGTTCTTTTACTCTTATTCAATCTTCTCTTCCATCTTATTTATGGCTTTATTCTCCAATATGAGGATGTCAACTTGTACCTTCTTTGTTTGAATTCTCTCAAGAGTTTCTTGCTCAATGGTTTCCACTTCTTTAGCTATTGAACATGCATATACACATCTCCATAAAGCATTAGTTTTAAAATATATATACCTTTGAGTTTGATCATGTTTATTTTGCCACCACACTTTTCCATCCTTCTCAAGCTTTATGAGATTTTTAACAACCTGCTCTTTATCTGTTTTTGGACATAATTTGTTCTCTTCTTCAAATGTTGCTCCATTATTTATAGCATGCTCTTGTTAGGAACGGTGAAGAAACATTCCAACCCAAGACTCCGAAGTGTTAACAAAAAAATATCACACAAAAAAGCTATAAATAAATGATTGCAAAATAAAGCAAGTCAAGTATTATTCAGAATGAGATGCTAGTACAACAGGAATCCCTTGCATAAGTAGGCAAGACAAAACAAAGAACTATCCTAACTAACCAATGTGAGATAAATCCTCACATAGGACAAACAAGTAAAATAAAAAAAATAACTAGATAATACACTAGCAAACATGAGAAATATAAACTCTAAAACCCCCCTCAAGTGAAGTTAGGGGTTAACAATAGCCAAAAAAGAAATAGTGGCATATCCATGGCATGAGTCCTAAAAACTAGGCCTTATAGGGTACTCATGTATAATATGTATCCATGAAATGAAGAAGAAATATGTCCTCATGAACACCTCCCAAGGACAACTTCTGAAACCCCAAGCATGCCACAGAACTCAAAGAAATGAGGTGATGCAAAAGGCTTCATGAAGATGTCCACAACCTACTGCTGAGTCAGAATGTACTCTAAGTTAATAACTCCATCTTTAATGTGTTAACAAATGAAGTGCATATGTACCTCAATGTGCTTGGTCCACTGATGCTCAATTGGGTTGCTTGATCCACTGATACTCTAGTTATCACACCAAAGTGTAGTGGGTGAATCCTACGTGAAGCTAAACTTTGTCAATAATTGATGAAGCCAAATAATATTCTAACTCGTTGTAATTGTTGCATTGTACTCAACCTATGTAGATGATAGTGTGGTAGCCTATTGCTTCTCGTATAACCAAGTAATAGGTGAAAACCAAGATAAAAGATGTAGCCTGAAATTAAACGTCTATCATTAAGAGAACCTACCCAATCTGAATTAGTGCACCTAACCAAGTAGAACCCTTGGTATAGTGTAATCTAAAATGATTAGTGCCTTGTAAATATCATAAAATCCTCGTGGCAGCCTGTTAATGACTATCATGAGGGTCATGTGCAAACCTAGATATAAGCCCAACTACAAATGAAATGTTATGATGAGTATGGGTTAAATACATACGACTCCCAACCATACGCATATATAATGTAGGATCATAAAGTGAAGTAGTATAAGTGGCAGTGAGAGTCACTCCAAACTAAAAAGGAGAAGGATTTGGTTGCAATCAACCATGCCAAAATGCTGAAGAAGATAAAGGGTGTACTTTTGCTGACTCAAATAAATCCCTATATCTGAATGTGAAATCTGTAAACCAAAGAAGAAAGGTAAAATACCAAGATTTATCATGTCAAAATATGATGAAAGTCCCTGTTGAATAGTCTAAATCTAAGATGAGGAGTTTCCTGTGAGAAGCAACTCATCAACATACAAGACCAATATAACAATGTCCTCCCTAATACACTGAATATATATTATGAGATCAGAGTGGAAGTGAATAACACCAATGGAAAGAAGAAATGAATCCATCTTCTCATACCAAGCTCGAGGGACCTTTTTGAGACTATAAAGAGACCTCCTAAGTAAATAAATAAGAGAATAATTGCGAACAAATCCAACAGGCTGTTCCATATAGATTTTCTCATGCAAGTCTCCATGAAAAAAAACACTCTTAACATTCATTTGATACATTGGCCAACCTTGTGATGTAGCAAGAGAAAGTACAAGGCAAACAAAATCCATCTTAGCAATAGGCACAAAAGTATCAGAGTAGTCAATACCTTTGAATTTTGAGAACCCCTTTACAACAAGATGTGCCTTATACTTATCAATGGACCCATCAGTTGCATACTTGATGCTGTAAATCCACTTGCACCTAACCAACTTTTTTCCTTTAGGAAGAGTGACCAAATCTCAAGTGTGAATCTTAATAAATGAAGAATACTCATCTATCATCACATCATCCCACTCCTATATCCCATGAGCCTGTGAAAAATATTGTGGATCCTTAGATAATGCTTGACACAAAAGTCCAGTACTTATATAATGTACATGGTGATGTCAAGTGGGTGGAAGATATTTCTTACAAGGTGTTACCTCAAAAACTATAGTACGAGCCCACCTAAGCATAGTGGTAACATCAATGTGAATATGATCCTCATCCTTTATAACCTCTTCAAAAATCTCCTGAACTAGCTCTTCAAAGAATGAATCTTCAAGAGGAGGTGATAAATCATCGAAAGAAGAAGAAGGCATGGAAGAAGATGAAGAGTCAAGAGATGTGAAGTTATCATTAAACTGTACATGTGTTCAAAAAATAAACATCATGAGTATCAAGATCTAAAAGATGATAAGCTCTTATGTCCTCGTAATACACGACAAAAATCAAAGGCTTGCTCTTCTTATCCAATGTTTTAATTTTTTTCTTCGGTATAAGTGCCCAAGAAAGGCTCCCAAAGACTCAAAAAAATGAGACATCTGACTTTGTTCTATACCAAGCATCCTCTAGAGTCAAATGCTCAAGTGCTCTATATAGTGTGCATTTCTAAATGTAGTTTTCACAATTAACTACCTATGCCCAATAGATAAGAGGTAAATCCTAAGAATGCATCATGTAATTATCCATATCTTTCAAAGTTCAGTTCTTCTATTATGTAAAGCCATTCTATTATGGAGTATGAGCAACAAAATATAGGTGAACAATACCATGATCTGCCAAAAAATTAGAGAACTCTCGACTGAAGTACTCCCCCCCATTATTTGTATGAAGCTTTTTTGGTGCAACTAGAAGACTATTTCTCGACCAAAGCCTTAAAGACTTTGAAGTGAGAAAATACATCACTCTTATACTTGAGAAAATAAATCCAAGTATGCCTCGAGAAATTATCAATGAAAGTAAGTGCATACTTAGCTTCGTTAAAAGGAGTAAAAAAGACTATCAAATCACTATATACAAGGTTAAGTGGTGAAGAAGCTCTCGTGGACATACCCTTAAGAAATGAATCTTGGTGTTGTTTCCCTAATGCATAATCAAATCAAAATCCATCAAAATATGAAACTACAAGAAGACCCTCTACAATACTATGAGTGCTCAACTCCTTCAAATATCTTTAGTTTAGGTGTCTAAATCTATCATGCCAAACCCTACTCTTAAAATCTACATGAGAAACCAAACACATCCCTAAAAAAGAAGTATCAACAAAACCCTCAAAATAATAGAGTCAAAAACTATGATCAAGAACATCCGATGCAATAAGTGTATATGGATCTAATAAAGCTTGAACTTCATCACCATGTGGTGTGAAAGTCACTGTCTTTCCCTGACCAGAATAAAATTTTTGATAAACTAAAATTAGATTAGTGGTGATGTTTGGAACATATAATGCATCCACCATCTAGTTGTATGTCACCCTTCCCCTTAACAAAACTAAATGAAGAATCTTCAACCCCAAAATTTGAAGAAGAACTCAAACCAAGAGATACAAAGGACTCCTTAGAAGAAGTCATATGGTGTGAAGCACCAGAACCAAGAACCCAACTGTCTGAAATAGGGAACTATGATCTCTGAACAACATTAAGTGCTTTCCCATGCACATGAGATGGAAGCGTGGAGATAGAAATCTTGTGTTTCCTAACAACATCCTCTAGGGCTTGAATTCTCTTGAAACTCCTAGACTCTTCATGACTAGTCCTCCCACAATAGGAGCATGATAGGTTAGACTTATTCTTGGATTTGGAAGATGATTTGGGTTTAGATGTGTTGGTATTGGGCTTAGGTGCATTTTGAGATGGAGGAGTGTTCTTTTTATTACTTTTTGTTTTTCCTTGTTCTTAAGATGTGATGTTACTAATGTTTATTGAGAGGTGGAAGATTCAAGGTGAGATAATTTGGATTCCTCCCTAGAAAGTCTCTCACAAAACAAATCTAGATCTCTCATTTTAAATGCAACACCTAAGGCATCCATGTTATATAGAAAGGTAGAAGCAAAGTTTTGGAATGAACCACTCAACTTAGATAAAATCAAGCACACACACTCTTCATATTTATAATCTCATCCACTCCCTTTCAACTAAGTCAATAAATGCTTAAACTTAGTGAGGTAGTCTATAATAGAGGCGAAGTCATCCAAATTGAGTGAAGTAAGCTACATGGCTCTCAAGTGATCTAATTTTTCAAATAAACCCTTTAACTTAACCTATATTTTGAATGGAGTATCACATCCATCCAAATAAAATATCAAACTGTCACTCACATAAGTCTCAATTAAACCTATACACTCTCAAACTTACACTGTTGTTGAAATTTTTAAACTCACGTGTAAACTATGGTTGAGTTTCATTCATTAAGGACCATAATCTTTTGTGTTTTATGATTATTTCCAATCGAGGTCTCCATGTATAGTAATTGTGTGAAGTCAAAAACTCATAATGGTCAATATTAGAAGTAGAATCTATTTTAATGAATCAGGAAAGAGCAGAAAGAATGCAAAAGGGTGCACAAAATCGAAATCAAGACAACCCCCCAAAAGATTGTATTAAGGGCACCCCCAATTTGGCACTTTATAAAAGTAGTGCATTTTTAAAAATTATTGACACTAATGGATAGATAATTTAAAACCATACACTTTTGAAAAAAACATAACTCAAATCCGAGTTACTATTCAAAAGTTAGAGGCTTTATGGATTCTCATTAAATGGGTCAAAACATTGAAAAAGATACTAAAACCTAATTTTAGTGACCAAATCAAAAAAGAGTGTAGGCATCCACCACTATTTAGAACTGAAATCAAACCACGAACTTAGAAAAGTCAACAAAAGTAAAAAAAAATCTGTTGGGTGACCCCTATGATTGCATAAGTGGAACTAACTTATACTTTAAGCAAAAATAAAAGTTTTTAAGTACAAAAATGATCAAATTGTTGTGATAAGAGGAAAATAAGGTGGATTTTCTATTGTTGGTCATTTAGTAAGTGGTTGAGGAAGAAAAAGACTAGGTATGATCCAACATAGGTCTTGTCTGTCCTTCCAATACCCCAATAGATGCTCCAAAAAGTCATCCAACGCTTCAATGGTGCCTCTCAAAAAAATATGATGCACTTATGCAGAAATCTAATGCTATGCCAAGAAGGTGAACCTAGAAAAGACTCCAGCTAAGTATGCAAAAATCCAACGCATTTACCCAAAAAAGATGCCACATATATATGATCTTCCAATGCCAATGCACTAGATCAGATCTTCTCCTTCCATGCAAGACACAGTCTAGGGACAATCCAATGCAAGTCTTTGATTTCCTCTAACTGCAAGCGCCATAGACCACAACTCAGACTTGGAAAAATCTAATGTAGATCTAGAAAAGATGATGTCAAACGAAAAAAGGTAGAAGAGAGATGATGGAACACAAAAGGTATATATAAAGGAGAGATTTCCAGTGCACTATTCCTCAGGGAGAACACACACACTCCATGCAGTCCAAACTGAGAGAAAAAAAACAAAGTTACTTCTTTCCACCAAATGCCACGTTGTAAATTCCAACATAATGCTTTGGATCTACTGAGCAAGATGCTCTTAGTGCCAACACAAGGTGATAGGAATGCAGATAGGAAAAGAAAGAAAGATGCCAAAATAAATATGGTAAAATGATGATTCAACGCCTCCTTAAGATGCCTCTTACTGATGGGAAAATCCCAATGCCCTCTCTGCTATAGATTTAACACCTTCTTCAAATAGGGATGCCTTGTAAAAGATTTCCAATGCCAAGCTAAAAATCTACCACATAAAAATACATGCCTGGAAAATACAATGTGCAACTCCTTTCTTCAAAAAATAGCACTTCCCCTCCAAATGCCACTCTCTCCTATCCAACGCTTCCTCTCCACCTTCCATCTAAGAAGAAAACCAATCACTTTATTTAAAACTTCAAGAAAAGTGTTGGATCTAATAAGAGGGAAAAAAAGGTTGAAGATATACGACAAGGGAAGAAGCAGTAGGGGCAAGGGAAGTTCCTAGAAAAAATGTAGCAGTGCAGATAGACACAAGGAAGCTACAGACAAATGATTGCAAAATAAAATAAGTCAAGTATTATTCAGAATGAGATGCTAGTACAATAGGAAGCCCTTGCATAAGTAGGCAAGACAAAATAAAGAACTAACCTAACTAACGAATGTGGTATAAATCTTCACATAGAATAAACTAGCAAAAGGATGAAATAACTAGTTAATACACTAGAAAATATGAAAATACTTACTCTAACAACGCTGAGCTTGCTATCTATGCTTGTAGCTACTTCAAACTCTCATAGATTACACATTGTTTTGTTGCTCTCCTCACAACTCTTATTTACCTATAATAAGTTGCTCGAGGTTCCATATCTCCTTGTTTTCTTCATCTCTTTCAAATTTTGATGCTTCAACTTGAGCATCTTCTTCACTCACTACCTCATACACCTATTTTTCATAGTTTAGTAACTGGTCTCCTTTATCCTTTTCAAATTTTAATGCCTCAAATTGGGCATTATCTTCTTCATTCTTCAAACCTGCAAACACACACTTACACAAAATGTTAGAATAAAAAAAATTGAGGCCAAATTACTCCTCTGATGCCTCCTTCAATGGCATCACTTCATCTTGTGCTACATAGAAACTATCATCCTCATATTATTCCATTTCAAGAAAAGCTATAAATGCTTCTTTCACCATTTCATCATCTCTCTTGTTCTCTATAAAGATAATTTCTTTCACTTCCTCTTGTTCATTTTCTACCTCCTTCATTTTCATGACCTTATTGGTTATTTGTTTTCTTAGTTTTTCCTTTATCAAGATGATTTGTCTTTGGTTTCTTTTTCTTTCCACACGTAGGTCTATAGGCCACTTCACCTATTTGAGACTGTAAAAAGACCTCCTAAGTCAATAAACAAGAGAAGAATCATGAACAAAACCAACAAGCTGCTCTATATAGATTTTTTAATGCAAGTCTCCATGCAAAAAAACACTCTTAACATTCATTTGATACTTGGCCAACCTTGTGATGCAGCAAGATAAAGTACAAGATGAACAAAATCCATCTTAGCAATAGGCACAAAAGTATCAGAGTAATCAATACCTTTGAATTTTGAGAACCCCTTTACAACAAGATGTGCCTTATACTTATTAATGGACCCATCAACTACATATTTGATGCGGTAAATTCACTTACAGCTAACCAATTTTTTTCCCTTAGGAAGAGTGACCAAATCCCAAGTGTGATTCTTAATCAATGAAGAGTACTCATCTGCTATCACATCCTCTCACTCCTATATCCCATGAGCCTATGAAAAATATTATGTATCCTTAGAGAATGCTTGACACAAAAGTCCAGTACTTGTATAATGTACATGATGATGTCAAGAGGGTGGAAGATATTTTATGCAAGGTGTTGCCTCATAAACTATAGTATGAGCCCACCTAGGCATAGTGGTAATGTCAATGTGAATAGGATCCTCATCCTCTATAACCTCCTAAAAAATCTCCTGAACTAGCTCCTCAAAAAATGAATCTTCAAGAAGAGGTGATGAATCATCAAAAGAAGAAGGTATGGAAGAAGATGAAGAGTCATGAGATGATAATCTATTATGTCCTCGCAATACCCTAAAAAAATCAAAGGTTTGCTCTTCTTATCCAATGCTTTCCTTTTCTTCTTTGGGATAAATGCTCAAGAAAGGCTCCCAAAGACTCAAAAAAATGAGACATCCAACTTTGTTCTCTACCAAGCCTCCTCCAGAGTCAAATGCTCAAGTGCTCTATTTGGTGTGCATTTATGAATGTAGTTTGCACAATTAACTGCCTATGCCCAATAGATAAGAGGTAAATCATGTGAATGCATCATGCAATTATCCATCTCTTTCAAATTTTGGTTCTTTTGTTTTGCTAAGCCATTCTATTATGGAGTATGAGCAACATAATGTTGGTGAACAATACCATGAGCTGCCAAAAAATTAGAGAACTCTCGACTGAAGTACTCCCCCCATTATTTGTATGAAGCTTCTTGATGCAACTAGAAGACTATTTCTCAACCAAAGCATTAAAGACTTTGAAGTGAGAAAATACATCACTCGTATACTTAAGAAAATAATCCCAAGTACGCCTCAAGAAATTATCAATGAAAGTAAGTGCATACTTAGTTTCATTGAAAGGAGTAAGAAAGACTATCAAATCACTATATACAAGGTCAAGTGGTGAAGAAGCTCTCGTGGACATAACCTTAAGAAAATAATCTTGGTGTTATTTCCCTAATGCATAATCAGAGCAAACTCCATCAAAATATGAAACTGTAAAAGAACCTCTACCATATTGTGAGTGCTCAACTCCTTCAAATATCTATAGTTTAGGTGTCCAAATCTCTCATGCCAAACCCTACTCTCAAAATCTACATGAGAAACCAAACACATCCCTAAAGGAGAAGTATCAGCAAAACCCTCAAAATAATAGAGCAAAAAAACTATGATCAGCAACACCCTGTGCAATAAGTGTATATGGATCTAATAAAGCTCAAACTTTAGCACCATGTGGTGTGAAAGTCATAGTCTTGCCCTAACCAGAATAAAAATTTTGATAAATTTAAATTAGATTAGTGTGATGTTTGGAACATATAATGCAACCACCATCTATTTGTATGTCACCCTTACCCTTAATAGAAATAAATGAAGAATCTCAAACCTCAAAGTTGCAAGTTGAACTCAAACCAAAAGATATAAAAGACTCCTTGGAAGAAGTCATATAGTGTGAAGCACAAGAACCTAGAACCCAACTATCTGAAACAAGTAACTATGATCTTCGAACAACATTAAGTGCTTTCCCATGCTCATGAGATGGAAGAGTGGAGAAAGAAATCTCATGTTTCCTAACAACATCTTCTAGGAGCATGATAGGCTAGACTTATTCTTGAATTTGGAAGATGATTTGGGTTTAGATATGTTTGTATTGGGCTTATGTGCATTTTGAGATGGAGGAGTGTTCTTCTTCTTACTTTTTGTTTTTCCTTGTTCTTAAGATGTGATGTTACTAATGTTTTTTGAGAGGTGGAATATTCAAGGTGAGACAATTTGCATTCCTCCCTAGAAAGTCTCTCACAAAACAACTCTAGATCTATCATTTTAAATGCAACACCTAAGGCATCCATGTTATAGAAAAAGGTAGAAGCAAAGATTTGGAATGAACCACTCAACTTAGATAAAATCAAGTACACACACTCTTCAAATTTATTATCTCATCCACTCCCCTTCAACTAAGTCAATAAATACTTAAACTTAGTGAGGTAGTCTACAATAGAGGCGAAGTCATCCAGATTGAGTGAAGTAAGCTACACTCCAATTTGTATGGCTCTCAGGTGATCTACTTTTCCAAATAAACCCTTTAACTTAACCCATATTTTGAATGGAGTATCACATCCATCCAAGTAAAATAATAAACTGTGACTCACATAAGTCCCAATTAAACCTATACACTCTCAAACTTACACTACTATTGGAAGTTTTTAAACTCATATGTAAAATGTGGTTGAGTTTCATTCATTAAGGACCATAATCTTTTATGTTTTATGATTATTTCCATTCAAGGTCTCCATGTATAGTAACTGTGTGTAGTCAAAGACTCACAATGGTCAATACCAAAAGTAGAATCCATTTTAATGAATCATGAAAGAGCAGAAAAAATGCAAATGGGTGCACAAAATCAGCGTCAAGATAACCCCCCAAAAGATTGTATTAAGGACACCCCTAATTTGGCACTTTATAAAAGTAGTACATTTTTACAAATTATTGACACCAATAGATAGATAATTTAAAACCGTACACTTTTGAAAAAAAACATAACTCAAATCTGAGTTACTATTCAAAAGTTAGAGGCTTTATAGATTCTCGTAAAATGGGTCAAAACATTTAAAAAGACACTAAAAATTGATTTTAGTGACCAAATCAGAAAAGAATGTAGGCATCCAACACTCGATGGAACTAAAATCAAACCACGGACTTAGAAAAGTCAACCAAAGTAAAAAATAATCTGTTGGGTGACGCTTATGATTACATAAGTGGAACTGACTTCCACTTTAAGCAAAAATAATAGTTTTAAAGTACAAAAATGAATAAATTGTTGTGATAAGAGGAAAATAAGGTGGATTTTCTATTGTTGGTCATTTAGTAATTGGTTGAGGAATAAAAATACCATGTATGATCCAACATAGGTCCTGTCTGTCCTTGCAATGCTCTAAAAGTTATCCAACGCTATGCCAAAAATCTACTGCACTTATGCATAAATCTAACACTATGCCAAAAAGGTGAACTCATAAAATACTCCAGCTAAGTATGCAGAAATCCAACACTTTACCAAAAAAAGATGCCACATATATATGATCTTCCAATGCCAATGCACTAGATCAGATCTTCTCCTTCCATTTAGGACGCAGTCTAGGGATGATCCAATGCAAGTCTTTGATTTCCTCTAACTGCAAGCACCACAAACCACAACTTAGACTTGAAAAAATCCAATGTAGATCTAGAAAATATGATGCCAAACAAAAGAAGGCAAAAGACAGATGATGGAATGCAGAAGGCATATCTAAAGGAGATATTTCCAGTGCATTATTCCTCAATGAGAACACACTCACTCCATGTAGTCCAAACTGAGAGAAAATAAAACACAGTTGTTTCTTTCTTCCTTAAGATGCCTCTTGTTGATGGGAAAAGCCCAATGCCCTCTCTCCTATAGATTTAACGCCTTCTTCAAATAGGGATGCCTTGTAAAATATTTCTAACGCCATGCTAAAACACTACCACATAAAAAATATAGGCCTTGAAAATACAATTCCCAACGCCTTTCTTCAACAAAGAGCGCTTCCCCTCCAAATGCCACTCTCTCCTCTCTACCTTCCATCTAAGAAGAAAACCAATCACTTTCTTTAAAACTTCAAGAAAAGTGTTGGATCCAATAAGAGGGAAAATAATGTTGAAGATATATGACAAGGGAAGAAGTCGTAGGGGCAAGGGAAGTTTCTAAAAAAATTGTAGCAGTGCAGATAGACACAAGGAAGCTACAAAAAAATGATTTCAAAACAAAACAAGTCAAGTATTATTCAGAATAAGATGCTAGTACAATAAGAAGCCCTTGCATAAGTAGGCAAGACAAAACAAATAGAACAAACTAGCAAAAGGATGAAATAACTAGTTAATACACTCGTAAATATGGAAATACTTACTCTAACAACTTTGAGCTTGTTATCTCTGCTTGTAGCTACTTCAAACTCTCATAAAAAAACACATTGTTTTGTTGCTCTCCTAACAAATTTTCTTTACATATAATACATTGCTCGAAGTTCCATATCTCCTTGTTTTCTTCATCTCTTTCAAATTTTGATGATTCAACTTGAGCATTTTCTTCACTCACTACCTCATACACCTATTTTTCATAGTTTAGCAGCTGGTCTCCTTTATCCTTTTCAATTTTTAATGCCTCAAATCAGGAATTATATTCTCCATACCTGAAAAAACACACACTTACACAAAATGTTAGAATAAAAAAATTTGAGGCCAAATTGCTCCTCTAGATGCCTCCTTCAATGA
This sequence comes from Torreya grandis, assembly GCA_037957365.1. NCBI lineage: Eukaryota > Viridiplantae > Streptophyta > Pinopsida > Cupressales > Taxaceae > Torreya > Torreya grandis. The sequence goes on along the minus strand of JARHVA010000824.1, from coordinate 333,384 downwards.
CATCACTTCATCTTGTGCTACATAGAAACTATCATCTTCATATTATTCTATTTCAAGAAAAGCTAGAAATACTTTGTTCACCTTTTCATCATCTCTCTTGTTCTCTACAATGATAATTTCTTTCACTTCCTCTTGTTCATTTATTACCTCCTTCATCTTCATGACCTTATTGGTTATTTGTTTTCTTAGTTCTTCCTTTATCAAGACAATTTGTCTTTACTTTCTTTTTCTTTCCACAAGTAGCTCTATAGGCCACTTCACCTTCTTCTTCATTTTGAATACCAACCCTTTACTTTCATTGTCTTGCATGAGGTCTATCATGAATTGCATCTCTTTTATCATTTTTCTTAACTCGCTCACTTCCTCTTCCTTCATTTGGTTCTTTCTTCTTGGCAGCCTCTCATCTCTGAAAATCTTTCTCCTATGTAGTTACTGTAGAGTAAAATACTCTACATTTTTTATTTTGAGTTTTAGTTATGCGCTCCATGTTTTTTCCTTGCACGTTTCAATTTTGAGATAGTGAAGTTTTTGACACAAAGCGCGGTCACGAGTTTCATTTTTGCCTAAATTTTGTCTAAGTATTAAAGTTGTGCAAAAGCTGCCAAGTGTCATCGGTCGAGACACATTTTATAATTTCTATAAGTTGTGTGGAACATGCCACGTGTTCTATGGTAACTCAGTGGAGTGCGACAAGTGTTAACATTCACATTTCATGTTTCTTATGCATTTCAAAAGCTTATTTCAATAGGATTCTCTTAGAGTCACGTAGAGGGTGCCAAGTGGCAACTGCGGAAGGTTTCAATATGCTTTTCTAAAAGCAAGTGGAAGCCACAATGTGTCCCTAACTAAAGTAAGCGAAAGCCGCCAAGTGTCAACATTCGAAATTTCTTCATTTTGTTTCATCATTGAATAAAGACTGTGGTGAGCCCTAAGTTTTGTTTCTATAGACGACCGAAAGCTGCCAAGTGTCACTGTCTATGTGAATCTAAAATGAGTCCTAAATGTTTCTATAGTGTAGCTAAATCTCAATGGAGACCGCCACATGTCACCTTCTGCAAGATTTTCAAAAGCATCTAAAAGCTTCTATAGACGAGCAGAAGCCGCCACGTGTCACTTATTAAAGATCAGTGGAAAGCGCCACTTGTCCCCATTCTCTTTTTGAAGCTGCTCGAGCGAGAAGTGCTGTGAGTCCCATTCTCTATAAATTGTTAAAGTTTTGAAGCAGCAGATTGTGACAAATGTCAAATATGGAACACCCTGATACAAAGACACAATAAAGAGTATAATGCAGCGTAAAACGCTGTGTTTTCTGTAAGTGCTGCAGAAGCCGCCAAGTGTCATTTTATGGTGCCTCCTAAATAATGAGATGGTTTCAAAGTGAGGCAAGCGAAGCTGCCAAGTGTCCTCACCTGTTTCACAGTGAAAAGTGTCACATGTATCTAATTCAACTAATGAACTTGCAGGGAGACTAAACGTTTCAAATCTAGCAAATATCTTATGTTAAACACTTCCAGTTAAGTTCTAGTTTGGTTAGGCAGTTGGGATTTGAACTTGCAGAGAGGCCAATGTTAGAGATCCAAAAGATATCTTTTGTTAAACACTTCTAGTTTAGTTAGAGTTCAGTTAGACCGTTGGGTTGGGAACATGCGGGCAATCTTGAGCTAGTCCGATGCTATAAATATGGGTGCAGAGATCATCAGAGAAGATCATCATCAGAAGATAGAGAGAATTTTTTGAGAGAGAATTTTCTGCAAGAGATTGTTGTCAAGAAGTTTTAGACGTTCTTGTTGTGGCCAGGAATATCATTTGCCTTTGTTCTATTTTCTTGAGTTTGAAAGTTTGTATAACTGTGCATGTTTGTGTGCCTTTTATGTGATTGTAAAATTAATAAGAAGACTAAGTTCTGTGCCTTTGTTGATATTTTCTGTGTTATTGCAAAATTGTCTAAGTTTTGAGCCTTTGATCCTATCTATTTTCATCTTTTACATTGATCATGCCTTGTTTGCTCTTTAATTTAATTGAATCCTAAAGATAGCTTCACTGTGCTTAGAATTAAGGGTCAAATTAAATTTAGGCGTATCTCCATAGTTAGATTTTCTTTCGTTACATTTGTGTTTCTGTTTAATTTCTATCCTTTTTCCCAACATACTTTTGAGATAAAGAAGACCCAGCTTCTTTAAAAATATGGAGGTCATTTCCAGTCACAAGTCCCACATTCCTAAAACTTCCCATTGTTGGTGTTGGAAATAGCGCAAATTCTAAGCATCAATAACTTTTTGGCACACCCGGTGGGACGACAATATCTTGAAGTTTCTTTCAAGACCATATGAACCAGAGAGCTACAAGGAGTCAGAGTTGTGGACCAGTAACAAGATCCCAATTTGTTGTGAATCCAGGTATTTTTTTACCACCATTGATAACTAATTCAAGAAGAAGGGTCAATCAATTTCCAGTAGTACCAATAGCAAACATGGGAGCACCTATAGCCCCAAGAAATTATGCAAGTTGGAACACTGGAAGTCCTCTGATTTGTTGGGAGGAGGATAAACCGGAAGCACACAATTTGATTACCAAACCAAGCAACTTAATATGCGGAAATTAACCAGATTCACCAAGTAACTAGAATTCAGAATAACACAGCATATGAGAGACAATACCAAATTGTATTAACACATTATACAGAAAAGAATACAATAAAGAAGATGCCACTTCTTCTCCACCACCTTACAGAGGTTTCCCACGCCTCAAGTGAACAGTAATTCTTCTCCCCAAAGCTCTCCCTCTCACAGGTCCCAACACCCAACTCAAATACAGAGTTGGTGTTCACCTCCCGTGCTCCACGCACACCACAAGTGCTCCACGCACTCCACAAGCACTCCACGTGCTCCACAAGTACTCAAGGTACTTCAAGTAGATCTCCCATGAATCTGCAACAACCTGCAATTCAACAGACCATACTTATGGAAGGAACTCCCTTGCCTTCCTCTTGCTCTATCCGAGTACACACCTGTACTCCAAGTAGATCCTGCCTGATACTGCTCCCTGTTGTGTTGCTGTCTGTATGACCTTGCACACCTGAAAATCAAGCAATGGTTCTATTCACCTGTGAACCTCGACCTTGCACACACATACACCTGCAGATCAACGATCTTACTTACCATGTAGTTCTCCTATATAGGCCATGCAACTGTGACCAAGATCCTACACTCTTGAAGAACCCAGCTGGCTCTCCAATCCAGCACCAACACACCTGGTACTGTGGCACTAGGAGGAACGCACCATAGCTCTACCTCACACACAGAAGGAGCTTATAATTATGCTCTCTTACTCCCTAGCACACCTTTCCAATACAACCATGAGTCTATTATATAGATCTCATCCAAACAATGATTAGACATCTAATTACCATAATTAGATCCGCAGCTCTCAGTCTATAATTAGCCCTGATCATGCAAACACTTGGTTCGTTAGCTAACTGCCCGTAAATAGCTCGCAGTCGAACCACACAGGCGACCGACATCGGTCCCTGTCTGCCTGGAGGTGACTGACGTTGGCCGATATATGACCAACGTCGGTTGCTTCTCTGTGCTCTCCCGCCGACGTCGGCTGATCAGACCGACCCCAACTTCTTCTGCAACTCAGCAACCTTCAGCAACCTCCTCTCCTGTTTGCATCAGTGAAGCTTTTAGCTCCACAATCCTAACAATCTCCCACTTGGAGATAAACAGCTGCACTGTACCTATACCTGTACTCCGTCTAATCTGTTTCCTGGTTTGTATCCCTCTTCAAGCTCTCACCTGAAGACAACCCACCACACATCCCGTGGTGTACCACCTGTCATCCGAGTAACCTGCCACATCCGAACCTACAAATACATGTAGTGAAGTCCTGACCCTGCATAGCAACACCTGCTGCCGGTCCCTCTCAAAAAACCTGAGAACTCACTTCCCCGAATTGGCTCCTAACTCTCTGACAGCTCCCACTGCATGGGAATACTCAGGTCTATACCAGACCTCATGTGATTTCGGACACTGTACCTGTCCAGCCCTTAGTGTGCTCCGGCTCTGTATCCCGAACCTCGCCAACACCTGATTCACATCAGCTCCCACTCGAGACAAAATCAACCTGTGATCTCCATGCCTCCCATGTCAAAGAATTCCGCTGCTCCAAACTCCTCATGACATGCCACTGAACTAATCTTACCCTTAGCTCAGCAAAACCCTGTATGTACAAACCTGCTAGCTAGCATACTATCCACATACAGCAACAGAATGATGTTGCAATCACCATCCCCCTGGTAAGTCAAATCACAGTAGTTACCTGACACTGACTGAAGCCATGCTCCGTCCTCCACCTGTCAAAACCTGTACCACTGTCCTGCAGCTCCACAAGACCATATACTTGGTCTTCCGTCTCACGTATCCGTTCTCTCTATTCTTCTACTAAGGTATCCATTCGTCTCTGTGCTTTCATACCCTGCTGGCATCTCTACCAAGACACACCTGTCTGGTTCTCCTCCAAGGAATCACATCCTCATCCATGCCAAGCTCACACCTGTTTCCTGGATCCTTCCTGCTCTACAATCAGCAACAAGTATGAAGAAGAGGAACAACGAATTTGAGGGCCTACTTACGCCTTCAGTCCTCCGTATGGGTGTTTGAGACTCCTTGACAGCTTGCTGTCCACCCAAAATTCGTTACAGTGACCGACCTCGGTCACCCCACAGTCTGCATCCGACCGACGTCGGTTCCATGCATCTGTACCTGACTACCAACCTGCCTGCGCTGGTGTCCCTACTGCCGACGTCGGTTCTCCTAATCGACATCGGTCTTATATGCTGTCGACGTCAGTCTTACCCTGCCCGACATCGCCGGCTTCGGTCTGCACATGACCGACATCGGCACCTGTCTGTTCGACGTCGGTTCCTCCTGACCGACATCGGTACCTGTGTTCGCCTGTGAGTGATGACTTTTTACCCGCGAGCTTCTTTGAATCAAAATCCATGTCCAAACTGCCCTGCTCAGAAGTATCCAGCCACATCCACTGGGTTCTGTCTGCCATCTCCTCCATAAACACCAAGGCTTTCCAGTTCTTAAGCCTATCAAATATATCTGTCTTCCGCTTAAGAACATGCATCTCCTTCCTGCTCATGTGACCAAGCCTACGAAGCCACGTCTCTGCAACAAAAGAAGAATCAGTAATATATACAGGTAGATAAAGGATACCTGTTTTCTTACCACCAGCTAATTCAAGTGCATCCGCTGTGAGAGTTCTTATGCATCTCTCATCACCCAATCTTTCTGAAGAAATTAGCCATATCTCCAAACCTGGGACCTGCATGACCTTCATCAACACTTGTGTGTTGGCCGCCTGCAATTTCAGCTTCACTTCCCCTTTGCCAATTCTTTGGCAAGGCTTACCAGCTCCTCTACCTGGAACTGCATGGAAAGAGGCAACCGAATCTTTTATCCAAGATTCAACTTTATCCAAGAAACCTGCAAACACATCCTGTGCAATAACACCTGCAACATCTGTATCTTCAATTTCTTCATGCTGATCTGCTACCAACCAACAATAATATTTTACCTGCTCTTTCTTTCCATAGGACCGTGAGTGACCATCTGTGCTTTTCAACTCCTCCATTCTTAGCTTACTTTGATCTGCAGTTGCTCTACTCCCACTCGATCAGAAACCCCTGAGAGTGCCCTGTAACCAAACACAAAACCTGCTTCCTCCAACCTCAGCTCAGATACCACTTGTTGGTATCAAGCTCAAGAACCTACAACCAAGGCTCTAATACCACTTGTTGGGAGGAGGATAAACCGGAAGCACACAATTTGATTACCAAACCAAGCAACTTAATATGTGGAAATTAACCAGATTCACCAAGTAACTAGAATTCAGAATAACACAACATATGAGAGACAATACCAAATTGTATTAACACTTTATACAGAAAAGAATACAATAAAGAAGATGCCACTTCTTCTCCACCACCTTACAGAGGTTTCCCACGCCTCAAGTGAACAGTAATTCTTCTCCCCAAAGCTCTCCCTCTCACAGGTCCCAACACCCAACTCAAATACAGAGTTGGTGTTCACCTCCCGTGCTCCACGCACACCACAAGTGCTCCACGCACTCCACAAGCACTCCACGTGCTCCACAAGTACTCAAGGTACTTCAAGTAGATCTCCCATGAATCTGCAACAACCTGCAATTCAACAGACCATACTTATGGAAGGAACTCCCTTGCCTTCCTCTTGCTCTATCCGAGTACACACCTGTACTCCAAGTAGATCCTGCCTGATACTGCTCCCTGTTGTGTTGCTGTCTGTATGACCTTGCACACCTGCAAATCAAGCAATGGTTCTATTCACCTGTGAACCTCGACCTTGCACACACATACACCTGCAGATCAATGATCTTACTTACCATGTAGATCTCCTATATAGGCCATGCAACTGTGACCAAGATCCTACACTCTTGAAGAACCCAGCTGGCTCTCCAATCCAGCACCAACACACCTGGTACTGTGGCATTAGGAGGAATGCACCATAGCTCTACCTCACACACAGAAGGAGCTTATAATTATGCTCTCTTACTCCCTAGCACACCTTTCCAATACAACCATGAGTCTATTATATAGATCTCATCCAAACAATGATTAGACATCTAATTACCATAATTAGATCCGCAGCTCTCAGTCTATAATTAGCCCTGATCATGCAAACACTTGGTTCGTTAGCTAACTGCCCGTAAATAGCTCGCAGTCGAACCACACAGGCGATCGACGTCGGTCCCTGTCTGCCTGGAGGTGACCGACGTCGGCCGATATATGACCGACGTCGGTTGCTTCTCTGTGCTCTCCCGCCGACGTCGGCTGATCAGACCGACCCCAACTTCTTCTGCAACTCAGCAACCTTCAGCAACCTCCTCTCCTATTTGCATCAGTGAAGCTTTTAGCTCCACAATCCTAACATGATTCTCCTAGTACCACCAGCCACTTGGGATCCTATTCTAGTAAATGCCCTGAAAGCTCTACCCAAATTTAGTGGGCAAGATTTCAAAACACCTGAATAACATCTGCAGGATGTGTCTGATGTCTATGCAATACATGTAGTCACACATTAGAATGTGGCTATAAGGTTGTTAGCTACTTATTTTAAGGAAAAGGCTCTGGACTGGTACAGATTTTTGACCCCAAATACCATATCTACATGAGATCAACTTGGAGATATTTTCTTTGAAAGATTTGAAGAAAAGTGTGATAAATCTTCTTTGTTGCAACAATTGATTACTATCCAAAGAGCACCACAAGAATCAATGATTGACTTCAATTCAAGATTTCAAAAGACTTGCGAAAGAATTCCTACTATAGCAAGACCATTACCAGGTATGGATATAGTATTTTATCTTAAAGCTTTAAATTCAGATATATCAGTAATGATTCAGTCACTTGGAGGTCAGACTCTGCCAGAAGCTTATGACTATGCAGTTAAAGTTGAAAATAATTTAATAGATGCTAGAAAGTTGCCCCCAAGGCCTCCCATGCCCATGTTTCCAGAGATTACCTTACCTTTGCCTCAATAAGCCTCTACTCTCATAGCCCCACTTGTGTCTATGTATACATATCCTCAACAACCTGCTAAAGAACTTGTCCCTACCCAGTCATCTAAGATGGATGATATCAAGAACATCTTAAAGACATTTTCTAATGAGTTAATTAACATAAAAGATAGCAGAGTCCTTATCCTAAACCCCAATATCAAGGCTACCAAGGAAATAGATTTCCACCACAGCCAAACCAGTATCAGGGTCCTCAAAGGCAAACTAACCCTCATCCAGCAAACCAATTAGTTGCAATCCCTACACCCTCATAGACTATTCCCCCTAATCCAAACAAGGAGATTGTTCAAGGGTAGAATAATTATGCAGATGGCACCAATGCCTGGTGTTTCCCTTGTAATAATGCTCATATGCCAAGAGATTGTTCCATGGGTAATCTACAACAAAAGGTAGCAAAGCAAAGAAGAATGGATGGATAATTTGCAAGTACTTCTGACACTCAAGCCTACCAATCCCCTAGTATGCAAAATTCAGTCCTAATGGCTCAGATGCAAGGGATGTCCTTACAACAACAAGAATAAATAGCCTCTGAACATGCTTTGTTTTCATGGGTTGAAGATGAAGAGTCAGTATTCTTGAATGAAGCTTCCACTTCCAAGAAGCCAGTAGTACAATCAGATTACTACACTAGATCAAAGAGAAAGATGATGGAACAGCCTGAGGTCACAAATAATGAAATTATGGGGAATCCTTCATTTCAAGGTCATCAAAACACAGCTACTCGACAAGAAGTGCCTCAGTCAGTGCAGAACCAAGTAGTTCTTGGACAAGTTCAAGAAAAAGCAAGGTACCCTTATTTTACAAGAACCCAAACACTAGGACCAGTGAATGTGGTGGATCAGTTGAAGAGAACCCCAGCACATGTGTCAATGTGGGACATATTAGCTATTCCTGAGCAAAATACACTGTTATAAGAAGCTCTACAAGGCCAAGCAGTGCCTAAACATACTGGCACCAAAGAAGGACCTACTAATAAAGAAAAGCTCAAAGACACAGTTCCTCTGTAGACAATAGCCCTTTTGAATAATGTAGCAGAGGTAAGTAAATCCAAACCAGAGCCCCCCTATTTGACTTTGATAGTTGGAAAGAAACTGTTGCATAATGCAATGATAGACTCAGGAGCTAGTACTATAGTAATGCCTAAGCAAATGGAAGATGCTTTAAAAATAAAGTATGAGCCACTTACTAGAGGAGTTATGCAGCTAGATGGGAAATCGGTGCAAACAATAGGGAGAATTAAACAACTCCCATTGCAATTATATACTTGTCCTAATATAATTGTCAATCAAGATGTGGTAGTCATAAATATACCCCCTGTATTTGGCTTATGTTTATCCAAAGAATTCATAGCTAAGATAGGAGGATATATGTCACTTGATTGGTCTCACCTCATCCTAAAAACCAAATATGGTTGAAAGATGAAAATACTATCTGAGCCACTATCTAAGGATCACATCACCAATGAACCAACTTAAAAATTAGAGGCAGCTCATGCTATGTTAAATAAGGAAGAAAGGGTCTTTGTTGAAGAGTTAGGTGCCTTGACTGAACATGACCAAGAAGAGGAAAATAACTAGTTGTTGACTATGATGCAAAGTGACCCATATGGAAATTATGATTCTACTGGTCTGGGCACTTATGTCATATTTGATGGAGATCATAAAATCCCAAATATTTTAAGGGAAGAAATGCCAAAAGATACCTCTTCTACCAATCCTCAGGTCTCTCAACATGATGTCCAAATTCTGAGTTAGAAGAGGGAAAATCATGAACCAACTCAAGACCTTGAAGAAGATAAAATTACTGCATCTTCCCAAGGGAAAAGTTCTAATTCCAAGGTCATGAGTTGGAAGCAAACAATGGAATTATGGGGGAGAAAGGAGGAGGAGAAAGGTTTTGCTCAAAGCCTTGAAAAGGTTGAGGCTACTCTTACTCATGGTGATGATCAAGCAGAAGATCCTACATTTGAACACACCCCATCTACACCCCTCCAGGAGAGCTATCAAGCCACATCTAATACAGATGAAGTGTTGGCCAAATGGAAAGAGGAGAACCATTCGATTCTAGCTCAAGGATTGCCTTCTCTCCCACACATGTATAACTATCAGCTCTCCACTTCATCTTTTCTCAAAAAGGAACCTCTTTTGGAGGAAGCAAGTGAGGAGGAGTGTGCTCAGTTCATGGTTGGTCAGGGAGATTTCATGAGTGCAGATGAGAAGGAGATCACCATAGGCACACCCTTTGATGAACAAGAGGACAAGTCACAAGATTTTGCCTTAATCTCTGATGAGGAAGAGATAATTTCTGACTTTCTTCTCACTTTGCAAGATGATATGGAGGAGCATGGACACTTCCTTGATCAAGTTTTGAATGACTTCTTTGAAGTCATTGGGGCAGGTTATACTATTCTTCAAGGAGGCTGTGAGCTAGTTGCGGGTGGAGAAGGCAGCATTGAGACTCAAATAAATATGCAAAATTGCTGCAAGCTTTCAGGCTTATCCTTTCAAGAGGTTGGTGAATCTAAAGATGATATTTTTAAAGTCATTAAGGAAGATGACCATGCAATGAAACCCGAGCATGAGGGAGAAGGAGATAAGCCAATAAATGATGTATATCAAAGGGCTTATGGTGATGAGCCAACAGCCATCAATTTCTTGATGAGATACGCCAGCATGAAGAACTTGCATTTGACAAACTTCCAAGAACAAGAAGAGTACGTATATGTTGGAAGCATGTTTGACTCTAATCCACTCAGATGCAGGCCAATCAAGGTGGCAAGCAAGAAGAGCAAGTCACCAGAGCTTCATCCCATTCAACCACTTCTCTGTCACCATAAGTCTTTTCACCATGAAGGAGAGTTCAAAAAAAAATCCTTTGATCTAGGAGGGAGGCAAAGATACCTGGTTAGTTGTATCATAGTTAGATAGTTTCCCTTTCCTTGTTGCTCTATTTTCCCATTTTTTCTTTCCCACTCTTTCTTATAAATAAGTGTTCTTTGAACACGTGGTCGCGGCTCAGAGTCTTTTCAAAAAAATTGAAACTCTTGCATAGATTAAATCTCTCCCAAATCCTTAAATTCCCCAAGGTACCATGCATAACCACTTTCATGACGTGTCTAAACTTACTGTCCCATGAAGATTTAATAAGATTTACCAATGGTTATCTGATTTTAATGCCATTTTGAGACTTGATGGGTCATTAAATACCCCCACAACAAGAGTTAAGGCTTAACAAGTGTCTCAAACATTCCTGCATTTACTAGAAAATCCCTGTTACCTACATTTTTAGTTCATAGCAAACCTGCTTAGTGAAAGTGCCTTCCCTATTGCAAAGCTCCATACATGTTACCATAGTTCACTATTTCCAAGTATAGATATAGATATGGAGGGAGCACAGTCTTCGCAATAAGGGTCTAGGATTTATGAATCCATTGATAAGCTTCTCACAAGCAAATCATATGCTTCAGCCCCTACACAACCCTTAAAGTCCTATCCATGGACTAGAGTCCTTGAGGTTGGTTATGCAAACAATATGAAACATTCGCAATGAGGATATGGACTTCCCAACTAGCAAAATTCATTGTCCCAGGTGTACATCCTTGCCCTGACTTGGTTGAAATATGTGTTGAATTGTTTCGTGTGCCCTCAAATACCATACAACAGGGTCCATTCATGGTGCAAATTACACCAAAGGCTATCAGGGACATGTTGGCCCTATATCATGACAAGATAGCCACATTTCCCACCATTGCCAAAATGCAAAAAACGTGGGCAAACGTCAATAATCAATTGAGGTTTCTAAAACCAAAATTGCAATTAGGGGATGATGATACCACTGTACCAGTACTACCAACAACAAGAGCACAATTTGCATAGGTCAGTCAAGAGGCACTATCTATGATGGCATTCATCTTCAGAATGAAAGATGATATAACTGTCCATGAAGAACAAATGGCCATTCTCTTCAGATTAAAAACTGTTGACAAGTCTTAGGAGTACTGGCTAGATTTCTCTGAGTAGATTGCATATTCAATGGTTAATCAGCTCACCCATTTTAAATCTAAAGGGGTTTTTAGGTATTCCTCTTATCTATTTCACCTCATGTTGTATCAAAATTTTGGCATCTTTTCCCAATACATGCATTTAAATACATATGACCCAAGCTTTGGTCTACATAGGACCATTCCTGTGTCTATATGGATGCATATCTTGTCCAAAACTAGTGACCCATACAAATTTTGAGAACTTTTTTTTACCCGTGCCTTTTGTCATCTAAGCCTAGAGCCGGTTGAAAATAGATTGACTCCAAGTGTCTCAGGCCTTATGACAAATTGCACTATTTCTTGTGATTACTTTTTTGGATCTCATCATACTATTATTAGAGTCCATAGTTTTAGTGGAGAACTAGTGTTGCTACCTAAGATTTTAACCCTTAGGTTAACATTCTTAGAGGTCACCAGGCAAGTGTCTGTGGTAGATAATGACTATGGCACTAGGAAGAAAAAGAATAAAATGTATGATGTTCCATGGGTAACAAACAACATGGCCCTAGAGGTCAGAGATGCTGAGCACATGTTGCTGAGAAAGTTAGCTTTCCTGGGCTTCTTTCTAATTGAAGATAATGGGGATATGACCCAAATAGTTTTATAACTTCATGGGTCAAGAATAACAAGGTTGCCACTAGAATTGTGCATGAGGGCCGTCCTTTTTGGGAAAATAGAAGAAACCCTTAGGAAGATATTCCTGATTGGTATGTGGAATTGACAGATTTGCCCCTTCAAGAAGCCAAGCCATGGGAAACTTTTTATGTTAAGCAAAAAGATTTTGATCCTAAACTCAGAATGACTTTTGGTTTAATAAGGACATTAAAGAACAAAGACTAGAAACTTGAGAAAATAGAAGCCTATTGGAAGTATAGGCAGGAGATTTGTGAGACTACTCACTCTTTTGGTAATGTGGATTTAGATGAGAAATGGGAAGAAATCTAGGATGAATGTCATCCATCTCCTGTCTCTAGCCTTGATACAAGCAATCTATAGACACAGGGTGGAGAATCAGAACCCAAAGCAAAATTCAGTCATACCTTGCAAACCCCAGGACAAACCTCAGCTATAGTAGATATAATTGTTTGGCCCCAATCTCTCAGTGCCATTGAAAAACAAAAGAGTGTGGTATCCTCACCACCTAAAGTTTTTCCATCAGTGTCAGCCTTTGGAGTTCCTAGTTCTATACATTCACCACTAGTAGCAGTGATAAATGTTGAAGAGAAGGAAGCTCAACCAGAAGAAGAAATGTCAAGGAAACATAAGAGGCTAAAGCTTCAGCCTGATACAAAGGAGGAAGAAGAACCCTCACAACACCAACCACTGAGTACATTAGTTGTTCCTCAGGTACATGTTGTTTCTCCTTCTTCTTCTCAGTCTATATCTTCTTCTATAGGGGTGACAATTCTATCTAGCTAAATAATATCCCCTGCCACCTCTGTTGTGCCCATTTCCCAATTTGCCCTACTCAGGCCACATCATTGCCTCACTTGTCCCCCTCTATCCCAAAGAGAGTACGTACTTAGATTTCCCCTAGCCAACATTTAGCTATTCCCTATGGCTTGCCACAAGGTTATCCTTTTGCAGGTGGGCACATTGCCTCTCCTTCTACCTTCCAGACTCAAGCAGATACTGCTAAGAAGTCTAGAGAAGCCCGAATGGAGAAAAAGAGGATGAAAGATAATAAATCTCTGGCTACACCACATATGAGGTCACAATTTGACCCAATCCAACAGCAATTAATGGTGACCCATTTGTCACCTAATGTGGTCAAGCCGAACGAGCAGATGCAACCTCAAGATTATACAATGAATGCAGTGGCTATGGATATGTCACTTTTTAGACCACAAGATAGGGTTGAGCTGCTAAATGAATCCACTTCTGCTCTAGCTACTGATTATTTAAAATTATCAAAGAAGCTACAGAAGATAGAGGCTGATTTAGCTCAAGAGAAAGCAAAGTGTAGCAGTCTGACTACAGAGATCAAAACCAAGTATAATGAAATAGAGAGTCTTAACAAACAGTTGCAACATACTGTTTATTTTCAGACTCACTAGGCTATTCAGGCCCAAAATGATTCTTTGAAAGAGGAGCTGACATAGGAGAAAGCTACAGTGACAGCTTTAAGGCGGGAAAAGGCAATTTTACAGGGAAAATGTGAGGAAAACCTGCAATAGATCGCCCAGTTCTAGTAGAAGCTAATGAATGAGCAAAACAATACCATTGCCATACAAGCCCAACTTCAAGCTGAGAAGCAAATAACAGAACGATTGACACTTGAGTTGGCTAATAGGCCAAAGAATGCAAGAGTTTTGAATCTGGTTAAGGAGCTTTATGTATCAATATGGAAAATAATCTCTAAGGAGATTACTCAGCTTAGACCCTCTCTAACCTTTCTGCTAAATGCACAGAAATTGTGCGAAAATGTGGAGACTTCAGTTGAAGCCACTCTATCCACTATCTCTTTGAGAGTGTTTGATTCTCAAATGTTGTTGTAAAAGTTATATGATGCAACTAATGGAACGTTATCAGCAACAGGGATTAGTGACAGAATGATTACAACAAAAGGGGTGAACGAAGTTCTCAGTTGCAATTCCATAGCAATTAATTGCAAAGAGCTTCTAGATGTGGTGAAAGAGGGAATCAAAGACATGAAGCAACATATTGAAGATCTAGTGCAATTGGGTCTTCCCTCCCCTTTTCTTGATAGCAACACCGTGTTGATGGTTGATGAGATTGAACCTTTGTTGTTAGCCAGGCAAAATGATCAATCAATTTTTCAGGGTTTAACAGATGATTCATCAGTACCAGAAGTGGAAGTTGTCTTAATTCCCATGTCTTAGCTTGAATTTAAATTGAAGACTACAATTCATATTTTGTATAAGTTTTCGCACAAGGACATCATCAACCTTGATTTAGCCTTCCATAAATTGTAAAATAAGTAGGGATTATCTGATACTGAGTGGTCTATTTATCAGACGGCCTTAATGAAGTTGTGATTTTTGCCACATTTGATCATGCGAGAGATTATGGATTCTTTTTTTGAGCAGGCTCAAAAGTCCTCGGGGTTGCCAAGAACTGTAGAGTAAAATACTCTACATTTTTTATTTTGAGTTTCAGTTATGCACTCCAAGTTTTGTCCCTGCATGTTTCAATTTTGAGACAGTGAAGTTTTTGACACAGAGCATGGGCGCGAGTTTCATTTTTGCCTAAATTTTGTCTAAGTATCAAAGTCACGTGGAAGCTGCCAAGTGTCATTGGCCGAGACACATTTTATAATTTCTATAAGTTGTGCGAAATGTGCCACGTGTCCTGTGGTAACTCAGTGGAGCGTGACAAGTGTCGGCATTCGCGTTTCATGTTTCTTATGCATTTCAAAAGCTTATTTCAATAAGCTTCTCTCAGAGTCGCGTGGAGGGCGCCAAGTGGCAACTACGAAAGGTTTCAATATGCTTTTCTAAAAGCAAGTGAAAGCTGCCACGTGTCCCTAACTAAAGCAAGTAGATGTCGCCAAGTGTCAACATCCAAAATTTCTTCATTTTGTTTCATCATTGAATAAAGACTGTGGTGGACCCCGGGTTTTGTTTCTATAGACGAGCAGAAGCCGCAAGTGTCACCATCCATGTGAATCTAAATTGAGTCCTGAATGTTTCTATAGTGTAGCTAAAGCTCAACGACGACCACCACGTGTCACTTTTTGCATGATTTTCAAAAGCATCTAAAAAGCTTCTATAGACGAGCATAAGCTACCATGTGTCACTTATTAAAGATCAGCAAAAAGTGCCACTTCTTCCCGTTCTCCTTTTGAAGCTGCTCAAGTGAGAAGTGATGTGGGTCCCATTGTCTGTAAATTGTTAAATTTTTGAAGCAGTGGACTATGATTGATGTCAAAGACAGAACACCTCGATACAAAGACACAGTAAAGAGTATAATGTAGCAGAAAGTGCTGTGTGTTTTCTGTAAGTGCCACAAAAGCTGCCAAGTGTCATTTTCTGGTGCCTCCTGAATAATGAGATGGTTTCAAAGTGAGGCAAGCAGAAGCTGCCAAGTGTCCTCACTTGTTTCACAGTGAAAAGTGTCACGTGTATCTAATTCAGCCAATGAACTTGCAGGGAGACTAAACGTTTCAAATCTAGCAAATATCTTCTGTTAAACATTTCCAGTTAAGTTCCAGTTCGGTTAGGCAGTTGGGATTTGAACTTGCAGAGAGGCCAACGTTAGAGATTCAAAAGATATCTTTTGTTAAACACTTCCGATTCAGTTAGAGTTCAGTTAAACCATTGGGTTACGAACATGCAGGCAATCTGGAGCTAGTCCGATGCTATAAATATGGGTGTAGAGATCATCATCAGAAGATAGAGAGAATTTTTTGAGAGAGAATTTTTTGCAAGAGATTGTTGTTAAGAAGTTTTAGACTTTTTTGTTGTGGCCAGGAATATCATTTGCCTTTGTTCTGTTTTCTTGAGTTTGAAAGTTTGTATAACTGTGCATGTTTCTATGCCTTTTATGTGACTGGAAAATTAAAAGGAAGACTGAGTTCTGTGCCTTTGTTGATATTTTCTGTGCTATTGCAAAATTGTCTAAGTTGTGAGCCTTTAATCCTATCTATTTTCATCTTTTACATTGATCATGCCTTGTTTGCTCTTTAATGTAATTGAATCCTAAAGATAACTTCACTGTGCTTAGAATCAAGGGTCGAATTAAATTTAGGCGCATCGCCATAGTTAGATTTTATTTTAGTTGGTCATAAAATTTCATTATGCTAAGAATTTTTTTAAATTTAGGCGCATCGCCATAGTTAGATTTTATTTTGTTGCATTTGTGTTTATGTTTAATTTCTATTCTTTTTCCCAACATATTTTTGAGATAAATAAGAGCCAACTTCTTTAAAAATCTGGAGGTTGTTTCAAGTCGCAAGTCCCACATTCCTGAAACTTCCCATTGTTGGTGTTGGAAACAGCGCAAATTCTAAGCATCAACAGTTACTACTCATATTTTCAGGAAAGATTCTATTTTTTACAGTTCAAGAAACTTAAAATTGTATCAGACCATCTGCAACTGTAAAATAGTTACAGTTGCCCCCTCCATGGGACCACCCTCTTAGTCATTTTTAATCTCCAATTGAGCCAAAACTAGCAAAAATAACAGAATTTTACCACGAGAGTTCCTAAAATTCATTTTGTTTGTCAACTTGCATTTTTTTTTATTAAATAGTGAAAAATGAGGTTTTGATGGTTTCCTCCAACTTGATATAGAAGAACACAAACTGACACCTAACCCAAATGACACCACCCAAATATACGAAAGAAGCATGAAAGCAAAAGCAATAAAGCCACCAAGGGAAATGACAAGTTCAAACAATGGCCAAAAACTGACAACCATCCGCAAACAGAGCAATATTCCACCAGATATCCTCCAGAAGTTATGTGGAAGGCGGCTAGAGGAAAGACCAAAGAGGAGAAATAACTCCCAAGCTCAACACAATGTTGCTACAAATAAAGAACCAAACATTGAACCAAACAAAAGGAGAAGAGGTAAACTGTTAACCCTTGGTTGGGCCTCTTCTTCCCTGATGGGAGAGAATCCTTTCCATAGTCCATTGAGATCCATCCTTGACCAATTCAACATCATACAATTTGAGTCTATCCCCTTCCATTCTTCTGCCTTTCTTCTTAGTTGTTGAGTGAAGAGGAGCTTTGAGATTCCGCATTGGGAAAAGGAAGAGGGTAACTCCATTCACCAACAAAAGTGATGGATTAGACACCACATCAAGTGCGAGCTCCGCCCATGAAGAATCCATGTTTGTAAGGGAGGCATCTTTAGACAACGGAGGAAGTGCCCTAGAAAGATGATAGAAGATGTCATGGTTGCATCAAAGAAAATCTTAATCCAAGGCACCTTGTTTTTTCCTCCACACCAGTCTTGAATGACGATTCTTAAAAGAACACCCAACAACATGATGTTCAATGCAATTACAACAAAAACACCTGAAAAAGAGCCCTTCGAATAATGTGTCAACTTACATTACCAAAGACATCAAATTCCCTATTAAATTGATGGAGGATGAATAATTTCACGCCTACCTTTACAATATATGTTTTCATTCCCAAATTTCTGTTTTTTCCACCAAATCTAATGAAAATTTTTGGCTTTCTAATTCACAGACTCGATAGAACATTCCCCCAAATGTTTCTTAATTAGATGATGATCTTCATTCCTCGCTTGTTTTTTGGGTTCGAATTCAAATGAATAATAAAAATCTTTGTTTTTCTCCAAGTAAAGTTGTGGACATTTTGAGAGTTACTAACTTCAAGGTAGTTTATTTCTCACTATCCTACAAAGTCCATTTGCCTTTCATAACACCAACAAACTTTTGCCTTCCTATCTTTGTACATAGACATGTGTATGAATGCCTAGGCCTATGAACTTAATTAATGGCCATAACATTAGTCATTTCAAAACTTTTATAATCCTCAAATGGATTGGATATTGCATTGATCTATGACTTCTCTTATACCTTCTTGAATCATGTTTCCATCCCTGATCCATCTTTATATTACAATTAGTTTTGTCTAAAATGAGGACCTACTGGTTTACACCCTGTAGGTTTGCCTTTTTCCATGGATAAACTATTGAGAACATTTTATAGGGTCCTTTTCTCATGGAATTTGCATCAAATCATTTTAAATTTTCATGTCATCTACCTCAATATCAGATTTTTTTCGCTTTAATTCCTTTTGGTAACATTACTCTTGGGCCCTGATTTTCTCATTCCCTTTTTTATTTTATTGATGGTGAAATTCTTTTGAATTATCAGAATTGGAGGATCTCTTCTTCTCATCAACATTGATCTTGATCCGATTTAATGAGGCAGAAGTTGGGGTTACTTTTCAAATCTCTTAAAAAATTATCTGAGAATGTTCACCTCAATTCATTGAATCAAAATGTAGTGATATATAAGTTCCTTAAAAACTGGTGGTATGAGAGCACATTGGAACAAAAAATAAATCATATTGAATATAAAAAATTTAGAAAATTGAAACCACAATTAAATCATTACAATCACAATGATATCAACATCTTAAAAAAATAGTATTAAATCATAAAATATTTAAGTATAATTAAATTATAGAGTTTTTTTTTTAATACAGTTCTTACTTTGGATGTTATGAAATAATGTTTATTTGAATTTAGTGTAACGTTATTTATCTAGTAATAAATTAGAATTCAAACAAATTAGATTATGAACAAAATTATATATACATAATTAATATTTTAGATATTTTAAGTTATAAATAAGAAAAAATCAAACAAATAAATAATTTAAACTTCAATCGATTTATTTATAATGATTTTTTAAATTTAATTATCATAAAATATATTATTTATAGGATTTAAATAGAAATCCACATCTTATTAATATTAAAACTATTTTTTCAATAAAAATAATAATAAAACTATTACCGAAGAGAGAGAGATAAGTTACAGATTTTAAATTTAATGTTATAAACTTTTGAATACCACTCATGTTGGATATTACATTTATGTATTAATCTGACATTTTTTAATATATAATTTTCATAGGATACTGACATAATATTTTATATTAATGTAAGGGAAAAAAAAAGTAATTCTCTCTTGAAATGATGGTTGGCTTGTTTCCATTATTTTAGGATTGCAGAAATTGTATGGAGATAGTAAAGCTTTTATTTAAATTGATTAATTCTTTTTACTGAGTAACTTCCAGTTTATATGTTTGGATATAAAATTGTAACCTGTTTTATATTGAATCATTTATTGTGTTAAATTATTTATATATGTATTTTGTCATATTAAAAAAAAATAGAGATTTATAATAAAAAAATATTCTATAATGATAAGAAGTTATAATTCTATTAGTATTATTAAAGGTTTTATATTGAATGTAGATTATAAATTTATTAATATTAAATAAAATTTATATATAATTTTAATGATAAGATTATTAAATTAATAAAGATTTTAATCTAAATTTAAATTATAAAATTGTGAAAAATAAGTAGATATATAATTATTGGCATATAAGATGATTAAATTAGAAAATGTTATTGTAACCTCTCTCAAATAAAATATTTTAAATTTGGTTGACAATTTGAAAAGGAAAAAAATCACTTACTTTAATTTGGAAAAATACAAACAACTTTTGATTGTGTCTAGTAGTCAACAACCTTATATGTTTAAACAAAATTCACCTATCTTTGAAATAAGGATTTATATAATTTTTTAAATATTTAAAAAATTATTACATAAAATAAATTATTTTTTAATCGGTTATATTAAAAAGTATGTTTTTTAGGTTTTATATTTTTAGAAATATTTAATTTTATACTCATTTTTTATAATAGGAGAATTTATATTTTTAAATAATTTTATAACAATTCATATTTTAAAATGATTGTTTGTGTTTTAAATATTTGTAGGTTTTTTTTTTTTCAATGATAGTTTTCAATAATATTTTATAATAAATTAATTATTATTAATATAATAATATTAGAAAATATAAAATTGAAGTTTTGTTTGTTTTTTATATTATTTTATTATTATAATAATTTATATTTTTAAATAATAATTAAAATATTTTGTACATCTTATAATTCGATATATTATTATATAATTTTAATTTTTAATTTTATTTATAGAACAACGTATTTGTAAATATTATTATATTCTATTTATTTTAACCTTTCTTTTTTATATTAGCAAACTTTTCTATTTTAACATTCATATAATTATATTCTATTTATATTAGCAAACTTTTTTATTTTTAACTTTCAAGGTTACATTATTTTTAATATAAATATATGTAAGTGTTTCCAAGTTTCTATTCAATTGTAGTTTTTTTTTTAAGAAGATTTTTTTTAAAAAAAATTGATAGTAGGACGTTTGGAGGAATGAAGTTTATAAGAATTAAATTATTTGTGGTGTGGCTGTTGTTTTGTATTCAATTTGGAGATTGCAAGTGTTCAATTTATAGTTTTGGAGATTCGTTAGCAGATACAGGGAATTTATTAATCTCAAACCCTGGCCGAGTTATTGGCCACTTTCCATATGGTGAAACATTGGGTTATCCAACTGGTCGTTGCTCAGATGGTCGATTTATCGTTGATTTTATTGGTATGAAATTTTGATTTTTAAATTTTTTTTTTTTCTCAAATTTAATTTTTGTATATTTTATATGTATATTAATTTTATAAAATATTTTAATTTTCAATTCAAATCAAATTTTTGTCCAGCCCTGTTATTTTTGTGAGTTTTTTTAACTGTTTTTTGGGCTCATTGGGCTTGTTTTGTGTATTTCGGAAGTGATATTTTACCTTTATTGTATGATCAGTAGTATTGTTTTATACCATGTTATTTATAAAATTGAGCTTTTCAAATAAAAGTTTATGTAAATTATATTTTAACATGAAATATGTTCATGATTTATATTGGTTCTTTACAGCTAAAGCTCTTGGTCAACCATTATTAAATTCTTTTTTACAGAAGACTGCAAATTTCGGTGGTGGTGTAAACTTCGCAGTTGCTGGAGCTACGGCTCTGGGACCATCTTTCTTTAGACAAAGAGGAATTGGACCACTTTCGACCCCATTTTCTTTGGATACACAAATCCAATGGTTCTTGCAGTATAAGAATTACTTTTGCTCACATAATAAAGGTGTGCCTATTATTTTCTTTGCTCACATAATAAAGGTGTGCCTATTATTTTCTTTACACAATTATTATAATTAATTTATATATTATTAAAAAAAAAAACTTTTTACTGCATATTCAGTAGACAAATTGGCATTAGCTGAATCTCTCTTAATTTGTTAGTTTGAAGTCCAATATTTAATCTTACAAATACAAGAATTTCATTTTGACCTTTTGATAAACTTTATTTAAGATTTTAATTGGTAAAAATAGCTTTTAAATTACAATTACTTATGTTTTAGTGGAATAATAAAATTCAAAATTCAATGCGGATTTATTTAAAAAGAATTAAATGTTTTAACTATTTTTTTACAATTATAGATTATAAGTTTCTAATATTGTTAAAGGATATAAATTTTATATTAATATTTTGTTTTATATTTTATATTGTTAATTTGTAGAATGTGACCAACACTTTGCAAATGCAATGTTTTTAATGGGAGAGATCGGTGGAAACGATTACAATTATCTTTTTTAAAAGGAAGATCCATCACTGAAGTGCAAACTTTTGTTGTTCCAATTATAAATAAAATCCAAAGAGCACTTACTGTGAGTATATAATTCTTTTTTAATATTTTTATATATATTTTTATTTACAATTTCTTTATATGCATAATTTTTAATTTTTTTAAAAGGGAAATGCTTTTATATTTTATAAAAGAAATATGATTTGTTATACGTTTTGTTTTAAATCTTTTAAATATCATGTATATTAACAATTTAATTTTTTTGGGTCATTATTTTTAGACATTAATCAATAAAGTAGGTGCAAAGAAGATTTTAATTCAGAATAATTTGCCTATCGGTTGCTCGCCTTCTTATCTCTCTGTGATCAATGGCGAGTTAGATGATATGGGATGCTTGAAGAGCTACAATAATTTCTCACAAAAAAGCAACATACTTCTCAAAGAAATGGTAAAAGCACTACAAGTAAAATATCCAAATATTTCTATTGTCTTTGCAGATTATTACAATGCAACATTAACAATTTTAAAGGATCCATTATCTTATGGTAAGGAAGATGAAATTTTTATTTCATTTATTTAATACTTTTATACTTAATACATAATTTAGATGTGAGGTTACATGTAACAATATTTATTTATATTAGTTTAATCATTTAACTGTAAGGTTATATGTATAGTGTTTTCATTTATATTAATTTAACTATTGAAATGAAATTTTAAATTGTGTAGGATTACAATCACAAGTTCTTCAAACGTGTTGCGGATATGGTGGACTCTACAATTTCAGCCCGGTACGCACGTGTAGTGTTGGAATAGGATCATGCCCTAATCCTCAAAGATATTTTAATTGGGATGGAGTTCATTTAACAGAGGCTGCATATGAGAAAATAGCTTCAAAGTTTATAGATGGAGAATTTACAAACCCTCCATTTAAATCTGTATTTAAAAATTGTTAAATATTTTATTGTAGTTTCTCTCAAATAAAGGATTTTAAATTTGGTTGGCAATTTGAACCCTGATCATCATACTAAAATGGATATCACATTTCCATCATAATATTTTATATTTATAAATATAAATAAAAAATTAAATGCCTTTTGAAATGATGGGTAAATTGTTTTCATTATTTTAAGATTTCATAAATTGTATGAGGAAATTGTAAGGCTCTTATTTAAATTGATAAATTTTCTTTACGAAGTAAATTCCAACTTAGATGCTATGATCAAGAGGCATCGCTTCTGTCAGTCACCCAGGCCTTGCATCTGGGCTTGTTTGTTGGGATATAAAATTGTACCCTGTTTTACAACAGAGATTGTAACATTTATTGTGTATGCTCTTAAGGATTTGAGACTTTTGGCACCACTTTATTTTGTGATTGCATGTGCATGTAATCATTTTCTTGAAAATTCAATAGTAATGAACAATGGTACCTTTAAAATTTGTACCTCAAATTATTTGGAAAAAATCTGAGCATATAGGCAGAATACTTGAAGCAAGACACAAATAAAACTTTGAGAAAAACCTGCTGTGGAGCGCCAGTTAGTAAGCATAATATCTAAGGCTGCACGAGTTGAGTGGAAACCAATTTTCACCCTAAACAAAACTAGTTAGGGATGAAAAATATTGGACAGGAAGCCAGGACTCATGCAAAAAAGAATCCCAATCTATGAAGGGGCACAAAAGCAATTCCACCTTCAAGAAAGGCAAACCTTGTGCCCTGCAACCAAAAGGAAAAGGAAAAAAACCACCTGCTTTAGTTTGGAAAAAACACAAACAACCTTGGGTAGCCAACAACCCCAATTTGAAGAAACGTTTGGGCCACAATCTTTAGTGTTCTGAAGTGGTTACACTATCATTTGAATCTTTTGTAAACAGCCCTTCTACCTTTAATAATATACTATACAGCAACTTTTCCACTAGAATCCTGTGTGTTTATATTGATATTCTGGCAACCATGTTACAAAATTGTTGTTTAAGTAACATGACAGCTCTTCCAAAAACTAGACAACTGACAATTGCTACTGCATTTTCTTCTACATTGTCCAATATTTCTACATCCCATATATACGCCTAGACTATACATAACAAAGCTCAAAACTGCCATTGGGTTCCAAAGGCCTATAACTAGGATAATTTTAAAACATATATTTTTTTGAGCAAATCTGATTGCCACCTTTAACAAGAACAAAGAATAAATAACATATAGCAATTTTGTGACCCTGTAGCTTCCCCAGGGGCTTAAACAGAGTTTGCTTGTCTCTGAAAGACTAGAACCCAAAATTAGTGCTGGTGATAAAATACAAGCCCCTCACATATTAAGGAATAACCTGATCTAACGCTTGGGTTGTGAGATACAGGGCTTCACATACCATTTGACCATGAGCCCAAACGAATGGCATCCCACAAACCAGCTGAATCATTCTCATTTGCACAGGGGCATTCAAATCCTTATGGCTTCAAAATCAAAAAATTTGCTCTCCATCTTGACACAACATAACATGCATACCCCAACGTCCTGATATTTCAGAATATACCTCTGAACAGCTGAAAATGGATGTGCTTGTGGCTCCTGAGGAATTGGATCCAGATGCACCTGCATGCCTTAATGTTGTAGACGAGGGCTTTGGTGATGGACGTATTTTTAAATCTGATAGGTCTGAGATGAATCCAGGCCGCGAGAGAGGCTTGTCAGTAAATGTTCCCTCTTCTGTCAGCATTGCTACCACTCGAGACATGGCAGGTCTCATTTTGGGTGTAGCTTGAGTGCACAGTAGTGCGACATGGATGAACCGCAATGCTTCTTCCTCAGAAAATTCCTCTAGCCTTGGATTCACCAACTCTAGCAATCTGTTCTCCTCATATAGACGCCAAGTCTGCAAAACAATTGTCCCAGGACGATCACATATATATCCTTTGAATTCTAGATCATGAAAACCTAATCAGAGAAGGGTACACCGACTGAATTTAAGACAGCTGATTCGCTTCTAAACTCATCTTCCAAGAACAAATTTTACTTGTAGGTATGTTGCCATTTTTGTAATTGATGTAAGGCTTTTAGACCTTATGATATAAGAAGTTACAAGGCATATGGTTGGGATTTATAGCAATGTTCAAATGTTAATACTGATAATGTGGTTGTAGAGGTCTATCCTGTACATTATTTTACAAAATGCCAATACTGGTTTTAGAGGCGTATCATGTACATTGTTTTATAAAATTGCTAAAACCACGAATGGAGTTGTGTCCAAATGGGAGTATGGCTGTAGGGCGGCTACTGAAAAATACATATAATTAATATATTTTGAAAATTAAATAATATAAAATAACATTATAAACAAAGTAGTTATGCCGATTTATACCCAGAATTTTCCAGTTCAATAGTGCAAACATGTTGATATTGGGAGTATTTGATAAAGCACGTTATTTAGCAGAGTACTCAGGTCAGTGAATCTAAGATTTGAAAGGGCTTATTCACTAACTTCATGTCTGTTATTAGTTGTGTATATAATACCTTTTAACTTTATGCTCTAATTGGCCATTTGTTCAGAAGTGATGGTACACATTATAAACAAATTGAAAGAAGCTGAAATTATATTTAACTATCATGATATATATATCATCCGACATTGAATGATATTGTCACATTAGAGTCATTAAATGATTAAAATTGATTACAAAGCGCTGATGCGCTGAAGTTACAATGATAATCTATTATCAATAGTTCAAGTCTCATCAATTCAGCTACAACTTACAAGTATGAACTTATGAACATAGAAACAATGACAGTGGGGGGCATTGATGGGGCCTCCTTTTAGGTTTAGGCTAATAATTTTTTTAATTGCAAGTCTTTTTAAGTATAAAAATGAACAAAACATTGTGATAATAGGAAAACAAGGTGGATTTTTTTTTTTGTTGTCGGTCATCTAGCAAGTGGTTGAGGAAGAAAAAGACCAGGAATGCTCCAACATATGTCTTGTTTGTTCTTGCAACACCCCAATAGATGCTCCAAACTCCAATGCTTCAATGGTGTCTCCCGAAAAAATCCAACGCACTTATGCAAAAATCCAATGTTGTGTCAAGAAGGTGAACTCAGAAGAGACTCCAGCTAAGTATGAAGAAATCCAACACTTAGCCAAAAACGAATGCCACATATATATGATCTTCCAACACCAATGCGCTAGATCAAATCTTCTCCTTCCACGCAGGATGTTGTCCAGGGATGATCCAATGCAAGTCTTTGATTTCCTCTAACTGCAAGCGCCACGAACCACAATGTAGACCTGGAAAAATCCAATGTGGATCTATAAAAGATGATGCCAAACAAAAGAAGGCAGCAGGCAAATGATGAAACACAAAAGGCAGATCTAAAGAAGAGATTTACAACGCACTATTCCTCAGGTAGAACACACTCACTCCATGCAGTCCAAACTAAGATTAAAAAACTATAGAATTGCTTCTTTCCTCCAAATGCCATGCTGTAAATTTCAATGCAATGCTTCAGATCTGTTAAACAAGATGCCCTTAGCGCTAACATAGGTTGATAGGAATGCAGACAGGGGAAAAACGAAAGATGACAAAATAAATCTAGTAAAATGATGTTTCAACGGTTATTTAAGACGCCTATTGTTGATGGGAAAAGTCCAACACCCTCTCTCCTTCTATAGATCTAATGCCTTCTTCAAATACTAACTGTTTATTAACTAACTGATAGTTAACTGCGGTGCATGCATGAGAAGGAAGTAGAACTGATAGTTTTGGAGAAATTAACTCCAGTTGACTTCAAATAGGGATGCCTTCTCAAAGATTTCCAACACCAAGCTAAAAATCTACCACCTAAAAAATGCAACCCTGAAATATACAACGCCCAGCTCCTTTCTTCAACAAAGAGTGCTTCGCTTCCAAACGCCACTCTCTCCTCTCCAACGCTTCCTCTCCACCTTCCCTCCAAGAAGAAAACCAAACACTTTCTTCAAAACTTCAATAAAAGTATTAGATCTGGTCAGAGGGAAAAAAAAGGTTGAGCATATACGATAAGAGAAGAAGCAATAGGGGCAAGGGAAGTTTCTGAAAAAAATGCAGCAGTACAGATGGATGCAACACTCAAAGCTCTGGTACCATGTTAGGAATGGTGAAGAAACATTCCGACCAAATATTCTGAAATGTTAACAACAAAAACATCATACAAAGAAGCTGCAGACAAATGATTTCCAAACAAAGTAAGTCAAGTGTAATGTAGAATGAAATGCTATAAAAATAGGAAGCCCTTGCATAAGTAGGCAAGGCAAAACAAAGAACTAACCTAACTAACAAATGTGGGATAAATCCTCATATAAGACAAACTAACAAAAAGACGAAATAACTAGTTAATACACTAGCAAATATGATAAATACATACTCTAACAGCGTTAAGCCTGTTATCTTTGCTTGGTGCTACTTCAAACTCTCATTAAAAAAACACATTGTTTTGTTGCTCTCCTAACAACTCTAATTTACCTATAATATGTTGCTCAAGGTTTCATATCTGCTTGTTTTCTTCATCTCTTTCAATTTTTGATGCTTCAACTTGAGCATCTTCTTCACTCACTACCTCATACACCTGCTTTTCATAGTTTAGCAGCTGATCTCCTTTATCTTTTTCAAGTTTTAATGCCTCAAATTGGGCATTATATTCTTCATTCTTCATTCCTACAAGCACACACTTACACATAATGCTAGAATAAAAAAATTGAGGCCAAATTGCTCCTCTATATGCCTCCTTCAATGGCATCACTTCATCTTGTGCTGCATAGAAACTATCATCCTCATATTATTCCATTTCAAGAGAAGCTATAAATGTTTCTATCACCTCTTCATCATTTCTCTTTTTCTCTACAATGAGAATTTCTTTCACTTCCTCTTGTTCATTTATTACCTCTTTCATCTTCATGACCTTATTGGTTTGTTTTCTTAGTTTTTCGTTTATCAAGACAATTTGCCTTTGTTTTCTTTTTCTTTCCACAAATAGCTCTATAGGCCACTTCACCTTCTTCTTCTTTTTGAATACCAACCCTTTACTTTCATTCTCTTGCATGAGCTCTATCATGAATTTTATCTCTTCTATGATTTGTCTTAACTCACTTACTTCCTCTTCCTTCATTTGGTTCTTTCTTCTTGGCAACCCCTCATCTTTGAAAATCTTTCTCCTATGTAGTTACTGCTCCTATTTTTCAAGGAAAGATTCTATTTTTTGTAGTTCAAGAAATTTAAACTTGTATGAGACCATCTGCAACTATAAAATAGTTGAAGTTGCCCCCTCCATGGGACCACCCTCTTAGTCATTTTTAATCTCCAATTGAGCCAAAACTAGCAGAAATAACAGACTTTTACTACGAGAGTTCCTAAAATTCAGTTTGTTTGTCAACTTATATTTTTTTTGTTAAATAGTGAAAATTGAGGTTTTGATGGGTTCCTCCAACCTAATACAGAAGAACGCAAAATGACACCTAACCCAGATGACACCACCCAAATATATGAAAGAAGCATGAAAACAAAAGCAACAAAGCCACCAAGGGAATTGACAAGTTCAAACAATGTCCAAAAACTGACAACCATCCGCAAACAGAACAATATTCCACCAAATATCCTCCAGAAGTTAGGCAGAAGACGGCTAGAGGAAAGACCAAAGAGGAGAAATAACTCCCAAGCTCAGCACAATGCTGCTACAAATAAAGAACCAAACAATGAACCAAACAAAAGGAGAAGAGGTAAACAGTGAACCCCTGGTTGGGCCTCTTCTTCCATGATGAGAGAAAATATTTTACATAGTCCATTGAGATCCATCCTTAACCAATTCAACATCATACAATTTGAGTCTCTCCACTTCCGATCTTCTGCCTTTATCCTTGTTGTTGAGTCAAGAGGAGCTTTGAGCTTCCGCTTTCATTCCTTTTGGTATCATTACTCTTGGGCCCTGATTTTCTCATTCCCTTTTTTATTTTATTGATGGTGAAATTCTTTCGACTTACCGGAATTGGAGGATCTCTTGTTCTGATCAACATTGAACTTGATCCGATTTAATGAGGCAGAAGTTGGGGTTACTTTTCAAATTTCTTAAAAAATTGTCTGAGAATGTTCACCTCATCACCTCAATTCATTGAGTCAAAATGTAGTGTTATATAAGTTCCTTTAAAAACTGGTGGTACGAGAGCATCTTGGAACAAAAATTAAATCATATTGAATATAAAAAATTTAGAAAATCAAAACCACAGTTAAATCATTATAATCACAATGACGTCAGCATCTCAAAAAAATAATATTTAATCGTAAAATATTTATGTATAATTAAATTGTTGAGTTTTTTTTTTTTTTAATACAGTTTTTACTTTCGATGTTATGAAATAATGTTTATTTGAATTTAATGCAACATTATTTATCTAGTAATAAATTAAAATTCAAATATATTAGATTATGAAAATATATATATATAAAATTAGTATTTTAGATATTTTAAGTTATAAATTAAAAAAAATCAAACAAATAATTGTTTTAAATTTTAATCAATTTATTTATAATAATTTTTTAAATTTAATTATCATAAAATATATTATTTATAAGATTTAAACTCTAATAGATTTATTTATAAATAGAAATCCACATCTTATTAATATTAAAGCTATTTTTTCAATAAAAATAATAATAAAACTATTACCGAAGAGAGAGAAAAGTTAAGAGATTTTAAATTTATGTTATAAACTTTTGAATACCACTCCTGTTGGATATTGCATTTATGTATTAATCTGACATTTTTTAATATATAATTTATTAATATTATATAAAATTTATATATAATTTTAATGATAAGATTATTAAATTAATAAAGATTTTAATTTAAATTTAGATTATAAAATTATGAAAAATAAGTAAACTTGATATATAATTATTGGCATATAAAATGATTAAATAAGAAAATGTTATTTAAATTAATTAATTTATAAATATAAATTTACAATTTTTTTATTGTAACCTCTCTCAAATAAAGGATTTTAAATTTGGTTGGCAATTTGAAAAGGAAAAAAATCACCTACTTTAGTTTGGAAAAAATACAAATAACCTTTTAAGTGTGTCTGGTAGTCAACAATCCTAAAGGCTTAAACAAAATTTACTTATCTTCGAAATAAGGATTTGTATAATTTTTTAAATATTTAAAAAATTATTAAATAAATTATTTTATAATCGTTTATATTAAAAAGTATGTTTTTAGTTTCTATATTTTTAGAAATATTTAATTTTATACTCATTTTTTATTATACAATAATTTTATAATAATTCATATTTTAAGATGATTGTTTGTGTTTTAAATATTTATAGGTTTTTTTTTAAACGATGGTTTTCAATAATATTTTATAATAAATTAATTATTATTAATAGAATAATATTAGAAAATATAAAATTGAAGTTTTGTTTGTTTTTTATATCATTTTATTATTATAATAATTTATATTTTTAGATAATAATTAAAATATTTTGTACATGTTATAATTTGATATTTTATTATATAATTTTAATTTTTAAATTTATTTATAGAACAATGTGTTTGTAAATATTATTATATTAGCAAACTTTTTTATTTTTAACTTTCATATAATTATATTCTATTTATATTAGCAAACTTTTTTATTTTTAACTTTCAACGTTACATTATTTTCAATATAAATATATGAAAGTGTTTCCAAGTTTCTATTCAATTGTAGTTTCTTTTTTTAAGAAGATTTTTTAAAAAAAAAGAAAAAATGATAGTATGACATTTGGAGGAATGAAGTTTATAAGAATTAAATTGTTTGTGGTGTGGCTCTTGTTTTGTATTCAATTTGGAGATTGTAAGTATTCAATTTAGAGATTGTAAGTGTTCAATTTATAGTGTTGATTTTATAGGTATGAAAATTTGATTTTTTAATTTTTTTTTCTCAAATTTAATTTTTGTATATTTTATATATATATATATAAATTTTATAAAATCTTTTAATATTCAATTCAAATCAAATTTTCGTTCAGGGCTGTTATTTTGGTGGTCTTTTTAACATTCAATTAATTTTTTTTAATATGATGCTGTGATGTAACTGTTTTTTGGGCTCGTATCATATGTAATTTATTTTTTTGGGCTTGTTTCGTGTATTTGGGAAGTGATATTTTACCTTTATTGTATGATCAGTAGTATTGTTTTATACCATGTTATTTATAAAATTGAGCTTTTCAAATAAAAGTTTATGTAAATTATATTTTAACATGAAATATGTTCATGATTTATATTGGTTCTTTATAGCTGAAGCTCTTGGTCAACCATTATTAAATCCTTTTTTACGGAAGACTGCAAATTTCAGTGGTGGTGTAAACTTTGCAGTTGTTGGAGCTACGGCTCTGGGACCATCTTTCTTTAGACAAAGAGGAATTGGACCACTTTCGACCCCATTTTCTTTGGATACACAAATCCAATGGTTCTTGCAGTATAAGAATTACTTTTGCTTACATAATAAAGGTGTGCCTATTATTTTCTTTACACAATTATTATAATTAATTTATATATTATTAAAAAAAGAACTTTTTACTGAATATAAAGAACTTTTTACTGCATATTCAGAGACTATTTGGCATCAACTAAATCTCTCTTAATTTGTTAGTTTGAAGTCCAATATTTAATCTTACAAATATAACAATTTCATTTTGAACTTTCGATAAACTTACGTTTTAGTGGAATAATAAAATTCAAAATTCAATGCCGATTTATTTAAAAAGAATTAAATGTTTTAACTATTTTTTTACAATTATAGATTATAAGTTTCTAATATTGTTACAGGATATAAATTTCATATTAACTAAGTAGAACACCTAGTATAGTGTAATCTAAAAGGAGTAGTGCTTCACAGATATCTTAAAATCCTCTTGGTAGCCCACCAATGACTATAATGAGGGTCATGCGAAAACCTAGATACAAGCCCAACTGCTAATGAAATTTTGAGCTGAGTATGGGTCAAATACATAAGACTCCTAACCATCTTTCTATATAATGTAGGATCATAAGTGGAATAGTACAAGTGGTAGTGAGAGTCACTCTAGACTAAAAATGAGAAGAACTTGGCTTGAAATCAGTCATGCTAAAATGTTGAAGAAGATCAAGGGTGTACTTCTGCTGACTCAAATAAATCTCTGTATCTGACTGTGAAATCTGTAAACCAAGGAATAAATATAAAAGACCAAGATCTATCATGTTGAACTATGCTAAAAATGCCTATTGAATAGTTTGAATCTGAGATGAGGAGTTGTCAGTGAGAAATAGATCATCAACATACAAGACTAGTATAACAATGTCCTCCTCAATACACTAAATATACACTATGGAATTAGAGTGACAGTGAACAACACCAGTGGAGAGAAGAAATAAATCCATCTTCTGATACCAAGCCCGAGAGGATTATTTGAGACTGTAAAGAGACCTCCTAAGTCGACAAACAAGAGAAAATCATGAATAAACTAAGCAAGGTGCTCCATATAGATTTCCTCATGCAAGTCTCTATACAAGAAATCACTCTTAATGTATATTTGATAAACTGTCCAACCCTGTGATGCAATAAGAGAAAGTACAAGGTGGACATAATACATCTTGGCAATGGGCACAAAAGTATCAGAGTAGTTAATACCTTTGACTTGAAATAACCTCTTTGCAACAAGATGTGCCTTAAACTTATCAATAGACCCATCAACTGCATACTTGATGTGGTAAATCCCCTTGCACTTAACCAACTTTCTTCCCTTAGGAAGAGTGACCAAATCCAAAGTATGATTCTTCATCAATGAAGAATACTCATTTGTCATTGTATCATCTCACTCCTATATCCCATGAACCTCTGAAAAAGATTGTGGATCCTTAGAGAATTCCTGACATAAAATTTCAGTACCTATAGAATGTAAACAACAATGTCGAGTGGGTGAAAGATCCTGTATAAAAGGTGTTACCTCAAAAACTATAGTACAAGTCCACCTAGGCATAGTGGCAACATTAGTGTGAATAGGATCCTCATCCTCTATAACCTCCTCAAGAATATCCTAAACTAGATCTTTAAAGAATGAATTTTCAAGAGGTGGTGATGAATCATTAAAAGAAGAAAAAGAAGACATGGAAGAAGATGAAGAGTCATAAGATGTGAAGTGCTCATCAAACAAGACATGTGTTCAAAAATGAATATCATGAGTATCAAGATCTAAAATATGATAAGCTCTCATGTCTTTGCAATACCCTACAAAAATCAAAGGTTTGCTCTTCTTATCCAATGCTTTTCTTTTCTTCTTTGGTACAAATGCCCAAGCAAGGCTCTCAAAGACTCAAAAAAATGAGACATCGGGCTTGGTTCCAGACCAACTTCCTCTAGAGTCAAATTCTCAAGTGTTTTGTGTGGTGTGTGGTTTTGAATGTAGTTTTCACAATTAACTACCTTTGTCCAATAGATAGGAGGTAAATCCCATGAATACAACATGCAATTAACAATCTCCTTCAAAGTTTGTTAATAAGCCATTCTACTGTGGGGTATAAGCAATAAAATGTTGGTGAACAATACCATGATCTATAAAAAAATTAGAAAACTCTCGACTGAAGTAATCTCCCCATTATTTGTGCAAAGCTTCTTGATGCAACTAGAAGACTATTTCTCAACTAAAGCCTTAAAGACTTTGAAGTGAGTAGATACATCACTTTTATACTTGAGAAAATCAACCCAAGTACACCTTTAAAAATTATCAATGAAAGTAAGTGCATACTTAGCTCCATTGAAAGGAGTAAGAAAGACCATCAAATCACTATGCACAAGCTCAAGTGGTGAAAAAGATCTCGTGGAGATACCCTTAGTAAATGGATCTTGGTGTTGTTTCTCTAATGCACAACCAAAGCAAACTCTATAAAGACATGAAATTGTAGGAAGACCGTCTACCATACTATGAGTGCTCAATTCCTTCAAATATATGTACTTTAGGTGTCCAAATCTCTCATGCCAAAGCTTACTCTCAGAATCTACATGAGAAACCAAACACATCCCTAAAAGAGGAGTATCATCAAAACCCTCAAAATAATAGAGTCAAGAACTATGATCAACAACACCTTGTACAATAAGTGTACGTGGATCTAACAAAACTCAAACTTCAACACCTTATAGAATGAAAGTCACTGTCTTACCTTGACCAAAATGGCAAATCTGATAAATTGAAAGTAGATTGGTGGTGATGTTTGAAACATATAATGCATCATTGATGTGGCCTCCATCTAGATGTATGTCACCCTTTCCCTTAATAGAAATAAAAAAGAATATCCAACTTCAATGTTCAAAGTAGATCTCAAACCAAGAGATACAAAGGACTCCTTGGAAGAAGTCATATGGTGTGAAGCACCAAAATCTAGAACCCAACTATCTGAAATAGGTAACTACAATCTCTCGATAACATTAAGTGTTTTTTCATGCTCATGAGATGAAGAAAGAGTGGAGATAAAAATATTGTGTTCCCTAATGACATCATCTATGGCTTGCATTCTCTTGCAACACCTAGACTCTTCATGACTAGTCCCCCCACAATAAGAGCATGATAGGTTAGACTTATTCTTGGATATAGAAGATGATTTGGGTTTAGATGTGTTGGTGTTGGGCTTAGGTGCATTTTGAGATGGAGGAGTGTTCTTCTTCTTACTTTTTATTTTTCCCTTATTCTTAGGATGTGATGGTACTTGTCAGGAACCTAGAACAATAAATAGCTCTGATACCAACTGTTATGTGACCCCTTATCTAACAGAAGCACAATTGATTACTTTTTTATAAGCAATTAAACACAGAATTATACCAGAATGATAAAGTAACTAGAAACTTGAGACAACAAAGAATTTGAGAGACAATACACACACTTGTATTAGATATTACTAGAAGAAAATACAATAAGAAAGATGCCACTTCTTCCTCCACCTCAAAGGCTTGCCACACCTCAAGACCTTCTTCTCTCTCTCTCTTGCTCAACACAACAACTCTATAGCCTGAGTTATTATCCCTCCTTGAATGCTTCAGCTGATCTCCTTGACCTTACACCTGTAGATCTCCTTGACCTTGCTTGCTTCAATGCTTTTACTTGCCTTCTTGATAATTACAATACATGCCTCATGGGTCTTTAAATAGAATCCCATTGTTACAAAAATAGAAATATAACTACAATAATTAGACACGCAGCTCGTGACTATAATTAGTCATTTGACATGCAAACACTCGCTTCACTTAACTGACTGTTCGTCAACAGCAGTTCTGGACCGCCATAGGCGACCGACGTCGGTCCCTGTCTATCTGGTGCTACCGACGTCGGCCGACTCCCTGCCATTGCCGGTTTCCTTTTGCACTGCATTTGATCGACGTCGGTCATGCTGCCAATGCCGGTGCTTCTGGTTCTTCAGCATCCTCTTCTTTGTGTCTGCAAACAGTTGAAGCTTTTAGCTCCACACCCTAACAATCTCCCACTTAGAGATAAACAGTTGCTACTGTACCTATACCTGTACACCATCTATTTTGTTCTTTTGGCTCTGTATCCCTCTTCAAAGTCACTCTTGAAGACCAACCACCACGCAAACCTGTGATGCAATACCTGTCACTTATGTCACAAAAATTTTGCTGCTCCCAAATTCTCCATGACATACTTCTGAACCAACTCTACCCTTAGCTCAGAAAACTCCCTGTTTATGAAACCCTACAACAAGTAACACAATACAGTAACAGGATAATGTAGTTAATATTATCCAACCTGGTAAAGATAAAATACAATGGTCAAACCTCCATTGCCTGCAGCCTAAACAAGACCATATACCATAGCCTTCTGTCTCACATGTCCATCCACTCTCTTCTCTAATATGGGAATCCATCCCTCTATCCAGTGCTTCCTTCCAGTTGAAAACTCTACCAACAAATACCTGTTTGGTTCTTCTCCAAGGACTCACACTCCTCATCCATGCCAAGCTCCCACTGTCTCTGGACTCTACCTGCATTGCTTCTTCCATCTTCCTAGTTCTGGACTATCAGTAAGCAATATAAAAAAGGTGAACAATGAATATGAGGTTCACT
Source organism: Torreya grandis (assembly GCA_037957365.1). Lineage (NCBI taxonomy): Eukaryota > Viridiplantae > Streptophyta > Pinopsida > Cupressales > Taxaceae > Torreya > Torreya grandis. Next base: position 297,412 of record JARHVA010000824.1, on the reverse strand, counting down.
TACCATTTCTGACCTCCATATGGGTGTTTGAGACTCCTTGACAACTAGCTGTCCACCCATCATCTGTTTTAGTGACCGATCTCGACCATCTCCCAGTCTGCTCTCGACCGATGTCGGTTCCCTGCACTGACCCTGACTGTCGACGTCATTTCCCTGGCCGACGCCGGCGTCCCTCCTGTCGATGTCGATCCTGATGACTGACGTCAGACTTCTCCTGCCCGACTCTACCGACCCTGCTAGTCTGCACATGACCGATGCCGGTATCTGGCTGACCGATGTCGGTCCCAAGTGATCGACATCGGTGTCTATGTGTTCCTGTAAGTGATGAAATCTTATCCGTGAGCTCATCTTGGATCAAACCTCTGTCCATACTACCCTGCTTAGATTTATTCAGCCCCTGTGACTGTTCTCTGTCCTTCATCTCCTCCATAAACACCAAGGCTTCTTTGTTCCTGTCAAAAGCATCAAATTTCTTTTTTCTGCAATGAACTCTATCTATGCTTTCCGAATCTGAACACATACCTTTTGAATCAAGAATGTCCATTCTCTTCTTATTCATGTGACCAAGCCTATTAAGCTACATCTTTGAATCTACAGCTGAAGTAGATAAATCAGAAGTAGAATCAGCAATACAAGTAGACAGATAAAGAGTATCTACTTTCTTACCTCTTGCTAAAACAAGTGCTCCCTTGGTAACCTTTCAAGAATCTTCTGTGAGAGTTATTGTGCATCCCTCATCACCCAACCTTCCTACAGAAATCAAACTCTGCTTCAGAATTAAAACATGCATGACCTCTTTCAACATCCATGTGTTGTCAATCTGTAATCTCAGCTGCACTTTCCCTTTGCCAACTATCTGACAAGGCGTACCATCCCCTAAATAGAGCACTCCAAAGTCTCCCTGTTCATACTCATGGAACAAATCTCTGTTTGGGGATGCATGAAAAGATGAACCAAAATCTAAAATCCATGATCCTACCTGACTATCTAAAGAAAGTATGAGAGCGTCCTGTACCACAATATTTGCATCCTTTGCTTCTTCAATACCTGCATGTTGATTCTCTTTATCTCTCAACCAACACTCCTTTGTATGTCCTTTCTTTCCACAAAATCAGCAGGTAATACCTTTGGATTCGGATCTCCTTCCTGACCTTGATTTCCCTTGCTCAACCTTCTCCCTTTGCCTTCCCCTGTTTTCTGCACTTAGAGCATTCCCTGATGATTCACATGTGCTTCTCCTACGTATTTTCTCATTCAAGATCACACTCACAACATCATCAACTTTTAAGATTTTAGAAGCAGATGCAGAATTACTTACTGCCATAACCAAATTGTCCCAACTTTCAGGCAAAGAACATAAAATCAAGAGAGCCTTTACCTCATCATCAAAAATAATATTGACTAAAGCTAATTGGTTTACCAAACCATGGAAATCACTGAGATGAGTATGTACCGATCCACCTTCCTGCATTTGCAAAGTAAATAGCTGCTTCATAAGATATACCTTATTAGAAGCCAAGGGCTTTTCGTATAAATTCGCCAAGGACTTTATCAACTCTTCCCTTGTCTTGCACTGTAATAAGCTGGAAATCACAGACGATGCAAGGCTCAACCTTATGGAACCAAGAGCCTTCCGATCAAGAACACTCCATTCTTCATCCTTCATATTTGTGGGCTTGGATGCAACCCCACCCAACGGTAAGTACAGATCCTTCTGATACAGATAATCCTCAATCTACATCCTCCAGTGTTGATAATTCTTGCCGTTAAACTTCTCCATTCGTAGCTTACTTTCTTCTGCCATTGCTGAACTCCCACTCAATCAGAAAACCCTGTGAATGACTTGTAATCAAAAAATAATAACCTGCTTCCTACAAATCATAGCTTTGATACCAACTGTCAGGAACCTAGAACAATAAATAGCTCTGATACCAACTGTTAGGTGACCCCTTATCCAACGGAAGCACAATTGATTACTTTCTTATAAGCAATTAAACACGGAATTATACCAGAATGATAAAGTAACTAGAAACTTGAGACAACAAAGAATTTGAGAGACAATACACACACTTGTATTAGATATTACTAGAAGAAAATACAATAAGAAAGATGCCACTTCTTCCTCCACCTCAAAGGCTTGCCACACCTCAAGACCTTCTTCTCTCTCTCTCTTGCTCAACACAACAACTCTATAGCCTGAATTATTATCCCTCCTTGAATGCTTCAGCTGATCTCCTTGACCTTACACCTGTAGATCTCCTTGACCTTGCTTGCTTCAATGCTTTTACTTGCCTTCTTGATAATTACAATACATGCCTCATGGGTCTTTAAATAGAATCCCATGGTTACAAAAATAGAAATCTAACTACAATAATTAGACACGCAGCTCGTGACTATAATTAGTCATTTGACATGCAAACACTCGCTTCACTTAACTGACTATTCATCAATAGCAGTTCTGGACCGCCACAGGCAACCGACGTTGGTCCCTGTCTGTCTGGTGCTGCCGACGTCGGCCGACTCCCTGCCGTCGCCGATTTTTTTCTGCACTACATCTGACCGACGTCGGTCATGCTACCAACACCGGTGCTTCTGGTTCTTCAGCATCCTCTTCTTTGTCTCTGCAAACAGTTGAAGCTTTTAGCTCCACACCCTAACAGTACTGATATTTTTTGAGAGATAGAAGACTCAAGATGAGGCAACTTAGATTCCTCCCTAGTAATTCTCTCACAAAATAACTCTAGATATGACATTTTGAATGCAGCACCTAAGGCATCCATGCTAGAGAAAAAGGTAGAAGCAAAGATTTAGAATGAACCACTCAACCTAGATAAAATCAAGTACACACACTCTTTATCTTTCTTATCTAATCCACTCCCTTTCAACAGAGTCAATAAATACTTAAACTTAGTGAGGTAGTCTACAATAGAGGCAAAGTCATCAAGATTGAGTGAAATAAGCTACACTTCAAGTTGTATGGATCTCAAGTGATCTACTTTTTCAAATAAACCCTTTAGCTTAGCCCATATTTTGCATGGAGTATCACATCCATCTAAATGAAATAATAAATTGTCACTCACATAAGTCCTAATTAAACCCATACACTCTTCAAACTTACATTGGTGCTAAAATTTTTCAAACTCACGTGTAAATTGTGGTTGAGTTTCATTCATTAGGGACCATAATCTTTTGCGTTTTATGATTATTTCCATTCGAGGTCTCCATGTATGATAATTGTGTGTAGTCAAAGGTTCACAATGGTCAATAAAAAAATTAGAATCCATGCTAGTGAATCACCAAAGAGTAGAAAGAATGTAAAATGATAAATAAAATCGACATCGAGACAACCCCCCAAAAGATTGTATTAAGGACCCCTTCTCTTCAATTTAACACTTTATAAAAGTAGTGCATTTTTGAAAATTAATGACACCAATAGATAGAGAATTGAAAACTATACACTTTTGAACAAAACATAACTCAAATCTGAGTTACTTTTCAAAAGTTAGAGGTGTAGGGGAATCCAAGAACAAACACACCTGTTCTGATCTCACTTGTTAGGATCTTGCTCTTCAGAAAGAGCACAATATGATTACCAAATCTTAGCAATTAAACATGCGAAAATAACCAGAAACACAAGTAACTAGAATTCACCAATAGCACAAAATATGAGAGACAATACACTATCTTGTATTAACACTTTACAGAAAAGAATACAATAAAGAGCCGCCATACTCTTCCACCTTACAGAGGCTTCCCACACCTCAAGTGTACATTAATTCTTCTTCAACACTCTCCTACCAAAAACGGTCCCAACAACCAACTCACACACAGAATTGGTGTTCACCTCTCCAACTAGTCAGTAATAACCCTGCCAGTACACCAAGCACTCTATAGTACTTCAAGTTGATCTCCCATGAACCTGCAATTCAACAGACCATACTCACACATGTAGATCTCTTATGAGTTTGCAACAACCTGCAACTCAATGATCTTATAATGAAAGGAACTTCTTTGCCTTCCTTATCAGCTCATATATTACAATACATGCCAATGGGTCTATAAATAGATCTCAGACTTAAACAATAACTTAGACTCTTAATTTAGACAATTATCCACGCAGCTCAAGACTCTAACTGGCCTTTACATACAAACACTTCATTCACTTAACTAACTGTCCGTACAATGAACAGTTCTAGAACACACACAGGCTATCGACGCCGGTCTCTACTTGCCTGGTGCTGCCGACGTCGGCCGACTTCCTGTCGTCGCTGGTTGCCTTCTGCACTGGTCACGACTGACGTCGGTCATGATGCCGACGCCGGTGCTTATCAAACTTCAGCAACCTCCTTTTCTTTGTCTGCAACAAGTTAAAGCTTTTAGCTCCACACCCTAACAATCTCCCACTTGAAGATAAATAGTTGCAACCTGTACCTGTACCTGTACTATGTCTAGTTTGTTCCCTTGGCTTTGTATCCCTCCTCAAGATCACTCTTGAAGACCAACCACCACACACCTTGTGATGCAACTCATGTCATCCAAATCACCTGCCATATCCACATCTACAAACCATGTAGAAAAATATATTGAACCTGCATAACATGTGCACCTGCTGCTGGTCCCTCTAAGAATCCACTGAACTGCCCTCCAGTACTTCTCTCCCGAATTGGCTCCTAACTTGTGACAACTCCCACTGCTTGGAAAAACTCAGGTTTAGTACATACCATGCACTTAACCTCATTATGTGAATCAAGAACCTGTTCTATGAACTGTCCAACCATCGGCGTGCTAACCAATCTCACACAATCATCCTGAAACAAAGTCAACATGTGACCTTCCATGTCTCTAGAACACACTCATGCCAAAGAATCTTGTTGCTCCTAGATTCCTCATGACATCCCTCTGAACTAGCTTTACCTTTAGTTCAGCAATACCTGTATATGTAACCCTGCAACAAGCACATCATACAGTAATAGAATAATGTAGCTAATATTATTCAACCTGGTAAAGAGAAACACAATGATCAAACCTCCATTGCCCTACAGCTTATATAAGACCATATACCCTGATCTTCTGTCTCACATATCCATTTTCACTCTTCTTCATCCTGAACATCCATTCATCTCTCAGTGCTTATTTCTAGCTGGCAACTCCATCCAAAACACCTGTTTGGTTCTCCTCCAAGGAATCACATCCTCCATCCATGCCAAGCTCCCACTGTTTCCTGGATCTACCTATTCTGCTTCTTTAATAACTTCATGGTTCTATACCATAAGTGAGCAACAAATAGTGTAAAGAAGGGAAATGACGAATTTAAGAACTTACTTACACCTTCAGTTCTCAATATTGGCGCTTGAGACTCCTTTACAGCTTGTTGTCCACCCAAAATTCGTCTCAGTGACCGATGCCGGTCACATCTCAGTCTGCACCAGACCGATGTCGGTTCCCTGCGACTGCCTCCTTGCCGACGTCGGTTCCCCCTGGCCGATGCCGGTAGTTATCTACCATGAGTCACCAACATCGGTCTGCACATAGCCGACGTCGGTCCCTGTCTGGACGCCGACGCCGATTTTCCTACGGACGTCGGTCTCTGTGTTTTTCTAGTGAGAACTGACTTTTTTCTACGAGCTCTTTTTGGATCAAATCCTTGTCCAAATCACCCTTGCTCTGCTCAGAATTCTTTTGCCCCTTGTGCTGAACTCTGTCCGTCACCTTCTCCTTGAAAACTAAGGCTTTTCTGTTCTTATCACTAACATCGAATTCCTCAAGAAATGTCACCTTCTTTTTTTGCATACAGAAATCACGATCCATGCCTTCGAAATTCGAAAGCATACCCTTTGACTCAAGAACATGCATCTCTTTTTTATTCATGTGACCAAGCCTATTAAGCCACATCTTCGAATCTACAGCTGAAGTAGATAACCCAAAAAGAGAATCAGTAATACAAGTAGATAGATAAAGCATACCTACTTTCTTACCTCTAGCTACAACAAGTGCACTCTTGGTAACCTTCCAAGAGTTTGCTGTGAGAGTTACTGTGCAACCCTCATCACCCAAACTTTTAACAAAAATCAAATTCCGCTCCAGAACTGGGACATGCATGACCTCCTTTAACACCTATGTGTTACCTGTCTGCAATTTCAGCTTCACTTTCCCTTTGCCAACCATCTGACAAGGCTTACCATCCCCTACACAAATTTTTCTAAAGTCTCCCTGCACATACTCATGAAAAAATTCTCTATGTGGAGATGCATGAAAAGAGGCACCAGAATCTAAAACCCAAGATTCTACTTTATCCAAAGAACATACTAGAGCATCATGTGCAATGTAATCCGTAGCATCTACTTCTTCTTCATGTTCTTCATGCTGATCTTCACCCGATCTGCAATCTCTCTTTAAGTGCCCTTGCTTTCCACATTTCTAGCAGGTTATTCTGCCATACCTGGACTTGGATCTCCTACCTATCTTGGACCTTGATCTTCCACGCTCTATCTTCTCTCTTTGCCTTCCTCTACCTTCAACACTCAAAGCATTTCCTGATGATTCACCTGTGCTTTTCCTGCGTATCTCTTCATTCAAGATCACACTCACAACATCATCCACTTTTAAGACTTTTGAAGCAGACACAGTATTAGAAACTGCCATTACCAAACCTTCCCAACTTTCAAGTAATGAACACAAGATTAAGAGAGCTCTAATTTCATCATCAAAAACAATATTGACTGAACTTAACTGGTTTACCAAACCATAGAAATCACTAAGATGACTATGAACAGATCCACCTTCCAACATTTGCAAATTAAATAAACGCTTCATAAGAAATACCTTATTAGAAGCCGAAGGTTTTTCATATAAATTTGCCAAAGATTCCATCAACTCCACTGTTGTCTTACACTGTGATAAGCTGAAAATCACAGATGATGCAAGACTCAATCTTATAGATCCCATAGCCTTCCGATCAAGAACCTCACATTCGTCATCCTTCATATCCCGGGGTTTGCAATCAACCCCACCCAACGGTAAGTACAAATTTTTCTGATACATATAATCTTCAATCTGCATCCTCCATAATTGGTAGTTCTTGCCATTAAACTTCTCTATTCGTAGCTTACTGTCTTCTGCCATTTCTCTACTCCCACTCAAACAGAAACCCTGTGAGTAACATGTAATCAAAACACACTAACCAGATCTAATCCAATCTGTTAGTATTCCAACCAAAAGCTCTGATACCAATTGTAGGGAAATCCAAGAACAAACACACCTGTTCTGATCCCACTTGTTAGGATCTTGCTCCTCAGAAAGAGCACAATATGATTACCAAACCTTAGCAATTAAACATGCGAAAATAACCAAAAACACAAGTAACTAGAATTCACCAATAGCACAGAATATGAGAGACAATACACTATCTTGTATTAACACTTTACAGAAAAGAATACAATAAAGAGCCGCCACACTCTTCCACCTTACAGAGGCTTCCCACACCTCAAGTGTACAGTAATTCTTCTTCAACACTCTCCTACCAAAAACGGTCCCAACAACCAACTCACACACAGAATTGGTGTTCACCTCTCCAACTAGTCAGTAATAACCCTGCCAGTACACCAAGCACTCTATAGTACTTCAAGTTGATCTCCCATGAACCTGCAACCTGCAATTCAACAGACCATACTCACACATGTAGATCTCCTATGAGTTTGCAACAACCTGCAACTCAATGATCTTACAATGGAAGGAACTTCCTTGCCTTCCTTATCAGCTCATAAATTACAATACATGCCAATGGGTCTATAAATAGATCCCAGACTTAAACAATAACTTAGACTCTTAATTTAAACAATTATCCACGCAGCTCAAGACCCTAACTGACCTTTACATGCAAACACTTCGTTCACTTAACTAACTGTTCATGCAACGAACAGTTCTGGAACACACACAGGCTACCGACGCCGGTCCCTGCTTGCCTGGTGCTGCCAACGTCAGCCGACTTCCTACCGTCGCCGGTTGCCTTCTGCACTGGTCACGACCGACGTCGGTCATGATGCCGACGCCGGTGCTTATCAAACTTCAGCAACCTCTTTTTCTTTGTCTGCAACAAGTTGAAGCTTTTAGCTCCACACCCTAACAAGAGGCTTTATGAATTCTCGTAAAATGGATCAAAACATTAAAGAAAACACTACAAACTAATTTTAGTGACCAAATCAAAAAATAATGTAAGCGTCCAACCACTCGTTAAAACCAAAATCAAATCACAAACTTAGAAAAGTCAACCAAAGTAAAAACAAATCCGCTAGGTGACCCCTGTGATTGCATAAGTGGAAATGATTTCACTTTAAGCAAAAAAATAGTAGTTTTAAAGTACAAAAATGAATAAAACATTTTGATAATAGGAAAACAAGGTGGATTTTTTTGTTGTCGGTCATCTAGCAAGTGGTTGAGGAAGAAAAAGCCCAGGTATGCTCCAACATAGGTCTTGTTTGTCCTTCCAACACCCCAATAGATGCTCCAAACTCCAATGCTTCAATGGTGTCTCCTGAAAAAATCCAATGCACTTATGCAGAAATCCAATGTTTTGTCAAAAAAGTGAACTCAGAAAAGACTCCAGCTAAGTATGAAGCAATCCAACACTTAGCCAAAAAAGTATGCCACATATATATGATCTTCCAACTCCAATGCGTTAGATCCGATCTTCTCCTTCCACGCAGGATGCAGTCCAGGTATGATCCAATGCAAGTCTTTGATTTTCTCTAACTGCAAGCGCCACAGACCACAATGCAGACCTAGAAAAATCCAATGTGGATCTATAAAAGATGATGCCAAACAAAAGAAGGCAGAAGGCAAATGATGAAACACAAAAGGCAGATCTAAAGAAGAGATTTACAACACACTATTCCTCAGGTAGAACACACTCACTCCATGCAGTCCAAACTACTATAGAATTGTTTCTTTCCTACAAATGCCATGCTGTAAATTCTAATGCAATGCTTCAAATCTGTTAAACAAGATGCCCTTAGCGCCAACACAGGTTGATAGGAATGCAAACAGGAGAAAAAAGGAAGATGCCAAAATAAATCTAGTAAAATGATGTTTCAACGCCTCCTTAAGACGCCTAATATGCTAAAGATAGTAAAGCTTTTATATAAATTGATTGATTCTTTTTACTGAGTAACTTCCAGTTTAGATGCTATGGTCAAGAGGCATCTCCTGTCAGGCAGTGGTCTTATATGTTTGGATATAAAATTGTAACCTGTTTTATATTGAATCATTTATTTTGTTAAATTTTATATATATATATATATATATATATATATATGTATGTGTGTGTGGATGGATGGTCATATTAAAAAAATAAGAGGTTTATAATATAGAAATATATTCTATAAGGATAAGAAGTTATAATTCTATGAGTATTATTAAAGATTTTATATTGAATGTAGATTATAAATTTATTAATATTATATAAAATTTATATATAATTTTAATGATAAAATTATTAAATTAATAAAAATTTTAATTTAAATTTAGATTATAAAATTATGAAAAATAAGTAAATTTGATATATAATTATTGGCATATAAAATGATTAAATTAGAAAATGTTATTTAAATTAATTTTTTTAAAATATAAATTTACAATTTTTATTTATTGTAATTTCTTTCAAATAAAGGATTTTAAATTTGGTTGGTAATTTGAAAAAGAAAAAAACCACCTACTTTAGTTTGGAAAAAATACAAACAACCTTTGATTGTGTCTCGTAGTCAACAACCCTAAAGGCTTGAAAAAAATTCACTTATCTCTGAAATAAGGATTTGTATAATTTTTTAAATATTTAAAAAATTATTAAATAAAATAAATTATTTTCTAATCGTTTATATTAAAAAGTTTGTTTTTTAGTTTTTATATTTTTAGAAATATTTAATTTTTTACTCATTTTTTATTATACGATAATTTATATTTTTAAATAATTTTATAATAATTCATATTTTAAGATGATTGTTTGTGTTTTAAATATTTGTATTTTTTTTTTTTTTAATGATAGATTTCAATAATATTTTATAATAAATTAATTATTATTAATAGAATAATATTAGAAAATATAAAATTGAAGTTTTGTTTGTTTTTTATATTATTTTATTATTATAATAATTTATATTTTTAAATAATAATTATTTTTTTTTTACATGTTATTAAGTTAATTTTATATTTTATTATATAATTTTAATTTTTAAATTTATTTATAGAACAATGTGTTTGTAAATATTATTATATTTTATTTATATTAGCAATTTTTTTATTTTTAAATTTCATATAATTATATTCTATTTATATTAGCAAACTTTTTTATTTTTAACTTTCAAGGTTACATTATTTTTACTATAAATATATGAAAGTGTTTCCAAGTTTCTATTCAATTGTAGTTTCTTTTTTTAAGAAGTTTTTTTTTCAAAAAAATTTGATAGTATGAGGTTTGGAGGAATGAAGTTTATAAGAATCAAATTGTTTGGATTCAATTTGGAGATTGCAAGTGTTCAATTTATAGTTTTGGAGATTCGTTAGCAGATACAGGGAATTTATTAATCTCAAACTCTGGTAGAGTTATTGGCCGCTTTCCATATGGTGAAACATTGGGTTATCCAACTGGTCGTTGCTCAGATGGACGATTAATCGTTGATTTTATTGGTATGAAATTTTGATTAAATTTTTTTTTCTTTTCTCAAATTTAATTTTTGTATATTTTATATGTATATTAATTTTATAAAATCTTTTAATTTTCAATTCAAATCAAATTTTTGTCCAGCCCTATTATTTTTTGGAGTCTTTTTAACATTCAATTCATAATTTTTTTATATGATGCTGTGATTTAACTGTTTTTTGGGCTCATATGTAATTTATTTTTTGGGCTTGTTTCATGTATTTGGGAAGTGATATTTTACCTTTATTGTATGATCAGTAGTATTGTTTTATACCATGTTATTTATAAAATTGAGCTTTTCAAATAAAAGTTTATGTAAATTATATTTTAACACGAAATATGTTCATGATTTATATTGTTTCTTTACAGCTAAAGCTCTTGGTCAACCATTATTAAATCCTTTTTTACAGAAGACTGCAAATTTCAGTGGTGGTGTAAACTTCGCAGTTGCTGGAGCTACAGCTCTGGAACCATCTTTCTTTAGACAAAGAGGAATTGGACCACTTTCGACCCCATTTTCTTTGGATACACAAATCCAGTGGTTTTTGCAGTATAAGAATTACTTTTGCTTACATAATAAAGGTGTGCCTATTATTTTCTTTACACAATTATTATAATTAATTTATATATTATTAAAAAAGAACTTTTTACTGCATATTCAATAGACTAATTGGCATTAGCTGAATCTCTCTTAATTTGTTAGTTTGAAGTCCAATATTTAATCTTACAAATATAAGAATTTCATTTTGAACTTTTGATAAACTTTATTTAAAATTTTAATTGGTAAAAATAGTTTCTAAGTTGCAATTACTTATGTTTTAGTGGAATAATAAAATTTAAAATTCAATGCGGATTTATTTAAAAAGAATTAAATGTTTTAACTATTTTTTTAATATTGTTAAAGGATATAAATTTAAAATTATCCTAATTTGTTTTATATTTTATATTGTTAATTTGTAGAATGTGACCAGCACTTTGCAAATGCAATGTTTTTAATGGGAGAGATCGGCGGAAACGATTACAATTATCCTTTTTCAAAAGGAAGATCCATGACTGAAGTGCAAACTTTTGTTGTTCCAATTATAAATAAAATCCAAAGAGCACTTACTGTGAGTATATAATTCTTTTTAAATATTTTTATAGACTTTTTTCTTTACAATTTCTTTATATGCATAATTTTTGATTTTTTAAAAAGGGAAATGCTTTTATATTTTATAAAAGAAATACGATTTTTATAGGTTTTGTTTAAAGCTTTTAAATACCATGTATATTAACAATTTGATTTTTTTTTTGTCATTATTTTTAGACATTAATTAATAAAGGAGGTGCAAAGAAGATTTTAATTCAGAATAATTTGCCCATCGGTTGCTCGCCTTCTTATCTTTCTGTGATCAATGGCGAGTTAGATGATATGGGATGCTTGAAGAGCTACAATAATTTCTCACAAAAAAGCAACATACTTCTCAAAGAAATGGTAGAAGCACTACAAGTAAAATATCCAAATATTTCTATTGTCTTTGCAGATTATTACAATGCAGCATTAACAATTTTAAAGGATCCATTATCTTATGGTAAGGAAGATGAAATTTTTATATCATTTATTTAATATTTTTATACTTAATACATAATTTAGATGTGAGGTTATATGTAACAATATTTATTTATATTAGTTTAATCATTTAACTGTAAGGTTATATGTATAGTGTTTTCATTTATATTAATTTAACTATTGAAATGAAAATTTAAATTGTGTAGGATTCCAATCACAAGTTCTTCAAACTTGTTGCGGATATGGTGGACTCTACAATTTCAGCCCAGTACTCATGTGTGGTGTTGGAATAGGATCATGCCCTAATCCTCAAAGATATTTTAATTGGGATGGAGTTCATTTAACAGAGGCTGCATATGAGAAAATAGCTTCAAAGTTTATAGATGGAGAATTTACAAACCCTCCATTTAAATCTGTATTTAAAAATTGTTAAATATTTTATTGTAGATTAAAGAATTTTAAATTTGGTTGGCGATTTGAACCCTGATCATCATACTAAAATGGATATCACATTTCCATCATAATATTTTATATTTATAAATATAAATAAAAAAGTAAATGCTTTTTGAAATGATGGGTAGATTGTTTTCATTATTTTAAAATTTCATAATAAATTGTATGAAGAAATTGGAGAGATGCAATTTAAATTGATAAATTTTCCTTACGAAATAACTTCCATCTTAAATGCTATGACCAAGAGGTATCTCTTCTGTCAGTCACCCAGGGCTTGCATCTGGGCTTGTTTGTTTGGATATAAAATTGTACCCTGTTTTACAACAGAGATTGTAACATTTATTGTGTATGCTGTTAAGAGTGTGAGACTTTTGGCACCACTTTATTTTGTGATTGCATATGCAAGTAGTCATTTTCTTGAAAATTCAATAGTAATGATCAATGGTACCTTTAAAATTTGTACCTCAAATTATTTGGAAAAAATCTGAACATATAGGCAAAATGCTTGAAGCAAGACACAAATAAAACTTTTTTGAAAAACCTGCTGTGGAGGGCCAGCTAGTAAGCATAATATCTAATGCTGCATGAGTTGAATGGGAACCAATTTTCACCCTAAACAAAACTAGTTAGAGATGAAAAATATTGGACAGGAAGCCAGGACTCATGCAAAAAAGAATCCCAATCTATCAAGGGGCACAAAAGCATTGAAGTCTTAGGATTATATTTATTCCACCTTCAAGAAAGGCAAACCTTGTGCCCTGCAACCAAAAGGAAAAAAACCACCTGCTTTAGTTTGGAAAAAACACAAACAACCTTTGGTAGTCAACAACCCCAATTTGAAGAAACGTTTGGGCCACAATCTTTAGTGTCATGAAGTGGTTACACTATCATTTGAATCTTTTGTAAACAGCCCTTCTACCTTTAATAATATACTATACAGCAAGTTTTCCAATAGAATCCTGTCTGTTTATATTGGTATTCTGGCAACCATGTTACAAAATTGTTGTTTAAGTAACACGACAGCTCTTCCAAAAACTACACAACTGACAATTGCTTCTGCATTTTCTTCTACATTGTCCAATATTTCTACATCCCATATATACGCCTAGAATATACATAACAAAGCTCAAAACTGCCATTGGGTGCCAAAGACCTATAACTAGGGTAATTTTACAACATATAATTTTTTGAGCAAATCTGATTGCCACCTTTAACAAGAACAAAGAATAAATAACATATAGCAATTTTGTGACCCTGTAGCTTCCCCAAGGGCTTAAACAGAGTTTGCTCGTCTCTGAAAGACTAGAACCCAAAATTACTGCTGGTGATAAAATACAAGCCCATCACATATTAAGGAGTAAATGTTCCCTCTTCTGTCAGCATTGCTACCACTCGAGACATGGCAGGTCTGATTTTGGGTGCAGCTTGAGTGCACAGTAGTGCGACATGGATGTACCGCAATGCTTCTTCCTCAGAAAATTCCTCTAGCCTTGGATCCACCAACTCTAGCAATTTGTTCTCCTCATAGAGACGCCAAGTCTGCAAAACAATTGTCTCAGGACGATCACATATATATCCTTTGAATTCTAGATCATGAAAACCTAATCAGAGAAGGGTACACTACTGAATTTCAGACAGCTGATTATCTTCTAAACCCATCTTCCAAGAAGAAATTTTACTTGTAGGTATGCTGCGTTTTTATTTAGAATTGTAATTGATGTAAGGGTTTTAGACCTTATGATACAAGAAGTTACAAGGCATATTGTTGGGATTTATCACAATGTTCAAATGTTAATACTGATAATGTGGTTGTAGAGGTCTATCCTGTACATTATTTTACAAAATGCCAATACTGATAAGTGGTTTTAGAGGCGTATCATGTACATTGTTTTATAAAATTGCTAAAACCATGAATGGCGTTGTGTCCAAATGGGAAACCGGAAAAAGGGCGGCTACTGAAAAATACATATATGATATAACAGTAATATTTGAAAATTAAATAATATAAAATAACATTAAATTGAAAGATTTTGAAATTAAATTTTGTGCATGTGTTACAAATTCTTGTTTTCATCGTCTACTCATTTTTGAAAATCTTTTTTTTATGTAAATATTGCACTTATTTTTTATAGTGCAACAAATTTAAACTTGCATGAGACCACTTCCAATTACAAAATAGTTGTAGTTCCATCTTAATGGGACCACCCTCTTAGTCATTTTCAATCTCTAGCGGAAACCCTTAAAAGGGATCCCTTCGAATAATGTGTCAACTTAGATTTCCAAAGAAATCAAATTTCGTGTTAAGCAAATAGAGGAGGAGGAATTTCACACCTACCTTTACAATATATGTTTTCATTCCCAAATTTTTGTTTTCTCCACCAAATCCAATGAAATATTTTCAGCTTTCTAATTGTCAGACTCGATAGATCATTCCCCCAATGTTAATTTGATGATGATCTTCATTCCCTACTTTTTTTTGGGTTCGAATTCAATTGAATAATAAAAATCTTTGTTTTTCGCCAAGTGAAGCGGAGTTGACAGGTTTTTTTCGCTTTCATTCCTTTTTTATTGATAGTGAAATTCTTTTGACTTACCGGAATTGGATTATCTCTTGTTCTGACCAACATTGAACTCGATCCAATTTAATGAGGCAGATACTGAGGTTACTCAAATTTCTTTAAAAATGCTTGAAAATGTTCACGTCAACCTAAAGGTTTTTCTCTTGTCATTTTACTCATTTCCACCAGATTTTTCTCCATTTATCCTCATGATTATGAGCACCTCCATAGTGTTTTGAAACATTACTTTTGGGTTTTCATTAATTATGGAGCTTCCTATACAATTTTCTGGAGCTTCCTATACCATTTTTTGTCTAGGAAACGTTATGGACACATAAGACTTAGATTTGGTCTTGCAAAAAATAAGAGTTTTTGGAGAGAGATTATCATTTTTATGACCCTTGTGATATAGACATCATATCCACATAAACATTTTCTCCCTCCTAATTTCATGCATAGAAATTTGGAGTTGTTTGTTGAGATAGCCTTCTACCTTGCTAAGCCACCAAATATGAAATTCAAATACATGGGATATACCTAGAGACGGACATCCTCAAGATTGGATATTCCAAATTTGGTCATATAGATCTTGAATATTTTTGGGTAAGAATGGAAGAAAGAAAGCATACACTAGTTGGAAAACATATTTTTGAAAGTTGGTTCATACAAGCCACTACATTCCCTACATCATTCCAATGCACAGACTTAGTACTATTAAAGTATTATAACAAAGAGACTAGGGAAATCAAGACCACATATGATGTGTTAATGGAAAAATTAGATGGCCACTCCATGAACATAACACTCAGGATTACTCCACATAATGAAGTGGTAACAATGAGTAAGTAGATTGGGTAAATTTTTTGGAATCAACTTACTAATAAATGTTTGGCCATGGCAACTTAGTCTTTGTTGAAGAAAAGGAGGAAGGGACCTTATAAGCTCCTTAAGACCCTCTACATATTCAATTTATGTGAATAAATATCAGACATAGTTATATTATTGAATAAAATAATGGGCCATCCTACCACAAATGAATTACAAGAAAGGATGTGCATGTTTATAACCATTATTTTTGAAAGATAATAATTTATTGATTCAGGTCAGATCATTATCGACAATATTCATGGGCACTTGGTAAATATTGAGTTCACACAAAGATTTACATGACCTCATATTTGGTTTATTCAATTGTAGTTATGAGTGTGTGGCTTAGACTCTTTGGAGAATGGAACTATACCCATGGTAGGCTAATCTATGACTATCTCTTTAAGCTACTCATGAGAAAGGGAACAAACATTTTTAGGGGAGTGAATGATGCATTTACCATGTTTGTTGTGAGAACCCTAGAAGACAATGCCACGATGCACCTTTCAAATAAGGCTGCCAACCTAATCAAGTGTTACATGATTTATTTCATTAAATGCACAAAGTTTACATATATAAGAGTTGGAAGATTTGAAGGCATCATGTACATACTACCAAGGTATGCTAATGATAAGATAATTCTAATTGAACTATGTAGACAATTGGGTGAAGTCTACAAGAAATGCAAAGATAGGCATGTTGATGGAATTTTGTTTCCTGTGAGGTCGAACTATTACATTTTCAAAACAACAAAATGATGCATTGAATATTGAAAAGTTAATAGTGCACTTTCTGATGTGGTTTCATACAAAGAGGTTTGATTTTGAGAGAAAAGGCTGTGTGAAAACCATTCTCAAGCTTATCAAGCTTGGACCGGGTTACCTACATGAACTTGAAATTGAAGATTATTGGGAGGATTGTGAAAATTATTTTGCGGTAATAAAAAGAGATTATATGATCGTGACTTTGAATCAAATGAAGTGTTATAGGCTTGAATATGCCATAGAAGAAATTTTAGATGATAGAAGTGACATGGAATACCCCTTGTATACTGAAAAGCTTTAACTTTTACCTTTGCCAGTGATAGATTGGTTGCTCTGAGAGTTGAAATACATGGAAGAATGTACAATTTTTTCTATAAAGATCAAAGACATGGTTTGAGAATAAGGTTATAGCATTCATTGTTGCATGAAGCTCAAAAATTACATAATATTAAAGGAAACAAAATCAAACAATCTCATCATCATCAACATAGCTTGGTACTAAGGTGTATTTTAGGTTTCTTAAATCAAGAGTGACAAAATGTAGCGGAGGTTATGGGAATGATCCAAACAAGAAGAAATTACCTGATAAAACTTATAATGATGACTCATTTTCAAGGATTAAGTTTGATATCAGAAGATATTTTGTTGCTCTAAAATAGGCATTTGAATAACCTGCTTCTTCGATCTTAGATTCTTGTGTGTTGATTCAAAACATGACTCCTTAGTTTCTAGCATCAAACCAAGGTTTAAACCAAGTTCCTCTTCTCCTAACTTTTTCTACCACTTTGAAAAACTCTAGTAGCCACTTTGACATCTTCTCCCCCTCATCTTCCATATCTTCCTTACATTCCATCTCATCCTTATTTTCCTTCTCCGCATTCACCTCCACCTCCTTTTTAACCTCCTCAAAAAAATATTTTTCATGTTGATCCCTCTACATCCCATGGCACTCAAAATTGTCACTTTTTGAAGTGACACATATTTCCCTTGGGTTCTCCAATTATTGAGTAAAAATGAGAAATCCACTATTAGACTTGCTTCTCTAGAATTTAATGGAGTAGAAATTTTATGGAAAATCCCTTCATCTAAACCCTTATAAATCAATTCAAATTTTCAAATTTTCCATTTTGGTGAGAAAAGGAATATACATCAAAAAATCCAATCTAAAGACAGATGAAGCACTTAAAAGACTTATTATTTATGACTCATTACCCCTAGACCACTCAAGAACCAAAATATGAAAACGTAAACCTCCTAAGTTGATGCTCTTGCATCAAAACTCCCCGGGTGGGAGAATTTGAGTTCTTGTTTAAATGAAATTTTATTTTCTTTTTCCTTTTCTTCCAGTTTCTTTGCATCTTCAGCGTCTCTCTGACCTCTTATTTTTATTCAACATGATTGTTCTTTTATTCGTATTCAATCTTCTCTTCCATCTTATTTATGGCTTTATCCTCCAATATGAGGAGGTCAACTTGTACCTTCTTTGTTTGAATTCTCTCAAGAGTTTATTGCTCTATGGTTTCCACTTCTTTAGCTATTGAACGTGCATATACACAACTCTATAAAGTATTAGTTTTAAAGTATATAGACCTTTGAGTTTCATCATGTTTATTTTTCCACCACACTTGTCCATCCTTCTCGAGCTCTATGAGATTTTTAACAACCTGCTCTTTATCTGTTTTTGGACATAATTTGTTCTCTTCTTCAAATCCCACTCCATTATTTATAACATGCTCCTGTTAGGAATGATGAAAAAACATTGCAACCCAAGACTCCGAAGTGTTAACAACAAAAATATCACACAAGAAAGCTACAAATAAATGATTACAAAATAAATCAAGTCAAGTATTATTCAGAATGAGATGCTAGTATAATAGGAAGCCCTTGCATAAGTAGGTAAGACAAAACAAAGAACTAGCCTAACTAACCAATGTGAGATAAATCCTCTCATAGGACAAACACGTAAAATAAAAAAATAACTAGATAATACACTAGCAAACATGAGAAATACAAACTCTAACACCCCCCTCAAGTGAAGCTAGGGGTTAACAATAGCCAAGAAAGAAATATTAGTATATCCATGGTATGAGTCCTAAAAACTAGGCCTTATAAGGTAATCATGTACATTATGTATCCATGAAATGAAGAAGAAATATGTCCTCATGAACACCTCCCAAGGACAACTTCTGAAACCCCAAGCATGCCACATAACTCAAAGAAATGAGGTGATGCAAAAGGCTTCATGAAGATGTCCGCAACCTACTACTGACTCAAAATGTACTCTAAGTTAAGAAATCCATCCTGAATGTGTTAACAAATGACGTGCATATGTACCTCAATGTGCTTGGTCCACTGATGCTCAACTGGGTTGTGAGATATGTGAATTGCACTATAGTTATCACACCAAAGTGTAGTGGGTGAATTCTACGTGAAGCCAAACTTTGTCAATAATTGATGAAGCCAAATAATATGCTAACTCATTGTAACTGTTGCATTGTTCTCAACCTCTGTAGATGATAGTGTGGTAGCCTATTGATTCTCGCATAACCAAGTAATAGGTGAAAAACCAAGATAAAATTTGTAGCCAAAAATTAAACATATATCATTAAGAAAACCTACCCAATCTAAATTAGTGTACCCAACCAAGTAGAACCCCTGGTATAGTGTAATATAAAATGAGTAGTGCCTTGTAAATGTCATAAAATCCTCTTGGAAGCCTATTAATGACTATCATGAGGGTCATGTGCAAACCTAGATACAAGCCCAACTGCAAATGAAATGTCATGGTGAGTATGGGTTAAACACATAAGACTCCCAACCATATGCATATATAATTTAGGATCATAAAGTGAAGTAGTATAAGTGGTAGTGAGAGTCATTCCAAACTGAAAAGGAGAAGGATTTGGTTGAAATCAACCATGCCAAAATGCTGAAAAAGATAAAGGGTGTACTTTTGCTGACTCAAATAAATCCTTGTATCTGAATGTGAAATCTATAAACCAAAGAAGAAAGGTAAAACACCAATATCTATCATGCCAAATTGTGATGAAAGTCCCTATTGAATAGTCTAAATCTAAGTTGAGGATTTGCCCATGAGAAGAAAATCATCAACATACAAGACCAATATAACAATGTCCTCCCCAATACACTAAATCTATGCTATGGGATCAGAGTGGAAGTGAACAACACCAATGGAAAGAAGAAATGAATACATCTTCTCATACCAAGCTTGAGGGACCTGTTTGAGACTATAAAGAGACCTCCTAAGTAAATAAATAAGAGAAGAATCGTGAACAAATCCAACATACGGCTCTATATAGATTTTCTCATGCAAGTCTCCATGAAAAAAAACACTCTTAACGTTCATTTGATACATTGGCCAACCTTGTGATGTAGCAAGAGAAAGTACAAGGCAAACAAAATCCATCTTAGCAATAGCCACAAAAGTATCAGAGTAGTCAATACATTTGACTTTTGAGAACCCATTTATAACAAGATGTGCCTTATACTTATCAATGGACACATCAGTTGCATACTTGATGCGGTAAATTCACTTGCACCTAACCAACTTTTTTCTCTTAGGAAGAGTGACCAAATCTCAAGTGTGATTCTTAATCAATGAAGAATACCCAGCTGTCACCACATCATCCCACTCCTATATCCCATGAGCCTGTGAAAAATATTGTGGATCCTTAGAGAATGCTTGACACAAAAGTTCAGTACTTGTATAATATACATGGTGATGTCAAGTGGGTGGAAGATAATTTTTACAAGGTGTTGCCTCATAAACTATAGTATGAGCCCACCTAGGCATAGTGGCAACATCAATGTGAATAGGATCCTCATCCTCTATAACCTCTTCAAAAATCTCCTAAACTAGCTCCTCAAAGAATGAATCTTCAAGAGGAGGTGATAAATCATCAAAAGAAGAAGGCATGGAAGAAGATGAAGAGTCATGAGATGTGAACTTTTGATTAAACTGTACATGTGTTAAAAAAATGAACATCATGAGTATCAAGATCTAAAAGACGATAAGCTCTTATGTCCTCACAATACCCCACAAAAATCAAAGGTTTGCTCTTCTTATCCAATGTTTTCATTTTTTTCTTCGGTATAAATGCCCAAGAAAGGCTCCCAAAGACTCAAAAGAATGAGACATCCAAATTTTTTTATACCAAGCCTCCTCTAGAGTCAAATGTTCAAGTGCTCTATATGGTGTGCATTTTTTAATGTAGTTTGCACAATTAACTGCCTATGCCCAATAGATAAGAGGTAAATCTTGTGAATGCATCATGAAATTATCCATCTCTTTGAAAGTTCATTTCTTTTGTTATGTTAAACCATTCTATTATGGAGTATGAGCAACAGAATGCTGGTGAACAATACCATGAGCTGCCAAAAATTTAGAGAACTCTCAACTGAAGTACTCCCCCCCATTATTTGTACAAATCTTTCTGGTGCAACTAGAAAGACTATTTCTCGACCAAAGCCTTAAAGACTTTGAAGTGAGAAAATACATCACTCTTATACTTGAGAAAATAAACCCAAGTACACCTCGAGAAATTATCAATGAAAGTAAGTGCATGCTTAGCTTCATTGAAAATAGTAAGAAAGACTATCAAATCACTGTATACAAGGTCAAGTGGTGAAGAAGCTCTCGTGGACATACTCTTAAGAAAAGAATATTGGTGTTGTTTCCCTAATGCATAATCAAAGCAAACTCCATCAAAATATGAAATTGTAAAAGAACCTCTACCATACTGTGAGTGCTCAACTCCTTCAAATATCTATAGTTTAGGTGTCCAAATATCTCATGCCAAACCCTACTCTTAAAATCTACATGAGAAACCAAACACATCCCTTAAGGAGAAGTATCAACAAAACCCTTAAAGTAATAGAGTCAAAAACTATGATCAAAAACACTCTATTCAATAAGTGTGTATGGATCTAATAAATATCTAACTTTAGCACCATGTGGTGTGAAAGTCACTGTCTTGCCCTGACCAGAATAAAAAATTTGATAAACTAAAATTAGATTAGTGGTGATGTTTGGAACATATAATGTTACCAGCATCTATTTGTATTATTGGTTGAATATATTGTCGATCAACGTACTGATAAACAAAATAGGTCTGATCAGCCAAAGTAGGAAGATTAGTCATCCAAATGTGTAGTTTTACCACATCAAAAAGACACTGATCTCTCCTCTCATCAAGGGGAGGTTCCCTGTAGGTATACTATATATATATAGAAAATAATACTCATGGGTGGGACAAACCATCCATCTCTCTTCTTTCAAAGATGATGCACGCGGATCAAAGGAAAAACTTAGGGGAAATGACAGACAGTACTCCTCTTCTTTAAGAAGTACTATTTAGTAAACCACAAGAATATTCCTAGCAGTAACAACAAAATGTAACGAAGGATGTAATAACCAACAAAGCGAGATGCAGCACAAAGTCTTTGCCTGGATTGCTCAAGAGTAAGATATGAAGGACAATGAGGGCACAAAGTCGCCTCAAGGTCCTTTACACAAAAATGAAAAGAAAACACACTAAAGGCTGCAATTATGGGGGCACAAAGTCTCTCCACAGTTGACTCTTTAGGACACCTTCTTGACTGTTGTCACTAATTTTGCTTATTGAATTGAAGGAATAGAAGATTTATTGAATAAAAAGACATAAAAACAATTTCCTCAATAACAAAGATATTACAGCACAAAGTCTGAAAAACCACTTGCTTTCTTATTCCAGTAACAAAATATGATCGACAATTTGAGCTCAAAGTCTCAGTAATGCCTTAAAATTTAGGCAGAGTTTCGTTCTAAATGTCAAAAAAGAGATCCCTAATACAATAGAAGAAAGTCCCTTATATAGCCTCTTCAAGAAGGACTTGGGAACAATCAATACATCTTTTTGCATTGGAATCTATTAAGAAGACACGCTGGAACTTAGGGGCACTTTACCCATTTGATTTTATCAATGCAAGGAAATAAGTCGCACTTATTGAAAGTTTATAACTTTTAATGTCCACCTGGCGATCTTATCTTATCTTCATCGTTCCTCCTTATTTGATTAATTGAATCGAGTCCTGGTTTTAGTTTACTGTTATGTTCCTTTTCCGCTTCTACTGGTCTTGGCTTTGAAATCTGTGAATGTATTCTGCTCTGTATGTTTGTATGTTTAAAAGATCAATGGCTAATTCACTGTGTTGAATTTGACATTTTTAGGTGTGTCATTCCTTTGTCTTCTTTTAGCTTTTCTATTTGGCACTTTTACGAATTGAACTTGCCTTTTCGGGCCTTAAGAAATGACCCATTTTGAGTCGGGAAGAGCTTCCCGCAAGGGCATCTACCCTTCGGGCAGTCTTTGAATGGCCTTCAGGCTTCTTTGAGAAACTCTTTGAACTTTGGCGATGAACCAACTGTTGAACCATTCCATTGAACCACATGTTTGAACTAACTGTTGAACCAAGGCTTTGAACCTTTTCGTTGAACCAAGACGTTGAATCAAATTTTGGTTCAACGGTTCAAACAAAGTCTTGAACTGACTAACAAACTGTTTGATTGAACCAAAGAATGAATCAAAGCGCTGAAACTGAGTGGATGAACCAAATGTTGAAACAAAGCGTTGAACCACTTGATTGAACCCACCTTTGATCCAAAAGATGAACCAAACGTTGAACCTGCTGTTGATGCTTGCCGATGGAAATTTCTATTTGAACCAAGGTGATGAACCAATTCTGAAAATGACCAATTGTTAGAAACTGATTCTTTTGATTGAACACACCTGTAGAAGTTGTGAAGCCCGTTGAACTTGTAGAAATGAGCATGTTTGCAGTCCATAGATTTCTAAAAAGCTTGAAAAATGAGGAATTTGAATGCCCAAGATAAAATTTGGAAAGGGAAAAGATAATTTTAGTCTGTAGGACCAAAATAATTCAAATGTTGTCCCAAAAATAGCTGATATTTTTGGGGGACAACAGCGGGCTCCAATTGGGGAACTCTGTCAATTGCAAAGAGAATTGAAAGGAGTAGAATCTAGAATCTCCAATGTCTTCATGTGTACCATTGGGTTATAGAGTCATCCTACCCAAAAATGAAAGGCTTCAAAAATGAAAACAAATGAAACAAAATAGAATTAAAAACTGTACAAAAATACATATATACTGTTGACGTCGAAGATTGCACTCGGTGGCAGGAAAACATGTTCCTGCCTTCTCCTCGCAACATGGAAACTCCTCTCTCACCTGTGGGATGGCGAAGCAGGAAAGGAGAGTCTCTAGATAAGGGCTAGCTCCCTTTGATGTATCATGTTTATTCCAGCAAGTGCAAATACAGACATATATATATATATAAAATAAGGGGGGATGAAAAGGGAAAAGAGATGCAGGAAAATAAACTACTCTAAGGAGGTGATACACCAAAATAAGATAACCTTCTCACACCCACTCTTAAAATCAGACAAAGACAACATACATACACTCAGACTTGGCAGAAAGACCAGGCTGCTGAAAATGGCAGGGAGGTTCTTATGAAAACACAGAAACAGGGACTCACCAAGATGCTATGAAATACATAACGTAAATGGCTTCCTCTGTCCTATACTTCCAAATAGAGCTCTTCTCCTATCAGCTGCAGAAAAATGGTGCTTTGTAGATAACTGGTGTGTTGGTGTCGAACCTGTGAGAGCATTATAAGACAATGACTGAACACAAATCAAACACTCAGAACATACATAGAATATCTATCCAAGAAGAGGTAAAACTGTCTTTATAGATTTAGGTAGAAATTTTAGCAGGGCTGCGCCTTGTAAAATTGTGGAAAAGATGATTACAAAAATGACAAGTATCAAATATATATGGAAAGTCCAAGAGACTCATTTGGCGCTCTTTTGTTACAAGTGGCCTATCATGCCTGTTCATGAAAAGAAACAAGTTGCTCCAAAGCATTAATGGACTGTGCACCTTGTCCCCTTGAAATTTGCCTTTGTCAAGGTCGATACATGATTTGCCTTCTCATTTAATGAAAAATAGAGAAAACCCGCTGCTTTGCTAGCTGCTTGCATCCCAAATGATCAATTCACTGGCACTATTTCACCTACTGGAGTCACTTTTTTCAAATTGGCACTGCTTGGACTTAACTGCTTGCTCATTCCATGTACGTCTTCTTGTCTTTTATCAAATTTAGTCTCTATCTGGCTTGTTCAGCCCCCCAGTGGCGAACTTTCAGTAGGTTGCTGCATTCTGGGCTCCTTGGCAATACTTTCTCAGTTGGAACAAAGGCCATTCTATTCTGCCAAATTTGACACTCATCCAGCCGTCAAGCTTTGAAAACCAACGGATATTCCATCCTCTTGAAATTAATAGCTTCTCGAGCGTCATTACTTGAGATCCAATGGCTAAACTGTTTTGCTAAATTTGATGTCCATCCGGCCATCATTGGGTCCTGCTAAAATGTCATCGGGTCCATTGCCACGTCAGTCGGGTCCACATGGCATCCTCTCGGGCACTTCCCTATCTTGAAAATTTCTGGCACCTATCCTTTTAAAAGTCCTTGGACTCGGTCGGAAGTCTCTTTATTGCTTTGAACTATGCTTCTGGCTTGGGGCATACCTTTGAATCGGGCCGTTGAACCAAAAGGTTCAACGATTCAAAGGTTCAACCAAGCGCGCCAAATTCCCAAGGCCAAGCCCGATGCTTTGAACCAAGCCGCTGAACTGAACCCGTTGAACCAAAAAATTTGGTTCAACGGTTCAACGGTACGAAGGTTCAACATGTTTACATTGAGATACTTGAACCGAACAATGAACCCTTTGAACTTGAACCAAGCCTGTTGAACCAAAAATTTTGGTTCAACGATTTGGTTCAACCATTATTGAACCAAGAAACCGAACTCAAAATTGAACCTTTGCACCAAGAAACTAAACTCAAAATTGAACCAGGCCATGAAACAGAGAATGTTGAACCTGAATAACCTGAAATATAACTGGCATGAACAGCAAGGGAGGAAGGGGACCAAAAATTTTACCTATGGGCAAAATTTGGTTAACAAATTGGCAACTCCCAGGGGAAACATGCCTGCTATGCTTAGAGACTAGTTGCCTTGCAAGCCATTGGGCATGGAGTCAGATGATAACTTTGAAAACCAACAAGAGCTTTGACAAAACTTAGAACCAGCCACGTAGATCACCTCCAAGGAAATGAAAGCACACACAAGACTAAGAAAACTATTACTTGTGCAATAGCACTTAGGGAAAAATAGGAAAGAAAACAAGGGAAAATATGTACAAACAAACCCAAAAATCAGTGGCAACGCTTCAGATGTATCCCATTAACTAGGATATGTAGTTCTTCACCATCCAACCTGGAAAGTTAGAACGCATTATGCTGCTTGCACTGAGTAATCACGTAAGGACCGCTCCATAAGGCATCAAATTTTGCATGTTTTCCAGGCTTAGCTCGATCTTTGTCCCATTTTAGGACAATGTCTCCTTCAGAGAAATCTCTTGACAAAGACTTTTTGTTGAAGTGCCTTTTTAGTTGTTGTTAACGACTGGTCATAGAAGCCATAACCCGATCCCTTACCTCTTGGAGCTCCATTAGCTCACACAACTTGACCTCAATGTTGGTTCCTTCTTCTAGTTGCAGTTGGTGGGAGAGATCCAACGCTGACAATTCAACAGAGATGGGAAGCCTAGCTTCCCTTCCATACATGAGCATATATGGAGAATTTATGATTGCTCTCTTTGGAGTAATTCGATCGACCCATAGAGTTGTCTTTAGCTTGGCATGCCAAGTCCTCTGAATTTCTTTCATAGTCCTCTTTATGATTCTGATCAAATTTTTGTTGGTGGACTCAGATATCCCATTCCCCTGCAGATAATAATTTGATGAAGTGCTGAGGTATATGCCATACCTTAGTGCCCATTCACTAGTTTTGATTCCAAGAAAAGCCAAGGCGTTATCTGAGATTATGGTGGTTGGGACCCCAAATCTTATTACCAGGTCCTCATAAAACTCTAAGACTATGCTTTCATTCACCTCCTTCAGAGCAATGGCCTCCACCCACTTGGTGAAATAATCTGTGGCAGTCAGCACCCACTTATGCCCAACACTGGAGGGAGGATTGATCATCCCTATAAAATCTAGGCCCCACTGCATGAATGGTTGCTCAACTTGAATGGGTTGTAGAGGCATGACAGTCAATCGTTGTTTTCCATCAAAAAGTGCACACTTCTGTCACTTTCTTACCCAGGCATGGGTGTCCTTGAAAAGAGTAGGCCAAAAATAGCCAACTCTCATTATCTTTGTTGTCATAGCTCTAGGAGCGAAGTGACCGCCTACTGGTCCATCATGGAACTCAGCCAATACCTTATCAGCCTGGTTTGGGTCAATGCACCTTAGAAGGACCCTGGAGAGATCCCTCCTAAACAATACTTCACCAACCAAGACATAAGGGAGAGACTGGAGTTTAAAATACCTTCTTCCAATCTTACCAAGACCCTGTGGGCACTCTCCAGTAGTAAGGAAATGCTTCAAGTCCAACGTCTAATCCTTTATGATAGTTAGTTCCTTCACAATGGTTGCATCGTGAATTAACAAGTTGTCTTCCTTTTCTTGCTTTAAGTCTACAGTGAGCTATTCGCATAGGCCTCTTCCCCTCACCAGCTTGGTGATCTTGATGTCTACGTCATACTCCATCACTTTGGTAATCCACCCTGCCCTCTTCTCATTCAAGTCTCGATTGGTCAAAAAATCCCTGACACTAGGGTATGGGACCATGAGGTGAATCGTACTGTTAGACAACATATGCCTAAATTTCTTTAAGCTCTGAACTACTGCCAGGACTTGCTTTTCTACATACGTGTACCTAAATTTGAAGTCCTCTAACCCTTAGCTAAAGAAGGCGAGTGGCTACTCGAGGTCATTGCCATTTGCTTGGGTAAGCATGGCAGATATCAGTTCTTCATTGCTAAATGTATAGAGGTTGAAGTCTTTACTGAAGTTGGGGCTGATCAGAGTGGGCACCTGGGCTAAAGCCTACTTGATGGCTTCAAAGCTGTCTTTTCTTTGCATTGTCCACTTGAATTCTTCACCTTTCCTTAGCATAGAGGTCAGGGGCTTAACTATCTCAGTGAAATTCAGAATGAATCTCCGAATAAAATTTATCCTGCCAAAGAAACTCTGCAGGCCTTTCTTGTGCTTTGGTAAGGACATCTCTAGAATAAAGCAAACTCTCTCAGGGTTAATGGACAAGCCCTCCTTGGACACAATGTGGCCAAGAAGTTTCCCCTCATGAACAGCAAAGACACATTTCTTTGGATTAAGAGAGATGCCAAATTCCCTGCACCTCTCAAAAATCTCCCTAAGGTGTTCTATGTGCTGGCTCGCTTCCTTGGAGAATATCGTTATATCATCAAGGTATACCAGCATGTTGTTATTTATTAAGCCACTAAAAGCCATGTCCATGGCTTGCTAAAAAGTAGCATTAGCATTAGATAGCCCGAAAGGCATCTTCTTGTAGGCGAACGTTCCCCATTTAGTCATGAAGGTTGTTTTGTACTGATCACAGCCTTGCACTAGAATCTGATTATACCCTGAATAGCCATCCAAGAGGGAGAAATGCTCACTGCCAGTTACCTTCTGAAGGATCTGCTCCATGCCTGGAAGGGGATAATGATCTTTTAAAGAGACTTTATTAAGGTCTCTAAAGTCAACACATAGCCTGATCTCCCCATTTTTCTTTCTAACAGGAACAAGGTTGGCCAGCCATGAGGAATGTTTGATTGAAAATATAATTTTGGACTCAATTAATTTGGCCAATTCCCTCTGCATGAGGGGCTCAATTGTAGGATTGATAGGCCTTTGCTTTTGTGTGACTGGCCTGGCGCCTTCCTCTAATTCAATGGCGTGCTAGGTGAGTCTTGGGTCGAAGCCTTTTAAATCACTGTAATTCCATGCAAACACATCAGTGAACTCTTGACACAGCAGAATGAAAGCTCGCCTTTCTTGAAATGTGTAGACCTTGCCAAGCACCAGCAGCTTGTCCTTGAAGATTTTGACTCATTTTTAATTCTCCTCTTTGGTCGTGATGCATGCCTTGTCATTTCTCAGTTGGTCATCTCCATTGAAAATCTTTCAAGCGTGACCAGACCTTTAGGGAGTCTGTTGTTCTTCAACTGAACAATCTGATTTCCATATTGCTACTGCAATTTGGCCTAGTTGTATATTGAGAACTCAGCTTCTTCCTATAGGAAGAAAGCTATCTGTTGGTCACTTTCAAAAACTTGCCAATTTGTAGTTTTGTCTAGGACAGAGTGTTGAACTACCACTTTCAAGTGGCACGAACCACAATCTCGGCTTATTTTCCTTGAAACGTCAAACTGAGCACCAATTGCTGCCAGCTTGCCTGCGTGTTTGTTCTGCTCCCTAGGAATCAAGGCAATGTTGAAGGCAAGGAAATCTTCCATCAAGTCCCAGACCCTATGCTTGTAAGACTTCAGCAAGGAGTTCTTTATTAGATTTCGGCCCTTCACCTGATTTACAATCAGCTCACTGTCTCCCAAGACCTGTAACTCCTTAATCCCTCTCTTTCATGCCCATTCCAGCCCATGGATCAAAGACTCATATTCTGCAACATTATTTGTGTAAGAGAATTGGAAACAAAAATTTGAAAAGTACCTTTCCTTTGAAGGGGAGACCAGCATCGCCCCACCTCCAGTGCCCAGCTTACTTCTGGAATCGTCAAAATACAGCTGCCATAGGCCAAGGTCCTCTTGGTCTGCCTTCATCAAATTTGGCATGAAGGCGCCCTCTTCGTGCATGCAATAGACTCCAAGGTCTATCTCCTTTATAAACTTGTATGGATCATGTTCGAAGTTATCATTTCCCCACTCATCCAAGAATAGGTCTGCAACTCTTTTAAGAGCAGAGGACGGAGCTTTGTCTATATGGGACTCCTCTAGGTTGATGATTGTGTAACTGACATTCGTTGCCTTGGGAGTGTATGGTTCTAGATAGTCCTTGTAGAGTGGCTCAGACTCAATTTTCACCTTGGTCCGTTCTGAAAACCAGATATGACCAATTCGCTGCTAGATAGCCACCTATTTTTTATGTGAAATCCCTGGACAGGCAAATTGTGAAATACGGAGGAACATCAGCTACCACTATATCATGAGGAATTGAGAAGGTTGGACAAGCATGCAATGTCGAGCTTAAACCCTTCAAAATTTTGACTATTTTTGTAGGTGTCCCATCTAGTTGTAGGACTCCTTTTTTCATTTCTTCATACTTTAATCCCATCTTATCAACAATGCACTTAGGCATCACTGATGTACTAGCCCCGCTGTCAATTATGCAGTTGTGCACCAAGAAGTCCCCAATGATCAAGGATACGTAGAAAGGGGGAGTTTTCTCTTCCTTCTTTACCTATCCTAGAGTGGAAGGCTGTCCATTTGTCATCAAGACATTATCAATGTTTGCTAGAACAACTTGTTGATCCAGCTCATGCAATTCCTTTTTCAATATATCCTTCTGCCCTGGAAGAGACAATGAATCCCATAAAGAATGCTCACATGCAACCTCTTCATCTGGTCCACTATATTGACTTGGGGATAGCTTCCCTTCATGTTTTCTTTTGGGTTGATCCCAACCAGAGCTGTAGGTTGAGGGGCTGAAGGTACAAGCGACTATTTGGAAATTGAGGCCTTTTGAAATGAGTGTGATGGAGGAGGTGCTACTACCGCCTGAGTGGTAGCCTACACCTCTCCCACTGCTCTTCTCTTAAATCTTGTGTTGGTTTCAACACAATCAGCTTGATTTTCTGTAGCGCCCCCATGATTGATTGCACAAACTCACCCTCTAGGTGATTCATAAGAGTAGAATCTGGCTGGGCCTGATTGCTACTCATGTTGGGCTGCATTGAAGGCTCAAAGGCCTAAGATTGAGCGGCTATTTGGTTTTCTACATTCTAAAAATAGTTCATCATCTCATTTGTGTAAATGACCTGTTCTTGACCATATCCCATGGTCGAACAGCGAGGCTGCTCTTGTACTAAATTGTTCTGAGCAGGCACCATGGCCTTAGATGATGAGGAGGGACCGGTGTTGTAATTTTGAAATGGCCTGGTTGTAGTGAGCTGCCCTTGACCTTGATTATAGTTTTGGAAAGGGGGTCTAGGGGCTTGGCCATAATGCTGGTATCCCTGATTTGATCTATTGCCTTGAGCTTGCTGCCTTTTAATGGCAACGAGATCATTGGACATGTTCTGCAATAGGCTCTTAACCTCATGAAGCTCGTTGGATGGAGCTGCAGCTGGTTTCTCTATGCTAGGTAGAGGGGCTATTGTGGGAGCAGAGGTCTGAATTAGAGGTGGCATTTTTGGGAAAATTGGCATGTGGGGTCTAGGGGCTATTTTCCCAACCTGTATTAAGCAATTCTCTGTTGCTATGGCTATGTCATAAGAATCAGGTAGTATATGCCCTCCCATAGATTGGATTATCATAGTAATATCACGGTTTAATGCCTTTAAATAATAATGGAAGGCATAACTGGGAGTCAGTCTTATCAGGATGGGGATTCTATGCCAAGTCTTCTAAAACTGTGTGTTGAAATCTTGCATATATTCGTGTGGAGCTCTTTTTATGGTTGTCAGCTGCTCAGTAAGCGAGAGGGTCATCGCTCTTTTCCCCAAAATGGTCTGTTAGCTAAATACCTAGTTCATTCCAGGAATGGATTGAATTCACAGGCAAAATCTCGTACCAATCAATAGCCTTGCCCTTAAGAGACAAAGCCAGTAATTTGACTGTGATATTTTCCTCTGATATTATGAATATTGATGAGATTAGAAACATTCCTGATGTGCTCGATGACTGTAATGGGCCCCTCTCCATCAAAAGGAGGCACACTTTTGAGGACCACTCCTGGAATTGGGTCATAATGCTGGAGGTTCAAGGGACTCTGACCACGAAAGCTCACAAAGGGTAATGTCGTAGCTATAAGGGGATTCAAACGGGGTACTTCACTTGTGAAGGAAGCACCTGTAACTAGACTGGGATGATGACTTGCTAAATAAGGATGAGTCCCTTTGAACCTCAATCGCTTTGTTGAGTTGAGAGGTAATTCAATAAATTCAAAAGGGACACCCTTATTAGTGGATCGTGTGGTGACTTTAGGCATCGAAAGTCAGACTGGTCTTAATTAGAGAAATTAAGCTCTTAGCAGTGGAGTCACCAGATGCTGGAAAACTTAAAATGGCTATGACAAGACCAGCATCAATCCTGAAACCTTTTTGAGTTATCAAACTGTGTGTCCCATCGGGCATGCCAAAACTATTGACGTCGAAGATTGCACCCGATGGCAAGAAAATAGGTTCCTGCCTTCTCCTCGCAACATGGAAACTCCTCTCTCGCCTGTGGGACGTCGAAGTAGGAGAGGAGAGTCTCTAGATAAGGGCTAGCTCCCTTTGATGTATCATGTTTATTCTAGCAAGTGCAAATACAGACATATATATATATAATAAGGGGGGATGAAAAGGAAAAAGAGATGCAAGAAAATAAACTACTCTAAGGAGGTGATACACCAAAATAAGATGACCTTCTCACACCCACTCTCAGAATCAAACAAAGACAACATACATACACTCAGACTTGGTAGAAAGACCAGGCTGCTAAAAATGGTAGGGAGGTTCTTATGAAAACACAGAAACAAGGACTCACCAAGATGCTATGAAATACATATTGTAAATGACTTCCTCTATCCTATACTTCCAAATAGAGCTCTTCTCCTGTCAGTTGTATAAAAATGGCACTTTGTAGATAACTGGTGTGTTGGTGTCGAACCTGTGAGAGCATTAAAAGATAATGATTGAACACAAATCAAACACTCTGAACATACACAGAATATCTATCCAAGAAGAGGTAAAACTGTCTTTATAGATTTAGGTAGAAATTTTAGTAGGGCTGTGTCTTGTAAAATTGTGGAAAAGATGATTACAAAAATGACAAGTATCAAATATATATGGAAAGTCCAAGAGGCTCATTCAGCGCTCTTTTGTTACAAGTGGCCTATCGTGCCTGTTCATGAAAAGAAATAAGTCACTCCAAAGCATTAATGGACTGTGCACCTTGTCCCCTTGAAATCTACCTTTTTCAAGGTCGATACACGATTTGCCTTCTCATTTAATAAAAAATAGAAAAAAATGGCTGCTTTGCTAGCTACTTGCATCCCAAATGATCAATTCACTAGCACTATTTCACCTACTGGAGTCACTTTTTTCAAATTGGCACCACTTGGACTTAACTGCTTGCTCATTCCATGTACGTCTTCTTGTCTTTTATCAAATTTAGTCTCTATCTGGCTTGTTCAGCCCCCCAGGGGTGAACTTTCAGTAGGTTGCTGCATTTTGGGCTCCTTGGCAATACTTTCTCAGTTGGAAACAAAGGCCATTCTATTCTACCAAATTTGACACTCATCTAGCCATCAAGCTTTGAAAACCAACAGATATTCTATCCTCTTGAAATTGATGGCTTCTCAAGCATCATTGCTTGAGATCCAATGGCTAAACCATTTTGCTAAATTTGACGTCCATCCGACCGTCGTCAGGTCCTGCTAAAATGTCATCGGGTCCATTGTCACGTCAGTCGGGTCCACGTGGCATCCTCTCAGGCACTTCCCTGTCTTGAAAATTTTTGGCACTTGTCCCTTTGAAAAGTCCTTGGACTCGGTCAGAAGTCCCTTTATTGCTTTGAATAGCCCTTCTGGCTTGGGGCATACCTTTGAACCAGGCCATTGAACCAAAAGGTTCAACCAAGCACACCAAATTCCCAAGGCCAAGCCCGATGCTTTAAACCAAGTCGCTAAACTGAACCCATTGAACCAAGTCCGTTGAACCAAAAAAATTGGTTCAACGGTTCAATGGTACAAAGGTTCAACATGTTTACATTGAGATACTTGAACCAAACAATGAACCCTTTGAACTTGAACCAAGCCTGTTGAACCAAAAATTTTGGTTCAACCATTATTGAACCAAGAAATCGAACTCAAAATTGAACCTTTGCACCAAGAAACTAAACTCAAAATTGAACCAGGCCATAAAATAGAGAATGTTGAACCTGAATAACCTGAAATATAACTGGCATGAACAGCAAGGGAGGAAGGGGACCAAAAATTTTACCTATGGGCAAAATTTGGTCAACATATACATATGCAATGATCTGATACTTCAAGAGTTGAAGTGTTTCAGATGCTGCCCATTGTGGGGCAGAGAAAAGAGCGTGCCATCTTGATATTTTAATAGAAAGCTATTTTCACCAATGTGCCAATGAATTATAAATGGGCCTCTCCAAAGAGAGTGAAACTTTCCATGCATCCCCTTTGGTTCTCTTCTTTTGTCTCACAGCAAGACTTGATCTCCAATCTGGAAATCACGATTTTTGGCCTTTTGGTCAAAGAGTTTCTTTACTAGACTTTGATGAGCAACAATTCTGTCTACCACCATGATTCTCTGTTCCTCCAGCTCAGTCAGGTATATGATTCTTTTATCAAGAGAGCTTTCATATGTCTGATCTTTAATTGCCTTTGCCAATTTCAAGGCTGGAAATTCTAAGGTGATTGGTATCTCAGCATTGATACCATAAAGAAGTTGAAAAGGAGACATACCAATTGCCCTTTTTGGTGTGATTCTATCTGCTCACAGAGCATCAACCAATGTTTTATGCCATGTTCTTTGATTGTCATCTGCCAGCTTCTTGATAATAGTTACCAGATTCTTATTGCTGGATTCAACTTGTCCATTCTCTTGTGGAAAATAATCAAAAGAGTGAGAGAGTATAATTCCATAATGGAAACAAAATTGTGTAATTTCCTGATAGGTGAAACAAGTTGTATTATCAGTAACAATTTTGATTAGAACTCCAAACCTGGAAATGATATTTTCTTTGAGGAAGTTGCATATAACTTTTGAAGTAACATGCTTAGTTGGGATTGCTTCTACCCACTTGGTGAAATAGTCAGTTGCTGTAAGTACATAATCATGTCCAGCACTTGAATATGAGTTTATGGTCCCAACAAAATCAAGTCCCCATTGTTGGAAAGGTTCTTCTATGATCATTGGCTTGAGAGGCATAGTAGCTAACTTGGGTCTTCCAACAAATTGCTGACAGAGTTCACATTTTCTCACCCATTTATGTGCATCTTGGAAAAGAGTTGGCTAGTAATCCTTGGCTCACAGAATCTTGTGAGCAATCATAGAAGCTGAAAAATGGCCTCCATAGGCCAGATTGTGGAAAGATTTCAAAAGCTGGGTTTGTTGCTCCTTGTCTACACAGCGAAAGAATACTCCATCTATGCTTCTCTTGTACAAGCCATTATCCCAAAGGACAAAATTGGCAGCTTTCAACTTGATAGTCCTCTTTTCTTTGTAAGACAAATGAGTAGGACATTCACCATAAGTAAAAAAATAGGCAATACCTGAGTATCATTCATTGGTAGTAGAGATAAAAAGGACTGTTGGCATATTTTCCACTTCAGCTTCTTCATGCTGTGTATCTTCTGGTTTATTGTCAGTGATTAATTGACAAAGGCCTTTACCTCTGACCAGCTTTGTCGGCTTGATATCTAGATCAAATTCTTAGATTTTTGCAATCTAATTACTTATTTTTGTGCCAAACTCTTGCTTAGTTAATATAGACTTGATTGTACGTCAAGAACTAAGGCAATAGTATGTGAATTCAAAATGTAGAAGCAAAAATGTTTGACTACTTTTACCAAGGCATAGGCATGCTTCTCTATATTTGAATACTTCATTTCATGGGTTTTGAGAGGACAACTCATGAAAGAGATGGGGGATTCCATACCTTCCTTGTCCTATTGAACAAGAATCGCTAAAAGAGTATGCTCAGACGCATAGCTGTATATGATGAAATCTTTATGGTAATCTGGACAAACCAAGGTAAGGGCATGAGCAATGGCAGTATTGATGTCTTGAAACGTTGATTTGCCTTCTTTAGTCCAACTGAATGTGGTGTTCCCTTTCATCATGTTCACAATATGACTAGTCTTCTCAGCAAATTCAGGGATGAATCTCCATAAGAAATTCACCTTTCCGAAGAAAGAATGAACAACATTCTTATTTGTAGGCAGATTAAGCTCTTGAATAGACTTGACTCTGTCTGAGTCAATCTTTATGCCTTCTTTGGATACAATGTGTCCAAAGAGTTTCCCCTCTGTTACTCCAAAAATAGACTTTTTAGGATTTAAAGAAATACCATTTTGGCGGCAGTGCTCCAGCACTTGTTGTAGGTGGCGTACATGATTATATCGATGCTTTGAAAAGATAGTCAAATCATCAAGGTATACCACTATGAATTTACCAATCTCATCTTTGAAAGCCAGATTCATAGCTCTTAGCACCAACATTTATTAGACCAAAAGGCATTCTCTTATATGCAAATGTACCCCAAGGCATGGTGAATGCAGTCTTGTGTTGGTCTGCTTCACCAACTTTGACTTGATTATAACCTAAGAAGCCATCCAGCATTGATAACATCTCTGCACCTGTCACTCTTTGAAGCACTTGATCCATAATTGGCAAAGGATAATTATCCTTCAAAGATGCTTGATTCAGATTTCTAAAATCTACACAAATGCAAATTTTGCCATTCTTCGTCCTTACAGGCACTATGTTTGCAATCCATGTAGAATGATGGATTGGAAAGATGATTCTAGCATTTAACATCTTTTATATCTCAGACAAAATAGTACTTGATATTTTTGGATTATACTCTACGGGTTTTTGCTTGTATGGCATTAAGTCGGCCTTGAGAGGAATGTTATGGCAGATTTCATCTGGTCTAAGAGACTTCAAGTCTTCATAAGAATATGCTAAGACATCCATGTATTGACAGAGTAAAGAAGTGAACTTGAATATTTCTTCAGGGGTGCAACACTTACCAATATTAATCATCTTGGGATTGTCTTCAATAGACAGATTCACTTGATCGTATCTTTGAGAGAAAATCGAGTCTATTTGTTGTTGTTTAATGAATCTATCATGTTTGTCAAAAAGCTTTTCAAGAGAAACCATGCATTTAAAAAATTTATTTCCTTTCAGCTGCAAGAATTTTTCATTTATATCTGAGTTGAATTCAGACATAGATTCATTCTTCTGAGGATCACTACCTTCAAAACATAGCTATTCAAAATTATCTTTTCATTCCAAGAAGGCAATGATTTGATGATCATCATTGAACACTTACCAATGATCAGCATTGTCAGGAACACTTAGTCTATAAACCAGCTCAATGGTATACCTGTCTTCTTTGAAATCTGAATGAAAAATTAAGAGAGTTCTTGAAACAACAAGTGCATCAGCTCTGTCATTAGACTCTCTAGGTATGGCAAAAATATTAAAAGCATCAAAACTTTCAATTTGGTCTCAAACCAAGTTACGGTAGTGGCGTAATCTTTCATTCTTAGTTTGGTATAAATTTTTCACTTGACAAACTACTAATTCAGCATCCCCTTTGGCATGAAGAAACTTAATGCCTTTTTTTTAGCAACCTTCATGCCCAGCAACAAAGATTCATATTCAGTTGTATTGTTAGTATTGTTGAACTGTAATTTATAAGATGAAGGGAACATATCTCTTTGAGGAGATATCAAAACAATCCCAGCCCCTGAATCGGTAAAAGAACAGCTGCCATCAAATTCCAAAGTCCACATTTCACCTGATACTGACTTTTCTTTAGACTTTCCTTCATCAAAAATGGAGAATCCTCCTTGGTCTATACTGCAGCTTACCAATTTTTTTGTTGTTCTTATTGAACTGATTTCTAAGTTGATACTTTCATGTGTTTCATGCACTTCATCTGTAGACAGAAAATAATTACCCATACCTGCAGATTCAAAAATAATTTGAGCTTTGGGGGTTGATGTCTGAGTGACCACAAATTTTGCTTCCTTTTTAGGGAGCAATCTCTTCATCACGCCTTGGACAGGGATCCTTGCCCTCAGATAGATCCATGCTTAATTTGCCTCCCACATCCTTGCAAAAATTTCATTCAAGAAAAATGTCATAAGATGCTGGGACATCAGCCACTAAGACAGTCATCTTGATTCTCTTGGCTGGGAAGGCTGCAAATGCAAATTGGGCATCTTTGATTTATCCTAGCGATGGTACTTGCTTATTCTCTATGGAGAAACATCTCCCAAATGTCTTGGTCAATGTGAAACTAAGGGATTTGGCCACTTTAGCAGGCATGACATTGTCTAAAGCTCTAGAATCAATAATGCAATTATTCAACTAATATCCATTTATCAACAATGTGACATAAAAAGGTTCAGTCTTACCAGGAGCAGCAGGGAAAGCGGTGACAAGGTTGCTCTTGGTGGGTGCATATCTGGCAGCATCATGTGTCACCTTGGGGATCATTCATTCAATAAGGATGTTTTGATTTTTAACACATTGATTCAATCTATCTAACTGCTCAAGATGGAACTGCAAAAATTCAAATTCAGACATTTGAATTTTGGTTCTCTTTATATGGTCAATGACATCAAATGCTTGGAATGAGCTAGGAGCAAAGGATGGGAGTTCATCCTTTTGATTTTTTAAAGGGGGAGGATTGGACTGTGAAATTGAAGTAGAAGGCGTAGGGGTATTTACCTTTCTTGAAACCACCGGGTCCTTTGGCTGGAAAAGAAGAGTGAATCCCCGCTTAGCAATTGAAATTGTTGATTGAGGTCGCTCTTCTGCTTTCTCTTTATCAACTTGTTGAGCTGATTGTAGACTGGGTGAATATAGCATACAACCCCTTAGCTATATGGCCTTCACTTCTGGGTTCATCTTGATAGTTCAGGAAACCAATATGGGAGTCGCTAGCTAATTCTTCTTCTTCCTCAATGAAGAGATTAACATCATCTTCAGGATTTAACTCGAATTGGAATGAAAAATTCATTTCAGCTTCAAGATATCCAACTGCTGAGTTGTTTGGAGACACTTTAAGGGCAAAATTTCTCTATGGAAGAGGAAGGTGATTTTGTTGTCCCTGATTCCTGGCAGCATTGCCTTGGTACGCCTGATTATGGAAAGTCCTCCTGGGCATTTCTCTGTATGCAGAAGTAGATGACATCCCTTGTGCCACTTGCTTTCTCAAAGCTAGCATTTCATTTGCTAACTTTTGTACCATTGGGTCAGTAGTGACTGCAGGGGAGTACTTAGAAGATGAAGAGGATTTTCCTTTATTAGGGTCTCTCCTTATCTTTCTAGCCAAGATAAGATTATCTTCTACCTCAGTAACTAAGTCTTAAGCAACAACAAGGCCTACGTGTCTGGCCTGTCTTAGCAAGAAACTCACTTCAAGTAATTGTGAATTGATGAAAAAACATTTGAGATTTTGAGGTGTCAGCTGGGCGGCCAAGGGAATCCTGTGCCTCACCTTGTCGAACCTGGCAATAGAATCCCTCATAGGCTCATGAGGCTCTTTCTTCATCTGAGTGAGCTGGGCCAGTGAGGCATGTGCATCTTCTACAGGCTTGAACTTGGCTTCAAATTTATCTTTTAAAGTGTCCCAATTAGTCACTAACCCAGCCTACAGGTGATAGAACCAGTCATCAGTAGTGCCTCGTAGTGTCTCCAAGAATAGCCTGACCGCTATATCTTCAAATTCCACCCCTATTACCCCGCAGGCTACGCTGAAAGCTACAATGTGTTCATCAGGATGAACTTTCCCATCACCAAAGAATTTAGGGAAATTCTTCCTTAAACTGCGTGGAAGCTCATGCAGAGGTGGAGTCAAATATAGGGGACCAAAAGAATTACCCCAAAGTCCTTGAGCCATGATTTGATTATGCAAAAGTGGGATCACTAATCTAGGTGGAGTGTGAGCAGGCAAGGCTCGACCAACAGTTCATTCAAGGTGAGATTATGGAGGAAACAACTCAAAATTATTCTGCT
Source organism: Torreya grandis (assembly GCA_037957365.1). NCBI lineage: Eukaryota > Viridiplantae > Streptophyta > Pinopsida > Cupressales > Taxaceae > Torreya > Torreya grandis. The sequence continues at coordinate 257,577 of JARHVA010000824.1, read as the reverse complement.
GTGCCAACTCAAAAGTAGGGTCTACAACACCTTGGGATTTTTGGCCTCTGGTATATCATGAAGTTACCAGATTACAGAACAAAAATTGGAAAAGAGCAGGATCTACTTCAGCTTGAAGTTTGAGACTTCAAACTGTGCGCTCTATCCCTAGTGGAGTCACCAAAAATTGTTGGTTGAATATTTTGTCAATCAGCGTACTGATAAACAAAATAGGTCTGATCAGCCAAACTAGGAAGATTAATCATCCAAATGTGTAGTTTTACCACATCAGAAAGAAACTAATCTCTCCTCTCATCTAGGGGAGGTTCCCTGTAGGTATATTATATATATATATATATATATATATATATATATATATATATAAACAGAAAATAATACTCATGGGTGGGACAAACCATCCATCTCTCTTCTTTTAGAGATGATGCCTGCGGATCAAAGAAAAAACTCAAGGGAAATGACAGACAATACTCCTCTTCTTTCAAAAGTACTATTCAGCAAACCACAAGAATATTCCTGGCAGTAACAACAAAATGTAGCGAAGGATGTAATAACCAGTAAATCGAGATGCAACACAAAGTCTTCACCTGGATTGCTCAAGAGTAAGATATGAAGGACAATGAGGGCACAAAGTCACCTCAAGGTCCTTTACACAGAAATGAAAAGAAAACACACTAAAGGCAATAATGGGGGCACAAAGTCTCTCCACAATTGACTCTTTAGGACACCTTCTTGACTATTGTCACTAATTTTGCTTATTGAATTAAAGGAACATAAGATATATTGAAGAAAAAGACATAAGAACAATTTCCTCAATAACAAAGATATTACAGCACAAAGTCTAAAAAACCACTTGCTTTCTTATTCCAGTAACAAAATATGATCGGCAATCTGAGCTCAAAGTTTCAGTAATGCCTTACAATTTGGGCAGAGTTTCGTTCTAAATGTCAAAAAAGAGATCCCTAATACAATAGAAGAAAGTCCCTTATATAGCCTCTTCAAGAAGGACTTGGGAACAATCAATACATCTTTTTGTGTTGGAATCTGTTAAGAAGACATGTTGGAACTTAGGGGCACTTTACCCATTTGATTTTATCAATGCAAGGAAATAAGTCGCACTTATTGAAAGTTTGTAACTTTCAATGTCTGCCTGGCGATCTGATCTTATCTTCATCATTCCTCCTTATTCGGTTAATTGAATTGGGTTCTGGATTTAGTTTACTGTTCTGTTCCTTTTTCGCTTCTGCTATTTTGGTCTGTATGTTTGTATGTTTAAAAGATCAATGGCTAATTCACTGTGTTGAATTTGACATTTTCGGGCACATCATTCCTTTGTCTTCTTTTGGCTTTTCTGTTTGGCACTTTTCTAGATTGAACTTGACTTTTTGGGCCTTAAGAAATGACCTGTTTTGAGTCAGGAAGAGCTTCTCACAAGGGTATCTACCCTTCGAGCAGTCTTTGAATGGCCTTCAGGCTTCTTTGAGAAACTCTTTGAACTTTGGTGATGAACCACCTGTTGAACCATTCCATTGAACCACATGTTTGAACTAACCGTTGAACCAAGGCTTTGAACCTTTTCATTGAACCAAGATGTTGAACCAAATTTTGGTTCAACGGTTCAAACAAAGCCTTGAACCGACTGACGAACCGTTTGATTGAACCAAAGAATGAATCAAAGCGCTGAAACTGAGTGGATGAACCAAATGTTGAAACAAAGCATTGAACCGCTTGATTGAACCCGCCTTTGAACCAAAAGATGAACCGAACGTTAAACCTATTGCTGATGCTTGCCGATGGAAATTTCTATTTGAACCAAGGCGATGAATCAATTTCAAAAATGACCAATTGTTAGAAACTGATTCTTTTGATTGAACACACCTGTAGAAGTTGTGAAGCCTTTTGAACTTGTAGAAATAAGCCTATTTGTAGTCCATAGATTTTTGAAAAGCTTGAAAAATGAGGAATTTGAATGCCCAAGACAAAATTTGGAAAGGGAAAAGATAATTTTGGTCTGTAAGACCAAAATAATTCAAATGTTGTCCCAAAAATAGCTGATATTTTTGGGGGACAACATGTATGTCACCATTCCCCTTAATAGAAATAAATGAATAATCTCAAACCTCAAAGTTGTAAGTTGAACTCAAACCAAAAGATACAAAAGACTCCTTGGAAGAAGTCATATGGTGTGAAGCACCAGAACCTAGAACCCAACTATCTGAAACAAGTAACTATGATCTTCAAACAACATTAAGTGCTTTCCCATGCTCATGGGATGGAAGAGTGGAGAAAGAAATCTTATGTTTCCTAACATCTTCTAGGGCTTGCATCCTCTTGAAACACCTAGACTCTTCATGACTAGTCACCCCACAATAGGAGCATGATAGGTTAGATTTATTCTTGAATTTGGAAGATGATTTGGGTTTAGATATGTTTGTAATGGGCTTATGTGCATTTTGAGATGGAGGAGTGTTCTTCTTCTTACTTTTAATTTTTTCTTGTTCTTAAGATGTGATGTTACTAATGTTTTTTGAGAGGTGGAAGATTCAAGGTGACACAATTTGCATTCTTCCCTAGAAAGTCTCTCACAAAACAACTCTAGATCTATCATTTTAAATGCAACACCTAAGGCATCCGTGTTATAGAAAAAGGTAGAAGCAAATATTTGGAATGAACCACTCAACTTAGATAAAATCAAGTACACACACTCTTCAAATTTATTTTCTCATCTAGTCCCCTTCAACTAAGTCAATAAATACTTAAACTTAGTGAGGTATTCTACAATAGAGGCGAAGTCATCCAGATTGAGTGAAGTAAGCTACACTTCAAGTTGTATGGCTCTCAAGTGATCTACTTTCCCAAATAAATTCTTTAACTTAACCCATATTTTGAATGGAGTATCACATCCATCCAAGTAAAATAACAAATTGTGACTCACATAAGTCCCAATTAAACCTCTACACTCTCAAACTTACACTATTATTGGAAGTTTTTAAACTCACATGTAAAATGTGGTTGAGTTTCATTCATTAAGGACCATAATCTTTTATGTTTTATGATTATTTCCATTCAAGGTTTCTATGTATAGTAATTGTGTGTAGTCAAAGACTCACAATGGTCAATACCAGAAGTAGAATCCATTTTAATGAATCATGAAAGAGCAAAAAAAATGCAAATGGGTACACAAAATCAGCATCAAGACAACCCCCCAAAAGATTGTATTAAGGACACCTCTAATTTGGCACTTTATAAAAGTAGTACATTTTACAAATTATTGACACCAATGGATAGATAATTTAAAACCATACACTTTTGAAAAAAAACATAACTCAAATCTGAGTTACTATTCAAAAGTTAGAGGCTTTATGGATTCTTGAAAAATGGGTCAAAACATTTAAAAAGACACTAAAAACTGATTTTAGTGACCAAATCAGAAAAGAATGTAGGCATCCAGCACTCGATGGAACTAAAATCAAACCATGGACTTAGAAAAGTCAACCAAATTAAAAAATAATCTGTTGGGTGACCCTTATGATTACATAAGTGGAACTGACTTCTAGTTTAAGCAAAAATAATAGTTTTAAAGTACAAAAATGAATAAATTGTTGTGATAAGAGGAAAATAAGGTGGATTTTCTGTTGTCGGTCATTTAGTAAGTGGTTGAGGAAGAAAAAGACCATGTATGATCTAACATAGGTCCTGTCTGTCCTTGCAATGCTCCAAAAGTCATCCAATGCTATGCCAAAAATCTAATGCACTTATGCAAAAATCTAACACTATGCCAAAAAGGTGAACTTGGAAAATACTCCAAGTATGCAGAAATCCAACGCTTTACCAAAAAAAGATGCCACATATATATGATCTTCTAATGCCAATGCACTAAATCAGATCTTCTCCTTCCATTCAGGATGCAGTCTAGGGATGATCCAATGCAAGTCTTTGATTTCCTCTAACTGCAAGCGCCACAGACCACAACTCAGACTTGGAAAAATCCAATGTAGATCTAGAAAATATGATGCCAAACAAAAGAAGGAAGAAGACAAATGATGGAATGCAGAAGGCATATCTAAAGGAGAGATTTCCAGCACACTATTCCTCAATGAGAACACACTCACTCCATGTAGTCCAAACTGAGAGAAAATAAAACACACAGTTGCTTCTTTCCTCCTTAAGATGCCTCTTGTTTATGGGAAAAGCCCAATGTCCTCTCTCCTATAGATTTAACGCCTTCTTCAAATAGGGATGCCTTGTAAAAGATTTCTAATGCCACGCTAAAACTCTACCACATAAAAAATATAGGCCTCGAAAAGACAATTCCCAACTCCTTTCTTCAACAAAGAGTGTTTCCCCTCCAAATTCTACTCTCTCTTCTCCAACACTTCCTCTGCACCTTCCATCTAAGAAGAAAACCAATCACTTTCTTTAAAACTTCAAGAAAAGTGTTGGATCCAATAAGAGGGAAAAAAATATTGAAGATATATGACAAGGGAAGAAGTCGTAAGGGCAAGGGAAGTTTCTAAAAAAATTGTAGCAGTGCAGATAGACACAAGGAAGCTACAAATAAATGATTGCAAAACAAAACAAGTCAAGTATTATTCAAAATAAGATGCTAGTACAATAGGAAGCCCTTGCATAAGTAGGCAAGATAAAACAAAGAACTAGCCTAACTAACCAATGTGGCATAAATATTCACATAGAACAAACTAGCAAAAGGATGAAATAACTAGTTAACACACTTATAAATATGGAAATACTTACTCTAGCAACTTTGAGCTTGTTATCTCTGCTTGTAGCTACTTCAAACTCTCATAAAAACACATTGTTTTGTTGCTCTCCTAACAACTCTTCTTTACATATAATATGTTGCTCGAAGTTCCATATCTCCCATTTTTCTTCATCTCTTTCAAATTTTGATGCTTCAACTTGAGCATTTTCTTCACTCACTACCTCATACACCTATTTTTCATAGTTTAGCAGCTGGTCTCCTTTATCCTTTTCAAGTTTTAATGCCTCAAATTGGGAATTATATTCTTCATTCTTCATACCTGCAAACACACGCTTACACAAAATGTTAGAATAAAAAATATCGAGGCCAAATTACTCCTCTAGATGCCTCCTTCAATGGCATCACTTCATCTTGTGCTGCATAGAAACTATCATCCTCATATTATTATATTTCAAGAAAAACTAGAAATACTTCATTCACCTTTTCATCATCTCTCTTGTTCTCTAAAATGATAATTTCTTTCACTTCCTCTTGTTCATTTATTACCTCCATCTTCATGACCTAATTGGTTATTTTTCTTCCTTTATCAAGACAATTTGTCTTTACTTTATTTTTCTTTCCACAAGTAGCTCTATAGGCCACTTCACCTTCTTCTTCATTTTGAATACCAACCCTTTACTTTCATTGTCTTGCATGATCCCTATCATGAATTACATCTCTTTTATCATTTTTCTTAACTCGCTCACTTCCTTTTCCTTCATTTGGTTCTTTCTTCTTGGCAGCCCCTCATCTCTGAAAATCTTTCTCCTATGTAGTTACTGAAGAGTAAAATACTCTACATTTTTTATTTTGAGTTTCAGTTATGCGCTCCAATTTTTGTCCTTGTGCGTTTCGGTTTCAAGACAATGAAGTTTTTGACATAGAGCGCGGTCACGAGTTTCATTTTTGTCTAAGTATCAAAGTCGCGCAGAAGCTGCCAAGTGTCATCAGCTGAGACACATTTTATAATTTCTATAAGTTGCGTGGAAAGTGCCACGTGTCTCGTGGTAACTCAGTGGAGCACGACAAGTGTTGGCATCCACATTTCATGTTTCTTATGCGTTTCAAAAGATTATTTCAATAAGATTCTCTCAGAGTTGCGCGGAGGGTGCCAAGTGGCAACTGCGGAAGGTTTCAATATGCTTTTCTAAAAGCAAGCAGAACCCGCCATGTGTCCCTAACTAAAGCAAGCATAAGTTACCGTGTCAACATATAAAAATTCTTCATTTTGTTTGATCATTGAATAAAGACTATGGTGGGCCCCGGGTTTTGTTTCTATAGACAAGTGGCTTCTGTCCGTGTGAATCTAAAATGAGTCCTGAATGTTTCTATGGTGTAGTTAAAGCTCAGTGGAGACTGCCACATGTCACCTTTTGCAAGATTTTCAAAAGCATCTAAAAGCTTCTATAGATGAGTAGAAGCCACCATGTGTCACTTATTAAAGATCAGTGAAAAGTGCCACCTATCCCTGTTCTCCTTGAAGCTGATCGAGCGAGAAGTGTTGTGGGTCCCATTCTCTATAAATTGTTAAAGTTTCGAAGCAGCAGACTATGACAGATGTCAAAGACAGAATACCCTGATACAAAGACATAGTAAAGTGTATAATGCAACAGAAAATGCCGTGTGTTTTTTGTAAGTGTTGTGGAAGCCACCAAGTGAAATTTTTTGGTGCCTCCTGAATAATGAGACGGTTTCAAAGTGAGGCAAGCGGAAGCCACCAAGTGTCCTCACCTATTTCACAGTGAAAAGTGTCACATGTATCTAATTCAGTGAATGAACTTGTAAGGAGACTAAACATTTCAAATCTAGCAAATATCTTCCGTTAAACACTTCCAGTTAAGTTCCAGTTTGGTTAGGCAATTGGGATTTGAACTTGCAGAGAGGCCAACATTAGAGATTTGAAAGATATATTTTGTTAAACACTTCCAATTCAGTTAGAGTTCAATTAGACCGTTGGGTTGGGAACATGCGAGCAATTTGGAGCTAGTTCGATGCTATAAATATGGGTGCAGAGATCATTAGAGAAGATCATCATCAGAAGATAGAGCAAATTTTTTGAGAGAGAATTTTTTGCAAGAGATTGTTGTCAAGAAGTTTTAGACTTTCTTGCTATGGCTAGGAATATCATTTGCCTTTGTTCTATTTTCTTGAGTTCAAAAGTTTGTATAACTGTGCATGTTTATGTGCCTTTTAAGTGACTGTAAAATTAATAAGAAGACTGAGTTTTGTGCCTTTGTTGATATTTTTTGTGCTATTGAAAAATTGTCTAAGTTGTGAGCCTTTGATCCTATCTATTTTCATATTTTACATTGATCATGCCTTGTTTGCTCTTTAATGTAATTGAATCCTAAAGATCGCTTCATTGTGCTTAGAATTAAGGGTCAAATTAAATTCAGGCTTATCGCCATAGTTATATTTTTGTTCATTACATTTGTGTTTCTGTTTAATTTCTATCCTTTTTCCCAACATACTTTTGAGACAAAGAAGAGCTAGCTTCTTTAAAAATTTGGAGGTCATTTCAGGTCGCAAGTCCCACATTCCTGAAACTTCCCATTGTTGGTGTTGGAAACAGTGCAAATTCTAAGTATCAACAGTTTTTGGCACACCCGGTGGGATGACAATATCTTGAAGTTTCTTTCAAGATCGTATGAACCAAAGAGCTATAAGGAGTCAGAGCTGTGGACTAGTAACGAGCTTAATCTACTGTGAATCCATGTATTCTTTTACCACCATTGATAACTAATTCAAAAAGAAGGGTCAATCAGTTTCTAGTAGTACCAATGGTAAACATGGGAGCACCTATAGCCCCAAGAAATTATGCAAGTTGGAACATTGGCAGTCCTCTAATTCTTCCAGTACCACCAGCCACTTGGAATCATATTTCAGTAAATTCCCTGAAAGCTCTGCCCAAATTCAGTGAGCAAGATTTCAAAACACCTGAAGAACATCTGTAGGATGTGTCTGATGTCTCTGCAATACATGTAGTCACACAACAAAATGTGGCTATAAGGTTGTTAGCTAGTTCTTTTAAGGGAAAGGCTCTGGACTGGTACAGATCTTTGACCCCAAATACCATATCTACATGGGATCAACTTGGAGATCTTTTCTTTGAAAGATTTGAAGAAAAGGGTGATAAATCTTCTTTGTTGCAACAATTGATTACTATCCAAAGAGCACCACAAGAAGCAATGACTGACTTTAATTCAAGATTTCAAAAGACTTGGAAAAGAATTCCTACTAGAACAAGACCATTACCAGGTATGGCTATAGTATTTTATCTTAAAGCTTTAAATTTAGATATATCAAGAATGATTCAGTCACTTGGAGGTCAGACTCTGTCAGAAGCTTATGACTATGTAGTTAGAGCTGAAAATAATTTAATAAATGCTGGAAAGTTGCCCCCAAGGCCTCCCATGCCCATGTTTCGAGAGATTACCTTACCTTTGCCTCAAGAAGCCCCTAATCCCATAGCCCCACCTATGTCTATGTATACATATCCTCAACAACTTGCTAAAGAACTTGTCCCTACCCAGTCATCTGAGATGGATGATATCAAGAACATCTTAAGGAAATTTTCTAATGAGTTAATTAACATAAAAAGATAAAATAATCCTTATCCTAAACCCCAATATCAAGGCTACCAAGGAAATAGATTTCCACCACAGCCAAACCAGTATCAAGGTCCTCAAAGGCAAACTAACCCTCAGCCACCAAACCAATTAGTTGCAGTCCTTACACCCTCACAGATTGTTCACCCTAATCAAAACAAGGAGATTGTTCAAGGGCTGAATAATTATGCAGATGACACTAATGCATGGTGTTTCCCTTGTTATAATGCTCATATGCCCAGAGTTTGTCCCATGGGTAATCTACAACAAAAAGTAGCAGAGCAAAGAAGAATGGATGGACAATTTGCAAGTACTTTTGACACTCAAGCCTACCAATCCCTTGGTATGCAAAATTCAGTCCTGATGGCTCAAATGCAAGGGATGTCCTTACAACAAGAAGAAGAAATAGCCCCTGAACATGATTTGTTTTCATGGGTTGAAGATGAAGAGTCAGTATTCTTGAATGAAGCTTCCACTTCCAAGAAGCCAGTAGTACAATCAAATTACTACACCAGATCAAAGAGAAGGATGATGAAACAGCCTGAGGTCACAAATAATGAAATTATGGGGAATCCTCCATTTCAAGGTCATCAAAATATAACTGCTACACAAGAAGTGCTCAGCCATTGCAGAACCAAGTAGTTCTTAGACAAGTTCAAGAAAAATCAAGGTACCCTTATTTTCCAAGAACCCAAACACTAGGACCAGTGAATGTGGTGGATTAGCTGAAGAGAACCCCAACACATGTGTCAATGTGGGACATATTAGCTATTCCTTAGCAAAAGACACTGTTACAAGAAGCTCTACAAGGCCAAGCAATGCCTAAACATACTAGCACCAAAGAAGGACCTGCTGATAAAGAAAAACTCAAAGACACAGTTCCTCTGTAGACAATAGCCCTTTTGAATAATGCAGCAGAGGTAAGTAAATCCAAACTAGAGCCCTTTTATTTGACTTTGATAGTTGGAAAGAAACTATTGCATAATGCAATGATAGACTCAGGAGCTAGTACTACAGTAATGCCTAAGCAAATAGCAGATGCTTTAAAAATAAAGTATGAATCACTTACTAGAGGAGTTATGCAGCTAGATGGAAAATCAATGCAAACAATAGGGAGAATTAAACAACTCCCATTGCAATTATATACTTGTCCTAATATAATTGTCAATCAAGATGTGGTAGTCATATATATACCCCCTGTATTTGGCTTATGCTTATCCAGAGAATTCACAGCCAAGATAGGAGGATATATGTCACTTGATTGGTCTCACCTCATCCTAAAAACTAAATATGGTTCAAAGATGAAAATACTATCTGAGCCACTATCTAAGGATCACATCACCAATGAACCAACCTCAAAATTAGAGGCAGCTCATGCTATGCTAAATAAGGAAGAAAGGGTCTTTATTGAAGAGTTAGGTGCCTGGACTGAACATGACTAAGAAGAGGAAAATAACCAATTGTTGACTATGATGCAAAGTGACCCATATGACAATTATCATTCTACTGGTCTGCGCACTTATGTCATATTTGATGGAGATCATAAAATCCCAAATATTTTAAGGGAAGAAACACCAAAAGATATCTCTTCTACCAATCCTCAAGTCTCTCAACATGATGTCCATATTTCGAGTAAGAAGAGGGAAAATCATGAATCAGCTCGGGACCTTGAAGAAGATAAAATTGCTTCCTCTTCCCAAGGGAAAAGTTCTAATTCCAAGGTCATGAGTTGGAAGCAAACAATGCAATCATGGGGGAGAAAGGAGGAGGAGAAAGGTTTTGATCAAAGCCTTGAAAAGGTTGAGGCTGCTCTTACTCATGGTGATGATCAAGCAGAAGATCTTACATTTGAACACACCCCATCTATACCCCTCCATGAGAGCTATCAAGCCACATCTGATACAGATGAAGTGTTGGCCAAATGAAAAGAGGAGAATCATTTGATTCTATCTCAAGGATTGCCTTCTCTCCCACACATGTATAACTATCAGCCCTCCACTTCATCCTTTCTTAAAAAGGAACCTCTTTTGAGGAAGCAAGTGAGGAGTGTGCTCAGTTCATGGCTGGTTAGGGAGATTTCATGAGTGCGGATGAGAAGGAGATCACCATAGGTACACCCTTTGATGAACAAGAGGACAAGTCACAAGCTTTTGCCTTAATCTCTGATGAGGAAGAGATAATTTTTGACTTTCTTCTCACTTTATAAGATGATATGGAGGAGCATGGACACTTCCTTGATCATATTTTGAACGACTTGTTTGAAGTCATTAGGGCAGGTTATACTATTCTTCAAGGAGGCTGTGAGCTAGTTACGGGTGGAGAAGGTAGCACTAAGACTCAAATAAATATGCAAAATTGCTGCAAGCTTTCAGGCTTATCCTTTCAAGAGGTTGGTGAATCTGAAGATGATATTTTTAAAGTCATTATGGAGGATGACCATGCAATGAAACCCGAGCATGGGGGAGAAGGAGATAAGCCAATCAATGATGTATATCAAAGGGCTTATGGTGATGAGCCAACAACCATCAATTTTTTGATTAGACATGCCAACATGAAGAACCAGTATTCAACAAACTTCCAAGAACAAGAGTACGTATATGTTGTTGAGTTGTGGAGCTAAAAGCTTCACGAATGAGCTAATGTGAAGGTTGTTGGGCTTACACAGTAACTGGTATCAGTCAGAACCAACGGACATCAGTTAGGGGTCGACCGGCATCGGTCATCATCAGTTAGAACCAACTGACATCAGTTAGGCATCAATTGGCATTGGTTAGGTGTCGACCGGCATCGGTCATCTTCAGACTGACACCGACTTCTATGTGTTTCCAAAATTGTTCTATTTTTAGGAGGTTCTATTTTTAGATGAATAGATTTGAGCCTTTGATTTAAGAGGTGGATCTAAGGGTGGCAAATGCGTGGCTCATGAACCCTAGTATTATAGTATACTATATAGTAGGGTTAGATCCTCATAGCATGTAGACAATTCAGTAATTAAGTTGATTGTAATTGATTGAGAGAGAGAGAACTCTTGAGGGAGAATTATTGTACATCTTCGAGGTGTGAGGAGAGAGAAAAATTTTCATTATATTTCCTTCTGGAAGAGTTTAATATAGATTGATTGTCTCTTGTATCTACTATTATTTGTTGTTTCTAATTTCTAGTTACTTATTACTTCTGGTTTCAATTCTGTGTTTAGTTACTTGTACAAAAGTAATCAATTGTACTCTAAGATCCTAACAACTGGTATCAGAGCTCTAAACACTAACAACTAGTATCAGAGTGTGTTAGTGTTTATTGATTACAAAATTCACTCACATGGGTTTCTGATTGAGTGGGAGCAAAGCAATGGTAGAATAAAGTAAACTAAGAATGGAGAAATTCAATGGCAAGAATTATCAATTATGGAGGATGCAAATTGAAGATTATTTGTATCAGAAAGATTTGTATTTATCATTGGGTGGGGTTTCAAGGAAGCCCACAGATATGGAAGATGAAGAATGGAATGTTCTTGATAGAAAGGCTCTTGGATCTATAAGGTTGAGCCTGGTAGCTTCTGTGTTTTCCAACTTATCATAGGCAAAGACAATGGTAGAGTTAATAGATACTTTGGCAAATTTATATGAAAAACCCTCAGCTTCGAATAAGGTATATCTTATGAAGCAATTATTTAATTTGCAAATGCAGGAAGGTGGATATGTATCTAGTCATCTTAATGATTTCCATACAATAGTAAATCAATTAAATTCAGTCAAAATAGTTTTTGATGATGAAATTAAGGATCTCTTAATCTTATGCTCTTTACCTGAAACTTGGCATAGTTTGGTATTGGCAGTTAGTAATACTGCATCTGCTTCAAATATCTTGAAAGTTGATGATGTTGTTAGTGTAATCTTGAATGAAGAAATTTGCAAGAAAAGCATAGGAGAAACATCAGGTAATGCTTTAAGTGTTGAAAGTAGGGGAAGGCAAAGAGAGAAGGGCAAGCAAGAGAAATCAAGGTCAAAGATGGAAAGTAGATCCAAATCCAGAAATGGAATAATAACCTGCTAGAATTGTGGAAAGAAAGGGCATGCAAAGAAAGATTGTTGGTTGAAAGATAACAAAGAAAATCAGCATGAAGGTAATAAAGAAGCAAAAGTTACAGGTATTGTTGCACATGATGCTCTTATATTTTCTTTGGATAATAAAGTAGAATCATGGGTTTTTAATTTTGGTGCCTCTTTCCATGCAACCCCAAATAGAGAATTTTTCAATGATTATGTCCATGGAGATTTTGAAAAAGTTTATTTAGGGGATGATGAGCCTTGTAAAATTGTTGGCAAAGGAAAAGTGTAACTGAAATTGCAGAATGGCAACACATGGGTGTTGAAAGATGTCATGCATGTACCCATCCTGAAGAGGAATCTGATTTCTATAGAAAAGTTGGGTGATGAGGGTTGCACAATAACTCTCACAGCTAAATCTTGAAAAGTTTTGAAAGGTGCACTTGTATTAGCAAAAGGTAAGAGAGTAGGTAAACTTTATCTATCTACTTGTATTACTGATTATTCTCCTTCTATTTTATCTACTTCAGATGTAGATGCAAAGTTGTGGCACTGTAGGCTTGGTCACATGAGTGAAAAGGGAATGAATGTTCTTAAGTCAAAAGGTAAGCTTTCATATTTGAAAAGCATAGATCTAGATTTCTGTGAGCATTGTATTTTTAGGAAACAGAAGAAAGTGAGGTTTCTCAAAACTGGGTCAATTAAAAAGAAGCACAAGTTGGAGCTTGTTCACACAGATGTGTGGGGACCAGCTCAGGTAGCTTCTATTGGAGGATCACAGTATTATGTTTCTTTCATTGATGATGCTACAAGAAAGGTATGGGTTTATTGCATAAAGAGAAAATCTGATATTTTTGACACATTTAAGAAATGGAAAGCTTTGGTTGAGAATGAAACAAGTTTGAGATTGAAGTGCCTTAGATCTGACAATGGTGGTGAGTACTACAGCAATAAATTCAATAGTTACTGTTATATGAGTGGAATATGTAGAGAAAGGATAGTTCCAAGGACACCTCAACAAAATGGGGTTGCTGAAAGGATGAATAGAACAATAATGGAGAGTGCATGAAGTATGAGGTTGCATGCTGGTTTGCCCTTACAATTTTAGGTAGAAGCTGTAGATACTACAGTTTACCTGATTAATAGAGGACCTTCTACTGCATTAGATGGTGAAATTTCAGAAGAGGCTTGGATAGGTAAAAATTTAGATCTTTCATTTCTCAGAGTTTTTGGTTCTGAAGCTTTTGTGCACATTGATAAAGAAAATAGAAAGAAGCTGGATGCTAAATCTATGCAGTGCACTTTTATTGGTTATGGTTTTGGAGATTTCAGATTCTAGTTGTGGAATTTAGAAACTAAAAAATTATTAGAAGCCGTGATGTAGTTTTCAATGAGAGGGTGATGTACAGTGATCAACTCAAGAGGTTGAATAATTCTGAGCAGGGCAATCTTGATTTGGAAGAGGTTATGATCTAAAATGAGCTCACGAGTAAAAATCATCACTCACAGAAAAACACAGAGATCGACGTCAGTCAGGTGGAGATCGACGTCGGTCAAGTGGAAATCAGTGTCGATCAGGAGGAACTGATGTCGATCAGGTGCAGACTGACATCGGTCAGAGATGATCGGGATTGGTCATTGTCAGAAGAAAATTTGGGCAAACAACAAGCTGTAAATGAGTCTCAAATGCCCATAAAGAGGTTTGAAAGGGTAAGTAAACCTCCAATTCATTATTCCCCTTCTTTATACTACTTATTGCTCACTGATGGTGGAGAACCAGAAAGTTTTGATGAGGCAATGCAGGTAGAATCCAAGAAACAGTGGGAGCATATAATGAATGAAGAAATTGATTCCTTGGAAGAGAACCATACATGGGATTTGGTTGAGTTGCCAGCCGAAAAGAAAGCACTAAAAAACAAATGGGTATACAGGTTAAAGGAAGGAGAGAATGGACAAATGAGACATAAGGCCAGGTTGGTAGTAAAGGGATTTGCATAGAAACCAGGTATTGATTTTGGTAAAAAAAATTCTCCTTTAGTAAAGATGACTTCTATTCAGACTATATTGTCTTTAGTTGTTATTGATGATTTGCATCTTGAGCAGCTTGATGTTAAGACAACATTTCTTCATGGAGATTTAGATGAAGAGATATATATGGATTAGTCAGAAGGTTTTGAGGTCAAAGGTAAGGAGAAACTTATGTGCAGGTTGAAGAAAAGCTTATATGGTCTTAAGCAAGCTCCAAGACAATGGTATTTGAGGTTTGACAGGTTTATGATAGAGCATGGCCTTAGTAAATGTCAATCTGACCATTGTATTTATTTTAACAGATTGGATAATGGTAGTTATATTATTTTTTTACTGTATGTAGATGATATGCTTGTTGCAGGTTCACACATGCAAGAAATTACTGAGCTTAAATTAAAATTAGCTCACACATTTGCCATGAAATATTTAGGAGTAGCAAAGAAAATCCTTGGCATGAGTATTAAGAGAGACAGGAAAAATCACAGTTTGATTTTGTCTCAAGAAGATTATGTGAATAAGGTGTTGGAGAGGTTCAATATGCAGGATGCAAAATCAGTAAGCACACCTATGGCTGGACACTTCAAGTTGAGCAAAGAACAGTGTCCTAAATCACATGATGAGGTTGAGTACATGAGTAGAGTTCCATATGCTTCAACAGTTGGGAGCTTGATGTATGCAATGGTATGTACTCGACCAGATATTGCCCAAGCAGTGGGAGTTGTCAGCAAGTTTATGGCCAATCCAGGAAAGGAACACTGGAAAGCAGTTCAGTGGACTCTCAGATATTTGACAAGGACCAGCAAAAGGCATTTATGCTATGGAGGGTCAAACACTTCTCTACATGGGTATGTAGATTCGGATATGGCAGGTGACGTGGATGGTAGGAGAAGCATCACAGGATATGTGTTCACTATTGGTGGAATGGCGGTAAGCTGGATTTTAAATTTGTAGAAGGTTGTTGCCTTGTCTACTACAAAACCAGAATACATTGCAGTCACAAAGGCTAGCAAGAAAATGATTTAGATGACTCAGTTCATGGAAGAGTTGGGAAAGGAGCAAGAGAGTTACAGATTGTATAGTGATAGTCAAAGTGCAATTTATTTGGCAAATAATTCAGCCTTTCATTCAAGAACCAAACATATACAACTTAGGTACCAATTCATTAGACAGGTATTGGAGGATGGACAGTTGAAGCTGGAAAAGATCCATACGGATAAGAACCCTGTTGATATGTTAACAAAGTCGATAACAAAGGATAAGTTGAATCTTCATTCAACTTTTGTTGGTCTTCAAGATTGAACTTGAAGAGAGAGAAACAAGCCAAAGATGTTTAGAGGATGTTGTTGTACAGGTACAGGTGCAGCTGTTTATCTCCAAGTGGGAGATTGTTGAGTTGTGGAGCTAAAAGCTTCACTAATGAGCTAATGTGGAGGTTGCTGGGCTTACACAGTAATTGGCATCGGTCAGAACCAACTGACATTGGTTAGGGGTCGATTGGCATCGATCATCATCGATCAGAACCAACTGACATTGGTTAGGGGTCGATCGGCATCGGTTAGGGGTCGGTCGGCATCGGTCATCTTCAAACTGACACGGACTTCTGTGCATTTCCAAAATTGTTCTATTTTTAGGAGGTTCTATTTTTAGATAAATAGATTTGAGCCTTTGATTTAAGAGGTGGATCTAAGAGTGGCGAATACATGGCTCATGAACCCTAGTATTGTAGTATACTATATAGTAGGGTTAGATCCTCATAGCATGTAGACAATTCAGTAATTGAGTTGATTGTAATTGATTGAGAGAGAGAGAGAGAGAACTCTTGAGGGAGAATTACTGTACATCTTCGAGGTGTGAGGAGAGAGAAATTTCTTCATTGTATTTCCTTTTGGAAGAGTTTAATACAGATTGATTGTCTCTTGTATCTCCTATTATTTGTTGTTTCTGATTTCTAGTTACTTATTACTTCTAGTTTCAATTCCATGTTTAGTTGCTTATACAAAAGTAATCAACTGTACTCTACGATCCTAACATATGTTGGAAGCATATTTGACTCTGATCCACTCAGATGTAGGGCAATCAAGGTGGCAAGCAAGAAGAGCAAGTCACCAGAGCTTCATTCCATTTAGCCACTTGTCTGGCACCATAAGTCTTCTCGCCATGAAGGAGACTTCAAAAAAAAATTCTTTGATTTAGGAGGGAGGCAAAAATACCTAGTTAGCTGTATCATAGTTAGATAGTTTCCCTTTCCTTGTTACTCTATTTTCCCATTTTTTCTTTTTCACTCTTTCTTTTAAATAAGTGTTCTTTGAACACGTGGCTGTGGCTCAAAGTATTTTCAAAAAATTTGAAACTCTTGCACACATTAAATCTCTCCCAAATCCTTAAATTCCCCAAGGTACCGTGTGCAGCCACTTTCATGACGTGTCTAAACTCGTTATGCCATGAAGATTTAGTAATATTTTACCAACGATTATCTGATTTTAATGCCATTTTGAGACTTGATGGGTCATTAAATACCCCACAACAAGATTTAAAGCTTAAGAAGTGTCTTAAACATTCCTGCGTCTGATAGAAAATCTCTGTTACATGCATTTTCAGTTCATAGCAAACCTACTTAGTGAAAGTGCCTTCCTTATTGTAAAAATCCATACTTGTTACCACAGTTCACTATTTCCAAGTATAGATATAGATATGGAGGGAGCACAGTCTTCACAACAAGGGTCTGGGATTGATAAGCTTCTCACAAGCAAATCATATGCTTTAGCCCCTACACAACCCTTAAAGACCTATCCATAGACTAGAGTCCTTGAGGTTGGTTATGCAAACGACCCAACAAAGGTGAAATATTTTGTAGATGAAATCATGGACCCAATCCTTCACAATCTTGGCAAAGCTCTAAGAGAAGGGGCACATCAAAGATGTATTCAGAGGGCCAAGGCAAACATTCACAATGAGGATATGGAGTTCCCAACTAGCACAATTCATTGTCCCAGGTGTACATCCATGCCCTGACTTGGTTGAAATATGCACTGAATTGTTTCATACACCCTCAAATACCATACAACAGGGTCCATTCATGATGAAAATTACACTGAAGGCTATCAGGGACATATTGGCCCTATATCATGACAAGAAAGCCATGTTTCCCACCATTGCCAAAATGCAAAAAATGTGGGCAAACGTCAATAATCAATTGAGGTTTCTGAAATTAGAATTGCAATTAGGGGATGATGATACCACTATACCAGTACTGCCAACAATAAGAGCACAACTTGCATAGGCCAGTCAAGAGACACTATCTATGATGGCATTCATCTTCAAAATGAAAGATGATATAACTGTCTATGAAGAACAAATGGCCATTCTCTTCAGATTGAAAACTGTTGACAAGTCTCAGGAGTATCGGCTAGATTTCTCTGAGTAGATTGCATATTCAATGGTTGATCAGCTCACCCATTTCAAATATAAATGGGTTTTTAGGTATTCCTCTTCTCTGTTTCACCTCATGTTGTATCAAAATTTTGGCATCTTTTTCCAATACATGCATCTAAATACGTATGACCCAAGCTTCGGTCGACATAGGACCATTCCTGTGTTTGCATGGACACATATCTTGTCCAAAACCAGTGACCCATACGAATTTTGGGAACTTTTTGTTGCCTCTACCTTTTGTCATCTAAGCCTAGAGCCAGTTGAAAATAGATTGACTCCAAGTGTCGCAGGCCTTATGACAAATTGCATTATTTCTTGTGATTAATTTTTTAGATCCCATCATACTATTATTAGAGTCCATGGTTTTAGTGGGGAACTAGTGTTGCTACCTAAGATTTTGACCCTTAGTTTAGCATTCTTAAAGGTCACCAGGCAAGTGTCTATGGTGGATAATGACTATGGCATTGGGAAGAAAAAAAAGAAAATGTACGATGTTCCATGGTTAATAAACAACATGGCCCTAGAGGTCAGAGATGTTGAGCACGTGTTGCTGAGAAAGTTAGCTTTTCTAGGCTTCTTTATAATTGAAGATAAATGAGGATATGACCCAAATGGTTTCATAACTTCATGGGTCAATAATAACAAGGTTACCGCTAGAATTGTGCATGAGGGCCGTCCTTTTTGGGAAAATAGAAGAAACCCTCGAGAAGATATTCCTGATTGGTATGTGGAATTGACAGATTTGCCTCTTCAGGAAGCCAAGCCATGGGAAAATTTTTATGTTAAGCAAAAGGATTTTGATCCTAAAATCAGAATGACTTCTGGTTTAAGAAGGACATTAAAGAACAAAGACTGGAAACTTGAGAAAATGAAGCCTATTGAAAATATAGGCAGGAGATTTGTCAGACTACTCACTCTTTTGGTAATGTGGATTCAGATGAGAAATGGAAAGAAATCTAGGATGAATGTCATCCATCTCCTGTCTCTAGCCCTAATACAAGTAATATGTAGACATAGGGTGGAGAGTCAGAAGCCAGAGCAGAATCCAGTCATACCTTGCAGACCCCAGGACAAACCTTAGCTACAGTCGCTATAACTATTTGGCCCCAATCTCTCAGCGCCATTAAAAAACAAAAGAGTGTGGTATCCTCACCACTTAAAGCTTCTCCATCAGTGTCAACCTTTGGAGTTCCCAGTTCTGTACATTCACCACTAGTAGCAGTGATAAATGTTGAAGAGAAGGAAGCATAACCAGAAGAAGAAATGTCAAGGAAACATAAGAGGTTGAAGCTTCAGCCTAATACAGAGGAGGAAGAAGAACCCTCACAAAACCAACCACTGAGTACATCAGTTACTCCTTAGGTACATGTTGTTTCTCCTTCTTCTTCTCAGTCTCTCTCTTCTTCTATAGGGGTGACAATTCCATCTAGCCAAATAATATCCCCTGCCACCTCTGTTGTGCCCATTTTCCAATTTGCCCTTCCTATTAATACTCAGGCCACATCATTGCCTCACTTTTCCCCCTTATCCCAAGAAAGTACCTACTCAAATTTCCCCTAGAAAACATTTGGCTATTCCCTATGGCTTGCCATAAGGTTATCCTTTTGCGGGTGGGCACATTGCCTCTCCTTCTACCTTCCAGACTCAAGCAGATACTGCTAAGAAGGCTAGAGAAGCCCAAATAGATAAAAAGAGGATGAAAGATAATAAAGCTCTGGCTACACCACATATGAGGTCACAATTTGACCTAATCTAGCAGCAACTAACGGTGACCCATTTGTCACCTAATGTGGTCAAGTTTAACGAACAGATGCAGCCTGAAGATTATACAATGAATGTAGTGGCTATGGATATGTCACTTTTTAGACCATAAGATAGGGTTAAACTACTAAATGAATCTACTTTTGCTATAGCTACTGATTATTTAAAAGTATCAAAGAAGCTACATAAGATAGAGGCTGATTTAGCTCAAGAGAAAGCAAACTGTAGCAGTCTGACTATAGAGATCAAAACCAAGAATAATGAAATAGAGAGTCTTAACAAACAGTTGCAACATACTATTTCTTTTCAGACCCACCAGGCTATTCAGGCCCAAAATGATTCTTTGAAAGAGGAGCTGACATAGGAGAAAGCTACAGTGACAGCCTTAAGGCGAGAAAATGCAATTTTACAAGAAAAATGTGAGGAAAACCTGCAACATATCGCTCAATTCCAACAGAAGCTACTGAATGAGCAGAACAATATCGTTGCCATACAGGCCCAACTTCAAGATGAGAAGTAAATAATAGAACAATTGACACTTGAGTTGGCTAATAGGCCAAAGAATGCATGAGTTTTGAATCTGGTTAAGGAGCTTTATGTATCAATATGGAAAAGAATCTCTGAAGAGATTACTCAGCTCAGACCCTCTCTAACATTTCTGCTAAATGCACAGAAATTGTGCGAAAATGTGGAGACTTCAGTTGAAGCCACTCTATCCACTATCTCTTTGAGAGTGTTTGATTCTCAAATGTTGCTGCAAAAGTTATATGATGCAACTAATGGAACGTTATCAGCAACAGGGATTAGTGACAGAATGATTACAACAAAAGGGGTGAACGAAGTTCTCAGTTGCAATTCCATAGCAATTAATTGCAAAGAGCTTCTAGATGTGGTGAAAGAGGGAATCAAAGACATGAAGCAACATATTGAAGATATGGTGCAATTGGGTCTTCCCTCCCCTTTTGCTGATATCAACACTATGTTGATGGTTGATGAGATTAAACCTTTGTTGTTAGCCAGGCAAACAGATCAATCAATTTTCCAGGGTTTAATAGATGATTCATTAGTACCAGAAGTGGAAGCTATCTTGATTCCCATGTCCCAGCTTGAATTTAAATTGAAGACTGCATTTCATATTTTGTAGAAGTTTTCGCACAAAGACTTCATCAACCTTGATTTATCCTTCCATGAATTGCAAAATAAGCAAGGATTATCTGATGTTGAGTGGTCAGTTTATCAGATGGCCTTAATGAAGTTGTGATTTTTGCCACATTTGATCATGCGGGAGATTGTGGATTCTTTCTTTAAGCAGGTTCAAAAGTCCTCGGGGTTGCCAAGAACTATAGAGTAAAATACTCTACATTTTTTATTTTGAGTTTCAGTTATGCACTCCAAGTTTTGTTCCTGCATGTTTCGGTTTCAAGACAGTGAAGTTTTTGACACAGAGCACAAGCGCGAGTTTTATTTTTGCTTAAATTTTGTCTAAGTATCAAAGTCGCATAGAAGCTGCCAAGTGTCATCGATCGAGACACATTTTATAATTTCTATAAGTTGCATAGAACGTGCCACGTGTCCTATGGTAACTCAGCGGAGCGCGACAAGTGTTGGCATCTGCGTTTCATGTTTCTTATGCGTTTCAAAAGCTTATTTCAATAAGCTTCTCTCAGAGTTGTGCAGAGGGTGCCAAGTGGCAACTGTGAAAGGTTTCAATATGTTTTTTAAAAGCAAGCAGAAGCCACCACGTGTCCCTGACTAAAGCAAGCAGAAGCTGCCAAGTGTCAACATCTAAAATTTCTTCATTTTGTTTCATCATTGAATAAAGACTGTGGTGGGTCCTGGGTTTTGTTTCTATAGACGAGCGGAAGCCGCCATGTGTCACTGTTCGTGTGAATCTAAAATGAGTCCTAAATGTTTCTATAGTGTAGCTAAAGCTCAACGGAGACCGCCATGTGTCACTTTCTGCATGATTTTCAAAAGCATATAAAAAGCTTCTATAGACGAGTGAAAGCCACCACGTGTCACTTATTAAAGATCAGCGAAAAGCGCCACCTATCCCCATTCTCCTTTTGAAGTTGCTCGGGCAAGAAGTGATGTGGGTTCCATTCTTTATAAATTGTTAAAGTTTTGAAGCAGCAGACTGTGATAGATGTCAAAGACGGAACACCCCGATACAAAGACACAGTAAAGAGTATAATGTAGCGGAAAGTGCCGTGTGTTTTCTGTAAGTACCACGGAAGCCGCCAAGTGTCATTTTCTGGTGCCTCCTGAATAATGAGACAATTTCAAAGTGAGGCAAGCAGAAGCTGCCAAGTGTCCTCACTTGTTTCACAGTGAAAAGTGTCACGTGTATCTAATTCAGCTAATGAACTTGCAGTGAGACTAAACGTTTCAAATCTAGCAAATATCTTCTATTAAACACTTCCAGTTAAGTTCCAGTTCGGTTAGGCAATTGGGATTTGAACTTGCAGAGAGGCCAACATTAGAGATCCGAAAGATATCTTTTGTTAAACACTTTCGTTTAGTTAGAGTTCAATTAGACTATTGGGTTGGAAACGTGCGGGCAATCTAGAGCTAGTATGATGCTATAAATATGGGTGCAGAGATCATTAGAGAAGATCATCATCAGAAGATAGAGAGAATTTTCTGAGAGAATTTTCTGCAAGAGATTGTTGTCAAGAAGTTTTAGATTTTCTTGTTGTGGCCAGGAATATCATTTGCCTTTGTTCTTTTTTCTTGAGTTTGAAAGTTTGTATAACTGTGCATGTTTTTGTGCCTTTTATGGGACTGGAAAATTAAAAGGAAGACTGAGTTCTATGCCTTTGTTGATATTTTCTGTGCTATTGCAAAATCATCTAAGTTGTGAGCCTTTAATCCTATCTATTTTCATCTTTTACATTGATCATGCCTTGTTTGCTCTTTAATGTAATTGAATCCTAAAGATAGCTTCACTGTGCTTAGAATTAAGGGTCGAATTAAATTCAGGCGCATCGCCATAGTTAGATTTTCTTTTGTTGCATTTGTGTTTATGTTTAATTTCTATCCTTTTTCCCAACATATTTTTGAGATAAAGAAGAGCCAACTTCTTTAAAAATCTGGAGGTCATTTCAAGTCGCAAGTCCCACATTCCTGAAACTTCCCATTGTTGGTGTTGGAAATAGCGCAAATTCTAAGCATCAACAGTTACTGCTCATATTTTTCAGGAAAGATTCTATTTTTTACAGTTCAAGAAACTTAAAATTGTATCAGACCATCTGCAACTATAAAATAGTTACAGTTGCCCCCTCCATGGGACCACCCTCTTAGTCATTTTTAATCTCCAATTGAGCCAAAACTAGCAGAAATAACAGACTTTTACTACGAGAGTTCCTAAAATTCATTTTGTTTGTCAACTTACATTTTTTTTAATTAAATAGTGAAAAATGAGGTTTTGATGGTTTCCTCCAACTTGATATAGAAGAACACAAACTGACACCTAACCCAAATGACACCACCCAAATATACGAAAGAAGCATGAAAGCAAAAGCAATAAAGCCACCAAGGGAAATGACAAGTTCAAACAATGGCCAAAAACTGACAACCATCTGCAAACAGAGCAATATTCCACCAGATATCCTCCAGAAGTTATGTGGAAGGCGGCTAGAGGAAAGACCAAAGAGGAGAAATAACTCCCAAGCTCAACACAATGTTGCTACAAATAAAGAACCAAACATCGCACCAAACAAAAGGAGAAGAGGTAAACTGTTAACCCCTGGTTGTGCCTCTTCTTCCCTGATGGGAGAGAATCCTTTCCATAGTCCATTGAGATCCATCCTTAACCAATTCAACATCATACAATTTGAGTCTATCCCCTTCCGTTCTTCTGCCTTTCTTCTTAGTTGTTGAATGAAGAGGAGCTTTGAGATTCCACATTGGGAAAAGGAAGAGGGTAACTCCATTCACCAACAAAAGTGATGGATTAGACACGACATCAAGTGCGAGCTCCGCCCTTGAAGAATCCATGTTTGTAAGGGAGGCATCTTTAGACAACAGAGGAAGTGCCCTAGAAAGATGATAGAAGATGTCATGGTTGCATCAAAGAAAATCTTAATCCAAGGCACCTTGTTTTTTCCTCCACACTAGTCTTGAATGACAATTCCTAAAAGAACACCCAACAACATGATGTTCAATGCAATTACAACAAAAAACCCTGAAAAAGAGCCCTTCGAATAATGTGTCAACTTACATTACCAAAGACATCAAATTCCCTGTTAAATTGATGGAGGATGAATAATTTCATGCCTACCTTTACAATATATGTTTTCATTCCCAAATTTCTGTTTTTTCGACCAAATCTAATGAAAATTTTCGGCTTTCTAATTGGCAGACTCGATAGAACATTCCCCCAAATGTTTCTTAATTGAATGATGATCTTCATTCCTCGCTTTTTTTTTGGGTTCGAATTCAAATGAATAATAAAAATCTTTGTTTTTCTCCAGGTGAAGCAGTTGGCATTTTTTTTCGCTTTCATTCCTTTTGGTAACATTACTCTTGGGCCCTGATTTTCTCATTCCCTTTTTTATTTTATTGATGGTGAAATTCTTTCAAATTATCGGAATTGGAGGATCTCTTATTCTCATCAACATTGAACTTGATCCGATTTAATGAGGCATAAATTGGGGTTACTTTTCAAATTTCTTAAAAAATTGTCTGAGAATGTTCACCTCAATTCATTGAGTCAAAATGTAGTGATATATAAGTTCCTTAAAAAACTGGTGGTATGAGAGCACATTGGAACAAAAAATAAATCATATTGAATATAAAAATTTTAGAAAATCAAAACCACAATTAAATCATTACAATCACAATGATATCAACTCTCAAAAAAATAGTATTAAATCATAAAATATTTAAGTATAATTAAATTATAGAGTTTTTTTTTTAATACAATTTTTATTTTCGATGTTATGAAATAATGTTTATTTGAATTTAGTGGAACGTTATTTATCTAGTAATAAATTAGAATTCAAATAAATTAGATTATGAACAAAATTTTATATATATATATATATATATATATATATATAAAATTAATATTTTAGATATTTTAAGTTATAAATAAGAAAAAATCAAACAAATAAATGATCTAAACTTCAATCGATTTATTTATAATAATTTTTTAAATTTAATTATCATAAAATATATTATTTATAGGATTTAAATAGAAATCCACATCTTATTAATATTAAAACTATTTTTTCAATAAAAATAATAATAAAACTATTACCCAAGAGATAAGTTACAGATTTTAAATTTAATGTTATAAACTTTTGAATATTAGATTTATGTATTAATCTGACATTTTTTAATATATAATTTTCATAGGATACTGACATAATATTTTATATTAATGTAAGGGAAAAAAAAAGCAATTCTCTCTTGAAATGATGGGTGGCTTGTTTCCATTATTTTAGGATTGCAGAAATTGTATGGTGGAGATAGTAAAGCTTTTATTTAAATTGATTCATTCTTTTTACTGAGTAACTTCCAGTTTATATGTTTGGATATAAAATTGTAACCTATTTTATATTGAATCATTTATTGTGTTAATTATTAAAAAATTAAGAGAATTATTATAAGAAATATATTCTATAACGATAAGAAGTTATAATTTATTAGTATTATTAAAGGTTTTATATTGAATGTAGATTATAAATTTATTAATATTATATAAAATTTATATATAATTTTAATGATAAGATTATTAAATTAATAAAGATTTTAATTTAAATTTAGATTATAAAATTATGAAAAATAAATAGATATATAATTATTGGCATACAAGATGATTAAATTAGAAAATATTATTGTAACCTCTCTCAAATAAAAGATTTTAAATTTGGTTGATAATTTGAAAAGGAAAAAAATCACTTACTTTAGTTTTTAAAAAGACAAACAACTTTTGATTGTCTCTGGTAGTTAACAACCCTAAATGTTTAAACAAAATTCACCTATCTCTGAAATAAGGATTTGTAAATTTTTTTAAATATTTAAAAAATTATTAAATAAAATAAACTATTTTCTAATCCTTTATATTAAAAAGTATGTTTTTTAGGTTTTATATTTTTAGAAATATTTAATTTTATACTCATTTTTTATAATAGGATAATTTATATTTTTAAATAATTTTATAACAATTCGTATTTTAAGATGATTGTTTGTGTTTTAAATATTTGTAGGTTTTTTTTTTTTAATGATGGTTTTCAATAATATTTTATAATAAATTAATTATTATTAATATAATAATACTAGAAAATATAAAATTGAAGTTTTGTTTGTTTTTTATATTATTTTATTATTATAATAATTTATATTTTAAAATAATAATTAAAATATTTTGTACATCTTATAATTTGATATTTTATTATATAATTCTAATTTTTAATTTTATTTATAGAACAATGTGTTTGTAAATATTATTATATTCTATTTATTTTAGGCTTTTTTTTTAAATTAGCAAATTTTTCTATTTTTAACATTCATATAATTATATTCTATTTATATTAGCAAAATTTTTTATTTTTAACTTTCAAGGTTACATTATTTTTAATATAAATATATGTAAGTGTTTATAAGTTTCTATTCAATTGTAGTTTCTTTTTTTTTTAAGAAGATTTTTTTTTTGAATTTGAATTTGATAGTATGACGTTTGGAGGAATGAAGTTTATAAGAACTAAATTATTTGTAGTGTGGCTTTTGTTTTGTTTTCAATTTAGAGATTGCAAGTGTTCGATTTATAGTTTTGGAGATTCGTTAGCAGATACAGGAAATTTATTAATCTCAACCCCCGATAGAGTTATTGGCCGTTTTCCATATGGTGAAACATTGGGTTATCCAACTGGTTGTTGCTCGGATGGTCGATTAATCGTTGATTTTATTGGTATGAAAATTTGATTTTTTTAAATTTTTTTTCTCAAATTTAATTTTTGTAAATTTTATATGTATATTAATTTTATAAAATCTTTTAATATTCAATTCAAATCAAATTTTCGTCCAGCCCTGTTATTTTTGTGGTCTTTTTAACATTCAATTCATAATTTTTTTAATATGATGCTGTGATTTAACTGTTTTTTGGGCTTGTATCATATATGTTTTTTGGGCTTGTATCATATTTATTTTTTGGGTTTGTTTCGTGTATTTGGGAAGTGATACTTTACCTTTATTGTATGATCAGTAGTATTGTTTTATACCATGTTATTTATAAAATTGAGCTTTTCAAATAAAAGTTTATGTAAATTATATTTTAACATGAAATCTATTCATGATTTATAGTGGTTCTTTACAGCTGAAGCTCTTGGTCAACCATTATTAAATCCTTTTTTACAGAAGACTGCAAATTTCAGTGGTGGTGTAAACTTCGCAGTTGCTGGAGCCACGGCTCTGAAACCATCTTTCTTTAGACAAAGAGGAATTGGACCACTTTCGACCCCATTTTCTTTGGATACACAAATCCAATGGTTCTTGCAGTATAAGAATTATTTTTGCTTACATAATAAAGGTGTGCCTATTATTTTCTTTACACAATTATTATAATTAATTTAAATATTATTTAAAAAAGAACTTTTTACTGCATATTCAGTAGACTAATTGGCATTAGCTGAATCTCTCTTAATTTGTTAGTTTGAAGTCCAATATTTAATCTTACAAATATAAGAATTTCATTTTGAACTTTTGATAAACTTTATTTAAGATTTTAATTGGTAAAAATAGCTTCTAAGTTACAATTACTTATGTTTTAGTGGAATAATAAAATTCAAAATTCAATGCAGATTTATTTAAAAAGAATTAAATGTTTTAACTATTTTTTTACAATTATAGATTATAAGTTTCTAATATTGTTGAAGGATATAAATTTTATATTAATATTTTGTTTTATATTTTATATTGTTAAATTGTAGAATGTGACCAACACTTTGCAAATGCAATGTTTTGAATGGGAGAGATCGGCGGAAACGATTACAATTATCCTTTTTCAAAAAGAAGATCCATCGCTGAAGTGCAAACTTTTGTTGTTCCAATTATAAATAAAATCCAAAGAGCACTTACTGTGAGTATATAATTCTTTTTTAATATTTTTATATATATTTTTATTTACAATTTCTTTATATGCATAATTTTTGATTTTTTTAAAAGGGAAATGCTTTTATATTTTATAAAAGAAATACAATTTGTTATAGGTTTTGTTTTAAATCTTTTAAATATCATGTATATTAACAATTTGATTTTTTTGGGTCATTATTTTTAGACATTAATCAATAAAGGAGGTGCAAAGAAGATTTTAATTCAGAATAATTTGCCTATTGGTTGTTCGCCTTCTTATCTCTATGTGATCAATGGCGAGTTAGATGATATGGGATGCTTGAAGAGCTACAATAATTTATCACAAAAAAGCAACATACTTCTTAAAGAAATGGTAGAAGCACTACAAGTAAAATATCCAAATATTTCTATTGTCTTTGCAGATTATTACAATGCAGCATTAACAATTTTAAAGGATCCATTATCTTATGGTAAGGAAGATGAAATTTTTATTTCATTTACTTAATACTTTTATACTTAATACATAATTTAGATATGAGTTTATATATAACAATATTTATTTATATTAGTTTAATCATTTAAATGTAAGGTTTATATGTATAGTGTTTTAATTTATATTAATTTAACTATTGAAATAAAATTTTAAATTGCGTAGGATTACAATCACAAGTTCTTCAAACTTGTTGCGGATATGGTGGACTCTAC
This sequence comes from Torreya grandis, assembly GCA_037957365.1. Taxonomy (NCBI): domain Eukaryota; kingdom Viridiplantae; phylum Streptophyta; class Pinopsida; order Cupressales; family Taxaceae; genus Torreya; species Torreya grandis. The sequence continues at coordinate 229,165 of JARHVA010000824.1, read as the reverse complement.
AATTTCAGCCCAGTACGCATATGTGGTGTTGGAATAGGATCATGCCCTAATCCTCAAAGATATTTTAATTGGGATGGAGTTCATTTAACAGAGGCTGCATATGAGAAAATAGCTTCAAAGTTTATAGATGGAGAATTTACAAACCCTCCATTTAAATCTGTATTTAAAAATTGTTAAATATTTTATTGTAACTTCTCTCAAATAAAGGATTTTAAATTTGGTTGGCAATTTGAACCCTGATCATCATACTAAAATGGATATCACATTTCCATCATAATATTTTATATTTATAAATATAAATAAAAAAGTAAATGCCTTTTGAAATGATGGGTAGATTGTTTTCATTATTTTAAGATTTCATAAATTGTATGAGGAAATTGTAGGACTCTTATTTAAATTGATAAATTTTCTTTACGAAGTAAATTCCAACTTAGATGCTATGATCAAGAGGTATCTCTTCTGTCAGTCAACCAGGCCTTGCATCTGGCCTGTTTGTTGGGATATAAAATTGTACCCTGTTTTACAACAGAGATTGTAACATTTATTGTGTATGCTCTTAAGAGTTTGAGACATTTTGGCACCACTTTATTTTGTGATTGCATATGCATGTAATCATTTTCTTGAAAATTCAATAGTAATGAACAATGGTACCTTTAAAATTTGTACCTCAAATTATTTGAAAAAAAATCTGAACATATAGGCAGAATACTTGAAGCAAGACACAAATAAAACTTCGAGAAAAACCTGCTGTAGAGGGCCAGTAAGTAAGCATAATATCTAAGGCTGCATGAGTTGAGTGGAACCCAATTTTCACCCTAAACAAAACTAGTTAGAGATGAAAAATATTGGACAGGAAGCCAGGACTCATGCAAAAAAGAATCCCAATCTATCAAGGGGCACAAAAGCAATGAAGTCGTAGGATTATATTTATTCCACCTTCAAGAAAGGCAAACCTTGTGCCCTGCAACCAAAAGGAAAAGGAAAAAAACCACCTGCTTTAGTTTGCAAAAAACACAAACAACCTTTGGTAGCCAACAACCCCAATTTGAAGAAACGTTTGGGCCACAATCTTTAGTGTCCTGAAGTGGTTACACTATCATTTGAATCTTTTGTAAACAGCCCTTCTACCTTTAATAATATACTATACAGCAAGTTTTCCACTAGAATCCTGTGTGTTTATATTGATATTCTGGCAACCATGTTACAAAATTGTTGTTTAAGTAACATGACAGCTCTTCCAAAAACTAGACAACTGACAATTGCTACTGCATTTTCTTCTACATTGTCCAATATTTCTACATCCCATAAATACGCCTAGACTATACATAACAAAGCTCAAAACTGCCATTGGGTGCCAAAGGCCTATAACTAGGATAATTTTACAACATTTGAGCAAATCTGATTGCCACCTTTAACAAGAACAAAGAATAAATAACATATAGCAATTTTGTGGCCCTCTAGCTTCCCCAGGGGCTTAAACAGAGTTTGCTTGTCTCTGAAAGACTAGAACCCAAAATTACTGCTGGTGATAAAATACAAGCCCCTCACATATTAAGGAGTAACTTGATCTAACGCTTGGGTTGTTAGATACAGGGCTTCACATACCATTTGACCATGAGCCCAAACGAATGGCATCCCACAAACCAGCTGAATCAATCTCATTTGCACAGGGGCATTCAAATCCTTATGGCTTCAAAATCAAAAAATTTGCTCCTCATCTTGACACAACATAACATGCATACCTCAACGTCCTGATATTTCAGAATATACCTCTGAACAGCTGAAAATAGATGTGCTTGTGGCTCCTGAGGAATTGGATCCAGATGCAACTGCATGCCTTAATGTTGTAAGCGAAGGCTTTGGTGATGGACGTATTTTTAAATCTGATAGGTCTGAGATGAATCCAGGCCGCGAGAGAGGCTTGTCAGTAAATGTTCCCTCTTCTGTCAGCATTGCTACCACTCGAGACATGGCAGGTCTCATTTTGGGTGTAGCTTGAGTGCACAGTAGTGCGACATGGATGAACCGCAATGCTTCTTCCTCAGAAAATTCCTCTAACCTTGGATCCACCAACTCTAGCAATCTGTTCTCCTCATATAGATGCCAAGTCTGCAAAACAATTGTCCGAGGACGATCACATATATATCCTTTGAATTCTAGATCATGAAAACCTAATCAGAGAAGGGTACACCGACTGAATTTAAGACAGCTGATTCGCTTCTAAACTCATCTTCCAAGAACAAATTTTACTTGTAGGTATGTTGCCATTTTTGTAATTGATGTAAGGCTTTTAGACCTTATGATATAAGAAGTTACAAGGCATATGGTTGGGATTTATAGCAATGTTCAAATGTTAATACTGATAATGTGGTTTTAGAGGTATATCCTGTACATTATTTTACAAAATGCCAATACTGATAAGTGGTTTTAGAGGCATATAATGTAAATTGTTTTATAAAATTGCTAAAACCACGAATGGAGTTGTGTCCAAATGGGAAACCGGAAAAATGGGCAACTTTGGCATTTTCTGAGGAGATGGCTGTAGGGCGGCTACTAAAAAATACATATAATAATAATATTTGAAAATTAAATAATATAAAATAACATTATAAACAAAGTAGTTATGCCGATTTATACCCAGAATTTTCCAGTTCAATGGTGCAAACATGTTGATATTGGGAATATTTTATAAAGCACGTTATTTAGCAGAGTACTCAGGTCAGTGAATCTAAGATTTGAAAGGGCTTATTCACTAACTTGATGTCTGTTATTACTTGTGTATATAATACCTTTTAACTTTATGCTCTAATTGGCCATTTGTTCAGAAGTGATGGTACACATTATAAACAAATTGAAAGAAGCTGAAATTAAATTTAACTATCATGATATATCTATCATCCGACATTGAATGATATTGTCACATTAGAGTCATTAAATGATTAAAATTGATTACAAAGCGTTGATGCGCTGAAGTTACAATGATAATCCATTATCAATAGTTCAAGTCTCATCAGTTCAGCTACAATTTACAAGTATGAACTTTTGAACATAGAAACAATGACGGTGGGGGGCATTGGTGGGGCCTCCTTTTAGGTTTAGGCTAATAATTTTTTTAATTGCAAGTCTCTTTTAAGTTTTTTTAAATATGTTTTTTTTTGTTTGCTGATATATCGGGACCTCTAGATGTCCACAGGGCATTCAATGGATGTCCTAATGGCCCTCAGACAAGAGGACATTCCTTGTCCCGTCTCCAGGATGGGGGAACATTCCCATGGACATCTAAAGGTCAGATTTGGTTTGTCAAAGGGGACAGGGCCGGGTGAGGGACATTTTCTCCGCATTCCTGCATCTCCAAAACGTCCGGGATGGGGCAAAACCAGATCATGTTATTAACTCAGACCTATTTTTTGTGTAGTAGTATGAGGTTCACCAAAGATCTTATGGAGAATTTTGTGTTTTCTGATACAATAATTATCAAGTTGAAATGATACCTATATTTCTCACGACAACCTAAGTATTCCCAAAGGTTGAAATAACACCCGCTTTGCTAATAATTATTTGATAATTTTTTAGGATGGGTGAGATCAATATATAGGTGACTTGTAGAGTATACAATACTAAAAATGAAACCAAATAAGCCTTAAACTATTAAGGATTCTTCAAGTGTTAAATGGTATTCGCCAACAAATAAATTAAAGAAAAGTGGGAACCAGGAAAACCCTTTGCGACATAAAAGGACAACCACCATCGTTTTAAAAGCATGACAACAGGGAGAGAGTTTTTTCAGCAAAAGATCAGTGCACTCTATTGTGCTTGATGATAAGGGGTTGAAAAAAATTTCCTTTCTGGTGAATACATTTTTCTTGCAGTCGTGTGTGTGATAATGTCCATGGGAATTTTCACTTGCATACTGAAAAAAACATAAACAAAAAATTTCTAATTTTCCCGGTTATCCAATTTTTAAGTGGTGTCTTTTCTAAGAGCATCTACTGGAAACAAGCTTGATATTTTTCACCATGGCTAGGTTATTAGCATTTTTCTTATTTGTTTTCCATTTCATAAAAATTATAGTTGATAAGCACTAAATAATAAAAGAGAACAACATCCTTGTTTTTTAAGAGATAGGCACAAACTATTTCTTTCTAGCATGCTTGTGATTTTTACCCTCAGCACAAAATACCTATAGTTGGCGTACTTGAAGCTTTGGTGCTTTAGTTACACAAATATTGGTAGCCATATAATTTCTCAACGGCTGGAATGTGCCACTCTACATAATACACGGTCTCTACATAATATACTGTAGAAACTTAATCTGATTGACCCAACCATTGAACTATTGAGGGGAAATGATGGGAGCAGAACAAAGGTTTCATGACAATCGATTCCAAGGGGAAATTCGACCCATCCTGTACCTGGCCTCTAAGGTAAGTGCTAAAATGCACTTGGATCCTAACCTTGGCCATATGTACTACTCTTGCAGAAGACATGGTCGAGTCAGCTTAAATTTTCAACTAAGAATACATGTAGTTTGCCATCGGAGCCGTTCCCCAAGTAATGATGTACAATAAGATAGATGTAATGTCAAACACTTCCCCAACATTATTGCATCCCAAGAGGTTATTTATGTCAAATCCATCAATTCATGCTGCTATTGTTTGCTTGGCTTTTGTTGGTTTCGTTTCCATTTGAGACCATGAGGAGCTTAATCTCTTATATATAAATGACCACAAGAGTTGAACTTGAGCCTTGATTTCAAATCTATTCAAATTCATTGTATCTTTTTCTAAATACAAAAGGATTTCTAGTCATAACAAGATAGAAGAAAAATGAGAAAAACACAAAAATTCAATGACTATTGAATTGTACCCAGCAGACTCTTACAAAAATATATGCCAAGAATATCTTAGGTACAAAAATGTATCCCAGGAATATCTTAGGTACAAAAACGTATGGAAAGTATGCTTGTATACATAATAAAAAATGTAGGGAATCATGACCAAAAACAATCCAATAACATTTTCTCTCAACAAGGTAGTTGAAATTGTTAATTATATTCTCACGAAAGGGAAACTTGTTGAAAAAACTCATACTCCAAGACCACGACTTAGAAGATATTTCTACAATTCCCTAGTCCTTTCGTGAAATTCTTTTAAGATCGTGCCACATTTTTGGCATGACAATCAACTGTTTTTAACTTCATATGTATCAAGTGTATCAATATGGGAAGACCCTTGATTAAAAATTGATCCAAGACCACGACTTCAAAGAAAATTCTACAATTCCCTAGTCGGTTCATAAAAAGTTTTCAAGGTCATACCACAAATTTAAGATGACAATCAACTGTTTTAAACTAACATATGAAGGTGTGTATAAATATGGGTAAAACCTTGATTAAAAAAAATATAATATATTTCCGAAAATCTAGAGGACCGAGTAACAGTATTTCTACTATATTCTTTAATCAAATTTTCTGATAGGGTTTTTAAAAGGTGAATTGATACCTAACATAATTGTAGTCGAGTCATATAAAACCAGATACATGTTAAAGTTTTGTGCCTATAGTCATCCATGCTTTTTGAAGCACAGTTTCAAACTTAGTCATTGCCCATGCTTCATAAAGGTCAGCGTGTTTATAATCAAATATAATCCATTCTTGGTATCTGGGACTAGCACCTTCGACTGCCCAATCATGTTTTATAACTTGAAACTTTAGTTCTTATTGACAAAGGGTTAAATCCTGTTTAAGAACATGTAACACATTCCTTTCTAAGACAAAGTGTGCACTAAATATTTTTTTAACTTCTCCAGGCATCAGAACATAACATCTCATATTTTTTAAATGCCCTCACAGATGAGAAAAATAATTTAGATAATAAAATTCACAAACAGAAAGGAATCATACAACGAAATATTTCATGTCCTTACCATTTCCAAAAGGATTTGCTCTTCAACGGGCAAGCTTGTGTTTGTATTGCCTCTGCCACTGATAATTTCAAGTACAAGTACCCCAAAGCTATAGATATCTGCCTTTTTTGTTAACTGGCCACGCATGGCATATTCTGGAGCTAGATAACCACTAGCAAGGAGACAATATAAAAAATTATCTGTTAGTATTTACACGTGTTTTATGATATTGATAAAATTATTTTTCTTTCATGCATTTTGCATAGGTATATTAAAAAATAAAGCTCCTCTCTATTTAGCATTCGTTCTATAAGTGTTTTAGCATCTCATATTTATACTGCAATTTAAGTAGGATAGAACTAGAATTATAGATTTTAACATTTCTTTTGAGTTCTACTGCATGCATTCATTGGATTGACTATTTTCAGGCATCTTTATCGGAATTGCAACAATTGACCAAGAAAGACACCATACATTTAGCCAATATATTATTTGTCAGGTGCTACCTATGATTGAAAGTCATAAACATGACTTACATTGTTCCAGCAACTCGTGTACTGATATGCGTAATATTATCAGGGAAAAGTTTAGCTAGACCAAAATCTGCGATCTTTGGATTGAGATCTCTGTCAAGGAGTATGTTGCTAGCTTTAATATCTCGGTGCACAATATGAGGCCTAACTTCCTCATGAAGGTATGCAAAACCACGGGCAGTTCCGATGCAGATTTTGGACCTTGCTTTCCAATCCAGGTTTATTGAGGCATCATGGGAACCTGACATGTTGCAACCAATGTCATTTTCACAGAAAACATCAGAGCATTGGAAAATAAAATTGCCTTTTTCTTTTTGAGTCCCTCTGTCCCACAAACACATACCGAGAGACAGAGCCAGACCCTGAATACCCTCTTTTAAAGTTGACCTATTTAAAATATTCACTGCTGTATCATCTGCTCAAAATAAAGAAACAAAGAACAATATTTCTATAAGAGCATAGTTATACCAAATAATGCATGTGAAATGCTATTATTCTCCAGATAGCCATAGACCAAAATTCGATGATATCCTTCCACGCAACACCCATGGAGGATAACAAGATTTTCATGTTTGATAGCAGAGATTGTAGCTATCTCGGTTAAAAATTCGCGCACACCCTGTTTTGATTCAGCAGAAAGCTGCTTTATTGCAACTTCTGTACCGTCCTTCAAGACTCCCTAAAATGCAAGGAAGGTGTCAGAGGGAAAAATCAAATCACTAAAGCAAAATACTTTCTCCTGCAAGAATTATTATTTTTTCTCTGCAATATAACACAGTTCCCCATAGCAGAATTTATTCATATACTAACAAATTTATGCTCATTGGTAGTATCATTATATAGGTTAGAAATTCCAGCGTTAGCTTCATGCTGCATCTGCAGGTAATTAATTAATTACCACATCAAGCTTTTGGTTTCATGTGAGTACAAAATGAAAAGTACTAATTTGGAATGTCAGAGTTGGTCTTCTCAATATAATATATAGGTTTATGTTCTCCATCATACAATATTTCTTTAGATGGTGTCGAATTCCTATCTTTCACCATCCAAGTGACTGGCATTACCCATTAAAATTCCAAAGGAAATTTTTAAAGGTGAGGATTGTATGCACGATACATATAACCTAACGAATTGGACTCCATCTCAACTGAATATTCAATATCATACTTTTTATGACAGATACAGAATTTCTCTCCTATGTTCTACAAGACTATATTTCTCAAGGTGGTTTGGGTGCACAGGTGAGGTGTTACGCAAGGGGTGGGTACATCTCTGGTGCACGCACTTAACAACCTTGATATTTCTTAAGGAAATTTAGGCGCAGATATGCCTGTGGGTACCAAAAACTTGAAACAGATAAACAGCATACATAATAATGTGCTACTACTACACAGAGCTAAGAATACAATTATAATTGCAAACCAAAGCCTTTCAGAAAATTTCTGACCTATAATTACCAAAAACGAAGGTTGTCTACATGTGCATACCTGGCCAAACTTGGCCCACACCTGAAACACATCTGTACCAGGTATGCAGGCAGGTGCAGGTTTGAAATGCACCCCTTTCTGCACCCTAGACGTATCGGGTGCAGCCCAGCACACCAGATATTTTACCCTAATTAGAGCACACATCCCATATAAAAATGTAGTAAAAAACCTTAAAAATAAAAAAAGTAAACAGTAAAACAAACACATAAAACAAAAAACATGAAAAAGTAAAATACTAAAATGACAACCCTAACTTCATCTAACTAATATCTATCATCATTTTATTCAGTCGACATACCTCTTATTATCAACCACCATTCTTCTCTTCATATTACTCACAACCAACAACAATTTTCAAAAAACGTCAAAAAAACAAAGATTGAACACTTCAACTTCCAGACAACAAAGAATCTCAGCCAGCAAACAGAGATCGGCTTTTATTGATTCATGACTCTCCTACTTTTCTTTTGTCGAAGCCCGATTTCATATGCAAGCTACATGATTTTGTAATTTTGATTTACATGTCATAAATTACAGTTCGTGAACACATTAGACGTTATGTTTATTTTAATTGTCTCATATTTATTGATGCATTAAATTTTATAATAACAAAATAATATGATACATGTGATTTAAACTTTCCTATGTTTCATGATTCAACTTTCAAGTTTGATGTTTGATGTTTGATGTTTTAATGTTACCCTATGTACCCCAACTTGTGGGGACTGCACCCACATACTCAAGTTTTGCTGTTTCACACTGGGTGCTTCATACTCCTGTACCCATGCAAGCATGTAACCTTGGAAAAAACATAATAGATAAACAAATCCAAATACTAAAATCATTTGAACATTCTTGGATTTGGAGAGCCCTTATTCACAAATCAATTTATATCTCCTCCTACAACACAACAGAATGCAAAATTGACAAGCAATCTATCTATTAAAATGCAAACATCCATTTGCACAAACTTAGGTACATCCTGAGCATTGAACATGTTCCTAAATAGCCTGCTATGTTTCAATATACCTTGTACACAGTTCCAAATCCCCCGGCACCTATCTTGTTGTCTGGATGAAAATCCCTTGTTGCTAGTTTAAGATCCTTATAGGAGTAAACTTTTACACCTCGAATGATAGAGAGATCTTCTCAAACGCAAAATCATAGAAAGTGTCACACATTAGTATGTAATGAAAGAATCCAATTTGTGCTAACTGCTAAGACTGTGTGCAATATAAAATAACAATCTAGAAAAATACTACAAAACACTACAATATTACTTCACTCGAGAGGAGACAGAAAAAGCCATATCCTGCAAATGGCAATGCAACACAGTCCATACCTTCTCTACTTTTTCCACCATTTTTTTCGGATTGCTTGTCCCTTCTGAAAATTCCACCAAAGCAATTCAGAGATGCAAATATATCTCCAACCATCCTTTAAGTCACTAGTAAGGGTGTTGTTTTAACTGTCCTTAAATAAAAAACTGCCAAAAAAACACTGCCAAAAAACATAAAGAGAGAATCAATAGAAGTTCCAAAGTAACAAGAACAGGTGATATTAAATTTTTATCTAAGCATGCATATTGACAAAGGAAAACCAAGAACGATTTCCAGCATCCAGACATAGGGAGACAACCACGGAATGATTATGTATAATTGTTATAAGTCCACAGACAAAAACTGGTCTTTGATAATAATGATAGAAAAACAAAGTTGAGTTCCACATCCTGTTGCTCCATCAATAACTAAATCATTGTCAGGTTTGGCTAATCGCGGTAGAGTTTATCTTGACCAAAGAAAATACCCCAGCACCTCTCAATGATAAAAAGAAAGATTATTGGAAACTGCCTATACTGATTCAGAAAAAAAAAAATCAATTTCTTCTCGTAAAGAGAGATATTTGTAATTTTATGTTCCCTATGTCTTTTCAATTGTGAATTTAGGAATTCACTTTCTAACTTGTGTACATTATTGATACAAGATCATCAAAGTTTCATCTGTAACAAACATTAAACCTTTCCAAAACAACAATCGCGCTGGAATATAAACAATAATTAAATCCCAAAACCATCAAGACATATCTTCATAGCATGCTTACTGACTATGAGACAGGATAATATAATCCCTACGTTTCTGAATTCTCATCCGCTGTGTCTGAAAGTATGCCATCAGGTCTTGCACTTAGGTTTATTAATTGGAATGCTACTATTTCAATTTGGTCACTAGATTGCAATTTGCATACATATTATAATCCAGGCCAGCAAAAAAATCCAAAATTGTGAAATTGAAATTTAAGCACTCTTTGGCATGTTATTCATTTAAGTATTCCAGTTGATAATGTTGAGTCAAAATGCATCCATCTAGACCTATCTAACAGTATTATAATTTTATTCCTTTTAATGGAACTAAAATTTGCAATTAATACAAATTTGTGTCATGAAATGCCAAATTACATATTATATGACATAGAGAGGAAACCCAAATGCATTAACAGCTATGATTAGCATTGCATGTAGAAAATTGCCAAAAGCTCAAATTTTTAATTATTAATAGACTGAATATGCAAAATAATATCCAAGTAAAAGACTTATGTTAATGGGCTCCATCAGATTAAAATGCATATTACTCCAGAACTCATTTTACAGGCACATATTTAAGGAATGCAAACATACATCAAGATTTAAAATCATTGCCCGCAGCCTAAAGCAAGGGAGTTATGCTGCATGTAAGCAGCAAATGTGAAATTGCCTCCATGGTTGACTTACTCGGGGGAATACAAAGGTTCTCAAATGGCCCATACTAATAGGTAGCAGCTCAAATTCAAGGTCCAACAATAAACATCAAGATCTCATCTGGATCATCAAGTAATTACTTTTTAGTGTTGTTACTTTTAGATCTGCACCTTTTTATCTGATATATGTAAGACTTTAGGCGTACTCAGCTAATCTGCAAAAGCAAGCTACCATCGAAAAATCAGGTCTTAAAATGTTATAGATGCACAATTCACCTATAGAATACACAAGAGATCTCAGAGAATAGGAAGGCCAGGGCACAAGAAGAGCGAAAATAATTAACAATCTGAGATCTCCCATACCAAAATTACACATAAGGACCGTTAAAATCGGTAACAAAGGCTATAAACCGTGACAATGGGGCATGATGAAGCATTCAACAATGAGCACGAAAGAAAGGACTTAAATTAGTGCCAAACATCTAATGCTATTTTGTGATTAGCTTAAGATTATTTATGTTATATACAAAATATTGGCAAATTTTCAAATAAAAAGCTATTAATTTATAGAAATTGAGATAACCTTTCATTTTCAATTTGCCAAAAAAATGGAGATTTGTTTTTTTTCAATATTAGACACTCAATTTTTTCCTATAAAAAAGCACCCTATACCCTGCAAACCCATGTTTTGGGGGTCCAAAGGCTCAAATTAAGTCAAACAAAGGCACAATTGTGGTTCCTATGAGCAGATCATATAAGCATCTCCATATAAGGTGTAACATTTTGGCCTTGACTCAACTTCCCCCATTTTTATTCTGGTTTGATGCTACTTACTCTTCAAATCTTTCTAGCAACATCTTTCATAATATCTAACTAATATTGAAAATAGGAAGATGATTCTTATCTCTTACAATCACTTTATTAAGAGCCTGATAGTCCAGGCACATGCACACTGTGCTGTCCTCCTTTCTGCCCATGATGTAAAGCAGAGGTGAATGTATAGCAAGTACAGATACTCTTGCGTAGAAAGAACCTAATTTGATAGAAATCCTTTACACACTATTTTAAAGTTCAAGTAGTATTCTGTAGTTCAAAGCGAGTTTCTAAGCTACACAAGTATAATAGTACTCCTGATAGTAACACAAACACTCTGCCTGTTTCTCTAGTCAAAACAATCTTGTGTGTCAGACACTGATGCATAGCTGCAGATGGCTTCATAATCAAGGTATCTGTATTTTATCAGATGTTAAACACACAAAATCTGTCTGTTTATAGCCCAGGTGTTCAGATGTTTTTGAGCAAAAATCCCAAGTGACCCCAATGAGTCGAGTCTGAAACCAAGTCCCAATGGAAGACTCAGCTAACATTAAAACAATACAAAGGCTTCTAACTCAGTCACAAAACACTCTTTTTTTTAATGATTTCACTCATGCAGGTCAATGCACAAGCAAACAATGCTTCTCGGGGGGAGGGGGGGCCGGGGATTGTGAGCAAACTTCGACTGTGGGCAAGGGCTTATAGCTAGTGATTTGAATTTGGCCATTTTGTCTCAGGTTTTCACAGGTGTGCATAGGAACAGGTGCAGATAAAGTCGTGCACCATGTCTTTTGCCAGGGTGCATTTGAGGTAGAACAGAGAGGGGTAGGGGTGGGCCAAGTGGCATTGTGCAAAGTGTCTCCTCTCCTGCATGTTTATTTAGCATTATTTGTGCTTGTCATGCAATGGACATCATAAACAATGGATTTGGACAGTTTACTCTGTTTTTGGAAGTTAAAATAAATTTAAATATTTTATTCTTCATTTATCTGATTAATTTAGATATCTTTTAAGTAAAATTCTTGTAGAACAAGCAAAAATGTACGCGTTGTCTTTAAAAATTCCTCCATTTTATAATTCAATTTTCCAAGTCTTGTTCCGAGCCAACTTGCTCTATCAGTGTTGCCGAGTGAGTTTGGCTACCATGGCATTGAGAATGCCTTTAAGTATAGAGTTTCAATTCTAGTGGCCAGTTAGGAACTCTCCCAATCAAAAGGTGCAAGATCAAGCCTACCCTACCATTTGTACAGGGAAATCGAACAGAACCCACCTAGATATTCACATAATTATAGATGCCCAGATCACCAAAAGAGAGAGAAGGTTTTAAAAAGGGCATCCTTCCCAGCTGCCTAAACATCCAAATCCCTATATGTTTAGCAGTCCCAGGTTCAATCCCTGCTAGGCATGTTATATTCCTAAGCATCGTTACTTACAGATAGTCGTTTCCAAGGGACAAAGCCTATCAAATAGTTTCCTTCAATGGACACGATCTATGGTATGTGTCCCTTGATCCTCTGTGTGTATATGTGTGTGTGTGTGTATTCACTTCCCTATTCACAGCATTCTCACCAATTCAGATATTTTATATCTTTTGTATATTTGATTATGTAAATCCTTAAATAGTTCTCAGTACACTATAAAAAACATCCTATCCCCATTCTAATTATGTCCAGCAGTCTCTGGTTCAATCCCCGTTGGTCATGCTCCCTATGTAAAAGTTGGATGTATGTCGCAGGAAAATTTTGACAGAATAGAGAACTCTTAGACATAGCTTCTAAGCCAAACAGTGACCATGGTACATTCTCTGTGATAGCAGCCAACTCATACAATTGAACCAAAAAAGGAAAAATTCTATGCAATTCTCATTCTCCAACATGACAAGAAGCGATAAATCATGTGGGCTTCCAAAGGAGAGCCTCAGGTTCAAATCCCTATGAAACATAGATCTTAAGCATTGAAATTGGGTAAAACACCGCATCCTACTCTGGGTGCTGCTTACCCCAATGCCACCCAGCAAGGCAAACTACCATTAAAAATTTTAACTACCCAATTCTCATTGTACCATTCAATATATGAACATTTATATTAAGTATATCATCAGGGCTCTCACAGCAGAATGCTACCCAGCAAAGGCGATTTACCATAGTATAGTTAACTATTGAATTCCCATTGTGGCATTGAATATATCAACATATATATTCAGTATATCATCAGGGCTCTCATACCAGAATGCTAACCAGCGAGGGCATTTACCATAGTATAGATATTATTCAATTCCCATTGTAGTATTCAATATATCAACATATATATTCAGTATATCATCAGGGCTCTCGCAGCAGAATGCTACCCAGTAAGGAAAATTTACTATAATACAGTGAACTATTCAATTCCCCATTGTAATATTCAATATATCAACATATATAGTGACTATATCATCAGGTCTCTCAGCCTCAACTCTAAATCCCTATGGGACAGATATTGAGCATCAAATTTTGGTAAAACACTGCATCCAACTTTGGGTGCTGGGTACCCCAATTATGCTACTCAGAAAGGGAAATTCACCATTAAAAAACATTAACCATTCAATTCCTATTATACTAATGATAAAACTATGAAACGTTCCGTGCCATAATCAATATATGAGGCCAATAGACCACTGGTAGAGTGTTCCAACATGCCAATGGAAGGTTACATGTTTGAGTATTGGCTGGTCCATGTTTTTCAACATGGTATCAGAGCAGGGAAATGTGACCATTAACAGGTTCTGGGTTCAAAAATGGTGCCAAGGTGGCCACGGACCAACGTGTGGTTCGAACCCTAGCCGATCCATGCTTTCAAAACAATACCAACACAGAGATGGAGATTGCCTGATATTTAGTGCCATCTTCAATTGTAAATTTTCCCCCAAAAAAAAACCAATTTCCATGGTATCATTCGCACAAATACAAAACCCTCGAGAAAAACAAAAACAAAGTCCAAACAATAAAGGAAAAACTATTTTGCTGAAAAGCCACATTTCATTTAACCATTATTTTATTGACAGTTATAATCAGAATTCAAACAGAAACAAACAATGGTCTGAAAAAAGAAAAGGAGGGGATCCGCAGTGCTTACAGTTGAATTTTACAATGGGTATGAAGAGGGGATCGGCTATACTTGCAGTAGAGTATTTTTGGATAAATTTGCAGAAGATCTTATGCAAGAATGAATAAATTGTATGTATGAAGGAATAATTCCATAGAAAAGGAAAAGTCCATGGCAGGCAGTTTGTCAAAGCCCGCCGCATACACGATGGTCTGAAGGGCACCCTATCATTCGCATGTTGCTATGAAAATTGCAGCAGTCAAAATGTTCAGTATGTTGACTATGTCTTCACAAATAAATTTTATAAGAACTTTACCTCGCTGTGAAAGATTCTTCTATTTTAAAAAAATGTTTTTATGATGGTCAAATAGATATACCCATAAAATAAAATGATTTTAATTGTCGAAATTTGTTTTTAAGGATAATTATGGGAAGAATTTTGACTTCTGATGTTTAGTATCACCTCCCGTGATTACTTTTTTAAAATGTCGAGGTCAAAATTCTTCACACAAGTATCCCCAAAAGCAAGTTTCAATTATATGGATGGTGAAAACAGAAATTTTGTAATTTCAATTGTATTTATGAAATCTAATCCACATTTTAAGTCCATATTTTGGGATTACATTTTGTCATCTCTTTCGACGAATCAGCACCTCCTTTGAATTAGCACCTCTCTCAACGAAAACTTTTAGCGTCACATCTACTCTCAATATCTACATATCTAATCGAGAAGTTAGTTTTCCAAGATGGAGTGTTTTTTTGTCTCTATTACTTTTTTTGTTTACTAAGCACCTCATTTTAGTAAGTGTTTTGGTGTGAACTTATATTTACAAGTTAATCGATTTAATTGTAAATAGCAAAAAGCTTACAACTTTCGTTAGAGAGACACTACAATAAATAAATAAATAAAATGCCTTATTAAACAATATGAACATTAATTTATATTGATATCCTATCTACTTATTTATTTGTGGTTTTGCTTCATCCATGTATTCCATAGATTTTTAACACTAAATTTTCATTTAATATTGAAATATTAAGGACTCCGATTAAAAATGATAAAGACTCACAATAAGAGGTTATTTCCTATTTTGTATAGTGGTGGTATTTTAAAATAAGTGTTATAGACCGAAAGTGTTGTAATCCGATTGGAGAGGATTATGGTTGCTTATATCTATCCACTGGGGTACAAATCCCTCGAGGTACTCGACATGGAGAATCAAGCGATTAAGGCTAGGTTCATGTCCTCGGTGATTTTGACAACGTGGATGCCTCTTAATCGTCATTGCTTAACCGAAAGAGCTCACTGATTTAGATGTATGCTTACTCATCATTATAATCTGCTATATATTTATATCTAAAATATGGATTGAGAAGTTAACATTCTATGTAATGTGAACGTTGTCTACTGTAACATACACAAAAAAGAAATATTATAATATTACTTCAACAATATGAATTGAGAGGCCAACATTCTATGTAATATTACTTTAATACTTATAAATTTTTTAATGATTGAATATATATATATATATATATATATATATATATATATATATATATATATAATTTTTTTGAATTTTGATAAATAAAAAATTATAATATTATTTAAGAATACAAAATAAACTATATGCTAATAGATATATAAATGTTTTTATAATTAAAAAAATCACATAATTATAATAATAAAATAGAAAAGAAAATTATTTATAATTTAAAAATATATGCTTAAGAATATTTATTTATTTTAATAAAAATGTTCGTTTATTTTAAGAAAAAATATCTTAATTTGGTTTTAGACATGATATCATTCAAAAGTCAATGTACATATGTCTTAATTGAAGATAAGAAAGTATGTCTTAAAATAATTTTGTTTTAGATATCATTGAATATAATGATAAGTCAATCTTAATTTAATTTTGTTTTAGATATCATTGAATATAATGATAAGTCACTGTACATATTTCTTAATTGACCATGTTTTTGTTTTTTAAGTTAACTAATCAAATATAAATATGATATTAAATTATTAATTTAGAATATGTGAAAGGGGATTTAATTCTAATTTCTGAAAAATCAATTTATAATTTATTAATAATATTAAATATAAAATAATTAAAAAATTAACCTATCATTTGTATATTATTTGTAATGGATTTTTTCTTTAATAAATAAAAAAATTGAAATTGATATGGTATGTTATTTGTTATATTATTTTTTATATTTTAATTTTACAAATTTTAAATAATAAAAATTTGATTTAATATATTATTGTAATGAGTTCACATAAAATTTTAACATTAATATATATTACCTTTTAAAAATTGTTGTCATATTTATTTGTATCTAAGTCTTAAATTAATCAATAAAATTGTAAAGAACCTACATAAAATTATAAGAGTGATATATACTAACCTTTAAAAATTAAATAAATTATTTTTTTATAAATTTAAATTTTATTTTTTTTCAAATATTTATGATAAATAAAATATTTTTCCAAACCATAAAAATAGATTAATTTTTTCATGACATAAGATACTAAAATGAAAATTATGGTGCCCTTTTTGGAATACTAATAAGGAATTGTCTACTTTATATGGGTTTTTTTAATAGGTAATTAAGGGTTAGTGGGTCCCTCACCCTTTATTACTAAAAGAGCGAGATTGCAAAAATACCAAAACCTCCACAAATTACAAAATTACCAAGACAATTCCTCAAGTAAAAAAGACAACCAAACACACCCATGAAAAACCACATTCGACAAGCCACTCTTCCTACCATGGGCTCGCCACAGACACACCCACCCTACCATTAAGTCCCTCCCTCTCCCTTCCCACTGTGAGAGTGAAGAGTCTTGGAGGATGATTCAGGGGCAACTCACCCTTTCTTCTTCTTCTTTATAATAGTCTAGTCTTCTCTAACCTGCAAGTTTCATGATTCAGTGCTCCTAGAAATTGGGTGGCTACTAGGAATAACTTTGTAGTTTGTTAACATTGCTTTTATACTTGCATTGCTACCATCCTTCATATGTTTCTCCTCAACAATCAATGAAAGCACATAACTCGCATCTTGAATCACCACTTTATGATTAAACATGGGTATAAATTTTGCCATCCCTCTCGTAGGCAAATCCAGAAGACTCATTGTAAAACTGTGAAATGGGTGGGAAGGGTGTCCTTCCACCAATAAGATTCCATCTTTTATTTGGAGTTGTGATAATTTACAGCCATGTGTCCATTTTCAAAACAACTTCGACATCTTAATGGAAATCCCTTATAGTTGAGAGTTTGAATCTAGCATCAGTCATTAACTTTCAATTTAAAAGGCCTTGAGACTTACATACCAGGATACATGCAAAGGTAGTATGATGAAAGTTTGAAGTCGAAGCCTCCATTGCCATCAGATTGCCAAGGCATTGCCAATGGTTGAAAGGCAAGAAGCAACCCAAAACTGAAGAGGCAGATGTGGCAATCAGAGCCAAACAAGCCTAGTGGTAAGGGTTTCCAAAAGAAGGTTGAAAGTAGAGAACCTTGGCTTCATAAAGAGAAGATTTTGGTCTCAACTCCATTCTTATCCTAGAACACCTTTTTTCGGCCTTCCAAACCATCAAACACCACAATGAAGAAACCCCGAGTGCATGGGCAAATTTCTAAGCTATCCACCATAAAAGGCCACCACAAATTAGAGACCCATTTATGTAGTGAAGGTATGGTTGGCCAAAATTGATCAAATTTATAGATCAAACACCTAACCATGAACCAATCCTCATTTCTAAGCACCGCTTCTAGTGTCTCATCCCTAAAAGAGATAGACAGATTGGTCATTGTGGCTCTCATAGGATTCACTTCTATCATTCTCTCCAGTTGGGAAGCCACTTCAGTGAAGGATTTTCCCCCACCCTCTGTTGCCTTTCTCAGCCCTACCAAACTCAGACCGCTTTGCTTTTTGACCTTTCTCCTAGTTGCCCTATTTTTGCCTTCTATTGTCTAGTCAACATATACTTCACCCACGTACTTCCCTTCCTACTCCATTATTGATCCTACAAACTGATTTGCTTCTTTTGTCATGCCTACCATCATCCCTAACTTGAATCCCTAGCTAAAAACCCTAATTCATTTGTGAGCCATCAAAAAGATTCATTTAATTTTTTATGTATTATTAATAAATACTAATTTAGAAAAAAAAATGACATAATGAAAGATAAGGAGCATGGGAAAAAGAGGCTACATGTATTAAAAAGTAAGGAATGTATATTATGGGTTGATGGATTACAATTAAATGCAACACAAATAAGTGTTGTGACATAACTTTAGTACCCACTATTCAAAAGAATAATATAAAGATAATAAAGTGGGTCATTTATTACAATGTTTATTGAGTTATAAAAATAAAAATAAAATAGATCTAATATATCAATAGCAACATGGCATACATAAAATTAATATGTGGCATCACATGTATGGGATCTATTATGAATTGGATAGCCACAATAGTTGGAGTTGTTGGAAACACTGTGACGCCATTCAATACGTCAATTTGCATCCCTCTCATTTAGCATGATATTTTATGTATCTCAACACTCTTGTACAAATCCCCGTAGAAAGCCAAATTGTTTCGTGCAAATCATTTCCCATAAATTATCATCCATGGCTTCCCAGTACCACCATCTACTCATGCAAGAGGCCATAGCCAAGGTATCACCACCTAAATGTTTGAATATTTCATACAGTGCATCCACGTTATTAACCACCTAATCATATTTCATCTTCTTAGTATTTTTTAAATCAAACACCATTAATCTATTCCAAATTAGTTAGAATTCTACCCTAGGTGCCCAACATGATACAATTATGCAAATACACAGACACTCAAGTGTTATATATAAATTTGCAAAGAATAACAAATCTTGTAATGGAGCCACAATATAAGTCAAGGAAAGATAAATAAATAGATATATAAATTAATGATATTTTTATTTTTATTGTGTTTGTGAGATGATAAATTTGAGCAATTGATTATGATATACAAATTATATTAAAATCTATTCAAAATAGCAATTTACTTTATAGTTTAGAGCCAATAAATTACAATGCACATAAATAAATATTTAAAACCGACATTATAATTCCAAAGCTAAATGATCTAAACAAGATTAAAGACAAGAAGAAGACTAAATGATCATGGATTACTCATAGACTCAGAGTTTTGATAAGATATGATTGACTTGATTCATGATATGAATAGCATGGATTGTTTGACAAAAGACTAATGGATTATGATCAATATATTGGCATAGAAGCTCATGAAATTTTTAGTTGAATTCTCCTTGTTTGGAATGGAAGGAGTCATAGATTTAAATAGGTCATGGAGGGAGTTTTTTTATGGAATTTAAAATTCCATGGAATTCTCTAGAGAGTTTGAGGGAATTCTAAGGAATTTAAAATTTTATAGAATTCTCTAGAGAGAGAACTCACTAGAGAAGATTTTATTAGGAAATCTAATGATGATTAGGGGAAGATTAGAAGAAAGGTTAGGTGAGGAGTAGAGGCAAGCTTGTAGAAAAGTCTAGGAGTAGGTAAGTAGGTGGATTATGGGAATTTTAAATTCCCAAATATTAGACAAGTGGGATTAGTTAGTAGATAACGGGGACTTAGGTTAATAATCAAGATAGATTAAAAGAATTAATGAAGACATGGGAAGGGTTAAGGTTGATGTATGATAAAATGATGAAGGGGATGTTATGAAAATTATTAGGAGTTAGTAAGGATTAATTACATTAAGTTGGGTGAGATTAGTGATTATTAGATGAAATTAGTGATGTTAGTGTTGATTAATAATAATATCAGTGATGATAAATGAAACGAGCAACTTTAAGTGCATACAATGCTTTCTCTAATATAGACTACATGTACTTGCCCTATGCCTCTACTTTTATTTGTATGTTTCTTTGTACTTAGATCAAATACCTAACACCTCCCTCGAATTAGCACCTCTCTCAACGAAGAGTTTTACCATGACATCTACTCTCAATATCTACATATCTAATTGAGAAGTTGGTTTTCTAGGATGGAGTGTTTTTTGTTGATGATAAATGAAATGAGCAAGTTTAAGTGTATACAATGCTTTCTCTAATATAAACTATATGTACTTGCCCTATGCCTCTATTTTTAATTGCATGTGTCTTTGTACCTACATCAAATACCTAGCACCTCCCTCAAATTAACACCTCTCTCAATGAAGAGTTTTACCATGACATCTACTCTCAATATCTACATATCTAATCAAGAAGTTGGTTTTCTAGGATGGAGCTTTTTTTTTGTCTCTATTTCTTTTGTACTATAGAACAAACATATCTTTTTCTCTCATTTTTCTTCTGAGGTTACCTACCTCCCTATTTATAGTATTATCTTTTCTAGAAGAATGTTTTGAACTTCTAGTTCATAATGTTTTTACTTTTTTGTTTACTAAGCATTCCATTTTGGTTGGTGTTTTGGTGTGAACTTATATTTACAAGTTAATTGATACAAGTTAAATCTTACAGATAAGTAAGTAGCAAAAAACTTACAACCTCCATTTGAAAGAGATTATGATAAATAAATAAAATGTAAGTGCCTCACCATAAGCATTAATTTATATCAATATCTTATCTACTCATTTATTTGTGGTTTTGATTCATCCATGTATTCCATAGATCTTAACATGAAGTTTTCATTTAATATTGTAATACATAAGGACTTTGATTAAGAATGATATAGATTCATAATGAGAGCTTATCTACTATTTTGTATAGTGGTGGTATTTTAAAAAAAGTGTTATAGACCGAAAGGGTTGTAGTTCAATTGATGAGGATAATGGTTGCTTACATCTATTTATCGGTGTATAAATCTCTCTAGGTTCCTGACATGGAGAGTCAAGCGATTAAGACAAGGTTCGTGTGCTGGGTGATTTTGACAGCATGGATGCCCCTTACTCATGACTATTTAACTAGAAGAGCTCACTGATATAAATGTATGCTTATTCATCATTACAATCTACTATATATTTATTTTTGAAATATGTGCTGAAACGCTGACATTCTATGTAATTTAGTGATTCCATGTAAATGCTCTCTATTGTAACATGCATAAAAAAAATGTTATAATATTACTTTATTATTTGAAAAGTTTTTGGTGATTGAATATATAATTTTTTTGAATCTTGATAAATAAATAGAAGCTACGATATTATATTTAGGAATACAAAATAAATTATATGCTAATACATATATGAATGTTTTTATAATTTTAAAAAAAATCACATAATTATAATAATAAAATAGATAGAACTTTTATTTATAATTTAGAAAATATATGCATAGGAATGTTCATTTATTTTAAGAAAGTATATCTTAATTTGGTTTTAGACGTGATATCATGGAAAAGTTAAGTTAATATACATATGTCTTAATTGAAGATAAGAAAGTATGACTTAGTTTAATTTTGTTTTAGATGTCATTGAAAATAAAGATAAGTTAATGTACATTTTTCTTAATTGAACATGTTAAAATAAATATAAAAAATAATATTAAATTGTTAATTTAGAATCTCAATTTTTAAAAAATTCATTTTATAATTTATCAATAATATTAAATATGAAATAATTCAAAAATTAGCCTATTATTTATAAACATAGTATTTGTAATGATTTTTTTTTTTTTAAATATTAAAAATGAAATAATTAAAAGATTAACCTACTATTTGTATACATGATTTTTTTTAAATTTAATAAAAAAAATTAAAAGATTAATATGATATGTCATTTGTTTTATTATTTTTTATATTATAATTTTATAAATTTTAAATAATAAAATTTTGATCCAATATAATATTATTATAAAAAGTCTACATAAGATTATAACATCAATATATATTAATCTCTAAAAATTATTGTCAGATTTGTTTATATTGAAATTTTAAATTAATCAATAAAATTGTAATGAGCCTACACAAAATTATAACATCAATATAAACTAATTTTTAAAAATTAAAATAAAATATTTTCTCAAATTATAAAAGTGGATTTATTTTTACATGACATAAGATACTAAAATGAAAATTATAGTACCATTGTTAGAGTAATAATGAGTCATCTACCTTTTTATGTTTTTGTTTTTTTGGTAATTAAGGGTTGGTAGGTCCTCACCCTTTATTACTAAAAGAATAAGATTTAAAAAAAACCAAAACTTTTGTGGATTACAACCATGAGAAACCAAGAGATGGACCAAGTCCAAATAACTATAACAAATTAAAATTATCAAGACAGTTCCCCAAACAAAAAGATAACCAAACACACCTACGCAAAACCACATCCAATAGGGCACTCTTCCTACTATGGGCCTACCAAAAACACGCCCATCCTGTCATTAAGTCCCTCCCTCTCCCTTCTCATTATGAGAGTGAAGAGTCTTGGAGAATGATTCGGGAGTGGCTCACCCTTTTTTATTCTTCCTTACAATAGTCCAATCCTCTCCAACCTGCAAGTTCCCTGATTTAACGCTCCCAAAAATTGGGTGGCTAGTAGAAGCAACTTCACAATTTGTTAAGACTACTTTTGTATTTGCATCCCTACCATCCTCCATATGTTTCTCCTCAATAATAAATTAAGGCACATAACTCGTGTCTTAAATCACCACTTTATGATCATCCATGAGTATAAATTTTGTCATCCCTCTCATAGGCAAATCTAGAGGACTCGTTACAAAAACCATGAGATGAGTGGGAAGGGCATCCTTCTACCAATAAGATTCCATCTTTTGCTTGGAATTGCAATAATTTGTAACCACATGTCCATTTTCAAAACAAATTTGTCATTTTAATGGAAATCCCTCATAATCGGGAGTTTGAATCTAGCAGCAGTCCATAACTTTCAATTTGATAGTAGTCAGAAGGTCCTCTTGCATATCAACATACATGCAAAGATAGTATGATGAAAATTTGAATTTGAAGAGTCCACTACCATTATCTCACTTAAGGCATTGCCAATGGTCGAGAGGCAAGATGCAGCCCAAAGTGTGGCAACCAAACCCAAACATGCTTGGTGGTAAGGGTTTCCAAAAGAGGATTGAAAGTAGGGAATCGTGGCTTCATAAAGAGAAGATTTTGGTCCCAACTATATGTCTTATCCTAGAACACCCTGTTTCGGTCTTCTAGACCATCAAATAACATAATGAATGAACCTTGATCACAGGGATAAATTTCCAAGCTATCCACCATAAAAAGCCATCACAAATCATAGACCCATTTATGTAGTGAAGGTAGGGATGGCCATAATCATTCAAATCTACAAATCAAACCCTTGGCCATGAACCAATCCTCATTTCTAAGCACCTCTTCTAGTGATTCATCCCAAAAGAGACTAATTTATTGGTCATTGTAACTCTCATGGGCTTCGCTTTTACCACTCTCTTTAGCTAGGAAGCTACTTTAGCGAAGGATTCACCCCCACCCTCTCTTGCCTTTCCCGACCCTACCAAACTCAGACCACTCTACTTTTTAACCTTTTTCCCAATTGCCTTGTTGTTTCCTTTTATCATCTGATAAGCCTCTAATCCACCCACGTACTTCCCTTCCTACTCCATTTCTGATCTTATAGACTAATTCACTTCTTCTGTCGTTCCTACCATCATCCCTTACTTAAAGCCCTAGCTAAAAACCCTAATGCATTTAGGATCCATCAAAAAGATTCATTTACTTTTCTATGTGTTATTAATAGAGACTAATTCATAAAAAAAGATTGTCATAATGAAAGATAAGGAGCATGGGAAAAAAAGGCTACATGTATGAACAAGTAAGGTATAATATGGGTATATGGATTACAACTAAATACAACACAAATAAGTGTGGTGACACAACTTTAGTACCCATTCTTTAGAGGAATAATATAAAAGATAATATGTAGTGGATCATTTATTACAATATTTATTGAACTATAAAAATAAAAATAAAATAAATCTAGTATATTAATAGTAACATGACATACACAAAAGCAATCTATGGCATCACATGTATAAATCCCTCAATTTATATCCCTCTCATTCAACACCATATTTTATTTATCTTAGCCCTCTTATACAAATCCCCGTAACAATCCAAATTATTTCATGCAAATCATTTCCCATAAATTATCATCCATGGCTTTCTAGTACCATTGTCTACTCATGCAAGAAGTCATATCCAAGGTATCGTCACCTAAATGTTTGAGTATTTCATGCAATGCATCCACACTATCAACTACCTAATCAGATTTCATCTTCTTAGTATTTTTAAAATCAAATGCCATGAATATATCCCAAATTAGTTGGCATTCTTAGACATTTCTACACCTATATCTAAGATCTCAAGGCCTCCATAATTTGCATTACTCTAACAAGTAATTTTTTAAGACAATTTGAAAAAATAAGGCCAAAACCTAGACCCCAAAAAATAGAGTTATTTACTCGTTATGATTTGGGTTGATTATTGGTTTGCACACTTTTCAATCTAAAATAATAGAATAAGGTGATTACAATAGATACCTGCATAATGGGTACTAACAAGTTCACAAATTGGTTAGTCCCTCCCATATAGAAGGAGTAGTTTCATTACTTAAGAAATTATGAGATTTGAGAGGGAAAAATATTTTTATTGGAATGTGTCAATAAATTGATTAATAAAAAATAAGAAGATAGAGTGCATATATGTTTACAATAATAAGGCAGCTAGTAAGAATTTACATCCTAATACAAATGCCAAAAAAATATAGTAATACCACAAAATTTTAAAAACAAATTCAATTAAACATCACTATAAATCAATAGTCTTGAATTATCAATATATCAAAATACATTAACTAGTGTGAACATCAAGCATATGGAGCAACACTAGAGGTAGGTGGTGGTAAATCATCCTTGGGAGGCATAACAACCCAATAAGATGGCCCTTCTAGTTGTGGATTGAGAGCCACCCAACCAACCTAAGAATTATATGGTAGAGTCAAAGGCATGAGCACACCCACCTAGGAAGACATATAAAAATAATACTAGTTTGTTCATCATCATGTGCTAGAGAAGTCCAACAAGATGGCCCACCAAAAGTTTTACCACACAACTAAGGACTCTATTACAAAGCATCATGGGCTTGAGGGCATATCCAAAAAAGGTGTTTGAAGGTCTACAGTCTAGACCACACAAGGCATTTTAGATTTGACACCCTAATATGAGTGAGCTTTTGCCCTAGCAGTAGAGCCAGGGAAACTGAACACCATATAAAATAAGGGAGCTTGAGCTCAATTTTAGAATCCTATGTCTATTTAAGACATGCAAGTCACATTCAAGAATAAGTGTTCAAACTCCACCACCTATTAAACTTTCTAAGAGATGAGAAGAAGGATTCATATTTTGAAATAACAACCCTAGAGAGTAGTGCTTAAAGGGAGTATCATAATTTCATGGCCAATATTTACACTGTGGAACCGATGGTTGAAGGCTAATTTAATGTAACATAAATATTTGGAGGAGACTATATTTCACACTATACAAATGCATTTATTAAACAATTGAAGGGCTCTTATATCCTAAGTTTTAGTAAGTGGAAGGCTAATATTGGTTAAAATTAGGGACCACCATAATTAATGGTCATTAAAGGAGAGACTAGATCTAAACCCATCCCAACCCATTTGAGAAAAAATTTAACTATTTAAAAAGTTTTCCATATAGTTTGGATCACAAAAGACCCCTCAATTTTAATAGGGTCAAAAACAATGAGCAAAGTATGTAACTCAATATTTTTCCAACCAGCCTTACCATAAGGATAGCCTATGACAATGCAATATCAAAGAAATACTTTCCAATATTTAATACCATCCATTGTGAAAACAATATATTTATCATAGTATCCACTACTTGCATTAATATTCTTGCCTACCCACTAGTACCACAAATGTTAAATACTCATAACAAATCACTACATGCCACAAACATTAAATGCTCATAACACACCACTATGCACCATAATCATTAAATGCACAATACAATTCCAATATACCATAACACATCACTTTCATAACACATCACATTGTGATATTAAATTATTACAATAATTAGGAAGTAATAAATGGTTAGGTAGTTGTAATAGTTCCAACATAACTCCTTTGCATGGGACTAGAGTGACTTACCAAACTGATCACATACTTGTAAGTTGCATGAACTAATGGGTTACTTAGAATAAACAATGCATGTGAAAAATAGTTGCACAAGTTATCTAAAAAATGATTGCACATTAATAAGGGTGTTGCACAAAATAATATCAACCATTTATTCTTGCACTAACTCTTTTTTTAGTTGATGTGAGATTGATTGTGAGCCTAAATTATCCTACATCATAAAGACATTGAGCCAAAGGGCTTAGTTTGTGAGGAACCACATCTAAACATTTTTTTAATGCTCGAGCTCTCTCCAAAATATCTTATTGGGCTTGAAACACCAATTTATGGTGGTCCATAAAGGCTAATGAGATTTGAGGAAGATTGTTAAGATGACCATGGGTAGTTTTGATGACTTTGATATTCTCTTTGAATTGTTTGGCCCTTAAATATTTTTAAAAATATTTTGAGGTGTGATTTCCCAATTTGATCCAATGTAAGCCAACTCAAATTTGAGCACATTTAGTTACATGGTATTCTACAAGTTAAAGATTTTGTTTGATTTTAGCAGCCAAGACTATGACTAGGTATTGAATTGACTTTGCTTAATCTATGCAGTAACCCTTTGAAATTGTTTGACTAATGTGCCATCAACCCATTTACAATCCCTCACCACTTTCTTTCCATTGTGCTTGAGAAATGAGGTGGTGTGATTGATCACATCATTCCACCACTTGATCCAACTAACAACATGTGACATAAACACTAGATTCTAAACTCAGGGTATGAGTTAGATGGTATCCACATGATTGAGGAGTGACACCTCTCCACTCCACCTAAAAAGTGATGGGATTATGATTAGAGATAAATATATAGATGGATGGTGATAACTTACCCACTATAAATATGAAAATTGAACATGTTTCTCGACAATCATAACATAGTCAAGCCTTATGAAAACACGATTAAATCCAAATTAAAAATTGTATTGTGTAAACAAAGGATTTAGGATTAATGATCAATGCTAAAAGAGAAGGTCTAACAATCCCAAATTATTTTAAAAATAAAACTAGATTCATGTTCCTCAACACACCATTGCATTGTCAGAACACCTTCCTTGTATTTAGGAGACTCAATCATATTTAAATCACCACATATGAGACAATTGGAAAAAGGTGAGTTATTGGCCAAACATCACCATAATAACACTATTTCTAGGAAAATAGTGGAATGAACAAAGACATATGTTGATCTCAAATCAAATGGTTCATGTTATCACACTAAATTTCATCCTTGAGGAGGTTGTTCAAGCCTCCTCACTTAGGTGATAGCATGGAGACATCTCTAGGCTATGGGTCGCATAATCAATGAGGTGAATCTCTAGATAGGGTTAACTCCCTTGATGCTTCACCTTGAAACCTCAAATAATCCTATTTGGAAAGGGAGAGAGAGAAAATTAAAAAAATAAAGAGGTGATGCACCACAATTAATACCCTCCATTTGCCTATATTGCACTAAGAACATGAACAAAGATTGAAGCCTATCATACTAACTCAATATGAGCCTCTAAGCATTAATATTTCAATATAAAGGAGTAAATCAAGATAACAACTAAGAGGGGATGATCAAGAGGTCTCATAGTGAACACTAATGAAGCAATATCCACACTTAGTCAGTTTAAGACCATCTAAAACACTCCATATGACCTGCTAAGATGACTACAACCTATAAATAGGTAAGGAGATAGGACAAATGAAAGAGAGATATGACACTAATACTAAAATTCATCAACTAAACATGAAATATACACTAATTGAAACATTAAGAAGGCTAAAAATCATCTTTTATTCATATCAAATGTAAGTACAAGTGTTTACATGACCATTCTCAGGTTGAGGATCCCTTTACAAGCTAAGGCCATACATATAGAGAAATGAGAGATAAAGAGAGAAGGTGGACATTGGAGAAACTCCATGACAAGTGTCATCAATTATAATACAAGAACATAAGAAATAAAATAATCATATAACTATTTATTCTCTTATTGGCATGGTGTGATGATGATCTTTTAGAGAGTTGGCATAAGAGATGTTCTTCAGTGCCTTGGATGACTCATCACCCTTTGATGAAATTGCCCTCCATGTTTATAAGTGAGAAGTTGCATTCTTGATCACATAAAGTATTTGAGATATAATTTAAACTTATTGAAACCCTACACAAGTTTTAAGACATACAAGTTAGGTACTTTAGGTTTGAGAGTTGATCTTGAGCTTCTCTTGACACATATACACTGCCTCCTAATGATGACCAATCTCTTTTGCAGACTATCAACACTTATATACTTCTTTCATAGTTAGTTAGGTTTCTTGTTTGAAATTTGTCTTATTCAACATGAGATATATTTAAAGATTCTATAAGATACCATGAAACCTCTACCCAAGCTCAAGAGACCTCCCTAACTAATCAAAAGCTCCAATGCTTCCAAAATCATGCAAACCAATCAAAAACTATAGTTTTAGGTCCTTTTATACTCACTTTATCCTTCACACATGTCAAATGATTTATCTTATGGATGCCCTTGAGACTCAAAAGGACCATCAAGATTATTCCAAGGCTTATTAGATGCATTTGAACCACTTATAATGCAATACCTAGTCATCAGGCTCTTAGAAGGGTTTTAGGAGGGTTTTATAGTGTTTATCTAGTTAACAATTATTCATAAAGTTGAGGCCCTCAAATTATGAACTAATACCAATAAATTCGATTATGGGGTCTCTATTAACACCTCCCATAATAATTTTAATCCATGTAAAGCCTCCTTGAAGTTATAATCAGAAAATTATGTCTTCTCGAGCTCTTCACAAGGTGACAAGAGGGTTTTGATTGATCTTCTTTCCTAGTTATTGTTCATACCATATATGTTCCCTTGAAAACAAACAATGTCATTAATTTGAAGTGTGAAAACCTCATTAAAATCTCCCATCTCTATTCCTTCCCATGCATCTTCTCAGTGGAGTTCCAAGCAAAGTTTAGACCTTCATGAGTTAGCAGACCTATGTGTGAAGACCAAGGAAAGGTTTTTTAGGCTTAGAAGCCTCCAAAAATGCATTTTATTGGTTGGAATTGTTTATAATAGGTATAATAATATCCATATGATTCATTTAGATACTATCCCATATGCCTTACTTCCTAATGTTGTTTAAATCTACCTTTCTTACATGTAGGTGTTTAAGTGGGTTTTAGGCCGCTTGAATCTATTAATGCTTTCCACTGTATATGACCATTTTTTAGGTCATTTTTTACTCAATACCAATGTATATGAATGCCTCAAATGATTTTTTCCCATTTCCACATTTGTACGAGGTTAGTATTACCTTATGAAACTCAAGACATTTCTTTTCATGTAAGTTTTTCCTCCCTTGATCAAGAATGTGGATCTACAGGTCTACAAATGTGTAGGTCTAAATTCACCTTTATCTAGATTATTTGAAACATTCCTCATAGTATTCAAAAACCTATAATAATCTCATCTATCTTTATGACCTATTTTCAAGGTTGGAATTCCTTTCTAAACATCTAAACTATCTTTAATTACCTAACCTTGCCCATACAGTCTTGTTTCATCTTCTTTTGGGCCAAACCCTATCAAGGCATGAGGATGGCTCATTTTGAATGATATTTTGTTCTTCAAATTGAAACTAGTCAAGGTGAAGATGACCATCATTCCAAATACCCTGAACTACCTTCAAACCTAATGATTAAACTAAAAATATCACTTTTTTCCTCTTATAGTGCATACAAGAATGTAGGTGTCTATCTTAGGCTTAACACCTACTTCACCTGTCATATGATACAACCTCCATATCTTCCATGTCCTTGGATGATCCTTGATGGAAATATTAAACTTGTTTGGACACTATTTTGGACTGTGAATATGTCTAAAAACTCACCAATGATCCTCTTGTGAATTGTTCACCAGTATAACCACAAAACTATATCTTGACTACATACCTAGTGTTCACAAATGCTCCATCTCTTTGCCTATAACTTGAAAATTTGACTTCAAGGATAATGTGTGGCTTAAAATATAGGTGATATTATAGATTCATGTCTTCACAAACCCTATATATATTCTCATTACATTCTTTGGGTATAAATGATGAACTACAGGTTTGCAGGCTTGTAGGTTAACAAAGCCTCATTTTATTAACTTTAAAAACATACCCTTAATGCTCTCAATCAGGACTATCAGTTATAGAAGGGTATGAAGAGGATATTTAGGATCTTTATCCCATTTAGAGATTAATCTTTTAGCATGGCATTCACATATATGAACCAAACATTCTTTATTCATGTCATAGTCATGTATTCACTCTTTCACACCTAGGATTGTGTTGTAGAACACTAAGATAGTGACTTTCAAGGTCTACCATTTTCAATCTCTCCTTGATGGTGACCTTTGAAACCCTATGTATATTTTATTACTTATTTGAGAACTTTAATCATAGAGAAAACACACATACTTAACAAAGATCATCTTAGTTATGCCTGCGAGTTCACATAGCCTGCTTGTACATGCATAAATTCTCTTTTTTCTCAGGTTATATCACTTTTTTGATGCCTTGAAAAGGTCTAAGGGGCCTTGAATAATTTGGATCCACTATAGACAACTTCCATTCACTCATTTCATGGAAAAAACACTTTATCTCTCTCTCAAGCCCTGACTGTCATACTCAGTTAATGCAAGTGTGTCTCTCTCAAGCCAACACAAGTATGAATTTCAGCTTCTTGATCCTATATTAATATTAAAAGGCTCTCTTATACATTATGGGATCACTCTCCAATCACCAACTTGATTTCATCAATGCTGAGACACTATTACAAGGAGAAAACCAAGTCCTTGGGGTTTTTCAAAGGTTTTTAACACCTTATTTTGTTAGTGATGGTTCATAAAGCATGTACCCTACAACCCTCAAATAATGCATGAAATATCAAGGGAATAAGGACCTCCATCAACCCTTAGGATTGTTTGATCCAACTCTTCTTCTCTTGTGTGTACCATCCTCAAACCGGTTGGTATTTTTGAGGTTGCCAAGAAATGTGATGAAGGAATTGAGAAGGTTTTATGCTTATTTGGACCTATAATACCTTCCAAAGAATGGATTTGACCTAGGGAAGGTAATAAGGCACTTCCAATTCTTAAAACCTATTTAGGTAAGCTCTCCTTCACTTCTCAAAATCATAAACCTTTTTGAAACTACCTCTTTGGTGAAGAATTAGACTAAAACATGTGTTGTAACTACCAAATTAATCCTCTCTAACCATTTCCTACCACTTCCCACATTGAATGTGTTTTTTAAAGTGTCTTTAATATGTACAAATCATAATTTTGACCTTGAATCCACTTAATAAGCCTTATAGTATGTTGGTAATGTATGGAATGCATTTTAGAGGTTTAGTACAAACTATTACAAACCAATCAGGCCTAAGATCACATTTAATGCTTTTATGTGTGACCATGCCACTCTAAAAAATTATATTTGAACTGACCTAGACCTCCATGGCTCTTAACAATGAAATCTTGCATAAGGAAAAGCTAGAAATAAGCATAGAACCATAACTCCTCATTACCTTAATTTCTCCAAATCTACCTTAATCTTTCCAAAAACATGTCATACAACTCTAATAAAGGGGATTAATGACAAGACTAGGGGTTTTGATTCACTCTTCTTGACTAGACCTTGTAGGAGGCCTTGAAATGACCAAATACACTTGATAATACATCCTATTATGACAAAGTATGACAACTAGACTAGGATAAAACCTCTTAAAAGGATATCAACAAAGTTAAAAAGGTCTATAAGCAAAATTTTTAATGTTACTCATGAATAGTGGCCAATTTTAGCTAACATATTTGGTGACTTCTTGGGATTGCATGTTTGCTATGCATCTTAGACCAGATGCCTCATACATCCATTGGGCTATGGAGTCACATCAACTTAACCCAAACATGACTTAGACTTTGAAAGCTAACTACAATCCTCTTGAAAGGATGAGATGACTAACTACCCTCAACACACACAAAAAATAGGAAATAAACACACCAATAAGACAACCAAAACAAACAAGACACTCACTATGTTAATAGGCACTTAGGGAAAAGAAAACACAAAAACTATTGTACACAACTAACCTTCAAGGTTTGATCCTCCTAGATCAAAAGGAAAACTCCTTAGATCTTCTTTATGTGGTAGACATTAGTGTTAGACAAGCTATTTTTTTGACCTTGTTCTTGCTTTATCATCACCTTTATTAACCACCACTATCTTTAGCTTGACCTTAAGTGGATCAACAAAAGTAAACATGCCTCCAATGAATACAGATTCATCTTGAAGTTTAGATCTTACTTCATGTTGCTCTTTATCAATAAGAGAGACCTCCAATGTGACCACACTTTGATTCATGGGGGAAACAATAACCTTAACTTCTAGAGGCTTCTTAAATTGATGTCTTTGATCTTATATGACCTCTTAAGGACTTTCATCTTGAGATGTTGGTTTGATCTCAAGGCTTGAGCAGAACTCTTCTAACTCATCCCAAAAGGAGTACTTTTATTAATCATTTGAAAATTCCTGAGAACCATATAACTATACCTCTACTATTGCAGCTTCTTCATCATGGTATATTTGAAGTACATTTTGATCAACCTCCTCCTGAATATGTTTTTCTATCTTAGCAATCACTTCACCAATGCCTTCACTTGGATATGTAGGCTTGTGAAAAGTTTCAATCTCTTGAGAGCTCTCAAGGTGTTGCTTCTATATGTCTTCTTGAACTTGTTCTTCCCCAATTTAAGCTTCTTGGGATTCACTAAGAGAGAGGATATCATCCTTTAAAAATTTACTAAGAAGTTGATAACTGGATTTGAGAAATAACCACAAACAAGTCCTCATCAAGCGAGGTGATCTTTTGAGATGACATGTTAAGAAAATTGCCTTTCTCAATCTTAACCAAGTTATATTCTCCTTATAAGAGCATATAATGTACTCCCATGATCTCAAATAGGTATTTAGATTCCATAGAGGCCGGTATGGTGATTCTCTCAGTAAGAATAAAGGACAAATTAAAGTCTTTACCTTCTTAACTACCTTTTTAGACCTCACAATAGTCTTTAGCCTTTTCAGATAAGTCACTAAGAGCTTCTTCACTCATGATTTCACCATGTTCATTAGTCAATAAAACTAATTCAACCTTCTCTACATAATTTTCCTTTTCATCCATGAAGCATGAGAGTTCATCTATTGAACAAAATCTTAGTTGATCATATGATTATCTCTTTCTTTCATGGAGAGGATTGCCAATGATGATCTCTTCATCACACTCACTTGAGGAGTCTTCTTCTTCAACTACAAAATCTTCATAAATCCTTTATATAATAAGTTATTCTTGAAGGATGGACTGCTCATGCTCATTATTAAGCTTTGGGATTTTGAGATCAATGGCCTTATCATTCTTCTCCTTCCATTAACCAATCAATATTTCAACTTTTGATGTGTTTTGGTCTTCCACCTTCTCAACAAGGACTCTCTTCTTATTTTAGATTCCTTCTTGGATTGAAATCCATGATGGGAAGGTTTGAGGTTATTGAGGAGGGATGAATTAGGCTTGTATAGGCAAAGGTTCCTCTTTAGTCTCAATTTCCTAGTCTAAGCATTTTCCATCTTGCTTATCCCATGACTCTACCACTTGCTTCCAACTTGGAATTTTAAACTTTGGAGCTTTCTCTTGATGGTGTGTTTAAATTTGAGGTATGAAGGTAGGGCTTGGTAAGTTTTTAAAACTTCTTGGCTTGACCTTTAACACCTCTTCCTTCCTATGGTTTTGGATGGGCATGGGATAAGATTCTTGAGAAAGAACTTGCATAGACATAAGATTTTCCTAATGGATTATTGCAAGTTAAAGTAGGTTTGGAGAAAAATAAAATTTATTTGGAGTAGGAGAAGGCTCATGAGGTTGGTTATATCAAATATTTTGCCTTTCCTAGATTGATAACCTATTCTTGAAACACTAAATTAAAATTCATATCCTCAACATGTCATTGGTTGGT
Source organism: Torreya grandis (assembly GCA_037957365.1). NCBI lineage: Eukaryota > Viridiplantae > Streptophyta > Pinopsida > Cupressales > Taxaceae > Torreya > Torreya grandis. The sequence goes on along the minus strand of JARHVA010000824.1, from coordinate 194,345 downwards.
GGTTTTTGACTCTCGTTCTCAATAGTTTCCAACTCTCTCTTAGCCATATTTAGTAATTACCTCATACTCAAAATGATGTGGATAGGATCAATTGGGTTAAGATCCTCTTCCCTTTTAATCTCTTCCAATAACCCATGATAGTCCAATAGTATTTGTTTGAGTCTTGAGAGGAATTGAGTGGAAGTGGGACTAGGTTGACTAAGGGTAGGATAGTTTTGACAAAGATGGATATAAGGATCAATAGGCTACCAAGGAAGCTGAGTTAGGATGGGAGTTGGTATATAAGACTGTTGACAAGCTTTATAAAGTTGGTATTAAGGTTCACAAGCTTAGTAAGGTTGGTGAGGATAGGAGGAAGGATAATACACTTGATAATAAGGTTTTTCATATTGGTAATTAGAGCCATATGGGGGGTAAGTAGAGTCATTGTCAGAATGATATGGATAAACATATGGATTATAAGGATCATTGTGCTAATAAGGATCATTATGTTGTTGATAAGGAGGTGTAAAATAAGGAATCCCTCTATATCCAACCATCACACTTCATGAGGCCAATAAAAAAAGAGAAACTATTAGTAATTCTTTGAAATAAGTACCTTGGTTACTTAAACCAGTTGTGATTCACTTGGAGTCACCATTGATGCTTGAAGTCATGCATCCAATGGTTGGCGTATTTAAGAGCAACATAAAAAACTCTTCAATAGATGAAATCCTTGTCCCACTATGCATTTTAAAATTGTTATCACACTAAATTTCACCCTTGAGGATGTTTCTCAAGCCTCTTCACTTAGGTGATAGAATGGAGACACATCTAGGTTATGGGTGGCCTAATCAATGAGGTGATTCTCTAGATAGGTCTAACTCCCTTGATGCTTCACCTTAAAACTACAACTAAGCTTATTATTTGCTATGGAAAGGGAGAGAGAGAAAGTAAACAAAACAAGGAGGTGATGCACCAAATTAATACCCTCTACTTGTTGATACTTCACTAAGAACATGAAAAAATATTAAAAACTATCACACTAACTTAATATGAGCCTCTAAACATCAGTATTTTAGTGTGAAGGTGCAAACCAAGACAATAATTAAGAGGGGATGATCAAGAGGTCTCATAGGAGACACTAATGAATCAATGTCCACACTTAGTAAATGCAATACCATCTAACATACACCATATGACATGATAAGATTACTAAACCCTAAAAATAGTAAGGAGATAGGACAAACGAAAGAGAGATATGATAGTCTTACTAAAATTCATCAACTAGCCATGAAATATACACTAATTACAACATTAAGAAGGATGGAAATCAACTTGTATTCTTATCAAAGCCAAGTTAAAGTGTTTACATGAGTATAACTTTTCCATACCTAGGTTGAGGATCCCTTTACAATCCTTACAAGGTCATACGTATAGAGAAATGGGAGAAAAAGAGAGAAGGTAGACATTGGAGAAACTCCATGACAAGTGTCATCAATTAAATACAAGAACCCAAGCAAGAAAACAATGATATAACTATTTATTCTTGTGTTTTGGAATGGTGTGATCAGGATCTTCTATAGAGTTTGCGTAAGAGAGGTTCTTCAGTGCCTTAGATGACTCATCACCCTTCTATGAAACTACCCTCCTCCTTGTTTAGAAGTGACAAGTTGTACTCTTGATCACATTATTGTCTTTGATATATCATTTGAACTTCTTGACACCCTAAACAAGTTTGATAACCTTCAAGTTAGGTACTTTAGGTTTGAGATTTAATCTTGAGTGTTAGGTTGTGGAGCTAAAAGCTTCACAGGTATGCAAACATGGAGGAGGTGCTGAGTGTCATAGTAACTGGCATCGGTCAGGCCAACCAACGTCGGTTAGGGGTAGACAGGAAGCTGTCAACATCGGTCATTCATTGGCCGACGTTGATCATCTCCAGACAGACAACGACCGATGTCGGTCGCCTGTGCATTCTAGAACTGTTAGTTACATGAATAGTTAGTTTGTTGAATGGCCAGTTTGCATGTAAAGGCTAATTTTAGTCTTGGAGCTACGTTTCTAATTATTGTAATTAGGTAGTCTAATTATTGTTTGCATGGGATCTATATAATAGGCTCATGGTCTATATTGTAATTTGTAGAATCATAAGGGTTCTATCCGAGGGAGAATCATAAGGACTTGGTGAGGCAAGGACAAGGGTTCTTCCAGGTGTGTAAGATCTAGGTCAGTAGGTGTGCAAGGCGAGGTTGATCTGCGGTATAGCAAGATCAGGTGAGATCTACATGGTAAGTAAGATCTAGGTTTGCAGGTGTGTAAAACTAGGTTGATCTATAGGTGTGCAAGATCAGGGGAGATCTACTTGGAGTACGTGGTGTACTTAGACTTGGAGTATGTGTGTGTACTCAGTGGTACTGGCAGTATTGTTATGGACTGGTTGAAACACCAACTCGAGTATTGAGTTGATTGTGTTTGTAATTGAGAGAGAGAAATCTTGAGGGAGAATTATTGGTATGCCCAAGAGGTGTGGGAAGAGTGTGATCTCTTTATTGTATTTCCTTCTGGATGAGTTGAATACAAGATTGTATTGTCTCTCATATTCTATGTTGTTTTTGAATTCTAGTTACATATTACTTCTGGTTAAATTCTATGTTTAGTTGCTTATACAAAGGTAATCAAATGTGCTCTTAATCCTGACAATTGGTGTCAGAGCTTTGTGAGCCTAAATCCTATCAAGTGGTATCAGAGACAGGTTGCAGGTTCATCAGAGCAAGGTTCACTAACACCTTGGTTTTAGAGTGTGTTAAGTGTTTGTTGATTATAGGTCACTCTCAGGGGTTTCTGATTGAGTGGGAGTAAAGCAATGGTAAAAGAAAGTACACTAAGAATGGAGGAATTCAATGGCAAGAATTCTCAATTACTAAATTATGGAAAGAAAGAGTAGGTAAAAAAAGATTGTTGGTCGGTAGAAGATCAGCATGAAGGAAATAAAGAAGCAGATGTTGCAGGTATTGTTGCACAGGATGCTCTTGTATGTTCCTTGGATAAAGTAGAATCTTGGGTTTTAGATTCTATTACCTCTTTCCATGCATCCCCAAATAGAGTATTTTTCCATGATTATGTCCATAGAGACTTTGGAAAGATTTATTTAGGGGTTGGTGAGCCTTGTCAAATTGTTGGCAAAGGGGAAGTGCGACTGAAATTGCAGACGGGCAACACATGGGTGTTAAAGGTCATGCAGGTCCCAGTCCTGAAGAGGAGTCTAATTTCTACAGGAAAGTTGGGTGATGAGGGATGCACAGTAACTCTCACAGTGGGTGCACTTGAATTAGTATGTGGTAAGAAAGTAGGTACTCTTTATCTATCTACTTGTATTACTGATTCTCCTTTTGTTGTAAAGATGTGGCTTTGTAGGCTTGGTCACATGAGTGAGAAGGGAATGCATGTTCTTAAGAGGAAGTTTGATGTCTTTGACAAACTTAAGAACTGGAAAGCCTTGGTTTTCATGGAGGAGATGATAAACAGAGATTAGCTCAAGAGGCTGAATAATTCTGAGCAGGGTAGTTTAGACAAGGTTTTGATCCAAAGTGAGCTCATGGGTAAAATTCATCACTCATAAGAAAACACAGTTATCAGCATCGATCAGATGAGAACCGACGTCGATCAGGCAGGTACCGATGTCGGTCATGTGCATACTAGAGTTGGTGATGTCAGGGGAGTTGTCAGTGAGTTTGTGGCCAATCTGGGAAAAAAGCATTGGAAAGCAGTTCAGTGGATTCTCAGGTATCTGAGAGGGACCAGCAGTAGGGATTCATGCTATGCAAGGTTAGGTACTTCTCTACATGGGTATGTAGATTCAAATATGGTAGGTTACTTAGATGACAGGAGTAGCACCACAAGATTTGTGGTGGCTGGTCTTCAAGACTGAACTTGAAGAGGGATACAAGCCAAGAAACAAAATTAGATGATGTACAGGTACAGGTATAGGTGCAGCTATTTATCTCCAAGTGGGAGATTGTTAGGTTGTGGATCTAAAAGCTTCACAGGTATGCAAACATGGAGGAGGTGCTGAGTGTCACAATAACCAGCGTCGGTCAGGCCAACCGACGTCGGTAAGGGGTAGACAGGAAGCTACCGACATCGGTCATTTCCAGATAGATATCGACTGATGTCAGTCACCTGTGTGTTCTAGAACTGTTAGTTACACAAACAATTAGTTTGTTGAACGGCTAGTTTTCATGTAAAGACTAATTTTAGTCTTGGAGCTGCGTTTCTAATTATTGTAATTAGGTAGTCTAATTATTGTTTGCATGGGATATATATAATAGACTCATGGGCTGTATTGTAATTTTTAGAATCAGAAGGGTTCTATCCAAGGGAGAATCATAAGGACTTGGTGAGGCAAGGACAAGGGTTCTTCCAGGTGTGTAAGATCTAGGTTGGCAGGTGTGCAAGGCCAGGTTGATCTGTGGTATTGCAAGATTAGGTGAGATCTACATGGTAAGTAAGATCTAGGTTTGTAGGTGTGCAAAACTAGGTTGATCTATAGGTGTGCAAGATCAGGTGAGATCTACTTGGAGTACGTGGTGTACTTAGACTTGGAGTATGTGTGTGTACTCGGTGGTATTGGCAGTATTGTTACTGACTAGTTGAAACAACAACTCGGGTATTGAGTTGATTGTGTTTGTCATTGAGAGAGATAAATCTTGAGGGAGAATTACTGGTACACCCAAGAGGTGTGGGAAGAGTGTGATCTCTTTATTGTATTTCCTTCTGGATGAGTTGAATACAAGATTGTATTGTCTCTCATATTCTGTGCTATTTCTGAATTCTAGTTACATATTACTTCTGGTTAAATTCTATGTTTAGTTGCTTATACAAAGGTAATCAATTGTGCTCTTAATCCTGATAATTGGTGTCAGAGCTTTGTGAGCCTAGATCCTATCATTGAGCTTCTCTTGACACCTATACACTACATCTTAATGATGACCAATCTCTTTTGTAGACTATCAACACTTTGCTTCTTTCATATTTAGTTAGGTTTCTTGTTTAAAATATATATTATTCACCATGAGATCTATTTATATAGTCTTTAAGAGACCATGAACCTCTACCCAGGCTCAATAGACCTCCCTAACTAATCAAAAGGCTCCAATGCATCCAAAATCATGTAAATTGGTTTAAAACTACAATTTTAGGCCTTTTCTGCTCACTTTATCCTTCACAGATGCCAAATTTTTTATCCCATGGATGCCATTTATACTCAAAATTACCATAAAGGTGCTTCCAAGTCTTATTAAATTCATTTGAACCACTTATAATACAATATCTAGTCATTAGGCTCTTATAAGGGTTTTGGGAGGGTTTTAAAGTGTTTATTTTGTTAACAATTATTCATAAAGTTGAGGCCCTCAAATTATGAACCAATACCACTAAATTGGATTATGAGGGCCATATTAACACTTATAATATCCATTTTAATCCATGCAAAACCTCCTTGAATTTGTAAGCAAAAAACTATGTCTTCTTGAGTTCTTCACAAGGTGACATAAAAGTTTTGAGTGATCTTCTTTCTTAGTGATTGTTCATACCATATAGGTTCCTTGATAATAACCAATGCCATGAATTTTAAGTTTGTAAACCTTCATAACATCTCCCAGCTCCATTCCTTCCCATGCATCTTCTCAGTGGACTTCCAAGCAAAGTTTAGACCTTCTCGGGTTAGCAGACCTGTGTGTGAAGATTGAGGGAAGGTTTTTTTGGAAAAATGCCTCCAAAAATGCATTTTAATGGTTTTAAATGTTTAAAATAGGTATAATAATCTACCTTTTCTACATGTAGGTGTTTAAGTGGGTTTTAGGCCTGCTTGAGTCTTTTAATGTTTTCCACTGTATATGACCATTGTTTAGGTCATTTGTTACTCAAAACAACTATATATTAATTCCTAAATTTATTTATGTCCCCTTTCCACACTTTTATGATGTCATTATTTCCCTATTCAACTCAAGGCATTTCTTTTCATGCAAGGTTTTCCTCTCTTGATCAAGAATGTGGACTTATAGGTCTGTAGATGTGTAGGTATACATTCAACTTTATCTAGATTATTTGAAAAAATCATTAGAGTCTTAAAAAACCTATAATAATCTCATATATCCATTTGAACTATTTTAAAGGTTGGAAGTCTTTTCAAAACAATAAAACTATCTTTAATTACCTAACCTTGCCCATATAGTCTTGTTTGTTCTTCCTTTGGACCAGACCCTACCAAGGCACGAGGATGGCTCAATTTTAATGATATTTTGTTTTTATAATTAAAAATATTCAAGGTGAAGATTATCATAATTCTTAATACCTTTTATTACCTTCTAACTTAATGATTAAACCAAAAATATCACCTTTTTGCTCATATAGTGTATACATGCATGCAAGTGTCTATCGTAGGCCTGACACATACTTCACCTGTCATATGATGCAACCTCCATTTATTATATGTCCTTATGTTATACTTGAGGGAAATATGAAATTTTTTTGGACAATTTTTTAGATTATGAATATGTCTGGAAACTCACCAATGATCCTCTTGTGAATTGTTCACCTGTAAAACCACAAAACTATACCTTGACTGCAAACCTAGTGTTCACAAATGCTCCATCTCTTTGCCTATAACTTAAAAATTTGAATTCAATGATAATGAGTGGATTTAAATATAGTTATGAATAAAAAATCATGTCTTCACAAACCTTATATGTATTCTCATCATAATCTTTGGGTATAAATGTTGACCTATAAGTCTATAGCCTTGTAGGTTAACAAAGCCTCTTTTACTTAACTTTGAAAACATACCATTAATGCTCTCAATCAAGAATTTTAGATATATAAGGGTATGAATAGGATATTTATGATATTTGGACCATCTATATCTTACTCTTGAATCATGGCATTCACATATATGAACAAAACATTCCTTCTTCATGTCATATTCTTGTGTTCACTCTTTCACACCTAAGAGTTTGTTCTAGAACACTAAGACAACGAATTTCAAGGTCTGAAAATTTTTAACATTGCCTTGAAGGTGATCTTAAAAAACCTATGGATATTGTATTACTCATTTGAGAACTTTCATCATAGAGAAAACACACATACTTAACAAAGATCATCTCAACTATGCCTACAAGTTCAAATATCCCACTATGCATGCACAAGTACTCCCTTTTCTTGGGTTTTATCACCTTGTTGATGCCTTGAAAAGGTTTTATGGGCCTTGAATAAGTTGTATCCATTGTATATAACTTTCTTTCACTCATTTCATGCAATAAACACTTTATCTCTCTCTCAAACCCTGACTGTCATACTGAGTCAATAAAAGTGGGTCTCTCTCAAGTAACACAAGTATGCATTTGAGCTTCATGATCCTATATTTATATTGAAAGGGTCTATTATACATTCTAGGATGGCTCTCCAATCACCAAATTTCTTTCATTAATTCTGAGACACTATTTCAAGGAGAAAACTGAGTTTTTGGGGTTTTGCAAGGGTTTTCTACACCTTATTTTGTTAGTGATGGTTCATAAATCATGGTCCATGTAACCCTAAACTAATACATGTAATCTCAAGTGCATAAGGTCCTTATTCAACCCTAGCAGTGTTTGATCCAACTCTTATTCTCTTGTGTGACCATCCTCAAATCTTCTTGAGGTTGTCAAAAAACTTGATGAAGGAATTAAGAAGGTTTTATGCCTGTTTAGACCTATAGCACCTTATAAAGCATGTATTTGACTTGGGGAAGGTAATAGGGCACTTATAATTCTTGAAACCCATTCAAGTGAGCTCCCCTTCACTTCTCCAGCTCATAAACCTTCTTAAAACTACCTCTTTTGTGAAGAATGAGACTGAAACATGCATTATAACTACCAAATTGATCCTCTCTGACCATTTCCTACCACTTCTCATGTTGAATGCTCTTTTGAAAGTGTCTTTTGTATGTACAAATCATCATTTTGACCTTGAATACACTTAACAATCCTTATAGTATGTTGGCAAGGTATGAAATGCATTTGAGATGGTTAATACAAACTATTACAAACCAATTAGGCCTAAGATCACATTTAATGCTTTGATGTGTGACCATGCCAATCTAAAAAAATGTATTTGGATTGACCTAGACCTCCATGGCTCTTAACAATGAAATCCTACACAAAGAAAATCTAGGAGCAAGCATAGAACCATAACTCCTCATTACCTTAATTTTTCCAAAGCTAATATAATATTTCCAAAAGCATGTCATAAAACTATAATGAAGGTGATTAATGACAAGACTAGGGGTTTTGATTCACTCTTCTTGACTAGAACTTGTAGGAGACCTTGAAATGACCAAATACACTTGATAATACATCCTCTTATGACAAAGTATGACCTCTAGACTAGGACAAAACCTCTCAAAAGGTTATCAACAAAACTAAAAAAGCCTATAAAAAAAAGTTTTGAATGTTAGTCACCAATGGTGGCCAATTTTGGTTAACAGTTCCTAAAATAAAGCATATGCTTGATAACCAATATGATGGTGAGTAGTCTAACAAACAAGTTTGATGGGTGACACAGTGCTCTATAAGTGCTTATTAATGTTGCACACATAAAACATATAATTGAAAAAAATGAGTATTGTATTCATATAAATATTTATCATATAATGTGGTCTTTAATGGATCCTCATTGTTTCTATTGCACAAATGAGAGGGAGAGGGCAGTACTTTTACAAGAATGGCATGCCCTCATAAATATAGTTGGTTGGCATACAATCCATTAATTAAGTGGTTAGGTAAAACCCATGTTGTCAAAAGTCATATGTGGAAGTGGTTGGCCATATTATCCCATATTGATGTGTAAATTAGAATTATAAAAGTGCAAGTATCGTATCTTGGATTTTGTTATTTCTAAAATAGAAAATATTCTAACATATTATAAGTAAGATTAATAATATGGTGTTACAAATTATTACAGAACATGAAGTTGTAAAAGTGTTTCATAAAAGATGATGTTGGTTTGGTAAGATAAAATATACCAAAAAATGGAGTGACATTTTGCCCTATTATCCCTTTGGGTAGTTTCCATCATTGTGAGACAAGATGTGTGAGAACGTAGAGGATTGAGCAATCATTAAGGAAGTCTCAACACTAAAAGTAACAATTTGCATAGTATTAACTGCAACAACCCCACTATGTTTTACCAAAATATTGCAATAATTTTTTTTAATTAAATACACGTATTCAACATATAAATTTCACCATGAGAAACCTAACTAGTGATCTTTAACTAATTGTATTAATTTAGTTAACCAAAATATTTATAGATAATCCACTTAGGTAA